>CM065714.1:14995515-15045515 GCA_033310375.1 Conus canariensis | reverse complement strand
TTTTTTCACATTTTGACATTCACATGCACTGACATAGCGTGTCCAATCAACGACAGCAGCAATTTATTTTGAAACAGTAGTACTTGTAAACAGCAACATTTCCTTTGGGTTGGTAAGTAAAAATGGATGTTCTCAATGATATGGTAATGGCAGACACGTACGCTAAATAGGCAATGGTAATATCAATTATACTGCATACCTACATAACTAATGTGAGTGTGCAAAATATATAAACATTTTTTTTTCTGTAAGATTCTGAACTTCGATGACCAAAGACAAGTAAGCTCAATGAACCCACAAATATTTTGCAGTCTTCTTCTCCAGATGGGACAACGAATTTTCAGAGCCATGGTCATGGTGTCCTTCGAAGGCCTCCATTATACGGCGCCGCTGGTTTCTGTGGCTGTCTTCACCTTCAACTAAAACGCACGAGAGAGAGAGAGAGAGAGAGAGAGAGAAAAGAGAGAGAGAGAGAGAGAGAGTTGCTTATAGCCCAGTAGACCACAAAGGGCCATATCAGGGCTCTCATCTCACTGAAAGCAACTCTCAAAACTTAAAAAGCACAAACCGAGATTGAAAAAAAAATTCATTAAATTTTGATCAAATGAATACTCATTTTTTTTCTAATGAAAGTCAAAAATTACATCAGGTGCAAAACCTCTGAACAAAGATTTTCATAAAGTGTGCTGTAAAGAGTTTATGTGTGACATTATGTAGCGTCAAACACAGCGCTGCTAGGTCACAAGTAACGGCGCAGAATCACGTGATGGCTCTAAGAAGCATGAATGGCCCAAACCAAGTGACGGACCTGGCAGGTTGTGAGTGTGCTGTGGGCTTCAATATGAAGGCCGACAGGTTGTGAGTGTGCCGTGGACTTCAATATGAAGGCCGACAAGTTGTGAGTGTGCCGTGGACTTCAATATGAAGGCCGACAACTTGTGAATGTGCCGTGGACTTCAACATGAAGGCCGACAAGTTGTGAGTGTACAGTGGACTTCAATATGAAGGCCGACAAGTTGTGAGTGTGCCGTGGACTTCAATATGAAGGCCGACAAGTTGTGAGTGTGCTGTGGGCTTCAATATGAAGGCCGACAGGTTGTGAGTGTGCTGTGGGCTTCAATATGAAGGCCGACAAGTTGTGAGTGTGCTGTGGGCTTCAATGGGAAGGCTGACAGGTTGTGAGTGTGCTGTGGGCTTCAATATGAAGGCCGACAAGTTGTGAGTGTGCTGTGGGCTTCAATATGAAGGCCGACAGGTTGTGAGTGTGCTGTGGGCTTCAATATGAATGCTGACAGGCTGTGAGTGTGCAGTGGACTTCAACGGGAAGGCTGACAGGTTGTGAGTGTACTGTGGGCTTCAATATGAAGGCCGACAGGTTGTGAGTGTGCTGTGGGCTTCAATATGAAGGCTGACAGGTTGTGAGTGTGCTGTGGGCTTCAATATGAAGGCCGACAAGTTGTGAGTGTGCTGTGGGCTTCAATATGAAGGCCGACAGGTTGTGAGTGTGCTGTGGGCTTCAATATGAAGGCTGACAGGTTGTGAGTGTGCTGTGGGCTTCAATATGAAGGCCGACAGGTTGTGAGTGTGCTGTGGGCTTCAATATGAAGGCCGACAGGTTGTGAGTGTGCTGTGGGCTTCAGTATGAATGCTGACAGGCTGTGAGTGTGCAGTGGGCTTCAACGGGAAGGCTGACAGGTTGTGAGTGTGCTGTGGGCTTCAATGGGAAGGATGACAGATTGTGAGTGTTCTGTGGGCTTCAATGGGAAGGTTGACAGGTTGTGAGTGTTCTGTGGGCTTCCGTGGGAAGGTTGACAGGTTGTGAGTGTGCTGTAGGCTTCAATATGAAGGCTGACAAGTTGTGAGTGTTCTGTGGACTTCAATGGGAAGGCTGACAGGCTGTGAGTGTGCCGTGGATTTCAATGGGAAAGCTGACAGGCTGTGAGTATGCCGTGGACTTCAAGGGGAAGGATGACAGGCTGTGAGTGTGCCGTGGACTTGAAACATGAAGGCTGGCAGGCTGTGAGTGTGCCGTGGGCTTCAATGGGAAGGCTGACAGGTTGTGAGTGTTCTGTGGGATTCAATGGGAAGGCTGACAGATTGTGAATGTTCTGTGGGCTTCAGTGGGAAGGCTGACAGGTTGTGAGTGTTCTGTGGGCTTCAATGGGAAGGATGACAGGTTGTGAGTGTTCTGTGGGCTTCAACGTGAAGGCTGATGATTGTGGCGCTTCGCAGTGCGGCGACACGCAGGGGCATGTCTCTGTGTTTATATATGATAATTGTTTTCCTGACTGGTCTCTTCAAAGTTTAATTGTGTTGGAGGGATATGTAAGGTGTCAAACATGAACTGTGTAACATTTTTGAAGTTTCTGGTGGTGACACTCAGTCTTTTCAAGTGCTGTGTTTTTGGTGTGTTTGTGAAATCCATTGAAAACTATGGCGGACAGCAAGAAGGCATGGGCGCTTTACAGTATGATCGTGAGTTTTTGATGCGTTTCCGATCATCACAGGGTTTTTCAACTTTTTCCGGACATGTGTTCCCTGATGAATTGATTAATGAGCGAGAGAATGAGAAAGAAGGTGGAAGAGTGAAAGTACGGAAGAGAGGACAGCGAGGAGGTGTGAGGGGGAGACTCAGGAGAAACAAGACTAAGCCCCCACTGCCGTCAATGATTTGATCAAATATACGATCTCTTAACCCAAACGGACAAAACTGTCATTTAGATGAAGTGCGTGCAAACTGTCAATTTTTAAGTGAATTCAGAAACTTGTGTGTTCTTTGTTTTACTGAAACCTGGTTTACTGAAAAAGTTAATGATGAAAGTGTTGCGATTGATGGTTTTGGCACACCCTACAGAACGGACAGAGACTGTGAGAAAGTGGGGAAAAGAATGGGTGGTGGCGTGTGCCTGTATGTAAATGAAAACTGCTGTGACAGTGCGAGTGTGTCTGTGAAAAAAAGACTGAGCACAGAAGAACTTGAACTCGTAACAGTTTCTGTGCGACCTCGCTACCTGCCACGTGAGTTCGGTCGAATTTTCCTGATAGTGGTGTGCGCCCCCGTGTTTGATCAGGCGTCTGCTGCACGTGCAGGGAAAGGGATCGCCGCAGTCATCCGTGATCTCCAACTCATCGCTCCTGATGCTCCTTGTTTTGTTGTTGGCGACTTTAACCAGTGCGATTTGCGAAAAACACTTCCCTCTTTTAAACAGTATGTCACTTGCAGTACACGTTTGGACAAGACAATCGATCTATGCTATGGCAACATTCCCAAGGCATATAAATCCATTTCTCTACCACCTATAGGTGCATCCGATCATAACACGGTGCAACTTATCTCAGCTTATAGACCAAAAATAAAGACTGAACCAGTTGTGAGAAAGTGTGTGAAAGTGCGGACGACTGCGAGTACAGATGAGCTGAGAGGATGTTTTGACTGTACTGATTGGGATGTGTTTATTGATTCCTGTGAAAATGTTGATGAAGTAGCGGATGTTGTCACCTCTTATATTTGTTTTTGTGAAGATATGGTAATTCCCAATAAGATGATTAAAGTTTTTACCAACAACAAACCATGGATCTCAAAGTCTCTCAAAACTCTTCTAAATGAGAAAAAGGTTGCTTTTCAATCTAAAGACAAAAAAGGGAGGAAATTGGTTCAAGCAAAGCTTAGAGGAGAATTACGGAAAGGACAAACAGAGTTTAAAAATAAAGTAGAACAGAAATTTCAGACAGGAAAAGTAGCAGACGCATGGGATGGTTTAAGAACTCTTACAACAATTGCTACCCAGATGACAAAGGTTGAACAAAAAGACTTTTCCAATGATTTAAACAATTTTGACTGCCGCTTTGAAAGGGATGATCTGGGAGGGGAATTGAACAGGGTGATGCCACAGTTACAGGAAAGGACGAAAGAACTGAACTATGAACAAGACTTTGTGATCGATGCAAAAACTGTTGAGACTCTATTTCTTAAGCTAAATATTAGGAAGGCAGTGGGTCCAGACAATATTTGTGGAATACTGTTAAAGACACGTGCCTCCCAGCTCTGTGATGTTTTTAGTAAAAATTTTAACTGGTCTGTGAAAGAATACTCTGTTCCTTGCATCTGGAAAAATTCGACTATCTGCCCCATCCCAAAGAAAAAGAATTCTACCACATTAAATGATTACCGTCCTGTTGCACTGACTTCAATAGTAATGAAATGCTTTGAAAAAAATATTCTTCATCATCTCCTTACCTTTACAAATCAACAACTTGACCCCCTCCAGTTTGCCTATAAACCCCATAGAAGCATCGATGATGCCATTCTTGCACTCCTTCACAATGCTTTCTTTCATTTGAATAACTCCAAATCTTTTGTTCGTGTTCTCTTCATTGACTTCTCCTCCGCTTTTAACACAATACAACCTCATCTCTTGGCCTTGAAACTGTTAACTTTACAGGTAGATCCAAAACTCATTCTCTGGATCATGAGCTTCTTACTAAATAGAAGACAGTCAGCTCGTTTCCAATCTGCAATCTCATCTGAACAATCTACTTGTACTGGTGCTCCTCAGGGTACAGTGCTGTCCCCTGTACTTTTTACTTTATACACCAACGATTGTAGAGGTACAGAGAAAACTCCGGTCATCAAGTACTCTGACGATTCTGCTCTTGGAGATTTGTCAAATTGTGATACAGATTATTTTAGAGAGGTAGAAAAGTTCTGTTCTTGGTGCAAGGATAATCATCTGGACCTCAATGTTACAAAAAAAAAAAAAAAAAAAAAAAAAAAAAAGAGAAATGCTTATCGATTTCCGTAAAGATCCACCACCAGTTCCAAAACTTACTATTGATGGAGAAACTATTGAAAGAGTTGATGAATACCGATATTTAGGTACAGTTATAGATAAAAAAAAAGCTTACTTTTGACAAAAATGTTGAATCTGTACACAAGAAATATCAATCTAGAATATTCTGCTTGCAAAAACTGAGAAATATTGGTGTTGCTCCTGACCTGAGATTCTACAAACCTATTATCGATGCTGTGTTGAATCTGTTCTTACTATTTCTTTTATGTGCTGGTATGGGAGTTTGAGTTTGCGATGTAAGAATGTGCTGAATGATGTTGTGAGTGTGTGTAGTAAAGTTGTGGGTGCAAGACAAACCAGTTTGAAAGCGTTGTACGACAGAAGAGTGCTGAACAAAGCCAGACAGATAGCCAGTGATGATAGCCATGTCCTGGCTAAGCATTATGTACTGTTACCATCAGGACGCCGGTACAGAACCTTGAGAGTGAAAACAAGAGCTCAAAAAAACTTTTATTCCCCAGTCAATCCATCATTTAAATCAGCAACCTTTATCAAGCAAAACTTTTTTCTGACCTATGAATTCTGAATTTGTATTAGGTGAGAGTGCACATGTGCATGTTTGTGTACGCATGCGTGCGCACATGTGAGTGTATGTTTGTGTTTGTGTTTATATGCATGTGTGTGTGTATGTGTGTGTGTGTGTGTGTGTGTGTGTGTGTGTGTGTGTGTGTGTGTGTGTGTGTGTGTGCGTGTGTGTATTGTATGCACATGTGTGCGTGCGCGCGAGGTCGTGCACGTGTGTGTGGTGTGCAGGGATGGATGGATACCTGTCTGTGAGTGTGGGGATGTTTGTGCAAACTTGTGTATATGCATGGGTGTATTTGTGGGGGCTGTAAATGTGTCATATAATATTATTTATACACACGTTTAAATTAATCTCTTTTAATTTATAAACATTTTTATTGTGAATTTTTCTCGATAATATACAATGTAAATGATATGATTATGTATGAATGTGCAATATAAATGATATTATATATAATATAATGTGCAATGAGTTTATGAAATGATTGTGTTCTGTGATGTTGATAATTGTTTTTATGTTTTTGTGTTTGGTCGGTTTCTAGTGTTGTTTTTTGTGTGAAATGCACCTGGACCAAATTACTCATGATGAGATAATAAAGTGTTTCTTATCTTATCTTATCTTACAGGCTGTGAGTGTGCTGTAGGCTTCAATAGGAAGGCTGACAGGTTGTGTGTTCTGTGGGCTTCAATGGGAAGGATGACAGGTTGTGAGTGTGCTGTGGGCTTCAATGGGAAGGATGACAGGTTGTGAGTGTTTTGTGGGCTTCAATGGAAGGCTGACAGGCTGTGAGTGTGCTGTGGGCTTCAAGGGAAGGATGACAGGCTGTGAGTGTTTTGTGGGCTTCAATGGGAAGGCTGACAGGCTGTGAGTGTGCTGTGGGCTTCAATGGGAAGGATGACAGGTTGCAGTGTCTGTGGGCTTCAATGGGAAGGCTGACAGGCTGTGAGTGTGCGTGGACTTCAATGGGAAGGCTGACAGGCTTGAGTGTGCCGTGGACTTCAATGGGAAGGCTGATAGGTTGTGAGTGTGCCGTGGACTTCAATGGGAAGGCTGACAGGCTGTGAGTGTGCGTGGCTTCAATGGGAAGGTTGACAGGTTGTGAGTGTGTCCGTGGACTTGAAACAGGAAGGCTGACAGGCTGTGAGTGTGCCGTGGACTTCAATGGGAAGGTGACAGGTTGTGAGTGTGCCGTGGACTTAATGGAAGGCTGACAGGCTGTGAGTGTGCTGTGGGTTCAATGAGAAGGCTGACAGGTTGTGAGTGTGCGTGGGCTTCAATGGGAAGGCTGACAGGTTGTGAGTGTGCTGTGGGCTTTGAAGGGAAGGCTGACAGGTTGTGAGTGTTTTGTGGGCTTCAATGGGAAGGCTGACAGGTTGTGAGTGTGCTGTGGGCTTCAATGCGGAAGGCTGACAGGTTGTGAGTGTTGCTGTGGGCTTCAATGGTGAAGGCTGACAGGCTATGAGTGTTTGTGGGCTTCAACGGGAAGGCTGACAGGTTGTGAGTGTGCTGTGGGCTTCAATGGGAAGTATGACAGGTTGTGAGTGTGCTGTGGGCTTCAATGAGAAGGCTGACAGGTTGTGAGTGTGCTGTGGGCTTCAATGAGAAGGCTGACAGGTTGTGAGTGTGCTGTGGGCTTCAATGGAAGGCTGACAGGTTGTGAGTGTTCTGTAGGCTTCAAGGGGAAGGCTGACAGGTTGTGAGTGTGCTGTGGACTTCAATGAGAAGGCTGACATGTTGTGAGTATGCCATGGACTTGAAACATGAAGGCTGACAGATTGTGAGTGTGCCGTAGGCTTCAATGAAAAGGCTGACAGGCTGTGAGTGTGTCGTGGGGTTTAATGGGAAGATCGACAGTCGAGTTTTAACTTTTTAGCAGTTAAGTCCTCAGTTCTGTCCATTTGATGACTCCCGTATTTCTTTGTCATATAATGTACGTAAGCAATCATGTTGTGTGTGTGTTAGTGTATGCTTGTGTGTGTGTGTGGGTGTGTGTGTGTGGCGCGCGCGAGTGTGTGTGTGCGCGCGTGTGTGTTTGTGCACGTATGCGCGCACTTGTTGTGAGTGTGTGTGTGTGTGTGTGTGTGTGTGTGTGTGTGTGTGTGTGTGTGTGTGTGTGCGTGCGTGTTAGCGCGCACGTATGTATGTTATAATGTTGTAAAACCAAAGTTCAATCTGATAATTGGTTCCAGTCAGTGTGTTCAGTTTACTCTGTGTGTTTAGATGTGTGTGTGTGTGTGTGTGTGTGTGTGTGTGTGTGTGCGTGCGCGCGCGCGCGCGCGCATATGTAATTCGGTGTGTGCGTGTGTGTTTGTCAGTGTATGTGTGAGTGGGCGTGAGAGAGAAGAGAGAGAGAGAGAGAGAGAGAGAGAGAGAGAGAGCGTGTGTGTGTGTGTGTGTGTGTGTGTGTGTGTGTGTGTGTGTGTGAGAGAGAGAGAGAGAAAGAGAGAGAGAGAGAGTTTATCCATATATTTGCGTTACCTTAACTCGTCCTCCTTTTCAGCGCGACGCACGTACGCACGCAGACGCCCGCTCGTGCACACGTACACACACAGACGCGCGCACACACACAGACGTGCACACACACAGACGCGCACGCGCGCGCGCGCGCGCACACACACACACACACACACACACACACACATATATATAATAAATATTAATTCACCACAGAGAATACAGATACTTCTCTGCATATTTTAATCAAAAATGTCTCACGAGATGTGTGGTATATTCCTTCATGCATCCCCACATCATTATATACCAAAGGAAAGAAACACCTGAACGATGCACCGTTTTATAAATCGCCTACATACAAATACATACAAATACGACCACGCTCAAACTCGGACAGAACAGACAGAGGGAGAAGGGAATGGTGGAGGGGTAAGATGGAAGCCACAGTAAAGTATCAGCACGTACCAGCCTACAATTGCCGACTACTTGTATGTTGTAGTGAGAAGCGTCACGTGTTACTTAATCGACAAAGCATGACACGTTGTTGTCTTGTAAACTAACCTGGTATTGTTGTCATTTCCATGCTGTCTCTGTTCATATACTGATATTCAAACAGGGATGGCGGACACACTTGCACACAGTTACAGGCGAGTTTTCACCTTTGAGGAAAGGAATGGCGGAGACGGAGGGGCAGGGGGGAGGGGGAGGAAAGGGGATGGGAGAAGAGTGTGGGCCCTTTTCCTATTCTGAATTCTGTCGTGACGCATTGAAGAGAGAAACAATCTTGTGTTTTCTTCACCGTATCAAAGTGTAATGACAGGGTCGTTCACTACTCATGGTTAGGTAGGTAGACAAAATGTTGGTAGCACTGGAGTGAGGGTGATGTGTCCTTTAAGACAAGAAAGGCCATACTTTCCCTTGGTTTGACAATTTCGTGTGTATTGACGGCTGATAACAGAGCAAACAACACAGCCATGCCATTATTACGAAGGCAACATATAGCACACACTATTTTCTCAACATGGTGGTAAGGAATCATCAAATATTACCTTGCTGTGGAAGCCTTTTCCCACCGACTCGATCAACAGTTTACAGTGTTTCATTTGCTACACATGCAGCCGAAACAGTCTTCCAAAATTCATTTCGTAGTCTGGGCAAAAAGACAAGACTGAATCCTCTGAACAGAAACTGATTTCAAATATTCCATTTTCTGTGGAATCTGTTTCCGATGCCATATAAGAACATGGCACTACTTTTGGTCTGATGATTTATATAATTTTCCTGTCCAATGCATGCAGCAGTTAGCGGTTTTCTCCCTACTTAAATTGCATACTGACCATGTATATTCTAAGGCAACAGCTTCCAACTCAGCTTCCATTAATTTTTTCTCAAATGCCATTTCATTACCACATATTTCTTTTAGAAATCAATTTACATATTGCATTGATTATTTTTTTAAACCGCCGTGCCTGAGAATCTAACGCCTCGCATAACAAATTCACATGACCTAAAATGTCTTCGTCACAACAAAAATTGTCCTTTCTGTCGTGTATGAATATGCCAGATTTGTCTTGCAACAGTAGTGTGTGTGTGTGTGTGTGTGTGTGTGTGTGTGTGTGTGTG
The DNA here is from genome assembly GCA_033310375.1 of Conus canariensis. NCBI lineage: Eukaryota > Metazoa > Mollusca > Gastropoda > Neogastropoda > Conidae > Conus > Conus canariensis. The sequence continues at coordinate 15,036,062 of CM065714.1, read as the reverse complement.
TGTGCGTGCGTGCGTGCGTGCGTGCATGTGTGCGCGTTTGTGTGTGCGTGTGTTTACACGCATGCTTGCAAGAGTATGTGTTTTTGTGTATTTATACATGTTAACAGACGAGCTGTCAGTCAAAGCTCAAGTTCTGCCATTTCATGAGTGCATAGTTCTTTTCAGGTAACTGAACTTTTCAGGTATTTCAACAACTGTCCCGTTACAACGGCTCTTTCTTAAAAATTCCCGACCTCCCTGAATGACTACCATACAGGACATGCACACAAATGTGTGTTCTAGCTGTGCTCTCTATCAACGTACAGCTACAACGTGGGACATTAGACGCAGACAAATGTGAATATATATGGGCACACTACAAGAGCGGAAGGAGTTCAGTCACGAGGTAAAAATGGAATGTACACACAACTTTCCGAACAGATCTTCCCCTTTCACACACACACACACACACACACACACACACACACACCACACTGTCCCTATTACCATCAGTATCTGTGCAAACCATGATTATGTTCTGATCAGAAAAGTTACTTAATAGTCTTAGTGGCTGGTATAGCATTCAGTGTCCAAACGAACATTTGGAAAAAGAAGTGTAGATCCTTTGTAAATTATACTCCAATCACCGTTACACATAAAAAAGAGAAAACTATATATTATCTGCACATCTTGTACGCAATGAATCATTTGTATTATATACAACAACAACATTTCTAAACTATTGGAAACTGCCAACTGATGTCATATTAACATCAGAGATATAACAACAACGATGATAAGCATAGTAACAGTCATGATGATAATATGAATAACAATAATGATAATGATAACTGGAACTAGCAAAATTACAACAATGATGTTCTAAATGCACTCGTTTTTGTAGATGGCGGTTCTTTTAAGGAATCATGAAAAACAAACCAACAAACAAACAAGCAAAGAAAACTACAGTCCGGGGCCTTTGTTTTTCTACAAGTTCATATGCACAAATGAAAGAAAAAAGAAGACGGAAAAAACTATGAAAGAAACTATATTACAGCAAACAGTCACACCATCCTCATCAATCATACCAAATAATCTAAATTGAAAATCTTGAGTACAAAATTGCTGTACATAATTCTTAACATCAATCTTTACAGCTTGCAGCAGTTAGATTCTTTTCAAAAGGACAGACACATTGGATCGAACTTCATCAAACCGAACAGAACCAGACCAGATCAGACCAGACCAGGTTGCAGAGTAAACACAGCAGCAGTCCCCACGTATTACGCAACTGCTGTTGTCATCTTCGATTGAAAACTCCAAAGAATATTACGGTACCCTGAAAGAATCGTACTGAGAATCTTAACTAAACGAATGAATAGATCGAATAAAATCAAAGTGAAAGACAAACTGATCTCAGATAGGTTGTGTTCCGAGTTAAGAGACAGAGCTAAATAACTGCTAGATTATGAGATCTTTTCCTGTATTGGTTGGTTTGGGTTGCTTCTGATTGCGCTTGTTCTTGGGGAACGTAGCGAACTTCACTACAATTATATACTTTCCCCTCACGGGTTACTCACGTCCTAGCCGACCGCCTATCTCGCATCACAGCCAACATTACACAAAACTGCGCAAGGGTCAAAACCTCGATGGCAATATGACCAAACGTAAAAATGTTCTAACTAACGAGTACATAGAAATATACTGACAAGAGTTTACTATTCAATGCACTAACAAGAGCACATCAATCAATCGTGTACAAACAGCATAGCAGTAAAGGTTCTATCCAACCAACAATGTGTTCCCGAAGAGAGAATTAATCACTCAATTTTTCGTACCAAGGTTTGCAAGGCCATAGAATTCTACAGGCATGCAATATCACGTGTAGTTCAGAACCGAAATAAAAAAAGAAATTTGTATTGTAGAATTTAGGCGCTAGAAAGAACAGAAACAGCCAAGAAAGACGAAATAGCATCTCCTTGGTGATCACAAAAAGTACTGGACAACCTACAAGAGGTGCTTGATGCTAGATTTACAGAACGAACTGGACAGTTTGAAATGGATCTTTTCTATAGATACTTCAGTCAACTACTAGGTGTGTCTATCTATAGTAATGAGTTATCGTTGCGGCCGGTCCCTCTGATCAAGCAGCTCTCCAACCAGTGATGAGTTCCAGTTGCACAAAAACAGACAACAAACTTTCCTGTCCGGGATTCCAGAACAAAAGACGAGAGGAACTCTGCATATTGGTCAGCAGTGACAGGACGATGGTCCAACAAAATCTTCCTGACAAAGATCACAGTGGCTCCAACAACGCTGTGAAGAAAGCTTGGCTTGAGTCAGAGAACATGAAAAAGTCCCATAGAAATGAAAGCCAGTCTTCATTAGACACTGCAAAGGTTCCCACTGAACTGCAAACCAGCCTTCAGTTGAGAACGTAGCAATGTTCCCACTGAACTGCAAACCAGCCTTCAGTTGAGAACGTAGCAATGTTCCCACTGAACTGCAAACCAGCCTTCAGTTGAGAACGTAGCAATGTTCCCACTGAAATGAACACCAGCTTTCATTAGGGAACACTGCAATGTTCCAACAAATGAAAACCAGCTTTCATTAGGGAACACTGCAAAGTTCCAACAAATGAAAACCAGCTTTCATTAGGGAACACTGCAATGTTCCAACAAATGAAAACCAGCTTTCATTAGGGAACACTGCAATGTTCCAACAAATGAAAACCAGCTTTCATTAGGGAACATTGCAATGTTCCAACAAATGAAAACCAGCTTTCATTAGGGAACACTGCAATGTTCCAACAAATGAAAACCAGCTTTCATAACACTGCAATGTTCCCACTGAAATGAAAACCAGCTTTCATTAAGGAACATGGCATGGCAATTGAAATGTAAAAGCGGCCTTCATTAGGGACCACCACACATTTCCGACTGGAATGGAAATCAGCCTTCATTAGACAAAGTTCCCATGGGAAAGAACATCTGTCTAAAAAAAACCGGCTGCACAGAAATCATCCCGGTTACTTGCCAAAGAATGCCGATCTGTTCACAAGAGACAGCTTTCATCGTGACGGTTACGTGATGGTACGAAGACGTCAGCAGTTCCACACACACAACACACACACACACACACACACACACACACATACACACACTTATCATACAGATAACTCAACCCGATTTCTGTTTGTATCCCGTACCCCCTTCCAGGATCAACATGGTATTTACAGGTCTTCACACAGGAACGTCGGTGACAGAGGATTATGGCCGAGGAAGAAGACACCTGAAGTCCTTGAAAACAGTGAAAGATCAGCAGTTAGAGTGCCCCGTCCTTCCAGGTTCACAGCCGGGTGACGCTCGTGACTTCGTTCAACACTCTCTCCCCACCGCCAGCCTCACAACTGTCCACGGGAGGAGGGCTGGATGTGGGGTTCCAGGAATCAGCCTCATCACGCCCCCCTCTCTCCCCCTCCGTCCTTTCCTCCCCCAGCTCCTGCTGTCGCCGCTTTCCCTCCTCCTCCTCCTCCTCCCCTCCTCCTCCTCAACGCCGAGCCCCTTCTCCTCTCCTCCGGAAATCTCCGGCGGCCTTTCAGCTCCAGGAGAGTCGTCGTCGTCGTCGTCGTACCTGGAGCGGCTCTCGAGGCCACTGTCCCGGGCGGAGGACAGGCTGTCGGTTCTGGAGGCTTTGTTGGACGGGGTCGCGGTCTCGTCCTCCAGGTGGGACTCCTCCTGCAGCACGTGCACGTGGCCGTTGGAGGGTCCCCCCTGCTCCAGGTCGCCGTTGCACTGGATGGTGATGGAGGGGCTGCTGGCGCTGGCGGCCATCAGGTCGGAGGAGGAGGGGCTGTTACCGAAGTTGTTGAGGTGCTTCTGGGAGCCGGACAGCGGGGCGAAGGACTCGGCAGCGTGGAAGACCAGCTTGCTCAGCGCCTTCAAGCCGTTTTGGCCCGAAGCGGACAACGACTCTGGGAAAACGAAAATTTTTTTGTTGTGTTTATATAAAGAAAAAAAAAGATATTCTGGATAGGAGTAAGCCTTGTGTTTATATAAAGAAAAAAAAAAATTCTGGATTGGAGTAAGCCAATCGATTAAGTCAAATAAATAGACACAGTGAATACATCATCCCTAATACCTACAAAACAGAGAGAGAGAGAGAGAGAGAGAGAGAGAGAGAGAGAGAGAGAGAGAGAGAGACAGAGAGACAGAGAGAGAGAGAGACAAGACAGACAGAGAGAGAGAGAGAGAGGGTACGTGTTTGTGTGTGGGGTGTTGTGTGTGTGTGTGTGTGTGTGTGTGTGTGTGTGTGTGTGTGTGTGAGAGAGAGAGAGAGAGAGAGAGAGAGAGAGAGAGAGAGAGAGCGAGAGAGAGAGAGATTCTTTCATACATATTTCTTAGTTCCAAAAGGCTCCCTTGACAGTTAGTAGCTATCAAGTCACAAGAAGATCACGTGCATAGCACTTTCTGTATGGCACGTGTAGTTCAGCACCACTGAGAGGGACCAGGTAGTCGTCCCGTCATACACAGATGGCGCAACCATTGCCAATGACTCGCTGAACAGCTTTCGACTTTGTGTGTGCTTTTTTCCCCCCATTTCATTCTCCCTTTGAAGGTAGGATAACGTACGACTTCTCATCAGGTCGAAACCTCCTTGGGTATGTGAACTTTGTAACGCTAACACGTGAACTGTCCTACTGATTAGTGCACCGAACGCAAGGACATTTACAGAACTGGTATAGCCTCCCCCACACCTTCCTTCTCTTCCCTCCCTTTTCCTCAACGTACACACAAACACAATGACAACTGAAAAACAAAGGTTAAACAACCAAGTCTGATCACGCTTCCTTCAGCTTTAAAAAAAAGCCTACTTTATCTTTGATACAAAGAAGATGAAGGTTGTACTTTAGCCTAGTAGCCAGACAAGGCATCATTCCTACAAATATTATGTACATTTCCTCACAGAGGAATAGTTTTTGTCATGTAAATAACGAAGCAGAAATCTCATCTTCTGCTCTGTGCCTTTGGAGCTTTCAATAGACGCCAATTAGAGAACAGGCTGAGAACGGATTACAAGGGAAACGACTGTGCGAAGAAACAAAAATTGAGAGCGACGGAAGGGCAAGTTGCAGGAGGCAGAGGTGGGGGGGGGGGGGGGGGGGGGGGGGGGGAGAACGAGCAAATGAAACAAACTGAGAGAGAGAGGGGAGAGAGAGAGTGAGAGAGAGAGAAGAGAGAGAGAGAGAGAGAGAGAGAGGAGAGAGAGAGAGAGAGAGTAGCAGCAGAAGAAGAAGAAACATGGAAGAACAGCAGCGTTACCAGACATGGAAAAAAAGTGGACAGACACCGAGCTATTGCAAATCACTTACGACCAATGGCTTTGTTGATCTGCCATTCTGGCACGCCGTTTGAACTGCACAGGCCTTTGAGGAGTTCCACTTGTTTCTGTCAACAGACGGACAATGCAACACATAACAATATTGTGTCTGTCAAAAAACACGTAATACAACACATTCCAGTACTGTTTCTGTCAACAGACGGACAATGCAACACATAACAATATTGTGTCTGTCAAAAACGTGTAATACAACACATTCCAGTACTGTTTCTGTCAACAGACGGACAATGCAACGTATAACAATATTGTGTCTGTCAAAAGACGTGTAATACAACACATTCCAGTACTGTTTCTGTCAACAGACGGACAATGCAACACATAACAAAACTGTTTCTGTCAACAACGTGTAATACAACACATTACATGTTCTGTCAACAGACGGACAATGCAACATATAACAAAATTGTTTCTGTCAACAGACCTGTAATACAACACATTACAGTTCTGTCTCTGTCAAAAGACGATCAATGCAACACATTACAGTATAGTTTCTGTCAACAAACGGACAATGAAACATATAACAATACTGTTTGAGTTAAAATACGTGTATTGCAACGTTACAGTATTGCTTCTGTCAAAAGACGTGTAATGTAACACATTGCAGTATTGCTTCTGTCCAAATACGGTCAATGCAACACATTTCAGTGTTGTTTCTGTCAAAAGACGTGCAATGCAAGACATGACAATAATGTTTCTGTCAAAAGGCATGTAATGCAACACATGACAATATGTTTTTTTTTGTCAAAAAGACGAGTAATACAGCACATTACAGTAGTGTTTCTGTTAAATGACATGTAATGCAATGCATTGTAATATTGTTCCTGTCAAAAGACGTGTAATGCAACGCTGTTTCTGTCAAAATGCAATGCAATGCAACACATTACAGTATTGTTTCTGTCAAAAGACGTATAATGCAACACATTACAGTACTGTTTCTGTCAAAAGACGTATAATGCAACACATTACATCGTTGTTTCTCTCCACAGACGTGTAATACAAGACATTACAGTACTGTTTCTGTCAATGACGTGTAATGCAACACATTACATCGTTGTTTCTCTCAACAGACGTGTAATACAAGACATTACAGTACTGTTTCTGTCAATTGTCAATGACGTGTAATGCAATACATTACATCATTGTTTCTCTCAACAGACGTGTAATACAAGACATTACAGTACTGTTTCTGTCAATGATGTGTAATGCAACACATTACATCGTTGTTTCTCTCAACAGACATGTAATACAAGACATTACAGTACTGTTTCTGTCAATTGTCAATGACGTGTAATGCAATACATTACATCATTGTTTCTCTCCACAGACGTGTAATACAAGACATTACAGTACTGTTTCTGTCAATTGTCAATGACGTGTAATGCAATACATTACATCATTGTTCCTCTCCACAGACGTGTAATACAAGACATTACAGTACTGTTTCTGTCAATGACGTGTAATGCAACACATTACATCGTTGTTTCTCTCCACAGACGTGTAATACAAGACATTACAGTACTGTTTCTGTCAAAAGACGTATAATGCAACACATTACATCGTTGTTTCTCTCCACAGACGTGTAATACAAGACATTACAGTACTGTTTCTGTCAATTGTCAATGACGTGTAATGCAATACATTACATCATTGTTTCTCTCCACAGACGTGTAATACAAGACATTACAGTACTGTTTCTGTCAATTGTCAATGACGTGTAATGCAACACATTACATCGTTGTTTCTCTCCACAGACGTGTAATACAAGACATTACAGTACTGTTTCTTTCAATGACGTGTAATGCAACACATTACATCGTTGTTTCTCTCAACAGACGTGTAATACAAGACATTACAATATTATTTCTGTCAACAAACGCGCAATGAAACATTTTACATTACTGTGTCTGTCAAAAGACGTGTAATACAACACATTACAGTATTGTTTCTGTCAAAAGACGTGTAATACAACACATTACATCATTGTTTATGTCAAAAGACGTGTAATGCAACGCATTATAATACTGTTTCTGTCAAAAGACGTGCAATACAAGACATTACAGTACTATTTCTGTCAACAAACGCACAATGTAACATTTTACATTATTGTTTTTGTCAACAGACGCGCAATGCAACTCATTACAGCATTGTTTCTATCAACAGACGTGCAGTGCAACATATTACATTATTGTCTGCAATGCAAGAAATTACAGTTTTGTGTCTTTCGACAGACGGTAAATACATACATCACAGTACAGCATACCACAGATACAGTAACTGTGCATTGCAGCCTAGTACATGGCACAATTACTCCATACATAATAATTGCCCTGAGACGCCCTTCAGCATTAAACGCATCACACCACTGTACTCAGCAAATGACAAGTTGATAAAAAGTAAGGTACAGCTGAATTCCTACAGCACGGGTTGATCTTGCCAAGTGTTATACTGTACGCAGCAGCACACGAAAATGTTTTGTAACAATAATTTTTTTTCCATATCATATGAGCGTACATATACGAATGCAGCCGCATATATGAATGTGTGTGCAAACAATGTGTATGTGGACACGCAGTCTGTATGTGTGAGTGAGTGTGTGTGTGTTGTGTGTGTGTGTGCGTGAGTGTGAGTGAGTGTGAGTGTGAGTGTGTGTGTGTGTGTGTGTGTATGTGTGTGTGTGTGTGTATGTGTGTGTGTGTGTGTGTGTGTGTGTGTGTGTGTGTGTGTGTGTGTGTGTGCGTGCGTGCATGTGTGTGTGTGTGTGTGAGTGTGTGTGTGTGTGTGTGTGTGTGATGTGTGTGTGTGTGTGTGTGTGTGTGTGTGTGTGTGTGTGTGAGAGAGAGAGAGAGAGAGAGAGGAGAGAGAGAGAGAGAGACCATGAGCCTATCCTGACTGTCATTTTTTCCTCTGTCCCCCCCCCTTTTTTTTCTCTATTTCCCTTAATTGTGTGAAAGTATGCACGCGCACACGATAACGAACACTTGCACAAAAAATTTCCACTTTTTCAGAGTCGGTTTTCAAAATGTTCTGGTTATTGTCTTTTGTCCAAAATAATCAAACCGTCTTGGCATACGCTTGACATGGCGTGTGGCCTTGTGTGTGTCCGTGCGTGCGTGCGTGCATGTGTGTGTGCGTGCGTGCGTGCGTTCACGCGCGCGCGCGCGTGTGTATGGATATATATATTATATTATATATCTGTCGATGAAAATAAAACAACCGTTAACGAGTTCAGCATAACTCAATATATTGTTTCTGTACAGAGCGGTATGCTCGCGCTATTCGACAAATACCACACTATAAAAAAAACATTTTCTGATAACGACGATAACACTAACGATAACTATCAGCGACGACGACGACGGCCTATGGCTTCTATCAGTCTAGGTCTACGGTGAAAAACTCCCAGTTGGTAACAAACCAGACTGCCGGTTCAGCCTGAGAAACAAGAAAAAGAAACGGAAAGAAACGGCAATCGACATCAAGTTATTAGAGGAGTTATCTGCGAACGACAAACAGCACTCCACGGTGGTGGGGCGGGACGGAGAGAACTGACTGCTGGAGTTCCCTGTGAGCAGCGCTACGCCAAACACTCCGCCTCTGCATTTAGCGGCGCCAGACGTCCCTGGCATCTGGGGTCCCCCCAAAGACAAACACAGGGCTTGGGGGGGGGGGGGGGGGGGGAAGAGACGGAACGGCTGTCCAACAGTCATCCATCATTCGCCGCCATCCGCAGTCCCTTGAGGTTGTTACCAAGCTCGTAAAGCTGGGTGCAACCCCCCTTTTTACTTTAGCGCACATTGTGCCAAGTGCCATACAGTAAGACTGGGCGTCTCTTTTTCCGAGTTAGTGGATACTGTGCTAAGACCGGGCGACTTATTTTCCGAGTTAGTGGATGTTGTGCTAACTCCCAGTCAGTAAGACTGGGCGTCTCTTTTTCCGCGTGGTGGACATTGTGCTACGTCCCAGCCAAACTGGAAGTCCTCTTTAACAAAAAGTAGGTGGACATTGTGCCAAGTCTCAGCCGGTCATCTTGTTTTCAAAAGAGTTGGCGGACACTGCTTGAAGTCCCGTACAGTAAAACTGGGAGTCTCACTTTCCGAGTTGGTGGATATTGTGCTAAATCCCAGCTACATTGGTCGTCCCCTTTCTCAAAGAACTGGTGGACACTGTGCCAAAAGTCCAAGTCCGTCACTCTGGGCGTCCTACTCTTCACAAAGATTTGGCGAAACTTGTGCAAAGTCCCATGTAAACTGGGCGTCCTGTTTTGCAAAGAGTTGGCCGACGCTGTGCAAAGTCACAGCCAGTCAGACTGGGCGACCTACTTTTCAAAGTTGGTGGACATGGCGCCAAGTACAGATCACCGGTAGCGTGTTTCTTTCAAGTATGGTTATTAGATCTCCGTGTCTGGACCTACAGCTATACTTTCCTCTCCTTTGGTTTCAGTCCCCTCCTCTTCTGTCTCCCCCCCCCCTCCCCCAACTATCTTTCCCTTCCTCCGCCCTGCGATTTGAGAACCAGGCAGTCTCAGAAGCCAACTTGGTTAGAAAGTTGGGTGTTTTATACACATATAACGTATTGATTTGCCAACTCACGAACACCAAGACCCTGAGAAACGATAAAGTGTCGGAAGAGGTTGATTCGATGAACTCCGAAACTCGGAAGCAGAATGATCTATGGTGCAGTATAACTGTATTTTGTCTCGCATCTTACGGATCTTTTGTCCTCCTGAATTGTTTCAGTTTAATTTAGAGAATCTTTCCAGCCTTGACATAAATCAACAACGCGGTGACCGTGACGGGTGAGATCGTAAACAGATACACTGCCGTCCAGTCCAGAAAGTGCGTGGGTGTAGAAATGGACGCAGAGATGGGGCGAGAGACGAGAGGAAAGAGAGAGATATTGTTTTTGATTAGAGGAAGTGATGACAAGATGAAATGTTTCATCAAATGCTTCGTATTTGCGCGTAGGAAGCTATTTCAAATTTCGTGGCCGTGACACCCCTCCTACACTCGTCCTCATTCTTAAGCCACATCCCTCCGCCCCCCCCTCCCCCCCCCCCCAAAAAAAAGAAGTTAAAAACAAGAAAACCAGCAAAACAATCATACTGATAATAAACTGGTAAGCTGACCATAAAAAAAATCAATCGATCAATCAATCAACCAACCAACCAACAAATCAGTCAGTCATTCATAAACCAGGGATCGGAAAGTATCAAATTACCAACGAATTACAGGCCGTTTTCACTGCTGTTTAGCCGAATCTGGACATAGCCTGGCTCTTGATTATTAAAGAGTGATAGTCTAACCCCACAGCAAGAGGGTTGATACAGAATCGTTTGACACGAACACTTTTTGGCAAGTCGTTGGGTGTTTTTCGTGTTTTGGTCTTCTGAGTTAACACAATTTCCGGCGCTAGCCAACAGCTCTCGCTTTCTGCCTCATACAGATCCGGACACCGATTTTTTGTCTGTTTCATTACTGTGTCCCTCTGAGCAATTCCCATCAAACACTTGTCAACATCTCACTCTGCTATTTAGCACGAAGGGACTTAACTGGGCCCACCCAGGAGTCCATACGGCATGTGGCGAATACGCAAGTTCAGATTTCATTGCATACCAAGTATGTTTGCCCTCATCTGTTGCCTAGAAACGCACTGTCGACGTCGAGCCAATGTGCAAGTCTGTTTATCATCGACAGAAACGGAGAGAAATCGTTAGTCATAGACCGATCCGCGACAAAAATCGGTCAATCACGAGTGGATAATCAATCAGTTTACAAATGAAATCAGTCCGTCATCTTATTCCCGCCCTGCACATACCACAATCCATGTCAGAGCCGTGAACCAAAGGATGTGGTAAATACTGAAGAACGACAGGTTAGGTCAAAATGCAGATGGATACCTCCCAGGCATGGATCCTCACAGCGGAGTTATAAAGAAGCACCCAAGCCATGGAAATGATGTGCTACCGCAAGTTATTGAACATCACACATACTGACATCACCACCAAAATACAAATGCGGCTACCCATCGAGTACCGCATCGGATCATATGACCATCAACTGACATCACCTAAGCACAGAAAACTATCGGTATGGCCACGTTAGAAGATCCCACGGCCTTGATAGACTTTTCATGGGATTTATCGAGAAGAGGACAAAGATGCATCGACGAGACGCTGTGAAACTATTTTAAAGTTAAAGGCATCTTCATAACACGAATTAAATCGAATACACCCCCCTTTTGTCACACCCCCCTTTTGTCTTCCTCCATAATATCCATGTGCACTGATCGAGCGACGTAAAACTGGTTTACATTCCCCCTAGCCCTATAAAGTGTGTGTGTGTGTGTGTGTGTGTGTGTGTGTGTGTGTGTGTGTGTGTGTGTGTGTGTGTGTGTGTGTGGTGTGTGTGTGTGCGTTCACGTGTGTGTGTGTGTGTGTGTGTGTGTGTGTGTGTGTGTGTGTTTTCCATCTTTGCAGCTAATTCACAATGAACCCGAAACATAGAAAACCAGCTCAGACCGGGACATAACCACGACAATGTTTCTACTGTCTGACCATCTATCCCGCACCTTCATATAGATCGGCTTAACACGCCTTGCACACCAAACTGTACTTCTAAACTGCACTTCTGCTTTAACCGTGTTACTAACCTTAACCCTACTCCTCTTACCCCGCCTCTAATTCTATTTCTAAATGTATACATGACCCTATCCAAAGACATACTGAACCTGTGGCCTATTAAACCTGTTACATATTAAACCAGAAACGTATCAAGCCCGGGATCGACTAAATCTGGGGCTTATTGAAACAGCCTCGTTTGGAAGTCTTGCAAAACGATCGTGACTGTAATGTCAATCATTGGTCAGACCGTCGATATTGCATCAACGGCCATTCTAATTCATCATATCATTTCATCTAACAGGTATCGGGAAAATAAGAATTCAAGTCTCAGCCAGACATCCATTCACTCCACAATATGAAGGAATCAAAACAGGCTAATATAAACACCTGTCAATGGAAGCAACAGAGAATTTGCAGTGGCCAACTTTTGGTTTGCAACAATTCAGTTTCAGGCTCATATGACAATGATACCAAATTCACTACCATAACAGAATGAAGCAATATTGAAAGAAAAATAGTCCTCCCGAGCCTCAATTCACCAAAAGAGCCAGCAGACTTGCTGCCAACTGATCTGGAACCGGGAGAAACGAATTCGCGAGTCTCCCATTCCTTGTTGCAGACAGAAATCACACAAGATCGCTAAATCAATTGCAGAGCCGAGGAAAAGTGTATTGTGGTGCTTCACGTAGAAAAGCAGTCACTAGCAGACATCTTTTGCCAAGTTAGTAATCGCAAAATTAGGCAGTTGTGGGTAAGCGGGGACTGCCAGTCCTGTTCTTTTATATTGCGTTCTGTACTGCCTTGCACAATGCAATACAGTGTACTCTTTTGCCATATGCTGTGTAACAATGTACAGCTCTGTACAAAATCATGCTGCACTATACTAATTTTGCTCAACATTTCTTTTTCCCAGACATATATCGGCAGCTTTTTTTTGCGAATTGACATAGCGATAGTATAACACACTTTATTCTTTAACTTCAGGCGTTAAGTAGGCTGCATTCCGGTGGACACTGAATTTCTGCAGAACTAAGCGAAGGCCAACTCCTTTGTACGCATGACATGGTTTCAGTCAGTGTCAATCGAAAGACAAACGCTCAGAACTTTGGTTCGAAATATCGGAAACGGAACAAACATGGGCCAATACCCACATTTACCCCCGTCTTCTTTACTGCTTGCTGCACGAAAAAGCAACTCTCTCAAACCTGCATGTACCCACGGATGAGCTACCTCGAGAAAGTTGCTTTTCTTTTCATCACACAGTACAGTATACGGGATTGCCTTGTCATGGGTACAGCCTTGGGGTCATGTGTTTTCCAGTTCCGCTTGGCACCAATGGTCGAGCAACCAGTGCCTCCAGACAAGCCTGGAACAGTTATCCGACCAAAGACCCAGAGGACCATTTTACCGTTTGCGAACCGAGCTGTGAGTGGGGCGAGACGTCATTAGGCAGCGGCGGGTTCAGACAAACATCAGAGAAACACAATCATAGAAGAGGGTCTGTGAATGGGCACGAGGCATTACACGGGCCTTTAGTTTGAGGATGGAATGACACTTGATAACACCATGTGATCTGTCTGGAGTTATCATTATGGTGCGGGGAAGTGTGTGTGTGTGTGTGTGTGTGTGTGCGTGTGTGTGTGTGCGTGCGTGCGTGCGTGCGTGCGTGCGTGTGTGCGTGTGTGTGTGTGTGTGTGTGTGTGTGTGTGTGCGCGTGTAAGGAATGGGATACGTATATACAGTGAAGACCACTGACGTGTTTGTGTGTACGTTTTCCTCCCCTTTATTTTTCACTGTAAGCTACGGGATGGGAGCCGGAATTTTAAAGTAGGCCCACTTTGTCGTCTTTTCCATTTAAAAAAAACTAAATTCTTTGAGTTTCAAGTACCATGCAGCTTTAAGGTCTTATTGGTGCTCCGTTGAAATTTTTGGCACACACTGGGCCACTACTGACATCGGTAGAAAGGAGACTGAACACGTTGAATTACCCTTAGCCATGGCCGCAGAGAACAAGAAGCCAGAGAACTTACTAACGAAACATCAACTTTGCGAATGAGTCGGGAGTGAGAGAGGAAGGAAGGGTATAGAGGTTGCGCGGGGAAGGAGAGAGGAGGGTAGGGAAGAGAGGTGGGGGGGGGGGGGGAGACGATGACAGAACGACTGAATGAGCGCCAGTAGGTGCTCTTCGGCCGGCTCTACCTGGGTAGGCAGCTCGTTGAGTGAGTGAGGTAGTGTGTTTATTGTAAAGCGCTTAGAGCTTGGTCTGTGACCGAGGATAGGCGCTATATAAATACCCAGTATAATAATAATATAAAATAATAGGATAGAAATGGGGGTGAAATAGGGAGTGAGAGGACGGCGGGGAAGATGTGCGAGAGGGGGTGGGAGAAGGAATGGTGATAGTGGGGGGAAAGGATTGAGGAGGGCAGCAAATTGAAGTGGTAGGGAACAGGAGAGAGGAGGAGAGGGAATGGGGGATAGAAGGGGAAGGGAGAGAGAAGGGCGGATAATGTAAGTGACAGATGGAAGAGGAAGAGAGGGGACTGTAGGGGTAAGGAGAGAAAAGGGTTCGTAATGTAGGTGGTAGAGGAAAGGAAGAAAGAGGGGAAGAAACAGAAGTGCTAGGGAAAAGAAGAGAGGTGGGGAGGGAATGGAGGTGCAGGAGAAAGAGAACTGAGAGCAGGAAAGGAGACAGCACGTGAAAGCTGAGAGGAAGAGAGAGGTGGCGCGGGGAAAGGAGAGGGAATGGATGTGGTATGGGGGAAGGAGAGAGGTGGGGAGGGAATGCAGTGATGGGGAGAAACGAGCGGTGGGCAAGGGACTGGAAGCGGTAGGTGAAAGGAGAGAGGAGGGATGGTAATGGAGGTGGTAGGGGGGAGGAGAGAGGAGGGATGGTAATGGAGGGTGGTAGGGGGGAGGAGAGAGGAGGGATGGTAATGGAGGTGGTAGGTGAAAGGAGAGAGGAAGGGATGGTAATGGAGGTGGTAGGGGGAGGAGAGAGGAGGGATGGTAATGGAGGTGGTAGGGGGGAGGAGAGAGGGGGATGGTAATGGAGGTGGTACGGGGGAGAGAGGAGGGATGGTAATGGAGGAGGTAGATGAGGAGGAGAGAGGAGGGATGGTAATGGAGGTGGTAGGGGGGAGGAGAGAGGAGGGATGGTAATGGAGGTGGTAGGGGGGAGGAGAGAGGAGGGATGGTAATGGAGGTGGTAGGGGGGAGGAGAGAGGAGGGATGGTAATGGAGGTGGTAGAGGGGAGGAGGAGAGAGGGGGGATGGTAATGGATGGTTGGTAGGTGGGGGGAGGAGAGAGGAGGTTGGTAATGGAGGTGGTAGGTGAAAGGAGAGAGGAGGGATAGTAATGGAGGTGGTAGGGGGGAGGAGGAGGAGGGATGGTAATGGAGGTGGTATGGGGAAGGAGAGAGGAGGGATGGTAATGGAGGTGGTAGGTGAAGGAGAGAGGAGGGATGGTAATGGAGGTGGTATGGGGGAGGAGAGAGAGGGATGGTAATGGAAGTGGTAGTGAAAGGAGAGAGGAGGGATGGTAATGGAGGTGGTAGGGGGGAGAGAGAGGAGGGATGGTAATGGAGGTGGTAAGGGGGAGGAGAGAGGAGGGATGGTAATGGAGGTGGTAGGTGAAAGGAGAGAGGAGGGATGGTAATGGAGGTGGTAGGGGGAGGAGAGAGGAGGGATGGTAATGGAGGTGGTATGGGAAAGGAGAGAGGAGGGATGGTAATGGAGGTGGTAGGTGAAAGGAGAGAGGAGGGATGGTAATGGAGGTGGTATGGGGGGAGGAGAGAGGAGGGATGGTAATGGAGGTGGTAGGTGAAAGGAGAGAGGAGGGATGGTAATGGAGGTGGTAGGTGAAAGGAGAGAGGAGGGATGGTAATGGAGGTGGTATGGGGGAGGAGAGAGGAGGGATGGTAATGGAGGTGGTAGGGGGGAGGAGAGAGGAGGGATGGTAATGGAGGTGGTATGGGAAAGGAGAGAGGAGGGATGGTAATGGAGGTGGTAGGGGGGAGGAGAGAGGAGGGATGGTAATGGAGGTGGTAGGTGAAAGGAGAGAGGAGGGATGGTAATGGAGGTGGTAGGGGGGAGGAGAGAGGAGGGATGGTAATGGAGGTGGTAGGGGGGAGGAGAGAGGAGGGATGGTAATGGAGGTGGTAGGTGGGAGGAGAGAGGAAGGATGGTAATGGAGGTGGTATGGGGGAGGAGAGAGGAGGATGGTAATGGAGGTGGTAGGGGGGAGGAGAGAGAGGGATGGTAATGGAGGTGGTAGGTGAAAGGAGAGAGGAGGGATGGTAATGGAGGTGGTATGGGGGAGGAGAGAGGAGGGATGGTAATGGAGGTTGTAGGGGGGAGGAAAGAGGAGGGATGGTAATGGAGGTTTAGGTGAAAGGAGAGAGGAGGGATGGTAATGGAGGTGGTAGGTGAAAGGAGAGAGGAAGGATGGTAATGGAGGTGGTATGGGGGAGGAGAGGGAGGGATGGTAATGGAGGTGGTAGGTGAAAGGAGAGAGGAGGGATGGTAATGGAGGTGGTAGGTGAAAGGAGAGAGGAGGGATGGTAATGGAGGTGGTAGATGAAAGGAGAGAGGAGGTTGGTAATGGAGGTGTAGGTGAAAGGAGAGAGGAGGGATGGTAATGGAGGTGGTATGGGAAAGGAGAGAGGAGGGATGGTAATGGAGGTGGTATGGGGAGGAGAGAGGAGGGATGGTAATGGAGGTGGTATGGGGGAGGAGAGAGGAGGGATGGTAATGGAGGTGGTAGGGGGAGGAGAGAGGAGGGATGGTAATGGAGGTGGTAGGGAAGGAGGAGGAGGGATGGTAATGGAGGTGGTAGGTGAAAGGAGAGAGGAGGGATGGTAATGGAGGTGGTATGGGGGAGGAGAGAGGAGGGATGGTAATGGAGGTGGTAGGTGAAAGGAGAGAGGAGGGATGGTAATGGAGGTGGTAGGGGGGAGGAGAGAGGAGGTGTGGTAATGGAGGTGGTAGAGGGAGGAGAGGGGAGGGGTGGTAATGGAGGTGGCATGGGAAAGCAGGAGGAGGAGGAGGGAGTGGAGGTGGTAGGGGGGAGGAGAGAGGGGAATGAACGGAGATGTAGGGGAAAGAGAGAGAGGAGGGTAGACAATGGAGGAGGTAGGAGGGAAAGAAAGAAGAGAGAGAGAGAGAGAGAGAGAGAGAGGAGAGAGAGAGAGAGAGACAGACAGACAGACAGACAGACAGACAGACAGAGAGGGGGGTGGGATTGGAAGTGGAAGGGGGGAGGGGAGAGGAGGAGAGAGAGAGAGAGAGAGAGAGAGAGAGAGAGAGAGAGAGAGAGAGAGCAGAGACAGAAAGGTGGTATAGAATGGAAAAAGATAGAAGGGATAGCCAGGGGGAGGGATAAGGAATGGAAGCGGAAGGAGGGATAGACAGAAAGAGCGGTAGAGAATGGAAAAGATAGGTGGGATAGATAGATAGACATATTAGGGATAGACAGAGAGAGCGGTAGAGAATGGAGCACTGCATCAGCAGATAAGACGTCGGAAGACCAAGGCCAGGATTTAAACCACAGTGCCAAGGACATCCACGCTGTTGGTTCGGATGAGGAATTTGCACAGGCCCTCGATGCCAGGCGCCTGAAACTCAACCTGCCACGAGCAAACGAAACTGAAGATTGGGAGAAACTGGATGCAAAAATCGTCCAAAGACTCGTGCACTGATAGGGAAAAGCACCCTGGAACATAAACTAGCCGTATATGGGGACATTGTGTATGCCACATGTAGAGACGCCTATGGAGCAAAACTACCCAAAGAGACAACACCTCCAAAGAAATCCAGACGCCAAGAAGAGATGGACAAGATCAGGGTCCAAAAGAAAAACCTCAAGAAGCAAATGAAGACCGCACTCCCAGCTGAAAAACAAGGCTTGGAAAAACTCTGGAAAGACCTAAAAGCAAAACACAGCGCCCTCAGCAAAGCGGAATCTGCGAGGAAGAGGAAGAGTAAAAAGAAGAAGACACAAAAGCGCTTCTTTAGAGACCCCTTCCAGTTTGCCAGAACACTGTTTGAGCAGCCAAAATCTGGGACCCTAAGTGTGGACAAAGGAGTTCTTGAGCAGCATCTGAGGAAAACATACTCTGACTCACAGAGCAAAGCACCACTCGACATTCAAGGTCTGGTGTGGCCAACCAACCCTGAGGAACAGTTCAATGACAAGCCTCCAACGTTGGCGGAAATCAAGAAGGTGGTCGACAAAGCCAGAGCCAAATCATCACCAGGACCAAACGGAATACCTTACCAGCTGTACACGAAACGTCCCAAGGTGCTGCAGTGGCTCCACAGGCTGCTGCGATCACCTTGGAGAAACCAGAAGATCAGCGGCCAGTGATGACGGCAGATGGTGTGTACATCCCCAAGGAGCAAAACGCAAGTGACGTCAGCCAGTTCAGGCCAATATCACTACTGAACGTCGAAGGGAAAATCTTCTGCTCTGTCATGGCAGCAAAGCTGACCACGTACCTCATGGAAAACAAGTACTTGGATGTGTCAGTCCAGAAAGGTGGCATCCCAGGCGTAGCTGGCTGTGTAGAACACGCCACAATGATCTGGGACGCAATCCAAAGAGCAAAAACAGAAAAGAGAGACCTGGACGTAGTGTGGCTTGATCTGGCAAACGCATATGGATCTGTACCCCATGAGATGATACAGTTGGCTCTTGAGATGTACCATGTGCCAAAGAACATCTGCGACATGCTCAAGAAGTACTTCAATGGCTTCTCAATGCGGTTCTCTACCAAGGAGTGCACAATAGATTGGATCAACTTGGAAGTGGGCATTGCAATGGGCTGTGCAATTTCCCCAATACTGTTCGTGTTGGCAATGGAAGTCATCTTGAAAGCAGCAACAAGCAACGCAAGACAAACAGACCTTGGCGATGGATACAAGATGCCCCCTCTCAAGGCCTTCATGGACGACACTACAGTGATTTCGTCCAGAGAAGACGAGACACGTCATGTGCTGGAGAGGCTGGACGACATAGTTGCCTCATCCAGAATGAAGTTCAAGCCAAAGAAATCACGGAGTCTCTCACTGAGGAAAGGAAAAGTGGCCGAATCTGTGGTCTTCAGTGTTGCCAACCAGGCCATTCCAACAGTCACAGAAGAGCCAGTCAAGAGCCTTGGAAGATGGTATGATGATACGCTGAAAGACACGCAAAGAGCAAAAGAAACCAAACAGATGTCGGAAGAAGGCTTGGAGACCACTGACCAGTGTGGGCTCCCTGGCAAATACAAGGTCTGGTGTCTGCAGTTCATGCTGATACCAAAGCTGCTATGGCCTCTGATGATATACGACATCTGCACCAGCATAGTGGAGGCAATGGAAGCCAAAATCAACAAGTTCACAAGGAAATGGCTTGGTGTCCCACCCTGTCTGACTGACATAGCGCTGTACTGTCGCCAAGCAAAGCTGAAACTACCACTGAAATCCATCCTGGAAGAATACAAAGCAGGAAGATCAGACTTCAAAGCTTGCTGGAGGACTCAGGGAGACAAGGTGGTAGAAGCAATCAAGCCCCAGCTGAAGACAGGCATGAAATGGAAAGTTCAAGAGGCGATGGATTCTGCAAAAGAAAGTCTCAAGATCAGAGAAATAACAGGACACACACAGACAACAGACAAGGACTGGGGGTGACCAAAACTGAATGGTGGTCAAAGGCCAAAGGAAAAGCCAAAAGAGACATGATGATTCAGGAGATGAGAAAAGAAGACCAAAAAAGACTCCGAAAAGCAGTCCAGCAGAGCCAGCAAGGGCAATGGACAACGTGGGAGAATGCACTCCAAAGAAGTCTCACTTGGAATGACATTTGGCACATGGCCCCTCTCAGGATCAACTTCATTCTCAGATCTGCATATGACCTTCTGCCCTCAAATGCAAACCTGGTGAAGTGGGGAAAAACAAACGATCCTGCATGCCCCCTCTGCCATGAAAAACAAACAGTGGAGCATGTCCTAAGCTCATGTAAAGTAGCCCTGGCTCAAGGAAGGTACACATGGAGGCACAAGCAAGTGCTCAAAGAGATTGTACAAGTAGTCTGGGCTAGTACCAACACCACAAAAGGGAAAATCAGGACTCCAAAGCACCCGCAACATTCTTCACGGCAGGAGGCGCAAATCATGGCCAAGAACAACAGTGCCACTCGGAACATGCAGGCAGAGTCTGCTGGACGGGGCAGATGACTGGGAGTGCACTGCAGACCTCCCAGAATGGAAAAGTCACCCAGAGATCATCAGCAAGAGTGGCATGAGACCAGATATAGTAGTCCACTCTCAGTCAACCAAGCAGCTGATCATGATCGAGCTCACAGTGCCATATGAGAACAGAATGGAGGCAGCTCAAATCTACAAGACTGAAAAGTATGCTGATCTGGCAAACAGCCTGAGGAGAGAAGGCTATCAGGTCAAAGTCCTCACTGCAGAAATTGGAGCTAGGGGGTTTGTAGGAACGTCTGCATACAGCCTCATGAAACAGCTCTCAGTTGCAGGGAGGGAAAAAACCAGAGCCCTGAAAGCAATGGCAGAAGCGGCAGAGAGGTGTTCAAGCTGGATCTGGTCAAGGAGGAACAAAAGTGAACTTCATAAGGCTTAACTTTCCTTCGAATATCAGGTGTCCCTGTGGCTCAGTGGTTAGAGTGCGAGTCATTAAGTGGAAAATGAGCATGTCCAGAGGGTCATGGGTTCGAATCCCAGCCATGGCGCATCCCAAGATGGGAAAAAAAGGGGCAGCAGAGGGACATCCGGAGTCATGAACCGGGTGTGGCCCAACCCCCCTAGAGTGTCAGGAGATAATAAGGGCCGAAACACTTGCTTGAAGGGGGCTTCTCTTCTGAGGACTTTCTGCTGCCACGCTCTCCACGAGTTTCTTTCTACTGGAAAAGATAGGTGGGATAGATAGATAGATATATTAAGATAGAGTTAGAGAGAGAGGAGTGGGGGTGGAGGGGGTAGGGATTGAAAATGGGAGGGAAGAAGGAGACAGAGGGTTAGGAAATCGAGGTAGTCGGGGAAGGACAAAGGGTGTAGGGAACAGAGGTGGCATGGGGAAGCGGGTGGGGTGGGGGGCATGTAAACGATGTAGTAGGGGAAGGGGAGGAGGTAGGGAATGGAGGAGGCAGACGGAAGAAGAAAGGAGGGTAGAATATGGAAGTGGTGGAGGGAAGGAGAGGGAGGTGGCAGGGAATGGAGGGGTTAGGGGAAAGTAGGGAAGAGGGGTAGGGAATAGTAGATAGCGGGAGGAGAGATGGGAACAGTGTTGGGTGTTGCCCTGGTAGCATGGGAGAAAGACGAATGTGTGGCATGGGACTGGTATGCAACTGTGATTGATGGCAAGAGAAAACAGATGGATGGCTATATAGACAGATGAAGAGAGAGAGAGAGAGAGAGAGAGAGAGAGAGAGAGAGAGAGAGAGAGGAGGGGGGAAGTTTTATTTTTTTTTTTAGTGAAAAATGAAACTGATGACAGGAAACAATTCAAAATGTAATTCAACATGAAAAAATACCAGAGGGAAAAAGGCCGATTTACCTTCAAAACACAAAGAAACATCCATAAATAAGGGCAAAAAAAATCAGCCCGGGGGAATCAGAAAGAAAATCACAATCATAAAGTACACTTAGCGAGAAAGAGACAGATAACTGGAGAGAGAGAGAGAGAGAGAGAGAGAGAGAGAGAGAGAGAGAGAGACAGAGACAGACAGAGCAGACAGAGAGACAGAGAGAGACAGAGAGAGCCAAAGAACTCAAGAGAAGAAAAAGCCGACGCAAGCCGTTTTTCTCAGGGGCTCACGAAGCAGATTAACAACCCATCTTGGCACCAGACAATGATAAATACTGTTCATCGCGCTCCCTCTTATCGTCCCCCCCCCCCCCCCCCCCCCGTCCACAAATCTCATCTACTCTGAACAGCCCTGGCCCAGCAGCAGCAAGCCTCGATGAGGAAAACCAAATGAATCCTCTCTGGTCGATCAAAAGAGAAGAAAACGAAATGAATCCTCTCTGGTTGATCAAAAGAGAAGAAAATACAAAATCACACCGCGCAGCCGCCTCCCTAACCCCCTCTCCTTCATGCCTTCGCCGGGGGAGAATCGGCGAGCCCATCTTTACAGCCTCAGCTTCGACGGGACAAGGCGGAGTGTCCGAATGCAACTGGCTTTCCGCCCGTTTATGCAAGTCATAGTTTGTCGCCCCCCCCACCCACCTCCCTCGATGATCTGTTTGTCCCTCAAACTCCTCCCCCCTTCCTTCAGCACTCTCCCCCCCCATCTTCCTTAAAGTCTTGGCACATATATCGATCACATGTATCGATCATGCCAGCTCGGGTCAAACTGATGCTGCTGGGGAATCGTACCCTTAAGATGGAAGGAGATCTGTCGTTGATTTAGATTGCGTGCAAACTTGCACGTACATGCCTCTCGTGTTTGCGTGCATTCAACCTCTCTGTGGGGCTCTCTCTCTCTCTCTCTCTCTCTCTCTCCTCTCGACTAGTTCAGTTTGGCTTGGGAACTTTTTTCCTTTTCCTTCCTGCTTGTCTGTCTTCTCTACGTCTCTCTCATAGGGGCATGCCCCCTCCCCGCCTCAAACACACACACACACACACACACACACACACACACACACACACACACACACACACACACACTCACTCACTTCATGCCCAACAAAAACTCTTACCTTTCACCCATAGGGGCACCCCCCTCTCCCCACCAATGCACACACATTTCAAGCCCAACGATAACAACAACAACAAAAAGAAATTTTAAAAACAGTAAAAATCTTACCTCTAGCGACTTGTATTATCTGTCGACTCCTGAAGCTGCTTGTTGATCTTGCGCTTCTGTTTGTACAGGAGCTTGAGATGGAACCTGTGCTGAACCATCACCGCCACGATCAGACCTGCAATCATTCATCAGACTCTGTGGCTCGAGGACACACCACACAGACCATTCCAGACCACAGGCATCACATATACTGCACATAACTATGCCCACGCGTAGAGTACACACACACACACACACACACACACACACACACACACACACACACAACACAGAGAGGCACACACACAACAGAGAACACACACACACACACACACACACACACACACACACACACACACACACACACACTCGCACAAGCGCATACGCAAAACATCGGATTTGCGTTTATAACAAGGGTCTCCAAACGTCTTCGAATGAACCTTCGGAGGCAGCAGTTGGACAGAGAGAGACAGAGAGGGTCAGAGAGAGAGAGAGAGAGAGAGAGAGGAGAGAGACAGAGAGAGAGAGAGAGAGAGAGACAGAAGAAGACAGACACAGACAGAGACAGAGAGAGAGGGGGGGAGGCAAGCAGACAGAAACAGAGAGAGAGAGAGAGAGAGAAGAGGAGAGAGAGAGACAGAGAGAGAGAGAGAGAGAAGAAGCAGACGAGACAGAAGACAGACAGACAGACAGAGACGACACAGTGTCACTTAATTACAACGAGAATGGAAAACCAATCCATCATCTGGCATGCTCTTAGGACCGTCTCCAAGTCTTTTTCTTCTTTTTTCTCTTCTACTCTTGCATCCCATCGCGGATATCTTCAGAGAGGAACACCTATATCTGTCCTTTTCTTAAATCGTCGATGAACTCACTAAACGACAAAAAACAAAGCGCACGAGATGAACAACTAATCTCCGAAAAGCGTCCTTCCATTCCTAAAGCCCGTATTAGACGATACGTCGAAATCACGGGTTTCCAGTAAAGCGACAGCTAAGACCGGTTCAATGAATGGACCACCACGGTCGATATGCTCTCCGACCACATCAAGTCTAATAAGCCACATTCGCAGACCTTCGGTCACGGCTAACTGACCAACAGTTGACGAACGGACGGGTGATAACCCCTACACTTCAACCGCCAGTCAGACAGATAACCGCCGTAAGTCGGCCGAAACCATGGTAAATTCCGTGTCTGAGAAGTTGAGTTTCACGTTTACGACACTGAAGCCGACATATGCGTCTCACACAAAGCTGTCCTGTCGTTAAAATGCCAAGAAAAAAAGCAACATGTGTATTTAGTTATCTACAACAATCACAGTCGAGTTGCTGGCCCTGCGCACATTAAAACACACAAAACTATTGAGCCTGAGGAGAGCAAGGCATTCTGAGATTCATTCTTGCAGACTGAACGCAGGCTAGGCGAAAACAGCATTTTTCTGATCGGACGAATCATCGAACATAAAATATAAGAAAAGCTGTGTGTGTTTTTTTTTTAAAGAAAAGACAGAATCGGAGTTCACTGTCTTCGCATGTTACTGTGTTGGGCAACCCAAGTGACCACAGAGTCCCCGCCAAACAAGACTCTCCCACAATGCCACGGGCAAAGTGAAGGCAGGCACTGTACACTTCGAGCGGAAATGAATTTGTTTTTCTGGTATAGAAGAACTCAAGGTCTCTATTTTCTTGAAAAATTAAACCAACAAAAACAAACAAACAAATCATTGTATTTTTATGTGCAATGGTTGCGTCCAGTCACAAAATAGTTCTTCTCTCCTAGCCGTCTGTTTTGATGTAGAGGGCGTGAATCTTTCAGTGGCTGGCGATTTCAGGATTTGCACTGCTGTTCCATCTGCTTCCATTTGATGTGTATGGTTTCAGTAATTCGAGTATGATTTGTCGTAGGTAACTTGTGTGTGTGTGTGTGTGTGTGGTGTGTGTGTGTGTGTGTGTGTGTGTGTGTGCATGCGTGTGCGTGTGTTTGTGCGCGCGCGCACGTGTGTGTGTGCGCGTGCGTACGTGTGTGTGTGCGTGTGTGCTCGCGCGCGCGCATGTGTGTGTATGTGTGTGTGCGTATGTACATGTGTGTGCTGTTTTCATGACAGGGCCTTTTCAAAAGCGTTGACAGCCGTATCAGATGTGTTCGTGTGTTTGTGTATCTGCCTCAGCATCATATTCGCTTACTAGAGCTGAATTTCGCTTACACCAGTTCCGCCCTTCATCGAATGCTGGTAGACTTTTTCCCTATGGGCAAAGTAGACGATTCGTCGCCGTCCCTCTGTCGATAGTCGTCACCTCGACAGTGTAATGTGCGACGACAGTCCTTGAGCAAAACTGTCCGACGAAGAAAGGCATCGACAACCGAGCATCAGCGCGGAAAGGGGAGAGGACTCGCAGGATCACAGATCCCCCCCCCCGCTTCCACTGCGTAATGCAAGATGAAGGGAATAGGGGGAGTGGGCAAGGGACAGGGTGGGGAGGGGACGGGGGAGGGGGCTGGGACTGGAGAGGAATGCAAACCTTCTAGCTAAAGTTTCTTAGTTCATGCGTGCCATGATAACAAATGAGGACGGTCTTGAAGCATACCTTCAGGGAAAGGCTTCCTCACAATACGATTACAGTCCTCAAGCCCCTTATTTATTATTAAGAGAGAGAGAGAGAGAGAGAGAGAGAGTGTGCATGCGTGCGCGTGTGAGTGCGTGCGTGCGTGTGTGTGTATGTGTGTGAGAGAGACAGAGTGTGCGTGTGTGTGTGAGAGAGAAGAGAGAGAGAGAGAGAGAGAGAGAGAGAGAGAGAGAGAGCGCTGAGTGAGGTGGGGTTGGGTGGGGTGAAAGAACGAAAAAAAACAAAAACCGAACCAAGGGAATGCGCTGGGCGATTAAGAAAGAGACTGCACGCCGAATGCAATTGTGTGGGCATCCAGCCAGAGGGAGACTTCCTCCTGTAATCCACTGGCTGTTGGGAGCACAATGGATCAAACCCACCCAGCCGCAACCTGACAGAATGAGGACAGTTTTTCCTTCTGAAGAAACCTTAGTACTGAAAGGAGAAAGCAGAATGGAACCGGGGAGCTAGTTCCGAGGATGATACTGTACGGTGCAGCAAGTGAACATTTTCTGAGCCGAAGCACCATTTATATACATAGTACAGGCGAAAGAAAACACATCGGGTTTCAGCCAAAGGAAGGCTTTTTTTTTCTATTCGTTTGAAAGAGTTGCAGATTCGGCTTTCCCGGGCGGGAGTGATGGACCGCCATATGGCACGCAAAATAATAAACACTCGTACGAAGACTACACGTTGAACTGAAAGGAAATCGGCGGAACGCAGACACCTGCCAGGGTCGAACAGTCCGTTGCTCAATGGAACTGATTCTTCAGACATCAGGAAATCAAACCAGCATTTTTCTTTAACCCCGAGAACTATGTATTTTTTTAAAGAAAATTTCGAGGTAAAGCACCTAATGCGGCACTGTTTAAAGAAAGTGGAAAAAAATCTTGGATCTCCTCTTTGTTCCAGATCCGTACCGATATTCCATGGCTTTGTCCTTGGGCCACTTTCCATTTTTGTGCCAACTTTCGTTGAAATCGGTTCTGCGTGATGTTACTAACAGTCAGACAAACAAACAGACGCTGGACAAAACGTAACCCCAGTGGCGGAGGAAGTAAAAAAAACAAACAGCCTGAAGATGTAACTGAAGGGGACATGCGCATGCACACACAGACATCAAAGCTAATTTTCCTTGTTTTAAAATAAACCAAATGACAGCTATCTGCCCTCTAGTGGGTCTGCCATCACAACTAGGCCTGCCATGAAATCAAATACGTCAAGAAAGGGACACCTGATCTCTTACAGCTAAAGAAAGTGCACGTCAAAATTAGCCTACCTGTGAAACAGCAGCTCCAGAAAAACGCGAGGACATGTGCACCTGGGGGAATTTCTGAGAACGGCGATCACCATGACCTAGCAACGAAACGGTTATAATTTGGAAGAGAAAAGCAAGGTCATGAGGGGAAAACGAAATAAACTGTATAGTTCGTCATCACACTGACTTTCCCCGAGGTGCAGAGGGCAATCGACTGCCCGGTGAACCATCACGGTTAACAATTTTGTTCTAAGGCGACGATTGTACTTTCGATATATGTTACATGTACTCAGGGCGACGATGACTGTTCTCATGCATGTTAACCGCACTTAGGGCGACAGGTCGTATTGTCACATCATGCTACTTGCACGTTGGGCGATAATAGTGTTGTGATGTCATTTGTATTGAGGATGATTAATGCTTTTTTGGTGATTGATGGTTTAATATGTGTTACCTAACTATTTATACTTTAGATGGCAACCATTTAAAGAAAAAGTAATTGTAGCCTGTATAAGGAGATGAATATTATTTCAATACAGGTTTCTTAAACTTGGACATTAGTGTATTGCTACAGGTCATTTGCACTTTATAGCGTGATATTATTGTTTGATTAATTTATTTGTATTCATGGTGACACTTACTGTTTTCATCCATGCAGTTTATACCTATGGAGACAAACACTATTTTGACACGTTTCACTAATACACAGGTTGACAATTAGTCCTGTAATATCAAAACAGACCCGTTTAAAATAGAAAATGACAATCTTCTTTGCTTTGATAAAGACGATGTTTTTTTCTCGTCCTTTGACCTTTCTGCTGCTTTTGACACCATCGACCACTGAACTCTCCGTTGCACCAGGAAACTGATTTAGGTTCTGTTCCAATCGCAGTTAGGTCTGTGACGGTACTGGCATTTGGGGCGTAGAAAACATCTATGCAGTTCACTTGCAGACAGCCTTGACAAGATATTTTTTTTGAAGGTTCGTCTCACTATCACTCTCTCGTTTCGATTCTTTTTTGTTTCCCTTGCAGACGAAAAATGACCGGAGAGTTCCATTTTTGTTCCATGATGATGGTCGTGGATAAACAAACCAACTAACCAGAACACGCGCGCCGTCGATTTGACCTAGGTGCACTTGCTTCCGGATCAGCAACACACATTCCCACATGTGCTGCTTCGCCATGCTCTGACACAGTGCGATGAACACAACACACAGGCACGCTATTTCTGAGGTCGTTTTGACTGACAAATGCCTAGACCCGTAACACGCTATAAATTCACCGGTAAAGTACAATCTCCTGTAGTCGGTATCTCTGCAAGGACGACAGTAGAGTTGACCTTGTGTACTTAATGTGATGATCATTGTCTTGGTCTTGTTACGCTACCCGGGGTGACAATGGCCGTCAATATCTGTACTTACTGTTCAGGACTCGAAGGACTCTCCAGGGCAGCAGAAAGGACAGAACGATGACGTAATGTTGTATGTGCAGGTCGGTCAGGCCCTCCACAAAGATGATGTCCAGCGTGAAGGACACGGCGATGATCACGGCGTCAAACATCTGAAAAGCACACAGTCTTCAGGCTTACGGCGATGATCACAGCGTCAAACATCTGAAAAGCACACAGTCTTCAGGCTTACGGCGCTGAACACTTGAGACACAGACTGCGTGGTTATATTGTTTAACACACGAAAGGCATAGAAAACACGTCGTGCGGCTGAGAGAGAGAGAGAGAGAGAGAGAGAGAGAGAGAGAGAGAGAGAGAGAGAGAGAGAGAGAGGATTGAATGGATGACCCTATTGTCAACATCAATGGATAGAAGAAACCGTAATTACATTGACTGATGAAATAGATACAGCGCTGGTGAAAAAAAGATTAACAATAAACACATGAAAAAGCCCAAACACGAAGTCTGTTAAAAATGACTTCTTTATCACAGGCACGTGTTCCCCCCTCCCCCCCCCCCCTCCACCCACCCACAACATTCAAACCTAGTAGTGAGGAAATGCCGCCTGTAACGCTCCATGTTCAAATCAAGTCCCATAGCCTAAAAGGCCGATGGGGCAGTGAACCGTCAGAGACTGACCATGTCTGGGGCACTGTATGCTGGAAGGCGGGGCCATCTCTCTCATTTGCCACTTTCATCCTTCCTTGAAGCGAATCATTTCACTGCTGGATGAAGAGGGAGGGTTTTCAAGTCTGAAAAAATCCGACCTCACGAGTGGTGCCAACTCACGACATTGGCGCCGCCATCCTGACCATCTGATGGGCCCTCTTTGTGGCCAGGGAATATAGACAATCACGGGGACGTGGCTTAAGGTGTGTTTCCTTCCCCCATTCCACTAAACCTTTCAGTGATGGTGCGAGTCCCAAGTCTTTCAGATGAGGCAATACACCGAGCTACTGTATGCAGTGTGTGCTCCTAGCGCACGTCAAAGAACCCTCGGCATCAAGCCACCCGTCTCTAGCAGTCTTCTGCACACTTTGGTAGATAAAAATGTATGCTGGCAGAAAATATATCAATAGCGCTGCATTATAGCCACGGATTCTCCTGCAGGAAGAGCACCCCGAATTTTACAAGGAGAAATCTCTGTTTTGACACAGAAGTTATGACATACAATACAATAATTCTGATCACGACCCGCCGCCATGGTGCGATGGTTAGCGTCAAGGATTCCGGGCTGGGAGGTTGTAGGTTCGATCCCATCACAGCCATTTATATGCGAGATTTTTCTGTCCTGAACTGTTCCTACTTAAAGCTGAGTTGGCTAATGTTCAACTGGCAAGAAAAATTATTATTCCTTCGAACGAAAGAAATAAACAAATTACAACACAAACACGACGCGTTTCGATTTCTTTGATCTTCTTGTCTTGCCTGAAGAAGACCGCTTGCCTGAAGATGACCTAAGAGGTCCAAACGCGTCATGTTTGTCTTGTAATTTGTTTGTTTCTTTCTTTCGGAAGAATAGCAATTTTTCTTTTAAGTTTGTTTCAGTTTCCGCCTGCCGTCACCTCTCTTTGAAATCAACTGGAAAGATTGGGAACAGACAAAGTTTCATCACTTAATGGATGTGTCTGAAATCGTTTCTCGAATTTCCTAACCAACACTGTGGGTGTCTGTAATTCTCATGCCAGTTTATGGAAGCAAGCGTAGACCACAGTCCTGTTCCAGCCGAGTACAGCCCTGTTATGCAGTCTTGCCCAGAATGGAACACCATATCAACGTCTTCATCTTCCTGATCCTCATCGATCAGCATAGAAAGGGTATAAACTTCTGTGACCCTTCATGCCCTGCTCTCATGGTGACCTCAGTTTTGATGTCCTCTCCACGTCTGCGCCTTGGTGAGTTTGTGTCGGGTTCGCCAAAATTGGTAGTTTATGAGAACTGCCGTTGGACGGACATGATGGTGCCCTCCGGACGCTCACACACGCTAACTGTGCGACTAAGCAAGCATTGTCGTCAGTAGGGGGCATAGCTGGTGTTGTCCTACGCATGTTGAACCAGTACAGGCACCACTGAACACCACCGAAGTGATTCGTCAGCAGTTGAGTGTCTCCTGTGTGGGCTGTCTCATCACATCTTGACACCGACTGTTCCCTGTGGATCGCCAGTGCTGTGGCGGGACAGAACACGCTGTGAACAGGGAGCCGAAATGGGCGGCTTGGGGGTAATGCCACTGCAGTGGTACAGAAGATGAGACAGGAAATTAGAAACATCCAAATCACTGAATAATCTCTCTCTCTCCCCTCTCTCTGTGTGCGCGCGCGTGTGTGTGCGTGCCTCTCTGTCTCTGTCTCTCTCTCTCTTAGATTTTATTTGTACTCACTCCTTTGTACTTCCAGAAATGAAATGACTTTTTGTATGCCATGTTATCACAGTAGAAGCGTCTTGTGGAACTCAACACTTACCTCCATTCTTTTCTTTAGAAATCGTCGTCCCACACAGGATATTTTCAGCAGCGTCTGAAAAAAAACAAAAACAGCGTAGAGTTATGATTCAATCCTGTTGTTTTACAATGCACAGTGCTGATCGACTGAGCATTCAATCGAGTGAGATAAGCATTTAGAGAGAGAGAGAGAGAGAGAGAGAGAGAGAGAGACAGACAGACAGACAGAGAGAGAGAGACACACACAGACAGAGGGGAGGGAGGGAGGGGGCGAAGACAAGGGAAAAGAGGGGGGAGGGGGGAGAGCTATGCAGATGCGTTCGCATGTGTGCCAATAAGCTCTCTACACTTGAACATTGTGCAGCCCAACAATCACATCAATTAGCATGCCTGCACGCACATAAATATCCTGCGAAATTGAGTACAAACCCCTTTTCTCTTCACCCCTCTGTGTCTCTCTCCTTTCCTATGCACCCGAACTTCCCCACCTGACACCCCTTTCTGTGTGCGTATCAATCACTTTGTCTAGAGCATGGCATACAGGCTGCACACCAAAACTACTGCGCCAAGCAGTAAACAAGTGGGGTAATTTTTGCTCCCATAAGAAAACCTAACACAGAGTAACTTTTATTCAAGACTGGCACAGCCTTTTAAACTTGAATAAAGTCAGACAAATACATAGACGAACAATCTAATAGTGGGGGAAAACACAAGCGCAGGCCAACAACTGAACTGTCTTCATAGTAATGACTTGGCAAAGATCTGGACTTAAGGATGCGGGGGGGGGGGGGGGGGGGGGGTTGAGAAATGGAGAAACTGGGAACATGAAATTAAGAAAATATGTTACAGATATGAAAACTCTTCACTAGCTGCATAAGGGAACCATCGCAATCCCTTTTGAAGGCAGATATATTTGTATTGCCTGCTCCGAGGCCTTTCGTCCGCTGGGTCGGAACTCATCAGGGAGACACGGCTGGTTGTGTCTGCGCTCCTGGCGTCAAATAGAGACACACCACAGTCCCCCCCACCCCCCCCCCCCTCCTTAAGTCCAAATCTTTACCAAGTCATTACTATGAAGACAGTTCAGTTGTTGGCCTGCGCTTGTGTTTTCCCCCACTATTAGATTGTTCGTCTATGTATTTGTCTGACTTTATTCAAGTTTATAAAAGGCTGTGCCAGTCCTGAATAAAAGTTACTCTGTGTTAGGTTTTCTTATGGGAGCAAAAAATACCCCACTTGTTTACTGTTTATCGTTCACTGTTCCCTGCCTCATTTCATTTCCGATAATGCACCAAGACTTTGCTTCAGGAGTCGTGTATTCATAGAGTGGCAAAGGTATACCATCCAAGAATTTTTGTAGTATATGAAAGTTCATTCATTCTCCTTCTTTTCTTTCGTATGTCCATCCAGATAAATGGTAGGTGGTTCCAATCAGACAGATTGAAATGAAAAGAATGCGACTTTTTTTTGGTGTAAACCAGCCGGTACAAAGATACAGTCACGGATGAGCGTGAAGGCCTGACAGGTGACGTCAGCTATGGGGTAGCTCGAGTATTTCTAGACTGCAAATTATGTCACCGAAAAAAGATCCTTAACAGCAAGTGACATGATGGGTGGAGGAGATGGGGGGGGGGGGGGGGGGCGGGGGGTTACTCGTTTGATCTATAATCAGTTTGATATTAATCTAATTTAGCTCTAATTTATGCTATGTCTCAAAACCGCTTACATGGATCATGTAGCGATTTTGAATAGTAAAAACCACCAACACTCAAAAAGCATACTGCACATTTTCTTTTTATTTCAAAACCCTTTATCAGGCATAAAAAACACATGAAATTACTAAATGACAGCCTGAAGCACAACGTTTGTATCCTGAAACTGATTACAGAGCGATTTGGTGCATGTTACGAATAGTGGCGTGTGGCTACAACTACCCCGGGGAGCAGGTGGAGAACACGCTTGACACCGCGCCTTATCTCTCACACTGAAGATGTTGGCAGAGCAAAAGAGATAAGGAGGGCGGCGTGTCTCGTCGTTAACACCCAGGCCCACCGACACGAGCGCAACAGCGTCGGAGATACAGCCTCTGTTACAAGTTCTCTCACTCGCAGACAAATGGAACAGCAGGCAATCAACCAACAACAACACAAACACGAGACGACTGCACACCACCGACTCAACCGCAAACCAGTGCCAGAATATTCCAGATTGTGACCGAATTTACGAAGAAACAAACGACGCAGGAGGAGGAGGAGGGGGGGAGGATATAGAAGAGAGAGAGAGAGTAGAGAGAGAGAGAGAAGAGAGAGAGAGAGAGAGAGAGAGAGAGAGAGAGAGATTCATTACAGGCCATGGAAGGTCCATGTAATGGTAATGAATGTAAGGTACTGAAGGGATATGCCATCTAATAAGCGTAAAATGATTTGTTTTGATGATGATGCCACTTCTTGAAATTCAAACGCCTTACATGTGTACACAGAAACACCACAGGCGACTGCGTACGACGACTACCACCACAGTTAAACATACAAGGCTGTGTATAATATTTAGGTCAAACTGAAATTTTGTATACCAGTAAGAAGCATTTAGCAACTCCGAACAATTCGCAGTTCAATTTTCGCATAAAATACACATGAAATTAGTCTGTAGACCTTTTATTGCTAAAGTGGTATCTGATGGATCAGATATAACGAATCTTGATTTAGCTATAACATACCAAAGACGTCACGCCAATGTCTACAATTATGGTTTCGTGATTCACGCAATAAGATGTGTTGTGTAAAAAACGAATCTTTCATTTAACGAAGTGAAACGCTGACACAAGAGAGAGAGAGAGAGAGAGAGAGAGAGAGAGAGAGAGAGAGAGAGAGAGAGAGAGAACGGGGGTTGGTTTTTCAGTGTACCTTTTACACACACGCGCGCGCACACACACACACATACACACTCAGGAGAAACAGGGTTAAAAGCAGTAGGTACTCACAATACTTAAGTAACAAAGAAATAAACAAGAAAAAAAACTTTGATCCTTACAATGTGTGCACGTCAAGTGCACCCTCCATGTTTACAGGTTGGTAGCTCGATACTAAAATTCAGCGACTCTTCTCTCTCTCTCTCTCTCAAACGGTTTCTCTCCCGCCCACCCTTCCTCCTTTATCTACCCCTCTCTCTTTCAACCTATGCTGTATCCTGTCAGTCCAGGTGCTTTCCACAGCGGACTTCCCTAAAGCTATGCTTTACTAACCCTGCAATTGCACAGATTCCCTAAATAGCACAGCAGGCAACTTAGTCCTCTCGCACACCAGTGGCTAGGGAATTTCACACCAGCCTCTCAAACAACCGAACACATTAACTACCCTCCTCAGAGCTACGAGCCACCTCGGCCATTCACGTCCACTTCAAATGAGGAATAGCATCAGCTCAGCACTTCACTGTATCAGACTGGGCAGAAAACACGGGAGTCTCCTACTGTCAAGTGGGAGACCCCGAGGGCCTACTCCGACCACGCTTACAATGATCTCCCTTGTCAAGGGGCTCTTCAACCAGGTGCCCCCTCAACTGGCGAACACCATACGGTTTGACAGTAAACGTTTCAATGACACTGCCGATTCTTTTCCACAAGTGCCCGATTTTCCAACAGGTCTGTTCACAACACACAGCCTGAGGGAAGTTCACAGGTCGATGCTCTGCTAACCTTCTCTCTCTCTCTCTCTTCTCTCTTTCGAGGTCCTAATTATTCTCCTCAACTGTCAATGGGTGGCGTTTACAGGCTCCACTCACTTTGTGGGAGTTTCGTCTCCCTTGATGCCCATCATGGAAATCTGAAGTGAGGAGAGGGTGGGGTGGTGGTAGTATGGTTGACACGAGAGGGAACTCTAATTAACCTGTGTGTTCCGTGCGGCAATATTTCAGATGAAAACACCGCGCCAGTTTTGAATATAAATGTGTGCATGTGTCAGCTGGATGTGTCTGAACTAGCCCGGGAATTTTCCATTTAAAAAATGTTTCTGTGTCTGCTGTCTGCATGTGCTTTAGGTAAACAGGTATCGCTAGTAGCATTGGTTTGGAGTAATGTACAAGTAAGTGCATCACCACTGCAGCAAAATTTACCTTCTTGTTCATAATACAAAATATTACCAGAGCCAGAAGAAAGGATAGGCTGCCATGATGAAAAAAATAAATGGACTTACCTCAACTAAAAGAAAGAGGATGGACATGAGCGAGTAGTGAAAAACAAAGAGACTGATAAACTGCCCCAGTCAGTGGAAAGGACAGACTGGATGGTGAAAGACGTGTGGTGAAAAATAAGAAGGCCAAAAAACCAAACAAAAACAACAAACGAAAACGCTGAGCCAGGAGAATGAAGATGGACAAGCTGGCATGGTGAATGACGTTAAGTGAAAAACAAACCACACACAAAGAAAGAAAGAAACAAATGGAATCCGCTCTGACAGGAGAAAGAAGATGGACAAGCTTGTATGGTGAATGACGTTTAAGTGAAAAACAAGCAACGCAGAGACAAATAAACAAACAAACGGAATTCCCTCTGCCAGAAGAAAGGGGAGAACAGACAGGCCGACAAGGAAGATATTGTCCCCCCCCTCTCCACACACACACACACACACACACACACACACAAACACACACAAAACAACCGGACTTTTCTCAGCCAGAAGCCAGGACATGACGAACAGGCTGGCATCGTGAAGGACAAGAGTAGTTAAAAAAGAAAAAAAATCAGACTGAGCAAGCAGTCAACAAAACAAACTGACGGGATTTACTTCAGCCAGAAGAAAGGATAGGATGAACGGATTGGTACAATAAAAGACGAATAAGTAAAGACAGATTAACGGACATACCTCAGCCGTAACAAAGGAGAGGATGGACAGATTGGTATAACGAAGGACGTGTAATCAGAAACACACAAACAAATGGACAAACAAACGGACTTATCTCAGCCATAATAAAGGACAGGATGGACAGACTAGTATAACAAAAGACAGACAGACAAACAAACGGACATACCTCAGCCATCACAAAGGACTGGACGGACAGACTGATATAACAAAAGACAAACAAACAAACGGACATACCTCAGCCATAACAAAAGGAGAGGGTGGACAGACTGGTATAACGAAGGACGTGTACTTAGAAACGGACAAACAAAGGGACTCACCTCAGCCAGCAGAAAGGAAAGGATGGACAGACTGGCGTAGTGCAGGGCGTGCGCGGTGCCCACCACGTCATAATGCTGCCGATTCATGGGCCCCATGGATTGCATGGGCGCCGCCGCGAATGTCAGCAACGACAACAACACATTGCCACTCCCATTGCTGCTGGGGGTGGTGACGTTAAGGTCCGCTGGCAGTGAAGAAGAACTGCAATAATAACAACAATAACAGTTTACTCACTACAGATTTCCATAACAGTATAATGGCATATCACTCGCAGGATCAAAGATTTAACACACATACACACCTTTAACAATCATGTATTCTCTCTCTCTCTTCCATTCTCTCTCTCTCTCTCTCTCGATATATATATATATATATATATATATATGTGTGTGTGTGTGTGTGTGTGTGTGTGTGTAATCAAACTTAACCTTCACCTGGCCTCTCTACGTGTCGTTGAGTTATATTCGAACCTCTGTAGGGAAATGACAGCAAAGAGTCTGTGTGTTTATACATGCGGACAGACGTATTTTTCTCAAATTTGTTGTCGTTTTAACAAAACCAAACCAATCGAAACCCAAAAAAAGGTCGTTTTTTTAACGTTGTAGTACTTTACAAGTATTTTTCACAGACAGCAAACACTTTGTGTATGCGCGCGCATGCAGTGTGTGTGTGTGTGTGTGTGTGTGTGTGTGTGTGTGTGTGTGTGCGTGCGTGCGTGCGTGCGTGTGCCCGAGTGCATGCGTGGATATGTGTGAGCGCGCAAACATGCTTCCATATAATATAAACATAACACGCACTCGCGCCCCCAAGTCACGTGACTTACAAACAGCCCCCCCCCCCACACCCACCCCTCCCAGACTCTTCCTGACCTGGAGTTGTAGGCCACGAAGGGCTGGCAGTCGGCCACCAGCTGGTCCTGGGAGTAAGTGGAGGCGTTCCAGAAGACGAAGCTGCGCAAGAAGTGGTCGAAGAACCGGGTCAGGTCCTCGCCGTACACACTCTCCACGTCGTCCAGCTGCGGCGAGGGCCGCCCCTTCATCTTGTCCAGGAACTCCTCCGTGTACTTGGTCCGGGCCAGGAAGCGGTCTGCGGACAATGGCAGGGCCACTGACACATTGGCATCAGTATCGTGCTGGGTGTTCGGTTTCTGTTCAGGTTTGTTTGTAGCCCAGCAGAGAGCGGTGGGCCGCATCAAGGCGGCATTGTGGTGATGTTTGTTGTGGTTGTTATTATGTTGTGTGTTATTCAGGACGACCCAGCGATCTCTCTGTCTGTCTCTCTTCTCTCTCTTTCCCTCCCTCTTTCTTTCTCTCTCTGTCTATTTATCGACCTGTCTCTGTATCTCTCTTTCTTCTC
This sequence comes from Conus canariensis, assembly GCA_033310375.1. NCBI lineage: Eukaryota > Metazoa > Mollusca > Gastropoda > Neogastropoda > Conidae > Conus > Conus canariensis. The sequence goes on along the minus strand of CM065714.1, from coordinate 14,998,995 downwards.
TCTCCTTCCCTCCCTCTCTGTGTCTGTCTATCTATCTGTCTCTGTATCTCTCTCTCTCTCTCTCTTCTCTGTCTCTTTTCCTCCCTCTCCCTCTGTCTGTCTATTTATCTATCTATCTATCCATCTATCTATCTATATCAATAATAGAGAGCATTTATCACCACCTCTTCTTCTCTATTTCTATGGATATGAACGTATCTCCCCTCCAATCTCTGAAGACAGAATCTTCCGAGGCAAGTTGCAGTTTCTGTGTGTGTGTGTGTGTGTGTGTGTGTGGTGTGTGTGCGTGCGTGCGTGCGTGCGTGTGTGCGTGCGTGCGTGCGTGCGTGCGTGCGTGCGTGCGTGTGTGTGTGTGTGTGTGTGTGTGTGTGTGTGTGTGTGTGTGTGTGTGTGTGTGTGTGCGTGCGTGTGCGTGTGCGCGCGCGCGTTTGTTAAAGGTGTGGGATACAAAGCAGGTCCCCTGTTCAATAATCCGAAGCTTTGCTCAGCCGGTGAGGAGGGTAGGGAGTGCGAGAACAGGCTGTGTGGAGGCAGCGCACTTTAAGACCCGGTTTCACTTGGCAAAAGTGAACAAGATGCAAAGCATATAAACGTACTCCCAGTTTATCTGGAATACGCATGAGATATTCCATAAAGACGAAAAACCGTTTTGGCCCGTTATAGCCGCTAGTAACGGCTATTCTGGTAAACATCGGCCATCATCTGTGACCAATAATGAACATACCTACAAATTTTCAGAAAGATCGGCCATGTACTTTCTGAGATTTTCCATAAGAAGAAAATTGTTATGGGCCTTTATAGCCGTTAGTAACGGTTATAACGGTAAAATAACACATCGGGCATGATCTGAGACCCACAATGAACATACCTACAAATTTTCAGAAAGATCGGCCAAATACTTTCTAAGATATTTCATAAAGAAGAAAAACCGTTATGGGCCGTTGCAACCGTTAGTAACGGCTATAACGGTAAAATAACACTTCGCGCATCATCCGTGACCCATAATGAACATACCTTCAAATTTTCAGAAAGATCGGCTAAGTACTTTTTTTTTTTTCTGTTTTGTTGTTGTTGTTGTCCAAAGCTGTTATAATTATCAAGTGCTGATTTTGAAATTAATCGTCTTTGGAGTCAGTTGTTCATTTCTCCATTGTCTTGTGTGGGCAGATTCCAATGCAGGCGAGATGTTTGCTTGTTTGTTGTTAAATGCCTTTCTAGCATGTGAATTGATTATTGAAAGACTTAAATTTCAAATCAACAACCGTGTAATCCTGATGACAAATCCATGTATTTGTGCCAGTTGCTTATTGTTTATTAATTATGCTGACAACGTTTGAACCGAGAACATGTGCACAGATTCGCGCGCGCGCGCGCACGCACACGCGCGCGCGCGCGCACACACACACACACACACACACATATGCTCAAGCGCACTTACACATGCATTGAGATACATAAGCACACACGCATGCTGACAAACATACATCCACACGCTTTCTTCATCTCCCGCTTGCTCATTCACACTTGCATATGTACACGTACACAATGACAAACACACAAACACAGTTGACCTAGATGCACGTGCAGGCAGTAACTTGCATGAACACATGATCTTTTTGCCTGCGCTCTCTGACGCGAGATGTGCTCGGATAGTTGGAGATGTTTGGGGAATGAGTGAGAGGTTTCTTTTCTTTTCTCTCTCTCTCTCTCTCTCTCTCTCTCTTTGTGCATGCGCACATGCATTCTTTTTTATTTTTTATTTTCCTCTTCATTCCTCTATGCTCCCTCCTCCCGCCCTCCCTTCCCATCTCCTCTTCCGCCTCCTTGCTCCAGTCCGGTCTACTTGCTATATATGATTCCCCCTCCCCCACCGCCCCAGATGTATCCACATGTTGTCCCCATGTTGTACTGGGAGTACAAAAAAAAAAAGGGGGGGGGGGGAGGGAACAAGACGGGTGGGATGTGGAAACGACAGGAGAAGGAATAGGAGGGAGACGAAACAGGATGGGCTGGGAGGGAGGGCCAATGTTAGCAATACCCGGATTTACTATCTTATTTGGACAAAGCCAATACGATTTCGATTTTGTTTGAAATTTTTATTTTTCAGTACATTCTCAACGCCCCCCTCCCGTCTCCCGCCCCTTGTCCCCTCCACTCCCCTAGTTCTTTCTCTGATGAAAACTCAACATTAATTCTTCATTTCTTTAGAATGGTTTTTGGAGTTACGTTGTTTTTGTTGTCTTGCATTATTATTGCTCTCAGCTCATTATAATCACTTTTGTCATTGCGATTGTGTCCAGCATTTTAATGTTGTTCTGTTTTGGGGATAATATGGACAGAGAGAGAGAGAGAGAGAGAGAGAGAGAGAGAGAGAGAGAGAGAGAGAGAGGTAAAAGGGGAGCGAGGGAGGGCACTGAGGTGGAGGTGGGGGGTACTGAGGCGGATTTCCTTTCTTTTTTCTAAAGAAGAAACGATCATGCAACGATTGCTATCCATTGGATGATCGCAAAGATCTTTTGCTAACCAAGAGTGAAATTTGTGCAAGCCGACCATGTGAAACTTAAGATCTGTATTTTTTACAACTCCAAGGACTTGCGTAATTCGAATCATTTACAAATATGCATTCACGTTCTTTCACATTTTTTGTAAACATCAACATCGCAAGAGACTATACCGACACAGGAGCATCAACACAATTTAAACTCAAGCGATTTACGTTTATTTAAATAATATGAAAGTCTTACGGACAAGAGCTTTTGATTGCTGAAAGAAACACTCAAATCAATACAAGTGATTGCTCTGTTCGCAATTTACTCATGGAATAAAAGCTAGTTCAAACAGCATATTGACTGATTCAATCTTTTTCGGTTAGTTTTAAAGTGAGGCGACTGCAGGCGGAAAATTGGAACAAATTCAAAAAGGAAAAGTTAGTTAATCGGCCAGAAAACATGGACAAACAAATGACAAGACAAAACAAGACTGTTTCGACCTCTTAAGTCTTCTTCAGGCAAGATAAACAACATTTAGGACAATGAAAACGAAGAACGAGCAGTCACTTATCTTCCCGAATTCGGTGCAAGATGGGCGTTGAATGAAAACGAGGCCGTTGGGAAGGAGGCAATGCCAGTTAAAATAATAAAAATGCTGATAATGATGATAATAATGCTAATAATAATGATGATAATAACAATAATAATAATAATAATGATAGCAATAATAATAATTTCAGAGTATGTAGCCAGATACATACATACATACAGACAGACAGACACAGACTGACAGACAGACCGACAGGCAGGCAGACAGACAATGAAGCGAGGGAAGGACTTACGGGACAGGTGATGGAAGTCCAGCGTCAGCTCGCCGATGACCAGCAGACAGTCGATGACGTTGAGGACGACGATGAAGAGCAGCATAGGCTTGGTGTGCAAGATCTCCTCGCACCGACGTCGGATCCTGAAAAACACGCCCAGCGGCGAC
>CM065714.1:14985515-14990515 GCA_033310375.1 Conus canariensis | reverse complement strand
AGAGCAAACAACATAATCATTTCTTCTCTGGGTCCTACCCGCACCTTCGGGTGTATCTTTTTCTTCCTTACTCTCGATCTACGCGGAGATGAAATAGACGCTATCAGACACATCACGGCGATCCCACTTTAAACAAATCTTTCCTCATACCGGATATGCAGATTCTCCCTATTTGAATAGGAGGCTTATGATTCAGCGTTCTGAGCCAAGCTAAGACACAGGCAGATAATTCTGGTAAACATCTGCGATAATTTTCAAAGGGAAATGTATCTTGACATATACTTACTTTATTTTTTGTTTCCGTTCAAATCCGAAATACTTTATGTTTTGATATTTTAGTGCCTGAGCGACCTTACATTTGGGCCAGTTTTGTGAAACATTGGAGTGGAATTGCTGAATCCGTAAACCACTTAAAACAAGGTTGTTATGTCAAAGTAGGATAAAACGACTGAAATAAGAAAGTACACCATTCAAAAAAAGTTTATTCTGATTCATTTCAGTGATCACATGGAACAAAAAAAATAGCATTTTGCTTTTTGTGTGTATTTCCAATTGATACTATCCCAGTTCTCCATATACCATGCAGCCTGGTGCAGATTTATTCAATTTTGATGTAATCTTGAAGAAACAAAGCGGTCACTTCATTGCTAAATTAGTCAGACTGGGTACCATATCTCGCCATTCAGTAATATCGGAACAATTACTCTGTCAGAAAGTTCTACTTTAATGTCTAACAACAACTGTATTTTTAAAATAGCTTTTCTTAAAATATTAAGATAGCTCGTGGTGCTTTGTAATGAAGGCATTTCTGGGCTAAATTATATTTAATGTTGTAATTAAAGTAAACACCCAAACACTGAAAACCAAAGACAAATCCAATAATCATTCCGTTGTAAGAGAACTTTGGGAAATTTCGTATTTTACCCCATAAGAAGACGACAAATTTTGTTTGAACTGATTCTTACACCCCACTGTTCACAGTAATCAGACCTAGATTCAAAACACATCGAGCAGCCATGCTACGGCTGTCCCATCTGCGTAAAAGAAAACCACTTTTAGCATTACACTTTATTCGTATGTTTCCCTGCCAAGATCTCCAGCCTCTTGTTATATAGGACGTACAGCCCACTCATTTCTACGGCTATTCGTGACTACATGTCGTTCAAGTAGACAGCAAATAACATGTGACAAGTTCTCTTCCCGGCGGACGCCAATCGAGCACTGAAAAGATGGGAATAACTGCCTTTCGAATTTAACAAATGATCTTGCTTTGCTATACACGGCTTTCATTACTGTTACGAATGAACCATTTACACCAGGGTTTAATAGCTTTTGTCAATGAAAGGCTGTGTTTGCGTATTTAAATGCCTTTTCATAATCCATAAACAGGCCGGATAGTTTCTTTTCTTTTTGTTTTACAATGCAGAGTAAATATATGATCAACAGTGGAATGTACCGCGAGGAAGCCTGCTTGCTCATACTCATAACCTATTATTGATGCAATATTAAGTGTAACAAATCAACAAATCGTAGGAATGTACATATATCATAAACTTTACTACTCATTGACATAATTCCTGTCATAACACAATTGTCAATACAATCAAATCGCCTAACACATCAATGAACACACACAAAAAAAACAAGAAACCAATTAAACTAATAAATCAACAAACAAATAAAACGGATACGAACACTTGTATTCCAGGTAAAGCCTCGGAGAGCATTTCCATCTACACACTCGGGGAAGAGAAGATACAAGTTTGAAAGTCGGCGAAGAACAGTCAAACAGCAGTGTGGGCAAACACTGAACCCCCACAACCTCAGACACCCTCGGCACACTCTCACTTCGGCAGCTGCTAAAAATGACATGGGACGGGCGTCAATATGTGACTAAACAGATACAGGAGTCACCTTGGTTCCCGTCACAGTGAACCAACAGTCTCCAGTGACGAAGAGGTCACATCAGCTTGAATCAATAGCGAAATATTCGTAAACATTCCGACGAGCACCCGTTTGAAAACGGTACATGTTATATCTCACTTCGTAAAGATCGTTGTCCTTTGCGAGAATTCTATACTGAAGATCCAGAACCAGTGAAATACATACATCAGCACTCACTTCTAATTTAAAAGAAACTGCAAGAGAAGACCAGAGTGTATTTTCTTCCTAATTCATTGTGGATGCTCCTATGTATATATCTGAAAGCCCCAAACAACAAGCCGGCTCAAGCAAACGTTGTCGCACTTCTGCGTGCTACATGATCATGGCAGCTGAATGCACAGTTGTCAGAAATGTTGCCACTGGGACACGACCACGCCACTTGAGCTTTGCGTGTGTTCAGGACGCTCTTTCATTATTAATGCACCCCCCAAGGTAGACCGCCTTTTCCATTTTTGTCCGACACTCCTTGAGCTGTACAGCCAGCAGAAAAAGATAAAGAGCCTGTAATGTATGGAAAATTAGTGTACAAACTGTGAGATGTCAGTGCATTCAGATGAAAACCACAGACAGACAGACACGGGTGTCTCCTTTCCTTGTATGGAAATTCCAGTTCTGGAGTCTGCAATTGTCAAGACGCACAGTGATATGCGCACGCGCGCGCGCGCGTACACACACACACACCCTCTACTACGTCTGACTGAAAAGAAACAGAGGGAATGATGAGGTGGTTTGCATAGAGAACAAAACATGGCGCTGGTGGGTTTTCCCCTAGTATGTGTTGCCAGAACCGAAGCTAAATGATGGCATGGCAGTGTAAGGACAAGCGGAAGGGATAATGCATATGGATGAACAAACAAACTGAGTTAAAACGCTTGGGATCGAAAAGAGAACGACAGCGAGGGGGGAGGAGGAGGAGGAGGAGGGAGAGAGAGAGAGAGAGAGAGAGAGAGAGAGAGAGAGAGAGAGAGAGAGAGAGAGAGAAGTGACCGTGTTACTGCCGTTTCTGTCTGAACAGTAATCGAACTGGTCCCATGAATACAATAAATACTAATAATATTAACAGTTTAGTTAGATTTAGGGGTGCCGCAAGTAGAAGTGGGGGAAAACCATAACTGTCAGAGTAGTTTTTAGAAACAGTAGCAACAGTAGTGACGATCAATGGACCAATACTGTGTTGCCCTAGACGATTTCTCAAGAATACTAAAACACATACACAAAACAGTACAGCCCCCTGTACACAGCAGATCTCCACCGAGGCCAAACGGATCCAGGAAGCGCCCTTTGACTCTGATCTGAATTAAAATTCAATGTGTTCACCCTCGACCCATGCCCCCATCTTTCCACCAGATGTAGTAACAATCGGCTTTGTAGTCTTTCCCATAAATACGGTTAAAATCAGTTTTGTAGTTTTTCACAAAATGTGGTTAACATTGGTTCTACTGGTTTTTCAGAAACTGGTTAAAAACGGTTTTGTAGTCTTTCCACTAAATGTGGTTTAAAAAAAAAATCGGTTCTGTAGTCTTTCCACTGAATGTTGTCAAAATCAGTTCTGTAATCTTTTCATCGAATGTGGTTAAAATCGGTTTTCTAGTCTTTCCACCGAATGTGGTTAAAATCGGTTGTGTAGTCTTTTCAACGAATGTGATTAAAAACGGTGGTGTCGTTTTTTCCATAAACTCGCTGAACTCTCTTTCCATAGGATGCGGTTGAACTGCCTTTTTTTGTTTCGTAATCTTGCTGAACTTTTTTCCCATCAGATGTGGTTAAGATAGATATTACAATTTATACGTAATTTTGCTGAGCTACCTTTCCAGAAAATGTGGTTAAAATCGGTACTGTGGTCTTTCTACTAAATGTGGTTAACATCGATTCTGTAGTCTTTCCATTAAATGTGGTTGCTGTTGTCGTACCCTGGCTAAAAGACTCCAGGGATCATCCAAACAGCCGAAGTACTTGAACACTATGGTACAAATGCATCAGCTGGGGATGAGAACATTACGTGTGTGACCGTTTTTGATTACCCCGCCACATGGGCAGCCACACTCCGACTTCGGGGGATTTGGGATACTGATAATGTTATGCTAGGAGCTTGTCACAACTTAAGACAGTCCCCCACATAACTATGCAGAACATAACAACATTTTGATTTAGCCTCTGTCAATTGGCCTGGCACAGCCTTAAGGCAAGGTGGCATTAAATGTGGTCAAAATCTATTCTGTAGTCTTTCCACTAAATGCGGTCAACATCGGTTCTGCAATCTTTCTACTGAATGCAATTAAAGTAGATTCTGTAGTCTTTCCATTAAATGTGGTTAATATCAGTTCTGTTGCCTTTCCACGTAATGTGATTAAAATCGGTTCTGTTGTCTTTCCACTAAATGTGATTAAAATCGGTTCTGTTGTCTTTCCACTAAATGCTGTCAAGATAGGTCCTGTCGTCTTTCCACTGAATGTGGTTAAAATCGATTGTGCAGTCTTTCCACTAAACGTGGTTAAAATTAATAATTTCTTCTGTAGTCTTTCCACTGAATATGGATAAAATCGATTCTGTAGTCTTTCCATTAAAAGTGGTTAAAATCAATTCTGTAGTTTTCTTTCCACTAAATGTGGTTAAAATCGATTCTGTAGTCTTTCCACTACACGTGGTTAAAATTAATTATTTCTTCTGCAATCTTTCCAGTAAATATGGATCAAATCGATTCTGTAGTCTTTCCATTAAACGTGGTTAAGACCAATTCTGTAGTTTTTCCCCACTAAATGTGGTTAAAATCGATTCTGTAGTCTTTCCATTAAACGTGGTTGAAATGAATTCTGTAGTCTTTCCACTGAATATAGTCCAAATCTATTCTGTAGTCTTTCTACTAAACGTGGTTGAAATCAATTCTGTAGTCTTTCCACTAAATGTGGTAAACTTTCGCTCACCGAATCTTGGTGTCCCTCTCTGTACCGTGCGAATCCGCTAAAAAAAAAAAAAAAAATCATCTGTCCACCAAATTTTGTTCAAAGCGGCTCGTTTAGTGGTTTTTATTTGTTTGTTTGTTTTTGTACTCTTGCTGC
>CM065714.1:14975515-14983015 GCA_033310375.1 Conus canariensis | reverse complement strand
TTGGAATTGGTTATTACTTTAAACGCTATTGAGAGACACTGTTAGCTATTCATTGATCTAACTTAAGAGGCTTCAAGCGGTTACACTTCGCACCTGCAGTACTGGAGTACATCGAATGCATTATTTGGTGGCTATTTTGAAGGATGACCACACCCAAACAACCATTGCTTAAATTTACAACAGAACCATTGACTTAACAAATTAACGACCAACATGTCGAATTTGGTTGCATATTTACTCATTCTTCTTAATGTGTTATACAGAGTAGCAAAGGCAGCTGTGTGGAAATGGCGGCCATAGTAGCACCTAGCAAATGTTTGCGTGACAACTGGGCAGGAAGTTCATTTTGTTTTTCTATTGAAATGCTTGACATTTGAATATGATAATGAACATTATCAGCTGCTATCAAAACGACAAATTTCAATCAGTTTATTTATGAGTTTGTGCAGTTTCAAGCTATTCATGTTGCGTTGACAATTTTATTACTATGGCGGCCATACTGGACGCATTACTGCGTTTATTCATGCAAACATATTTCACTGGCTCACAGGAGCACGTTATATAAACTATCAATGTGCCAAATTTGGTAGTAGTCTGATCATTCTTCCTGAAGTGTTGATGTGCTTAATAGAGTACACGGAGCCATGTGTGATGGCAATTTTGAAATGACCGCCATGTTTGAATTAATTTCTACTGAAATGGTGTAAGCATTGATTATCATATCATAAGCTATGAATAGACCTAATTTGGATTTACTTTGACAGTTCAGTTTTCAGCTTCCATGCACTCAAATGTACAAGCAATATAGTTTGGCCGCCATTTTTAAAACGACGGCCACATGGATATACTACTAGGTTCATACACACAAGAACACTTCACTTACTATGTAAACTACCCACATGTCAAACCGGGCTACGTTCTGATGATTCTTACTGATGTTATGATGTATTATGGTGTGGACTAGGTATAAAAAAAAAAGCAAGATAGAGGGGGGAGAGGGTGCCGAAGCAAATACCAGAGTGGCAATCGGCTTAGAAGTGTTCATGAGGTTCTCAGTAAGCATTTCCAGCAAGTTGTCTGGTTGTAACGATCAATGTTCAAGGTGTTGCAATTTTCTCAAGTCAGCCACTAGCCTAAAGCAACAAGTGTATGTCCGTAAGATGATTCCGCCTGTCCTGTCATACACTCTGTGCATTACGCCGGGGTCGTGCCTCGTCTGCCGCGCTCTTCTTGACAATGAGAGAAGAGGACTGAGCACCAGTGGTGTAAATTGTAAGATTTTGAAGTGAAACGTTTTAACATTAGAATTTCTGCACTTTCGTGCAATAGCTTCCACAGGAAAATCACCCATGTTGAAGCTTTAAGCGAGTATTACAAAAAGCGGGAAACAGGACAGGCCGGAAGGGTTATATACCCAGATGAAAGATGGGAGGAGGGGGGGGGGGGGGCGAGGCTGCTGCCCTATGAGCAGTTCCAGAGAGCGCTGGAGTTTGTCCATGCGGTTCTGGAACCGATGATACTCTCTCTTTACCGCCCGAGTGGAGCGGATTTTCCCTTAAGGTCACACAGAACTCGGCGAGAAAAACGGAGTACTACAAATACCCACAGGTGGAAACTGCTGCACTGCAACGTGCAGACATTCACGTTGTCTCGCCTTGGCGCCGCCTCTGCCGACACACTGACCTCCTGTGCTCACAGAAAGACAGGGGAACCTCATGTCTCTGCGTGCGCCTCGTGCACTGTTGCTTCCACAAACCTGGCTAATGCGACAGGGGAAATCCCCGTCACGCCCTCCGCGCTCCTTTCCCTGACCACTCTGGCAGCTGGCTGCTTAAAAGTGGTGTCGGACTCGGTGGCTGTCGTGTCCCTATGGCGTTAGCGTCGACGAAGTCGTCAGTTTGCAGCCGCCATCTCAGCGTAAATTCTGGGGTCGGATCGTCTTGGACTGCATCATCTGTTTTTAATTTAAAAACAAAACAAAACAAAAAACAAACAAACAAACAAACAAAAAAACCACTCCCCTCCAATCCCACCCCACCCCCCTCTCCCTGACTTCTGCTCCGATGCAAGCCTGTTGCGTAGTTCAATCGCTGGACACTGTCACACCTTCGGCTTTAGGGCTTTTTTTCTTAAGTCCTGGCCTGTGATCACTGCCATGATGTTCCAGTGACTAGGTCTGACAACCATACGTCTGGCCCGACTGTCCTTTTTCTCCTGTCGTCCGCGTTCTTTTTTTTTTTCTGTAGACGACCATCCTGTGTGCCCGTGCGAAGTCACACATACATACATGCACGCGCGCGCGCTCGCGCGCACACACACGCTGAAAGAGAGAGAGAGAGAGAGAGAGAGAGAGAGAGAGAGAGAGAGAAGGGGGGGGGGGGGGGGGGTAAATGGCCTACTTGCCAGCCATTCGTCTGAAAATGATACACTGCTTAGTCCAACCAACGAAGTTCATTTTTGTTTCCAGACAGGATGTCGCATATTAAAACCAAAATAACCACAAAAGGATACAAACATACCAATCACAAAACAGTCCCACAACTGTATACAATCGTTTCAACTACTAAACAAAGGCAAACTATGTTGAGGTATCTGCTTTAATGAAGAAAATGCGTTTTCTTCGGGTCCTCCACGACAAACTGGGACTTAGACATATTAGATCTGAATATACTGAGGTTTAAAAAAGGGGCAGAATTCCACTTATAACTGTAAAAGCGATCCAAGAAGTATAAGACAAAAGAAATAATTGAAACAGGATCAAAACTGAAAAAAAAACTTAATCCCTTAGGATAGTCATCGTGAAGGTATGGATGAGTGCCCATGTGGTACAGGTCCACAGGCACCAGATATATCCTTCAGTCCTGTCCCACCTTTGACACCCAACGAAAGTAAACGTGGCCCAGTGTAGTGTACCTTGGGTAGAAACTGTGGGAACCAGCAATGTCGCTGAGGCAGACGACGGACTTCGCCCACACCACCGGACTGCGCTTTTAGCATGCACGGGAACGCTGAAGAACTTACTGTGAAGGGTTCTGACCAAGCACGTTGACACGCTCTACGTGCGGCAGACCATCCGTGCAGCCTGAAATGCTGACAACGGACGGGAAGATTTTCACCAAGACATGGACCCAAATATCGACAGAAATCAAAATGCAGCAGAACTGCCGTGATGGTCAACTGGCGCTCTCATTCCTTCTCCCATCAAGCAAAGACAGTAATAATACAAGAGGACTAATCGCTGGGCAGACCTCTTCACCTGACCCGTCTTTCCCTCACAGATTTGAAAGTGACCAAAAGAGAGAGTACATCCGGAAAAGCTAACGCTGCATGCCCCATCAACGTCTAGCTGCACATAAATGTGATGCAGCAGATCAAATTTTAAGACATGAACAAACAGAAAATGCATGTGTGGGAAAAACAAACAACGAAGCCTATACTTTGCGATCTTTTAACGTCGACTTCTAGTTGCCGAACTGTTCACGGGTGCAGTGTGTGTGTGTGTGTGTGTGTGTGTGTGTGTGTGTGTGTGCGCGCGTGCGTGCCTGTGACTTTTTCATATCAAATGTAACTTGGCCAGGTGCTTATGCATTTTGTATTGTTTGCAGAGTCCGACAATCCCAGGTCATCGAGAGTGTGCGTTCCCAGTGTTCGTGTGGTTGTGTACTCTCCGCTTACTCACTGAAAGACGCATGTGGATTGAAAGCAGTGTGTGTCTATCCCTCTCCTGCTTCTCGCGCTTATGACTCAAAAAAAAAAAAAAAAATGTTGAAGCTTCATGCATCTGACAACGTGGGGGAATTACAGCGAGTGTCTGCATGCGTCATTATGGATGCAGCTGGTATACCATTGTTTGTGCTTCTTTTAAACTCTAAACAGTCAAATTCTCCATACTTCATGCATCATTAACTTTGTAACTTCAGGAGTATGCTGCTATAGGGACGAGCATGCTAGAGGACCTAGACAGGACAATCAAATATAAAATATCCCTTTACCTAATCAATAGAAATGTTTTGTATGTATCACTGTTAAGTTGTTTGAATGGGTTAGATGGGATCTGAAACAGAAAGCGGAACACATCATTCGGGAAACGGCAATAACACATGATGGGGATAAAGCTTCTAGACTTGAGATCTATATACATTGCAGCATTTGAATTAACATGGATACATCGACTTAGAACTTCCTCACAAAAATGGCAAGAAGTTGCTATTCTTCATTGGGGGCTGGGAGTGGGGTGGGGGGTGGCGGCTAGCCTATAATGTCCCAGGGGACAGCTTGGAAAGAAGGAGGGGACTGGTGGAGAGGCAGGGCGTAGCTTGAGCTGTGGTCGAGACAATGACTTGTCACAATCTTTGAAGCGCCCCATGAACCCCCACTCCTCCACACGTATCTCACGCACGTCAGACCCCCTCATATCTCTAATCCCCTCCGTTCTAATTTTCTTTTCATCACCCCCTCACCTCTCCCCGAACTTTCCGTCCCCCCCCCCCCCTCCCTTTTCCTACTCCACCCCGAGGGTTCAAGTTAGGCGACACTGTTAGTGAACCAGTGTCTGCGCTGTTCCATGACCGCAAGGCATGCGTCTGACCACTGTCTTTTCCTCTAATCTATAAGATAACGTTACAGATGGTGTGTGTGTGTATGTGGTGTTGCGGTGTGTGAGTGCGTGCATGAGCGCACGCACGCGCGTGCGTGTGTGTATGTTGAGTTGCAGGGTGTGTGTGTGTGTGTGTGTGTGTGTGTGTGTGTGTGTGTCTGTGCGTGCGTGCGTGCGTGCGTGCGTGCGTGCGTGTGTGTGTGTGTGTGTGTGTGTGTGTGTGTGTGTGTGTGTGTGTGTGTGTGTGATAAGTTGTTGTCTAAAACAACACTCAATATTGTGGGTTGACTTCTTCAGTTTTCTCTCTCTCTCACACACACACACACACACACACACACACACACACACACACACACACACACACACGCGCACACACTGTCAAGGGCGTTCAACCTCTCACAAAAGGCATTAAACGCTTAGAGGCAAAAGGGACGTTGTACGTAGTATACAAATAGGTAATAGACCCATTAATCAGGGTGCCGTACCCACCGCACCCGGTCGAACTGTGTCAAGGAGGACGAAGTGGTCAGGTGACAGATGGCACCTAAGGTAGTAAGTACTCTTCCAAGTTCGGACCTGCCCGATAACGAAAGGGGGGAGGGACGTAACCACTAGGACCTCGGTGCACCAAGTGAGCGCTAAATACTCAGTCAGCTGAGGTTCTTTTGTAAACACTCAGTGAAGAGCAGGAGTCTTGGACTCGTTCGGATGGTATTGCCGTGGGTCACTGGGTTGGTTCTATTGTCAGGCTGGTTGAACGCGCGTGGATGTTGTTATCGTAGCCCTCTTTAAGATAATTACTGTGTTAAAGTGGCCTCCGAAGTCGGCGGGAATTTTCGATGTCCATCTGGTGCCAAGTGTTTGTTTGCTAATCAATTAGGTAGGGATGTGTGTAAATGCTGATGTGTGGAAGAACGTAGCGAATGGGGAATTCAGGGTACTTGTGAACTAGGGGTTTGAGAAGCAGCATGGACAAAGGCATGGCCCGAAGGGGAATCCTTTGTTTCCATCCCTATATAAACTGAGGGAGAACAACGTGAAAGGAAGACCACCACGAGAGAGAGAGAGAAGAACAGAGGAGAGAGAGGAGAGAAGGTGGGCAGGACACAGGGTCGAGAGAAACGTGGTCTGGGAGATAGAAGAGACAGCAAAGTCTTAGAGTTAAAGACAAGCTGGAAGAGAAGAAAACTAAGTTTGAAGCCCAGAGGTGGGTGAAGACAGACAAACTGAAATTGAACCCAGAGGTGGGTGAAAGAGACGAAGAAGAAGAGTTCTACGTCGAGATCCCAGAGACGACCACGAAGACCCAGTCCTGAAACCTGGAGCCAGTCAACCAAGGGCATCACCGTCAAGCAGTGCTGAAGAAGACGTGAAGAGACTTTTTCAAGAACTGTGGTGTGGTGTGAAAGCGTGGTTGTGTGTGTGAAAACCTGGCCAGGTAACCCGGGATTAGGAAGTATTGATCTTTTATGTTTTAATATTTCATTGTGTGTGATTTGATTGTTCATGATTAATTATAAGTAGCATAGAAATTGTATTTCTTGTTCTCAGTCGTGTTAGGAGAGAAACGAATGCGTGACATCCCATTCCCAGAGAGAGGCGAATGTTTGATGGGCGCATGAGTGTGCATATGCGTGTATGAGTGCAAAGATAACCTTGGTGTGTTAAGCCTGACTAATAATACATCAACTTAGTGCACTTAAGCAATACCATCACGATTTCCCCCGTCCTGGACACACACACACACACACACACACACACACACACACACACACACACATATATATATATATATATATATATATATATATATATATATATCCCTAGTTGATGAGGGTGGAGAATACGAGCGTTTTTACTTTTACAATCTGTACCACCTGAAAAAGGCAATTAAAGCCAAAAATTTGGGAAATTTCAATCTGGTTTGTTTGAATTTTATCTACTTTGTTTATATCTATCTATCTATCTATCTACACACACACACACACACACACACACACACACACACACACACACACACACACACACACACGCACACACACGCACACATAAATGAATTGTTGGAAATAATTCAGTTAGCCGCCTTGGCTTAAGGCTGTGGCTGTGTCAGACCAACTGACATAGGCTAGAACACCAAGGCAACATCAAAATGTTGTTATGCTCTGCATAGTTATGCGGGGATTGTCTTCAGTCGTGACAAGCTCCTAACATAACATTATCAGTCTCCAAAATCCCTCGAAGTCGGAGTGTGGCTGCCCACGTGGCGGGGTAATCAAAAACGGTCACACACGTAATGTTCTCATCCCTAACTGATGCATTTGTACAATAGTGTTCAAGTACTTCGGCTGTTCGGTTGGTCTCTGGAGTCTTTAGCCAGGGTGCGACAACAACAGCAACAACAACCAGTTACGATCAGTTGAATATTTTGACGTTTGTGCCTACTAGGTACGAATATGCACTTTTTTCCAAGCACTAAGAGACGTGTAATTACAGTTGATTTCCGTCCATCTCACTAGATTGATGGCACTTTCTTGCAGACTGGACGTCAGAGCCTTCAAAGAAGAGTGGTCAGAGTGCATTAAGTTGTCAGTAAGATCTGGTACAAAGAGGTAAACCATTAACATAAACTGAATGAAGGACCAAAAATTGATCCTTGTTGTACACCATGTTTTACAGTCTGTATATTTGACCTCGAAGAATTAACAAAAACTAACTGACGTCGATCTGACAAAAACGATGAAATGAATTGTAGAGTATTTTCAGATATGCCATACATAGTAAGCTTCTTTAGGAGGAGAGGGTGATTTAGGACATCAAAAGCGTTATCATTTGTATAAGAACAGTGTGGTTAGAATGGCTTTCTCTAAAGTCAGACTGCTTAAGATGAATTAAATCATCATTAC
>CM065714.1:14968015-14973015 GCA_033310375.1 Conus canariensis | reverse complement strand
AGAGAGAGAGAGAGAGGTGTGTGTGTGTGTGTGTGTGTGTGAGAGAGAGAGAGAGAGAGAGAGAGAGAGAGAGAAAGAGAGAGAGAGAGTATGTATGTATGTGTGTGTGAACGTGTGTGCGCATGAGTGAGTGAGTGAGTGTGTGTGTGTGTGTGTGTGTGTGTGTGTGTGTGTGTGTGTGTGTGTGTGTGTGTGTGTGTGTTGCGCGCGTGCGTGTGTGTGTGCGAGCATGCGTGTGTGTGTGTGTGTATGTATGAGTGTGTGTGCGCATGAGTGTGTATGCGCATGAGTGTGTATGAGTGTGTGTGCGCATGAATGTGTGTGCGTGTGCGCGCGCGCGCGCGCGCGCGCGCGCGTGCGCGCGCGCGTGTGTGTGTGTATGTTTATATGTAGACATATGTTGTCGTGTTCAACTACAGGCCGAATGTTTGTTCGTGGAACATCAGCCACAAAGACTTTCCAAGTTATAATCGACATGTATTTGTCATTCAGGTACTGTCAAAAATTGTGCTGCTCTACCAACAGGCAATTCTGAGGCTTTGGGCTGTTGAAGTCGATAACGCCTTCACGACAGGGAGGCAGCACAAAAAATTTACATCTAACACCCCCTGCCGCTCCTCTTCCATCTCCTTGCACCAGTCACAATCGAAGTGAAAAGTTCGGGAATAGCGACACGAGCAAACCGGGAGAGGGAAGAGGGAGGAAGGGAATCAGAATAACCAAACTATGATCCTGCCATTTTCTCCCTAAACCTGACAATGGTCAGCCTCACTCACTCCACCAGAGAACCTGTTTCGGTAACTGACAGTGGAAGGATGATTTGAGGGTGTGTGTGTGTGGGGGGGGGGGGGGGGGGGGGGGGGGGGGGCTCAGATCACGTGGGAGGCCTGTGTGTTGGACAGGTAAACAGGTACCAGACGAGACGAATGCAAAACATCTTGAATAACGCCCAATCAATACTTCATCTGCTGGACTGTTCTGTCCGGTCGATACATCATTGGATTATCAGTGGGCATTGGTCGGAGCTGTGGCACGGAGACACGTGTCGTGAGGTTTTCTCATTTCTGGCCATGACCCTATGCCTGTCAGTTATCACAGCTTCTTTTTTTTTCTCTTTCTTTCTGTCTTTTTTTCCCATTCCACCTATCACGTCCTCTTGTTTCTCTGTATGTCACTTGTCACGTCTTCTGTTTTCTTTCATGTCCAGTCATTTTAAACTCTCGAAAAGAAGAAACATTTGTATAATTTAAAATAAGTTTCTGAAAATCCAAATTATATTCGTAGTACTATGTACAGGAATCAGATACATATGTATGAACACACTATAAGCGTTCAGCTTGTTGCTGCTCACTTTGTATTGTGTAAACATAGTACGTAACTGTGATTAAAGATTTGTTTAAACCAGATACATATTTTTTTACTGAAGAACACGTTATGACCAAAGATTTTTTTAAATCAAAAGAATCGATAATGAAGGAATAACTAGGAAAATAAAGGCATAAATAAGCAACAAAGAAAGAAAGAAAATGTATAAACATATAACTAGATAAGTACATGATTAAAATCAATAGAATTACGACTACATACCGTTCCGGTCTCCGTTATAATCAACTGTTTAGGAGGCAGCTAACACCATTTGTCTGGCAACACTTTTTGTTTTTGATAAAGCTACAAATAGCAAATCTCTCGACTTCGGCACTGAAGGAGACTCTTGTGTTACTTCTAAAATTGAAACCAACATAAATTATGTGTAGTGAAAAGTTTAGAGTCGACTACGTAGTATGTAAGTATTCCTAATGGCCAAATCTGTTTGGCTTTTCACTTAGCATGGATCAATAACGAAAGATCGACGATTTCATGGCAGTTTTACTATTACAGTTTTAAGGGCAGTAAGACTGATATACAATATACCTCTGTTCAGGTTTCTACTAAACCTACACAGGGTTATTACATCTTTAAATGACTTACGCACTGCATCCTAAAATGATGTGAATTTTTTTTTTCAATTTCATGTTTAACAAAGTTTTCTTAAGAATGTCTGCAAACCTGTTTTTCCTTTGTTTATTCTTAATTTGTATACGAAGCAGTTACAAGGTAAGATTGAATTGTCAATTACATTGTCTGTGTACGTGTTACCTGTGACACTGCTGAGAATCAGCTCAACGTTACACGACAGCCTATGGCACTTATCACATTTTTTTTTCGTTTGCAAACTGCTCCAATTCCGTCCATACGTCTTCATCCCCTTGGTCTGTTATGTCCACTGCTCTGGTCTTCTTTCTTTCCTTCATTTTGTTCTATCCAATTACTAAGTCTTCTTTCTTTGTCAATGTGGTATCCTGTCATACAGCTTCTTTGTTTCACTCCGTCGTGTCTTGTCATACAGTTTCTTTGTTTCTCTCTGTCGTGTCCTGTCATACAGCTTCTTTGTTTCACTCCGTCGTGTCTTGTCATACAGTTTCTTTGTTTCTCTCTGTCGTATCCAGCCATCACAGATTCTTTGTTTCTTTCTGTCAGGTTCAGCTATTAAGTCTCTATTCTTCCTTTCTGGCGGGTATAGTTGTCATCTGTATTTTACCACTTGTTGTGTGTTCTTTTCTTTTCCTTTCTGTGATTTTTTTTGTCATGTGGACCTATTACGTTTTCGTTCATTCTTTCCGGCACGTCCACCTGCAACGTTATCTTTCTTCCTCACTGTAACGTCCAGTTCCTTCCTTCTTCCTTTAAGTATCACGTCTTCTTTCTTTCTATAATGTTCAATTCCACATCATCTTCTTTTACGAATCTTTTTTCTTCCTTTTTGTCATGTCCATTCAACGCCGTCTTTCTTCCTTTCTGTCATGTCCAATCGCAACGCCTTCTTTCTCCCCTCGTTTCTCTAAATAACCAGTTAGCACGTCTTCCCTCGGTTTTTCTCCCTGTCATGTTCTGCTACCACGTCTTCTTTCTTCTGTGTCCAGTGACCCCCTTCCTCATCTCCTCCCTTTTCTTTCCGCCATGTTCAGTTATCAAGTCTTCAATCAGTCTATCCATCTGTCATATCCAACCGTCACATCTTTCCTTCTTTCTGTCATGCCAAGTTTCCACGTCTTCTTTTTTCCTTTTTTCTGTCACGTCTGGTCTTCACGTCATTTTTCTTTCTTTGCCACTGTCCTGTTTTCTCCTCTCTCTTTCTGTCACGTCTGGTCTTCACGTCATTTTTCTTTCTTTGCCACTGTCCTGTTTTCTCCTCTCTCTTTCTGTCACGTCTGGTCTTCACGCCATTTTTCTTTCTTTGCCACTGTCCTGTTTTCTCCTCTCTCTTTCTGTCACGTCTGGTCTTCACGTCATTTTTCTTTCTTTGCCACTGTCCTGTTTTCTCCTCTCTCTTTCTGTCAAGCCGAGTTTCCGCATCTTCTTTCTCTCCTTTTTGTCATGTGACGTCATCAATTATTTTTTTGTTCGTTCTCATTGTCCAGTTTCCACATCATGTTTCTTTTTGTTGTGCCGAGTTTCCACGTCTTTTTTCTTTCATTCTTACTGTCATGTCACGTTATAACGTCATCTTTTTTTTCTTCTATTTTTCTGTCTAGTCACCACGTCTTCCTTCTTTCTCTCTCTCTGGCATGTCGAGTTTCCACGTCTTCTTTCTTTCCTTTTTTCTGTCATGTGCAGTTATCACGTCATCTTTCTTTTTTTCCCCTCTCTCTCCGTCTTTCTTTCTGTTATGCCGAGTTTCCCCGTCTTTTGCCGTTCCTTCTTTCCGTCGTTTCCAGTTCCCAAGTGTTTTCTCTATCCTTCTATCTGCCATGTCGAGTTATCGAGTGTTCTTTCTTTTTGAAATGTCCAGTTACCATGTGCTCTTTCTATCTTTCTTTCTGTCAAGTCCTGTTACCACATCTTCTTCCTTTCTTTTCTGTCATGTCCACTCACTACGTCTCCTGTCTTTCTATCAGTCTTTCTTTCAGTGTCCAGTTACCACATCTCTGTTTCTTTCTTTCTTTTATTTTTTTATCCTGCTATTACGCATCTTTCTTTATTGGCTTCTTTCTTTGTTTCTTTCTTTTTCTGTTTCTCCCTTTTTTTTTTCTTTCACGACCAGTTACCGCGCCTTTCTCTTTCTTTCTGTGGTGTCCAGTTATTACCGTTTCTTTCTTTCTTCTTCTTTCCTTCTCTATTTCTTTCGGCCATGCCCAGTAACTACATTATCTTTCTGTCGTGATCAACTACAACGTCATGTTCAGTTATCGCATCTTTCTTTTTCTCTTTCTGACATATTGAGTTACGAAGTCTTTTCTTTCCTTCTTTCTTTCTTTTGTCGAGTCCAGTTATCCAGTCTCCTTAACATCTGCCTTTTTTCATGTCCAGCTAACATATCTTTTTTTTTTCTTTCTGTCCTGTCCAGATATTGTGTCTTCTTTTTTTCTGATATATAACAATTACGTGTCCTTCCCGTCGTTCTTTCTGTCATGTCCAGTCATCAAGCGTTTATTGTTTGTTCTTCCTTCTTTCTGTCCTTTCTGTCATGCTCAGCTATTGCGCCAGCTTTCTTTCGGTTATATCTACTCATCACCATTTTCTATCGTGTCCAGATACCAGACCATATTTGTATCTTTCTGTCATATTAGTTTATCATGTATACATTTACTGTCATGTTCAGCTATTGCGCCAGCTTTCATTCTGTTGAATCTACTCATCACTATTTTCTGTCATGTCCAGATACCAGACCATATTTGTATCTTTCTGTCATATCCGTTTATCATGTATACATTTATAGTTATTACGTCGTCATTTTTTCTTTCGTTTTTTCTTTCTCTCTTTCTTTCTGTCACACCCAATTATCACTTCTATTTGTTTTCCTTGTTTCTGCCTTATTACGTATCACGCGTTTTTTAATGTGTCAAGTCATCATACCATTCTTTTTATCTCTAATCATCACATCGTTTTTCCATTGTCAATTCTGTTAACTTATCATCCTGCATTTCTGTCTTTCTTTCATGGTCAGTTCTGCGTCTTCTTTC
>CM065714.1:14955515-14963015 GCA_033310375.1 Conus canariensis | reverse complement strand
TCATTTAAACGCCTATTCCTTACAAAGCTGGTTTCTTTTTTTTTTTTTTAATCTCATTTATACCAGGCTTTTTTAAAAACACACAAACATGGCCTGAAATTCTTTCTTCCGTGAAATCTTCGACAGATGAAAAACATCTGTCTCTCAGGAACTAAAAAGTCATTCCTAGTTGAACAGTCGTCAAGTTTCTTTGGAGTCTGCTGTGCAATGTTTATGTCTGACATGTATGTCCCAACACTCCGCAAGAACATGCTCTCATTCACAGGACGCCGTTCACATCCCAACCAGTTCGTGATGTACATACTCCAATGATTCACAATCTGGCAAACGTAAGTAGGGAACGAAAAGCAAACCAGGTTTTACCATCACATCCTTCAATTCGTCGTTCTCCATCACTTCCAACACTATCGGGGCGCAAAGATGCTTGCAGTAACGCTTGTTTTTATTCTTATTGTTATTACTGTCGTTGGTATTCCCGACAGTCACGGAGCCCTCACATCCACGCAACATCCTTCCTGTTGATGCGCGAGCCAGACTAACTAACGCTCCGAGACAGACGGATGACAGGGTCACGTGAACCTGCGCCGCGTACCACGTGCTCGCCTATAAAATGACAGGCAATATCACATTTCCCTCTCAGACCCTGACCCCTCGCCTCCTCACAGGCTGAACGGCAACAAGACTGATATCAGGCTGACATTCACCCGGAATGTCAATCAATGATAATCTATTCACCGGGGGAAAGCATCACTCCCCTCCAACGCGCGCGGGGGGGGGGGGGGGGGGGGGGGGGGGGGGTTAGAAGGAAAGTCTGCTCCTGGCGCGGGACAGCACCACGGGGTCTACCCCGGCATCCGGGGTTGCCTGCTCAAGGTGAAACTGTGGACCCCACCGCCTGGCGTCAGACTCGACAGCCAAGGAAATGCGGTGTTCCTTTCAGATTGTCTGTCGAACCAAAATCAATACATGACAAGATACTGAGACGTAGCAACAATCCAGAGGGCTACGCAGGCAAGCGCGTTAGATGTAATACAACCATACCTATCGGAATAAAGCAGTTAAATCATACTCATGCCTTATAAACCATTGTTTATAAAGCAATGTAAAATCATCATTGTATTTAGTAGTAGTAGTAGTAGTAGTAGTGGTAATAGTAGTAGTAGCGGTAGTGGTGGTTGTTGAGGAAATAGCAATCACAGCAGCAGCACCAGCAGCAGTGGTAGTAGTAGCAGTATCATTATGATTATTTCCCCATGGCAGTATATCGAAGTATTGCCAAGGTCTAGGCAACGCATTGAGATAATATCTGCCAAGACGTATCTCGTCTTAAATCATTTCATCACAGTCATTCATTCATCCATCAGCTGTAAATCCTGTGCATTGAGGTCTCGAAACTTAGCAGATGTAAATGTTATGTACATGGACTAGTCCGCACGCAGTGATACCTCCGTGATGAAATTGAAACCCGATTGCTGTGAGGGATGCTTGGGCTGTCAGGGATCTTGAGCCGCTGGATAGACCTGTTCTCATTTATCTTGTTTGTTTGTTGTATGTTAAATCCGTGCAGTCCCTTGCTTTGATTGCTATCAGACACCTGATTTAAAGGTATCTGCGGTGATCGAGTGTGGTAAGAATATCACAAAGACGCTTATGAATCTCTCCTTCACAAATAACACAGTTGACTTTCTACCTTTATCTAGTCTGTGTGATCAACACATAGCCTAAGACCAAGGGGAAAGAGATGGGGTGGAGGGAAAGAGGGAGGTTCTAGACACCTTAGATGATGATAACATCAAGCCTATGTTCAGAAGGTTGCGAGTTCGAGTTCCTGGCCTTCAACACAAATAAATGGCAACAACGCTGTTCTTCATCTTCACGTGTTCTTGTTCAGGTGGTATCAGCATCAGTGTGGTGTTAGGTAAGTTCCTGCCCTCCCCCACTCTCCTGGGACAATTACACTCGTACATTATGTTCACCTGAGGTTGGTGTGAGTGTTAAACCGAAAATACTGTAACTAATGCTACCAATGCAAAATCATTGAATATTTCTTCATCGTTTTCCCACATCACAACGCGCTTTACAATATCAATGAAATACACTCTCACACATCTGATTTAGACACATTTGCTTGCATGTCCCCCCCCCTCCCTGTTGTTCCGACCCCCCCCCCCCCCCTCTCCCTCCCCGCATTCTACCCCCTCCCTCTCCTTTCCAACGCTTCTTTTTGTTAAGCCTATCGCTTATCTTCTCCATTCCCATCCACACACGAACACATATTCGACACGCACGCTTTGCCACGACCCACTGTCCCTCCCCCGCAACACACACATGCACGCACACACACACACACACACACACACACACACACACACACACACACACACACAGACACAGACACACACACACATACTCACTCACAAATACACACACACACACACATACAGACACACACACACACAGACACACATACACACACACACACACACACGCGCGCGCGCGCGCACACACACACTAACAAACACACTAACAGAGAGAGAGAGGGGAGAGATTCAGGTAACTGACAAAGCAGTTTGGAAAACAAAAGTGCAGAGAGAGAGAGAGAGAGAGAGAGAGAGAGAGAGAGAGAGAGAGAGAGAGAGAGAGAGAGGAGATTCAAGCAACTGACAAAGCAATTTGGAAAACAAAAGTGCGGAAAGAGAGAGAGAGAGAGAGAGAGAGAGAGAGAGAGAGAGAGAGAGAGAGAGAGAGAGAGAGAGAGATTCAAGTAACTGACAAAGCAGTTTGGAAAATAAAAGTGCAGAGAGAAGAGAGAGAGAGAGAGAGAGAGAGAGAGAGAGAGAGAGAGAGAGAGAGAGAGAGAGAGAGAGAGAGAGAGATTC
The DNA here is from genome assembly GCA_033310375.1 of Conus canariensis. Taxonomy (NCBI): domain Eukaryota; kingdom Metazoa; phylum Mollusca; class Gastropoda; order Neogastropoda; family Conidae; genus Conus; species Conus canariensis. The sequence goes on along the minus strand of CM065714.1, from coordinate 14,960,136 downwards.
AAGTAACTGACAAAGCAGTTTGGAAAACAAAAGTGCACACACACACACACACACACACACACACACACACACACACACAGAGAGAGGAGAGAGAGAGAGAGAGAGAGAGAGAGAGAGAGAGAGAGAGAGAGAGAGAGAGATTCAAGTAACTGACAAAGCAGTTCGGAAAACAAAACTGCAGAAGTGTGATACGGAATGCATACGTGAAAGACTGCATGAAATGAAATATTTTAAGATTCGTTTGAAAGGATGTTAGCAGTGACGAGCATCAAGAGACCAGGAGTTTCACGACTGGACAACAGTAGAACTGAGCACTCTTTGGTTGTATTTGTTTCCTCTGAATTTTGGGACGCCAATTAGATTCCACATTATGAGCAGAAGTACGAGGAGACTTTTATGGGTGGTAAAATGATCAAAAGCTTTTAGAGATGCAGCTCCAGCAGAAACAGGAAGCTTTGTTCTCGTATGTTGGGAAAGGGGGGAAGCAGAAGACAAGATAATGACAATAGGTCAGGTCTATTACTAAATCACTTAATCAGATTTAAGAGTGAACCACTGATTCAGATTCACTGCTAAATCACTGGATCAGATTCACAACTGAATCAAGGATCAGATTCACTACCAAATCACTGAATAAGATCATAACTGATTCACTAAATCAGATTCATTATTCAAATGAGCAACAAAAATGTGTTGAAATCAACAAAGTATAAAACATTTCAGTTCGGAACGTCTTTTTTGCAAATGTTTTAACTAATTTGGCCCTTTAACAACAGTCCATCTAACGAAGAATCTTTTATTGAAATAAGCTGGGACACAAGTCTCCAACGATTTTGATAGCCTTTAAACTACAACAATAGTTAAAACCGAAGCTTTTTATTGGGCGAGCGACAAAGAATAGTTTGAAGAGACTAATTAAGTTATCCTAAAACAAAAAGATGTCTGAAATCTTTTCTGTTCGAAAGAAAGGAGAAAATTCCCTCAAAAGCGACCAAGACAAAATAGCAAAATCAACATTTCTGTAAGTCTGACGCACGAAAAGGGTTTACAACAAGAACAAACAAACAGCTAAAAACATACAAGCATGGCAAGTCCTTGAGCGCGTTCCAAACAGTTCAAGTTAGCCACTTCAACGATAACACTTCTGCATGGAGTACTTACAGCTGTTGCCTATTGATCCATTAGCGTACCGCTGCTTTAAGGGTCTTCATCCTTGAGTTCCTCCTAAACTTCACAATTTCCACATTATGTATTTTCAGAGGGTACTAGGAGAAAAAGGTTCATTTCACCTAGCAATCCGTTAAGTTATGAACATCGCCACATAGTCAAAAATTACGTGGTAGAAATTTGCTCTACAAATTTGCCCTGACTTGTCATCGACGTACGAATGCTAAACTATAATGTGTTTTGTCACAAGCGTTTAGAATATCTCAAATTACAACAAAAAAAAAGCGCAAGGAAATCTTACTTGAAAAAAACAAAAACAAAAACTGGCCGTTGAGAAATACGTGGAGAGCAGTGGGAGAAACAGGGCGGGGAAGGGGAGGAGTAGGAGGGGAGGGAAAGACAGATGATAGGAAGGGGGTCGATGGACGGTTTATAATCACCAGCAAATGATAATAATGAATTTCTTTAAAAAAGATAGAAATAACATGGACCTTTACAACAGTTCTAGGCAATTAAGTTTGCAAAACGGAAAAAAATTATCCCTCCCTCCACACACACACACACACACACACGCACACACGCACACACACATCCGTCTAATATCACTATGTGGATAGACGTTAAATTGAAGACAACAACAACAACAACAACAACAACACACACACACACACACACACACACACACACACACACACATATATATATATATATATATATATACATACACACACACATACACGCGCGCGCGCAGGACGGTACAGACAGGAAACATGAACATGAAGGAAAACAAGTGCATAACGTCAACAATGCAGTGCAATGGATATGAAAGACAAAAGAAAGGCCTGTAAACATGTTGAATTATTTAATCTAAAGAACCAAGTCCACTTATGGACTTGCGGATGGGGAATCGCAATGAGCGGCGTGGGTGCAATGCCATTAAGGTGGCACAGAAAATGGGAAAGAAAAAAGTCCACTTATTAAACTAATCCTCATAAAGAATCAATCGAAAACCAAACATACTAATTCGCCCATCCCTATCCACAGCACAGAGCAAGTAAAAAAAAATCCACCCAAAATGCAGAAATGATTACTCATAATGTTTTGAACAGCACAAGAATCTTTGACCTTCAGATTTCTCCAATTTCTCCAACAATGAATGTTCCATGCAATGGAATCATCGGTGTATAGAATGATTCGGGCGTTTCTATTACTAGGAGAAGAAAAATGACGTACAATGTGGTTTGAGTTTCACTGTTTTACGATGGCAACATCAGCGTCCAAAAGGATTTGGGCGTTGCTATTATATTATGTAATCTCTGGTGTGGAAAGCAGTTGGAGCACATCGAATTCCATTGTCTGAACAGAGCTAAAAGACTCCTACAAAAACTGATTACTCCACATTTTACAGCCACACCGGGGACATTAGTATCGACATAGCGCAATCAGTGCATTATTCACGTATTTTTCTTCATTCTCAACACACACTCGTGTAGATGTACAGCGTCGGCTGTCTCATAAAGATAATATACTGACGGAAAGAAGCACATGAATTCGTCAGAATGCCTCCTCCCGTTAGGTTATCTTCTCTCGGAGGTGCTAGTTCATGAGAACGCTAGCTGATCTTACTTCTACAGCATAAATGGAAAAAAATAACCGAAAGACGCCTGCCGCCCTCTTCCTCCACGCTTGTCAGATTACCATGCTTCTTTCCGCCCAAGACTGGCCGTATTCTATAATCATTCACACCCGCAGGAGAAGATACAGGAAGAAGCTTTCTGAATTATTGCTTCCTTCCGTCAATAGATTATCTTCCCTTCCAGGAGTATATGTGGATATTGCCCTAAGATAAGTTCGAACGCGTTACAATAGAAGACTGATAGGCAGAGAATCAATCTGCTGATAATGGCCGTCGGTTGGATGAAGATCAACTCATAGAGGACAAGACGGACTAATTATAAAACTGACCCTGTCATTTAAATGGGCCACACAAATTACATGAATTGGATCGAAAGATGATTGTGAACTCCTAAGGATATAAAGAGGACAAACTGATTGCCAGATTTCACGAACTCATCCTGTGGACGGACAGAAACAATACAGTGGAGAAGACAGAGCAAAGGGGGAGGGAGGTGTCTGGTCCACAGGACTTGGGACAGCCTGTACATGCCTGAGTGGCGGAGGGTTTGTGCGGCGAACTCCGTGGGATACAAGGGGCACAGGAAGCACATGGCGAGCACTGCTGACTGAAGTGTTCACACACCAAGTCCTGCACTTTCTGTCTCATGGTGATCCCCCCAAAGTCTGTCACTTCTCAGGAACACATAGACATGTCTCTCAGCCACGACAACGACGGTCAGAAGCAAAATGAATTCTCAGATGATTTCCTTATCCTGGTCTGGCTCGAAAAACACTGAGTACATCCAACACTGCTATGTCACCGGGTTTGGGACAGAGCTCAATATAGTTCAAACGTTTTGTAACAGGACTGTCTTCACGAACTCGCCATTTCACTTGAACTCCTAACATTTTCCCGCGGCTGGTACAACAAGAGCGATGCAATGACTCAGCGAGACAGCTGGACACCGAGCGAGTTACTCACGTGAAAGGACACTATAATATGAGTAGTTAACACGACGAACACCATCCCAAACTGTCTGCTTCTCGGAGTTCAGTTCACACACACACACACACACACACAGTCATCCACAGAGAGCAGCTTTGCGGACGGACCGATCGTTAGCGCTGCTGTCAGTTATTTACGTCCGTGGCACACGAACCTCAGCCGCTTAATTTGCCTGTGGGAGTGTACTGGGGGAATTTCCCGGTCTGTTGAGGATCCATGATTACGATTTAACGTAAATCTCGGCCAGGGAGGGAAAGTCGGCGCTGCCAGCAAGCCATAGTTCGCACCACGCGTGCGTTCGTGTGGATGTTTTCGAGCGCAGTGGGTAGACAGATAGAGCAAAACAAGCCAGTGCCATCCGCCCCCGGAACTCTCTTGTCGAGAGGGGGGATCCCAAACTGCAGTGTCATCGTTTACCTCTCTTGTGAAAACATTCCACGCGCAGCCCGGTTTACGTCAGAGACTCCTTATTTTGTTTGACGACTGCCAAGTGTATCACTCCTCTTTCGTTTATTTATGCTTACTTTTTTTTTTAAACCGCTGCCGACAAGAAATCTTTTCCTCTGAGAACAAAGTCTTGTAATGCAGAAAGCGCGCTTCGCTACTGCGACTATGAGACATCAGACAAAGCCTGCATATGACCAATGCTACTATGAGACTTGTCAGACAAAGCCTGCATATGACCAACTGCAGCACAACAAACGCTCTCTCTCTGCGTCTCTCTCTCTCTGTCTCTCTCTCTCTCTCTCTCTCTCCTCCACACACACACACACACACACACACACACACACACACACACACACACACACACACACACACACGAGACAAAAA
>CM065714.1:14928015-14948015 GCA_033310375.1 Conus canariensis | reverse complement strand
CTGTACAGAACGGCACTAGAGCGAAGAAGATTCTGGACTGTATATTTCAGCATTACTGAATGGGTGGGCCTGATTGCTTTTCTACTGTCCGTGTGAACAACATGCCGACGTTCTCAACCAGCAAACTGACAATTAATTTCACTCACGGGTATTGAAGGTATGTTGCTACATCTTTGGTATTTTAATAGAAATAAGTTTACCCATTATCATGCATTTCTGTGTAGCCAGGAATAAGCCCTCTGTTTGATGTTCAGTTTGATTTACGTTGATGAAAAATCTGGGCGTAGAAGATCAAGACGTCATCAAACGGATGTTAATTTGGATTCTCACCCGTTTCTAGTAATTATGTCTCACACAAGAAGAAGAAAAGGAAAAGAAATGAAGAAGAAAGATAGAAATATAGAAAGAAAGAAAGACAGAAGAAAGGAAAAAAAACTGATGCGTTTCATCGATTGACCCAATGATGAAAGCGCGTCTATGGTCGACAGTAGGAGAGCAGCGGACAAAGGTATCTTCATCATACCACAGACATCCCAGTCCACGACAGAGAATGCCGTACATAAGACTGGGACTGTAAAGCCCAGACAGGCAATCGGCAAGAACAAATCAATGCCTCCACTCCTTCCTGCCCGATAACATTCTTCTTTCCCTCTCCTACATCCTGGTCTATCACTCTCTCTCTCTCTCTCTCTCTCTCTCTCTCTCTCTCTCCCTACCTCCTCTCTCTCTCTCTCTCTCGCGTGCGCGCGCGCGCGCGCGCCTCGTGTATCTCTCTTCTCGCACTTTTACGTTGAAAGAGTTGTCGGGAACCAAGACAAACACCCTCAAAGCCTTCTTCACCCGCCTCCTGTCCGATTCCAAGTTGTGGTGATGTATAGCCATTCCACCTACGCACGCAGCCTCCCTCCAATCAGTGATCATCAACAACTACCTTCCCTTCGAACTTCGCTTCCCTGTCTTCTCTCTACCCCTCTTCTTTTATTGCACTTTCTTCCACAGACCCCGTTCCCTGGTTTGGAGATTCGCTCAAAAATGTGTAGTTCACCATCCACTTCAGTTTCAAAGCATACCGATGATGGCGCTTAATGTCCACTTTCTAGGAAAGACTCAGCAGTGCTGCTGATTCCTGATGTTAATTTTTGTCGGTGCCTATTCTGACTGGGGAAACTGCCCGTCACGCCTTAGGCTAACAATCATAGTCGTTTTGCCATAAATATATAGAGTAAGACCCCCCCCCCCCCCATCATCTCCCCTTTACCCCACCCCCACCCCATCATCTCCCCTTCACTCCCCACCCCCTTCTTCATCGTGGCTGTCCAACGATTGTGCCCTTGAGTTTGCAGGCGCCGAAGATTCTGGCACGATCAGATTATTGGCCTGGACTTGGGAGGACCATTCCCGTAGAAAATGATGTCATCACAACAGAGCACGGAGGGCCAGAGAACATGAGACGCTTTCTTTTTCTTATAACGGTCGTTTAGGATGAATACGATCAAACCATTGGCATCTGCAGACATGAAAGTAACATCCCCCTGGAAAATGCCATCATCAGAACAGGACACGAAAGGCCAGACAATGCGAGACATTATCTTTTAACGGTCGGTGAGGATGAATACAACCAAGATGCGACGCACTTCTTTTTTTCTTCTTTTTTTCCCCTCGAAGACTGGATATTAGGTCTGTACTCTACGCTTCCCTAACATCATACAGACGCTATTTCTTGTCATTTCTGCATTTCCGACATTTTCAGACTGTGGCAAAACTGATCCGGCCCCAACGGGTTCGTTTCGTACATAGTGGGAGCGGAGGCTCGTTAAAAAACAAAAACAAAAAACTAGCACCAACAACATCCGCCAAGCAATAAATCTGAATGGGGATAATTACGAACACGACACTGGCTCCTATCAGATGCCAAGATGCAGGAAGAGCGCTCTTGCACTGGGATGAGACTTTGTGTTTACGAGCCACTTCTTTTCTGTCGGCGAATTGGCGTGTTCGTTATCAAGGCAAGCCCCTTTGGCTGGATGTTTGCGGTTTGACAACCGGCGGCTTGCTTTCAATGCTCAAGCTCCATCGCATGGATGAAACTTCTACGCAGAACTTAAAGCGCAACTGGCCGCGATTTCCAAAGAAACCAGCTCTCTCAGAAGTGCGCAAAATGACAACGAACAACACGGCCGGTCGTGGAACGTACGTGTGTACGGGATCAGAGAGGCGCAGGAGGAGACAGCGGAGGACTGTGTCAAGAAATGTATTGATGTGTTCTCTCAAAAACTAAGCGTCTCTGTGTCGGCAGCTGATGTGGAGGTGGCCCACCGGTCGGGGAGGATGTCCACGGGAGGTGCGAGACCGCGCCCCATCATTCTTCGCTTTTTTTCACGGAGGAAGAGAGGAGAGGTGCTGACTGCCCGGAGGAAATTAAAGCAGATCGGAGTGACTGTAGCAGAGGACTTGACCCAGGCCAACTACAAACTGTTGAAGACAGCTAGTGCACACTCTGCAACGATGGCCACTTGGTCATCCAATGGCAAAATATTGGCAAAGTTGAAAAATGGAAAGACCCTGAAAATTGACTTAAAGATGGACATTGATTCCTGTTTCAGGAGAGAAATGGCGTGAGTGCAGTTGAAATAATCATGTTTTTTTTGTGTTTGTTTTCATATAGCGAGCGTGTGTGTGTGTGTGTGTGTGTGTGTGTGTGTGTGTGTGTGTGTGTGTGTGTGTGTTCGTGTGCGTGTGTGTGTGTGTGTGTGTGTGTGTGTGTGTGTGCGCGTGGGGGTGGGGAGAGGGAGAGAGTGTGTTTTGTGTGTGGGTGTGTGAGTGAGGGGCGGGGGAGGCATCTACTTATTGTCTGTATATTTTTCAGTACATGAATTTAGTAGTCCTTGTTCTCATCTTCTTTTCTTTATCCATTTATTTATGTGCCTCCCACTTCCGTCCCCCCCCCCCTGTCTTTCTCTCTCACTCTCTTCCTCCTCTCTCTCTCCCTATGCTCTCCCCATCACACCCCTGTCTCTCTCTCCCTCTGCTCCACCCATCACTCCCCCGTCTCTCTCCCCCTGTTTCTTCCCTTTGCTACACAGACGCATACTTATAACTTCATGAGTTCAGACGTATGCATAAAATACATTCTAAGTAAGGTGCTCTTGTGCAAGATTGTGTTTCTGTTTTATCATTGGGCTTAGTTTCACTTACGAGATGATAACGAATATTCACCATTGGATGTGCGATGAAATTACATACATTTTTTTTTTCTCCTTTTTTTTTTCTTTTTTAATATTTTTCTTTGTCTTCACGTTTTTTTCTGTTGTAAAGTTGGTATATTTTCTGTCACCATCAAAGAGAGGTTAGGTAACAGAATTAATTATGTTCCCCTAGAACATGTAGCTAATAAAAAAAAAATGCAAAATAGGTAGAGATTATGCGGGTGTGCTTTCGTGCGCGCGCGCGTGCTCATGCGTGCGCGCGCACACGCATACGCAAGGGACACACATCTCTCCGGAGGTGAGAAGGTGGGAGAGGGAAACATACGGAGTTCCCGGTCTCTTCCTCTGCTTCGTTCTCTTCTGCCCTTCTCATCTCGGCACTCCCGCTCTCAACCCCGGCTTCCACCCCCCTATCTCCCCCCCCCCCCTTCCTCTTGACGGTTTGTACGGTTCTTCTGTTGTGTCCAGCTTACAGCAATACTCATCAACAGAAGATATTGATCCCCTTCCCCCAATCCCCCTTCTTAATTTCTTTCTTTTATATTTCAGCTCTAACAGTCTTGAACAATGATGCTCACTGAAGCTGATGGAAGATACCTGCAGACAAAAAGTTAATGGTGAAGTGGGGGAAAACAGACGATCCTGCATGCCCCCTCTGCCATGAAAAACAAACAGTGGAGCATGTCCTAAGCTCATGTAAAGTAGCCCTGGCTCAAGGAAGGTACACATGGAGGCACAACCAAGTGCTCAAAGAAATTGTACAAGTAGTCTGGGCTAGTACCAACACCACAAAAGGGAAAATCAGGACTCCAAAAGCACCCGCAACATTCTTCACGGCAGGAGGCAGCAAATCATGGCCAAGAACAACAGTGCCACTCGAAACATGCAGGCAGAGTCTGCTGGACGGGGCAGATGACTGGGAGTGCACTGCAGACCTCCCAGAATGGAAGAGTCACCCAGAGATCATCAGCAAGAGTGGCATGAGACCAGACATAGTAGTCCACTCTAAGTCAACCAAGCAGCTGATCATGATCGAGCTCACGGTGCCATATGAGAACAGAATGGAGGCAGCTCAAATCTACAAGACTGAAAAGTATGCTGATCTGGCAAACAGCCTGAGGAGAGAAGGCTATCAGGTCAAAGTCCTCACTGCAGAAATTGGAGCTAGGGGGTTTGTAGGAACGTCTGCATACAGCCTCATGAAACAGCTCTCAGTTGCAGCGAAGGAAAAAACCAGAGCCCTGAAAGCAATGGCAGAAGCGGCAGAGAGGTGTTCAAGCTGGATCTGGTCAAGGAGGAACAAAAGTGAACTTCATAAGGCTTAATTTCCCTACAAATATCAGGTGTCCCTGTGGCTCAGTGGTTAAAGCGCGAGTCATTAAGTGGAAAATGAGCATGTCCAGAGGGTCATGGGTTCGAATCCCAGCCATGGCTCGTCCCAAGATGGGAAAAAAAGGGGCAGCAGAGGGACATCCGGAGTCATGAACCGGGTGTGGCCCAACCCCCCTAGAGTGTCAGGAGATAAGGGCCGAAACACTTGCTTGAAGGGGGCTTCTCTTCTGAGGACTCTCTGCTGCCACGCTCTCCACGAGTTTCTTTCTACTGATGCATGGGTAAACCATTGACTTCCGGGAATAGGCCGGAGGACGTCCGGGAAAGACCGGAGGACACTGGGAAAGACCAGAACCAAGGGCTCTGTGGGCTGGCTCCCCACTTTGCCTTAAACATGTGGCTACTAAAAATAAAAGGAAAAGATGCTCCCAGGATTCACCGAAAGGGGGAGAGAATGATGAATCCATCGGTGCTCAACCAATCATGACTGCAAATCCCAAACGGACTATGAACATGGACCAAATGGAATATCCATGTGTCTGTGGAAAGCGTTTCGCTACCACCCGTGGCATGAAGATCCACAGAACAAAGATGGGATGTATGAAGACTCATCTGAATGAGCAGCAGCGCACTGCATCAGCAGATAAGACGTCGGAAGACCAAGGCCAGGATTTAAACCACAGTGCCAAGGACATCCACGCTGTTGGTTCGGATGAGGAATTTGCACAGGCCCTCGATGCCAGGCGCCTGAAACTCAACCTGCCACGAGCAAACGAAACTGAAGATTGGGAAAAACTGGATGCAAAAATCGTCCAAAGACTCGATGCACTGATAGGGAAAAGCACCCTGGAACACAAACTAGCCACATATGGGGACATTGTGTATGCCACATGTAGAGACGCCTATGGAGCAAAACTACCCAAAGAGAAAACACCTCCAAAGAAATCCAGACGCCAAGAAAAGATGGACAAGATCAGGGTCCAAAAGAAAAACCTCAAGATGCAAATGAAGACCGCACTGCCAGCTGAAAAACAAGGCTTGGAAAAACGTAACTGAAAGAAAAACACAGTGCCCTCAGCAAAGCGGAATCTGCGGGGAAGAGGAAGAGCAAAAAGAAGAAGACACAAGAGCGCTTCTTCAGAGACCCCTTCCAGTTTGCCAGAACACTGTTTGAGCAGCCAAAATCTGGGACCCTAAGTGTGGACAAAGGAGTTCTTGAGCAGCATCTGAGGAAAACATACTCTGACCCACAGAGCAAAGCACCACTCGACATTCAAGGTCTGGTGTGGCCAACCAACCCTGAGGAACAGTTCAATGGCAAGCCTCCAGCGTTGGGGGAAATCAAGAAGGTGGTCGACAAAGCCAGAGCCAAATCATCACCAGGGCCAAACGGAATACCTTACCAGCTTTACAAGAAATGTCCCAAGGTGCTGGAGTGGCTCCACAGGCTGCTGCGATCGGCTTGGAGAAACCAGAAGATCAGCGGCCAGTGGATGACGGCAGATGGTGTGTACATCCCCAAAGAGCAAAACTCAAGTGACATTAGCCAGTTCAGGCCAATATCACTACTGAACGTCGAAGGGAAAATCTTCTTCTCTGTCATGGCAGCAAGGCTGACCAAGTACCTGATGGAAAACAAGTACTTGGATGTGTCAGTCCAGAAAGGTGGCATCCCAGGCGTGGCTGGCTGTGTAGAACACGCCACAATGATCTGGGACGCAATCCAAAAAGCAAAAACAGAAAAGAGAGACCTGGACGTAGTGTGGCTTGATCTGGCAAACGCATATGGATCTGTGCCCCATGAGATGATACAGTTGGCTCTTGAGATGTACCATGTGCCAAAGAACATCCGCGACATGCTCAAGAAGTACTTCGATGGCTTCTCAATGCGGTTCTCTACCAAGGAGTACACAACAGACTGGATCAACTTGGAAGTGGGTATTGCAATGGGCTGTGCAATTTCCCCAATACTGTTCGTGCTGGCAATGGAACTCATCTTGAAAGCAGCAACAAACAACGCGAGACAAACAGACCTTGGCGATGGATACAAGATGCCTCCTCTCAAGGCCTTCATGGATGACACTACAGTGATTTCATCCAGAGAAGACGAGACACGTCATGTGCTGGAGAGGCTGGACGACATAGTTGCCTCATCCAGAATGAAGTTCAAGCCAAAGAAATCACGGAGTCTCTCACTGAGGAAAGGAAAAGTGGCCGGATCTGTGGTCTTCAGTGTTGCCAACCAGGCCATTCCAACAGTCACAGAAGAACCAGTCAAGAGCCTTGGAAGATGGTATGATGATACGCTGAAAGACACACAAAGAGCAAAAGAAACCAAGCAGATGGCGGAGGAAGGCTTGGAGACCATTGACCAGTGTGGGCTCCCTGGCAAATACAAGGTCTGGTGTCTGCAGTTCATGCTGATACCAAAGCTGCTATGGCCTCTGATGATATACGACATCTGCACCAGCATAGTGGAGGCAATGGAAGCCAAAATCAACAAGTTCACAAGGAAATGGCTTGGTGTCCCACCCTGTCTGACTGACATAGCGCTGTACTGTCGCCAAGCAAAGCTGAAACTACCCTGAAATCCATCCTGGAGGAATACAAAGCAGGGAAGATCAGACTTCAAAGCATGCTGGAGGACTCAGGAGACAAGGTGTAGAAGCAATAAGCCCCAGCTGAAGACAGGCAGAAAATGGAAAGTTCAAGAGGCGATGGATTCTGCAAAAGAAAGTCTCAAGATCAGAGAAATAACAGGACACACACAGACCAACAGACAAGGACTGGGGGTGACCAAAACTGAATGGTGGTCAAAGGCCAAAGGAAAAGCCAAAAGAGACATGATGATTCAGGAGATGAGAAAAGAAGAAGACCAAAAAAGACTCCAAAAAGCAGTCCAGCAGAGCCAGCAAGGGCAATGGACAACGTGGGAGAATGCACTCCAAAGAAGTCTCACTTGGAATGACATTTGGCACATGGCCCCTCTCAGGATCAGCTTCATTCTCAGATCTGCATATGACCTTCTGCCCTCAAATGCAAACCTGGTGAAGTGGGGGAAAACAGACGATCCTGCATGCCCCCTCTGCCATGAAAAACAAACAGTGGAGCATGTCCTAAGCTCATGTAAAGTAGCCCTGGCTCAAGGAAGGTACACATGGAGGCACAACCAAGTGCTCAAAGAAAATTGTACAAGTAGTCTGGGCTAGTACCAACACCACAAAAGGGAAAATCAGGACTCCAAAAGCACCCGCAACATTCTTCACGGCAGGAGGCAGCAAATCATGGCCAAGAACAACAGTGCCACTCGAAACATGCAGGCAGAGTCTGCTGGACGGGGCAGATGACTGGGAGTGCACTGCAGACCTCCCAGAATGGAAGAGTCACCCAGAGATCATCAGCAAGAGTGGCATGAGACCAGACATAGTAGTCCACTCTAGTCAACCAAGCAGCTGATCATGATCGAGCTCACGGTGCCATATGAGAACAGAATGGAGGCAGCTCAAATCTACAAGACTGAAAAGTATGCTGATCTGGCAAACAGCCTGAGGAGAGAAGGCTATCAGGTCAAAGTCCTCACTGCAGAAATTGGAGCTAGGGGGTTTGTAGGAACGTCTGCATACAGCCTCATGAAACAGCTCTCAGTTGCAGCGAAGGAAAAAACCAGAGCCCTGAAAGCAATGGCAGAAGCGGCAGAGAGGTGTTCAAGCTGGATCTGGTCAAGGAGGAACAAAAGTGAACTTCATAAGGCTTAATTTCCCTACAAATATCAGGTGTCCCTGTGGCTCAGTGGTTAAAGCGCGAGTCATTAAGTGGAAAATGAGCATGTCCAGAGGGTCATGGGTTCGAATCCCAGCCATGGCTCGTCCCAAGATGGGAAAAAAAGGGGCAGCAGAGGGACATCCGGAGTCATGAACCGGGTGTGGCCCAACCCCCCTAGAGTGTCAGGAGATAAGGGCCGAAACACTTGCTTGAAGGGGGCTTCTCTTCTGAGGACTCTCTGCTGCCACGCTCTCCACGAGTTTCTTTCTACTAATGGATGATGTGAATTAAGGACATTGATAAGAAGCGATGATGACAGTGTCGCTTGATATCATTCCTCCCGTGATACTCAATGATAATGTTTTGGGGTGTGGATAGATGATGTTGATGGGTGATGTTGAGGGGTGAGGCTGGCAGCTGTAGTTTCAAAAGGGGTGACTGGGTGGTGTTGATGGCAGATGTCCACAGATAATAATGACAGGAGGTAATGGTAGAAGATGTTGAGATATGTTGGACAAAAGTTGCGGATGGCAGAGGTTGATGTGTGCTGTTGATGGATGACGTTGACAGATGAAGCCGATCGATGATTTCATGGAGAAACTAGTGGAACATTTTGGATAGACCAACGGAGTGGATGAAGGGTGCAATGGGTGATACGAAGCAGATATATTGATTTATGATATTAATTGAGGTGCTAGATTGGCAAGATAATGTTGACCGAAGTTGAGAGAGGACGTAGATGAACTTTGATGATTTCTTAAAGGATTGCTGATATTGATACGTGGTATGATTTGATTATACTGATTGGGGACTTAGCTAAAGAAAAACCATTTAAATTGGCTAGAAGATAATTTAAACTTTCTCTCTCTCTCTCTCTCTCTCTCTCTCTCTCCTCTCTCTCTCTCTTTCTCTCTCGCTCGCTCGCTCGCTCGCTCGTTCCGCTTCCACCCTCTCCATGATAAAACTTGATAAAAAATATTGCAATCAGATTTTTGCTTTTGTTCTCTCTATCTTATGTTTGTCAGTAGGAATCCAATGCTGGTGAACAATAATCCCGGATGGTGATGGATGATGCTGATGGATAAATGTTGACAGGAGATGTGGAAGAATGATATTCATGGATAGAACTAGAAATAATGTCAATTTGTTGGATGTTGGCTATGTTTGCAACATATGATAATAGGTGACGCAGATTATTACTGTTCATGAATGATGTCCATGGATAATGTTGTTAAATCATGTTTATGGTTAGATGTTTATGGTGAATGCTGATTGGGGAGCTCAGTTCCATTTACATGGGCAGTCAGTGGCTGTCATTGATGGAAGGTATTCATGGATGACTTGGATGAGATATGCAGGATGGGTGATGCTGATGGAGTGAGGTTGATGTGTATTGATGATGGATGGAGTTGGCGGATGGGGCAGATTGATGACTTGGGGAACAATGTGATAAATGACGAAAGATATATGGATAGTGTGGAAGAATGTTCCGATAAGGTCATATTAATTAGTTACATTGATACAGGATGCTGACTGATGAGGTTGATTAGTAATATGACTATATGAGGTCGGGCGAACTCCGGGGTGGGGGGGGGTTGTTGATGTATCTGATTATGTTGTAAGATGCTATTGATGTCTGAGTTGACAGGTCAGGTTAGCAAGAGATGTTGAAGTGTTACCTGACACATGTTATTGATGATCTGACCCTTTCTTGTACGTACCAGTAACTTCTATGAAAGAGTTTGTCACAAATTAATATACGTGGACAGGCGCGGGTTCATGCGTGCCCCCCCCCCCCCCCCCCTCCCCCCCGGCCCACCCCCATCCTTTTTCTTTTTTTTTTTTTTTTCAAATCAGCATGGAAGGTAATCAGGGAAATTTCTCCTGTGTTCTTCTCTCTTTCCGCATGGAGAGTTGTTCTATTGAAGCCACTTCAACTTTTTCTTTGTCGTACATTGATGGACGATTTTTCTTCTTTCTTGGCAAGAAGGTATTACTGTGATAAGTGTGGTGGCTACACTATTCGATGATTTTCTTATTAAGTAAACGCCTACAGTGTTGAAAGGCAAAGCTGATGGGTGCTGTGCAGAGAAATGGATGAAATAGACGGGGACACGAATTGCCTATGCTGATAGAAGTTGATGGTTGAATGTGCTCGTTTGCTTTTCTTTGAAAGGTTGTTATTTGTAATCTGTGCTTCTTTAAACTTCTGTTTTGTATTGTTTTGATTTTGAAATGAAGTATGGAGTTTTGACGGGCCAAGTTCATAAGTTATGCAGAGTGGCATTAAGTTATGCGGATGATGGGCGTTGTTTAGATGTCATTGATTCTTGGGAATGAAGATGTTGTCATTGATGTTGTTGTTGTTATAATAACCATTGAAAGGCTTTAACAAAGTTAGTCATTGTATACATAACCTTATTTACGTGGAGATTTACCCTCTGACCCTGTTTTCTTCCTTCCTTTTTAAAAGGAACATTTTTTTCTTTCGTCCCTCGTCGCGTGCCTCCATCCCCCCTCCCTCTCCCCCCCTGAGACATTTGTCCAACCCGTCTTACTGTTAATATATAATGCACACAGTGCATAACCCCACTTACCCCCCCCCCCCGCCCCCCCCCACCCTCCCCCCGTTTCCCCGTCCCCTCCCCATCACGCTTTGCACGTGACAAAAAATGAGTCGCCCCAAAGAAACCTGTCCTTGAAGACGGTCAGTGGAATTGTGTTCACAAGTACATTAAGGCACACATACGCGCGCGTGAGCGTGATTCCACACCCCATCCGCACCCGCTCGCCCCTTTCCTTTCCTTTCTTGTTAGTGAGGGTGCGTGCGTGCGTGCGAGAGTGTGTGTGAGTGTGTGTGAGTGTGTGTGTGTGTGTGTGTGTGTGTGTGTGTGTGTGTGTGTGTGTGTGTGTGTGTGTGTGTGCGCGCGTGCGCGCGCGCGCGCACGCGCGCGTGTATTTGTGTGTACGCTCGCTTATTTCGCTTAGTTATCATGCTTACAGACGGGAAAGCATATGTTTCATTTTTTTTTCTTTGAAAGTCCGGCTTGGCTTAGTTTGATTATGCTTTATCTATATGTTCCATTGCTTTTACAGGTATATTGCGTCCTTTTTCTTGTTCTTCTTGTTCTTCTTCTTCATCTTCTTTCTTTTTTTTTTTTTCTTCTTCTTCTTCTCTGCGCCTGCCGCTGGCCTGCGTTAGTCAAGCAAATTTGGACTCATTTTTTACTTAAAATTGTACGTGTTTGTAGTCTGGTAGATTTTTTCAGTAGGCATTTGTGTATGTTTGTGTATGTGTATATGTTTTTTTTTTTTTCTTAATTGTCATTGTATCAAAAGTTGTATGTAGCACAGCTGAAAACAAATGGCACACTATTATGGCTGAGGAGAAAAAACATAGAAAAGTAAGGATATTTAAAGAGGAATGGAATCTATAGCGATATCATCTTTGAATTGCCAAGGTCTCGGGGGATACTCCAAAAGAAAGGACGTGTTTCAATTTTTAAGACAAAAACAATACTCTATTTATTTTCTGCAAGACACCCATTTCACAAGTAAATTAGAACGTCAGATAAGAAGTGAATGGGGTTATGAATGTGTGTTTGCTTCCAACAACTCTCGATCAAGAGGTGTTGCAATACTCTTTAATAATAACTTTGAATTCAAAATAAAGAAAACTATTAAAGATGCTCATGGTAATTACATAATAGTAACTATTAATACAATGGGAAAAGATTTAGTATTAGCGAATATCTATGGACCAAATAATGATGAACCATCTTTCTTTGAAAATATGAAATTAAAAATAGAAGATTTAAATGTCCCCAACATAATAATGGCAGGGGACTGGAATCTGGTTCTTGATCCTAGTAAGGATTATCACAATTATAAACATATCAATAACGCTCGCGCACAGGAAGAAGTTATAGAAATTATGTCTAGATTAGAGCTAGTTGATATATGGAGAGAGTTGAACCAAGACACGAGGAGATATACTTGGAGAAGACCAAAACCGTTTCAACAAAGCAGGCTAGATTTCTTTTTACTGTCCGACACGCTTATCACTTACATAGAAGATGCTGACATTTTGTTTGGATACAGAACAGATCACTCTTTGATATACATAAATATTGCCTTTAAAAAAGAAGAGAGGCATAAAGGATTCTGGAAATTTAATTCTTCTCTTTTAAGAGACAAACAATATGTAAATCTGGTCAATGAAACGATTGAAAGAATCAAGGGACAATATGCATTACAACCTTACAATAAACACTCTGTCAGTAAAATCCCAAATGATCAAATCCAGTTCTCAATTTCAGACCAATTATTTTTAGAAACTCTAATTATGGAAATAAGAGCAGAAACAATAACATTCAGTATTCGCAAAAATAGAAATAGAAATGAAAAAGAAATACAAATTGAAAAAGCAATAAAAGATTTGGAAAACAAAAATGGCTTACTGGAAACAGACTTTGAGATCTTGAAAAACAAAAAGGAAGAGCTGAGTGAGTTAAGAAAAACGAAAATTGACGGAATAATGATTCGATCCAGAGCCAAATGGGCATCCTACGGGGAAAAAATAAGTAAATATTTCTGTTCACTGGAGAAAAGGAATTTTGTAAGCAAAAGAATGATTAAACTTGTCACGGACCAAGGAACAACTCTGACAGAAACGGATGATATGTTAAAAGAGACAAAGAACTATTATCAAAACTTATACACAGAAAAGGGAGTAAGTGATATTGAGATTGGAAATTATGTAGATAACCTGCCAAAACTCAGTCAACTAGAATCCGAACAATTGGAGGGATTAATCACTTTAGAAGAAGCCACCAAAGTCCTAAAAAATATGGAAAATGATAAGAGTCCTGGAACAGATGGTATGACAGTAAATTTCTTTAAATTCTTTTGGAGACAATTAGGAGATTTTGTTGTTCGTTCTCTAAATGAGGGGTACAGTAACGGAGGAATGTCTATAACACAAAAAGAAGGAATAATTATTGGTCTTCCTAAAGGAGATAAACCGCGAGAATACTTGAAGAACTGGAGACCTATCTCACTTCTAAATGTAACCTACAAAATTGCTTCAGCCTGTATTGCAAACAGAATAAAAATGGTTTTACCCAAACTCATAAACGAGGACCAGACGGGATTCGTTCCAGGTAGATATATAGGTGATAGTTTACGAACAATATACGATTTAATTTCTTATTTAGAAGTGAATCGCTTACGAGGGTTATTAATTTCTGTCGATTTTGAGAAAGCTTTCGATTCAGTTAACTGGTCATATATGAATAAAATTATCGCTGCATTTGGATTCGGAAACGGAATACAACGATGGATATCGTCTTTTTACGATAAGATAAAGTCTTACGTAATAGTGAACGGGAAAGTGTCATCATGTTTTTCAATTGGAAGAGGTTGCCGCCAAGGGGACCCTATATCTCCATATCTATTTGTTTTGTGTGTTGAAGTACTAGCGAACAAAATAAGGCAAGACAACGATATCAAAGGCATAAAGATAGAAAACACAGAATTTAAGATAAATCAGTTTGCAGACGACACCACCTTTACGTTAGAAGGAGATAAGAAATCATATGAAAAGTTATTTACAAACCTTTATGAATTTGAGCAAATAACAGGACTGAAATTGAATTATGAAAAAACGTTTAATGTTTGGTTAGGTATAGATAAAAACTCTACAAAAACATATTTACCCCACTATAAAATGGAATGGAACCCCTCAAAATTCAAAATTCTAGGACTGTGGTTTACGAATAGGCTATCGGATATGACGGAAATTAATATGAAAGATAAATTCTCAGAAGTCCAAACCTTGTTCAAAATATGGACGAAAAGAATAATAACACCATTAGGTAGAGTAGCTGTGCTCAAATCATTAGTGCTATCAAAATTGGTGTACTTATGGATCCTTTTGCCGAATCCTCCTGATTCCCAGATTGCTTTATTACAGAATATGTGTTTCAAATTTGTTTGGAACAACAAAAATGATAAAATTAAAAGAAAATACTCAGTACATAATATACAGAAGGGAGGGATAGGTATACCCGACCTGAAAATGTACATCAGCTCCTTGAAAATCGCCTGGATAAGGAAAGCGTACATGTACAATTGTAAGTGGAAAATAATATTACATTCATTATGTCCCGAAGTAAGTAATCTTGATGCATATGGTCCTGATAGATTTACTGAAAACAATATCATTAACAAATTTTGGAAAGGAGTTTTTCAAGCATATCAAAGGTTCTGCAAACAGGTAGAGTTATACGAAAGTACAGATTTAGCCACTGAACCTATTTTTTGTAATGAGAAATTCAAAGTGGGAGAAAAACCATTCTTGTACAAGAAATGGATGCAGAAAAATGTATTTTTAGTTAAACATTTACTCAATGAGGATGGTAATTTTGTAAGCCACAATGAATTGTCAGAAACAATGGGATTTCAGGTCAATTTTCTAAACTATGTAAGCTGCGTGCGTTCGATCAAAGCTTATGCAAAGAAAAGAAGACTGACATTAGATAGTAACATTAGTAATGTTAAAACTTTAGCACTTCAAAAAATTTGTAGTGTTACTAAGGGAACACGTACTTATTACGATGTTATGGTAGAAGCCAATGAAGTTCTTAACATAAGCGCCTTTGTCAAGTGGGAACAACGTCTTGATATACCTATTGACTGGATAGAGGTACTGAAAAGGATTAAGAAAATCAAAGAAACAAAACTGAAATGGTTCCAAATTAGAATATGCCACAGAATTTTGGTAACAAATAGTGTGCTGAAAAGTATGCAGATTGTTGATAGCGACAAATGTAATTTCTGTAATAGAGAAAAAGACTCAATTAATCATTACCTGTGGGAATGTGAGTTTACACACGCTTTCTGGGAAGACCTTGAAAGAGCTCTAAAAGTTAATTGTTCACACTGTGAAAGATTATCCCTTAATGTGGAGATTATATTATTTGGTACGGATGAGAAAACAAAAACCGATAATATGCTAGACCTGATAATTTTAATGGGAAAATATTTCATCTATAAATGTAGAATTAACAAAACAAAACCCAATGTAAACATGTTTTTGAAGGAGCTGAACTATAGATATAAAATGGAGAAATATATGTCCTTGATGGAGATGAATCATGCTACCTACCAAGAAAAATGGTCACCATATATTAAACTACTAGAGGATTAATGGTCATATTATGTACTATATATATGTGTATGTTTGTATATATGTGTGTATGTATATATGTATATATATATGTATATGTGTGTATATATATGTATATATACATGTGTATGTATGTATGTATGTGTGAATGTATGAATATGTATGTTCAAATAAGTGCTGTACACTTTTTTTGTTTACTATTTAAAGTCATCCGTGACCTTGGAACCTCGAGAAAATAATCGTAAATTAAAGTGTGTCTGTACAATTTAATTTCTTCGAATGCCGTACTTCGATGGAGGATGATTTAAGTAATACGTTTTATAACCCTGCATTATGTTTGTGTACATTATTCGTTATGTGTGCCCATTTAAAAGATAAAAATTCTAGATTAGGGAAAAAACTCTACGGTAGCAAGATAGTCGTTACTGTATAATTATTTGAATAGTTGGCATTAGAGTTATAATTCAAATGACATGGAGATTTTGTGTGTGTGTGTGTGTGTGTGTTGTGTGTGTGTGTGTGTGTGTGTGTGTGTGTGTGTGTGGAGAGAGAGAAGAGAGAGAGAGAGAGAGAGAGAGAGAGAGAGAGAGGGGATTTTTTTTTGTTGTTTTCGTTTTATGTGATCTTTGTAACTGTTTGAAATGAAATAAAAGAGCTCTTTTCAAAACAAAACAAAACAAAAAAAAACTTCTACGCACATCACAACAAACAAACAAACATACACACACGCACGTGCGCACACACGCACTCACTCATCACGCACGCACGCGCGCACACAAACAACAGACAGACAGACAGACAGACAGACAGACAGACACACACACACACACACGCGCGCGCGCGCACACACACACACAAACACACGCACACCGTCTAAAAGGGTAATGTTTTTGATTTTTTATTTTGTACACTTCTTTTATGACATATCAGGTTAACTCAGTTAACCTTTTTACTTACTTCTTGTTGTTTATGTGCTTTTTGTGTTGAGTGTTCATAATTCCCTTGATGGGTTTTACGAGAAACAAACAAGTCTCAGCTCTCTCTCTCTCACTCTCTCGCGCGCACACGCACAAACACAACGCGCGCGCGCACACACGCACACACACATACAGCACAACCCCCCCCCCCCCTAACATGCTTAATTCTTCCCCCTGTAACAGATAAAAAAAAGTACACGCTCTTCCTAGTACTCTCCCTTCCCGACAGACAAAAGAAAACCCGATGGCTCTTCTAACAACACAGCCTTGTTATATTTGATGCTGGGTGGGGGAGGAGGAAAGGAAGGTAGGGGGAAAGGAATTGCTGCACATAATAGGGGAAAATTTCCCATGTGTCCCCTAGCCCTTTCAAGACCACATGTCTTGTTTGTGCTGAAGTGGATTTTAGATAGAAAAGAAACTGCGTTGGAGAGTAGTCAAGCTGATCTTCACCTTCGGGGTTTTATCATTAATTTCTTTTTGTCTTTCGTGCATAAATATAAGAATACATGTCAAGCCACGTGATTCACCGATAATCTGTAAATTTCCTTGCGATTGGTAGAGGCAACCATCGGCATTCACGTGTTGTCTCACACCGACTACTCTTTCTCCCTTACCTCTTCCCACATCCCTCAAACAATTAGCGAGGGCGGAGACTAGGATTGGTATCGCTGCAAAACCCGTGCAGCTGGGCCCTGTCTGGGCCCATTGCTGCAGAAGGAAGACAGCGGAAGGTCAGACGGTGGAACCGAGCAGGAATCAGAATCAAAGAGAACAGCAACTGTTAGGCCTAGCGTGCACTGCGTGGCGCGGGGGTCTAGAGCACGTGAGCTTGTTGAGAAAACGCCGGTGTCTTCCATTTATAGTCGGACCATTAAGGCTCCTTGTGCCTTTCAATATCCCAACCAACAAGCGATGAGCTAGGAAGTCTGACAGATCGAAAATAGTAATGATGATAATAACAACACAGAAAGATATGAAAATGCTTGTGAATACAGAGGCACGTGCAAATCACAATTAAGCGCATACATAGGTGCGCGAAAGTACACGCACACAGACAGCATCAGGCACAGAGAGAGAGAGAGAGAGAGAGAGAGAGAGAGAGAGAGAGAGAGAGAGAGAGAGAACTCTTGAAACTAAAATTTACAGAACCATCGTGTGTACGAGACCTAAACAAATGAAAACCATGCCCTAGTGAAATGTACTGTACCGGCGATCAACTAATCCATATTGCGAGATACATCAACGAATGCATCAATGTGAAAACATTATAATGGTACTGTGTACGAGCCTATACCAACCATGGCTCGAACGTAAATTATGATCCATCTCAGTAGACATAAAATCACCAAACTGTGATGATGGATCCTGGAGGGTTCTTGTGACAATTAGAATATTAGTCTGATTCACACGAGCGAACGCACACAAACAAAAACATGTATACAGCCGTGTACAGAAGCACTCTCGCCGCTACGCTCACATCCTTCTCTCCCTTTCATCACAGGCGAGTAAACACACCGAGCCCGCAACTGGCATCCGCTCGTAGCTTGAATCTCCATCACCCCGTCCCCTTTCCACTCCCTAACGCATTGCCCCCCCGCGCCCCGCTGCTTCTCCTTCCGTCCACAGAGATAGCAGCATATCTGAGTTCCACACTGTTTTCCTTCTTTCCATTCATCTCAGGCCGGCCAACGCTATAATAAGCCTGGACTGATGCTGGCAATGGCACACAGGTCCTGATCAGATGGACATTCTCTGTCGTCGTCTTCTCTTTCTTCTTCTCCTTCTCTTTCTCGTTAGCTTTTTTCATGTAATCTCTATCTTCTTTTTCCTCCTTCATATGTCTGATGTTGTTTAGTCAGGGCAGATCGAGCAAACAGACTGTGCCTGAAATCGCAATGCTTGATTGAATACAACCCATCCGGCCCCGCCTTATTCTCCCATGCTCTCTCTCTCTCTCCTCTCTCTCTCTCTCTCTCTCTCTCTCTCTCTCTCAAAAACTTCCTTCTTCAGCCGAAGCGTACATAAAGCGTTGGGGGAAAAAATGATACACCAGGCCTTCAGAGGCATCGTGATTGCATTTCCCAAAATATATTTCTAATTAAATGAAGATAGAAAAAAAAGGAAGAGAGAGAGAGAGAGAGAGAGAGAGAGAGAGAGAGAGAGAGAGAGAGACAGACAGACAGACAGACAGACAAGAGAGACAGACAGACAGACAGACAGAGGTCATCTTAAAAAGCCATTTTAATAATCGACCCATTTTGTTTGGGTTTACATCCATGCAACATTTCGCTGTCGACTGACAAGCTTTTTAGCAGCATTCTCAGATACTTGGTTCATTTGACAATTAAACGTGACGGAATGTAAGCCGACACGAACATGACCACATGTGTTCGTACCATTCGCCATATGTAAGGGAAAGGAGACCGGAATAGCTAGCTCATTTACTTGAGCGCCGGACTCGTGGTCTTCGTGATTCCGGGGTTATAGGTTCGAATCTCCACCAGGCCGTTTCGGAATAAGGAAATTACCCCTCGGAATTGATACTGACTCTGACTCAATTGGTTGAAAATTTCTTCGAATGAAACTGTAAGCCATGGTTCCGTACGGGAACGCACGCCTAAACTTTTGCGCGCATTTAAAATCCCACCATCAACTTTCTTAAGAGAGGGCCAATTTGACACATGCGTCCCCTGTGGAAAAAACAAAAACAAAACCAAAACAAACAAACAGAAGAAAAGAATGAGCGAAAAACTGAGTGACCGATATGGGACTGAGCGACACGGGAAAAACCGGAAGTAGAGTTAGCAGGCAGATCTTTATTCGGCTCTACGCAAGTATGCAGCCCACTGTGTAAATAAGAGCACGGATTGTACAGCGCTTAGAGCTTGGTCTTTAATCGAGGGTATGCGCTATAGAAGACTTAATAGTGATAACAATAATAATCATCAATGATACACGAACAAAAGCAGAAGAAGAAGAAGAAGAAGAAGAAGAAGTAGAAGAAGAAGAAGAAGAAAGAAAGAAAGAAAAAGAATTGGAACCAGAGAAACATCAGGAAAAACAAGCGCAAGAACAAGTAGGCAGAGGAGGAGGAGGTGTTGAAGGGTACAGCAGCACCAACAGAGGAGGAAGAAGAAGGAGTAGGAGATAAAGTAATAACAGAGTGAAGTGCTTTCTCATCTCCAGCTAGCCTGCACGAGAAGTGCTTATAAGGAAAAAAATGGTTTTTCACTAGAGGAAGCTCCCTGTCTGGCTCCTAAGACTCTACCACTAGCGACATAGCACATCGCGTGATACATAATGGATGTCATCCGAATACATTTCACACCCCTGAATGAGAGAGAGAGAGAGAGAGAGAGAGAGAGAGAGAGAGAGAAAAGGAGAGAGAGAGAGAGAGAGAGAGAGAGGGCGCGGAGAGGGAAGGTGTGTGTGTGTGTGTGTGTGTGTGTGTGTGTGTGTGTGTGTGTGTGTGTGTGTGTGTGGTGTGAAGGTTGGGGATGAGAGAGCGAGGGGCACTCAAAGACATGGACT
>CM065714.1:14900515-14920515 GCA_033310375.1 Conus canariensis | reverse complement strand
AAACACAGCAGCAGCAGCAGCAGTAGCAGCAGCAGCAATAGAAGAAGAAGAAGAAGAAGAAGAAGAAGAAGAAGAAGAAGAAGAAGAAGAATCATTATCATCATCTTCGTCGACGTCGTCGTCGTCGTCGTCGTCATCATCCCGCTATCCAGCGGGCTCACACTACCACATTCCAGTGCTACTACCCCTCACCGCTACACACAAACAATCCGACTCCCGTCTTCGCTTCACTGCACTGCACACACACCTCGGATCTCCGCTTCACTGCACTGCAGTGCACTGCATACGTCTTCTTCCCTACCTGCAAATTTCGTTGTGATTTCCACCTGGGCGCCCCCCATGGGCTGATCGGAGTCATAGGGAAAACAGCAGTAGCCAGGTGCTACAACTGTAGCGGTTTTCCACAGTTCTGGAATATCCACCCCTGTCAGCGGCCACATCCGTGCACAACCAGACTGACTGCCCCTCTTTCTCAGCTCCGCGGTATACCCTCCAGGTTCTCGGCCTATTCACAGCCGATGATTCCTCATGGGAGCCAAGTGTGCAGCGATTGTTTGGGAAGCAGGACTCCCTCTCTCTATCTCTCTGTCTCTCTTTCTCTCACATAAACGAAGTTATCTCCGCGCTCTCGCTGGCCCTCGTATCGTTCTCCATGCCCTTACGTGTGTATGTGTGTTGAGTTACTGAGCGCACGCGCACTGCGTTACAGGAAATAGAGAGAGAGAGAGAGAGAGAGAGAGAGAGAGAGAGAGAGAGAGAGAAAGAAGGAGAAGAAAAAGAAGAAGAAAAAGGAGAGAGAGAGAGAGAGAGAGAGAGAGAGAGAGAGAGAGAGAGAGAGGAGAGAGGAGAGAGAGAGAGAACGAATATCATGGGGGTTTGAGTACATAGGCCGTTCCACCATATTAAACGAAAACAATCATGAAAGCATTTGTGTCGTAAATAGAACAGCAAAACAACCTGACTAGTGCACTGATGTGGACTGATATGGCAAGATACCCGGGCCGGACAAACAGGTCTCTGACTCGGACTGCACTGCAACTAGTCCTACGACCTCCGAGGCCAAGGGGTTGACCTTTTCACCTGCGTCCGCTGGCTTGTTTGCTTGTTTGTCTACGCAAAAAGCATCAAACCATGTGTGACCACACTTGGTGGAAAAATGGAACATGGGCCACGGTCAAATGCATTAAATCCTGGTGCTGATTCTTCGTGCGGAACCTGAGGGGGGAGAGGGGGGGACTGGGGAAAGACCGTGGTTCCATCATACCTACCACGTGCACTCAAAGCTGATGAAAAAGTCAATAGCAGCTGTGGGTTACCTGAAAAAGTGGCACACCCTTGTAGAAACATCTCTTCCCACAGACCGATAGACAGGCTGACAGAAAACGGGCACGAGTGATGGCAGCAACCTAACATCAGCTGGGTAAACAACTATAATTTGACAGGAAGGGCATGTCAAGTGCTCTGAAGGAAAAAGATGCCATAAATTGCTTTCCCCCCTTTTTTCTATTAAAAAAAAGTTTTGCTCTTTTCCATGCAAACATATCTGTTATGGATAAATATTGCATCATCTCTACCGTTATCACTTACTAAGAAGATTTGTTGAAAAGTATTTTCGTTAAAAAAAAAAAAGGGAAGGCGAGGAGGTGGACGGGGTCGGGGTGGGGGGTGAGGTGAAAAGGAAAACAAATCACGTAGAAACCCGTATGTCAATCTATTACTGCATTCTCCTGTTCTCATTGCAGCGTTGTTTAGATTGATATTTCAGCGCATCTCAACTCTTAATTTTGTTTTTACCGACCAATTCGTTCTGTTGACTCATACAACACTTACAGTTTGTATTCCATACTGCGCATTCGGAAAGAATATACTATGAGAGAAAAAAAAAAACATCAGAAAATTGTGTGTGTGTGTGTGTGTGTGTGTGTGTGTGTGTGTGTGTGTGTGTGTGGTGGTGTGGTGGTGGTGGTGGTGGTGGTGGTGGTGTGTGTGTGTGTGTGTGTGTGTGTGTGTGTGTGTGTGCGCGTACGTGTGTGTGTGTGTGTGTGTGTGTGTGTGTGTGTGTGTGTGTGTGTGTGTGTGTGTGTGTGTGTGCGTGCGCGCGCGTTCGTGCCCGCCTGTGTGTGTCTGTGGAGAAGGATGCTGGTAAAGGCTATGACGACGGCGAACAGTCATCACCTTTTAATGTTAGAAAAATAGACATACTGAAGGAAGCTCGTGGATACACAATTATCCAGACAGACGACAATCCTATGTGTATTGAAAGTGTTCCCACTAGTCAGTGCCCACAAAACACACAACGGAGCGTGGTCAGACCTGACTGGGACCGAAAATGTCCACAATCATGATGGTCCTGCCGGGGGTGGCACCAGCGACCTCCCAGCCTTAATCCAGGACGCTACTACTGAGAAGTCAGCAATGGCATTGATTAGTAAACATCTTTGAACTGACTATATGGGGAGGGTAAGAATGAGATTGGTGAGGGCGGTGCCAAATCTGTACGGACACAATGAATGTTTGGGAAGGAGTACAGTATTGGAGAATTGGGCAAAACCCGTATGAACAAACTTGTATGAGAAGAACAGTGGGGGCGGTCAGAGTTGGAAGGGTGTCATGATTGTGGACAAAATAACTGTAAAGGGTGGACAATTAGGAGTGGGTTGAAGAGGAGGGATAGCGTAGAATCTGGTACAAAATAACGGACACGGCTAAATGTCTCCGAAAAGGGACTTACATCCACAAATGGAAACGTCATTTCATCGGACTGGGTTTCATATTCGTTTGCGAACAGGTTTTTCATCCGCAAGTCGTCAGTTATTAACCAGTGACGTAATTGTGGAACATTTTGTAGATATCAACCCCCACAAACCACACTGCACAACTGGATGAAAGTTCTTACGAATGTCTAAGAGTTATCTTTCGGGCAGGCAGACAAAAAGAATGAAAGACAAGATTGGAAAACACAATACCCTCTTCCATGGGCTATGACCGCGAGCAGTCGACATTTACTGGTATTGGAAGGGAGCAGACGTTGGTGAGCCGTGCGCTGCCCACACATCTTATCTATATTCACGCTCCCATTACCAAACACATCGACCCCAGGACCAACGATGACGGGGCAAAAACTAGACGCAGACGTGATTGCTTCCTGTTTAACTATTCGTTGCGTATGACCTTGTAGAAAGTGTCATCAATGTCATTATCAGGCAAGGAAACTAAGGGTTTAGGCGATCTTGAGGGAAAAGGGTTCATGTCTACCCAGTTTATAGTCCAGCAGACCGTGGAATCTACAATACGACTGAAAGATTTGCAAAGTTGTTAAATACACAACGTAAAAGCAAAGTGAATATCCTTTAAACCATTCAAGTTGATCATCGAAGTCTTCAGATTTGTTAAATGGCACCGAAAGTACCAGCCATTTTCCATAATTCGTCATTTCTGAAAGAGTATAATAACTATATTAAAATAATTCCTGGAACAAAGAGAGTGCTATACATAAAACCAACACTCTACAATAACAAAGGCGGCTGATGCTAATTCCAAACTAAGCACGTCAAGACTGTCAAAACAAACCAACAAAGAAGATAAGTGAGTGGGCAATGGTAGGAAGCAAGTGAAGACAGAACGACTGAAGAACACAGGAAAATAAGGATGCAGTAAGTACCGCACACTCAGGCAATGAAGACTACTGTTGGTGGCCTGCGTCAGATCAATGAGAGAATGGGGTTTCCAAAGGGAGATCTACAGTCTTCCGTCAGATGGGGAAAGGGGAAAACGTGAGCAGACATGAAACTACAGCAAATAGAAATAAACAACAATGAAAAATGCGTAAAATTTGAAAAAGCCTAAGAAGGGCGTCGGGGGTTGGGTAGGAGTGGGGGTGGGGGAAGAGTTTTGAAAAAGAAGAGCTTGGGAATGGGAGTGGGACATGGGGCTGTTCCTTTCCAAAATGGTTTGAAAGCGAGGAAAGATGTAGAGGTGTCAACATTTCAAAATTTCTTAAGAGGGGGAAAGGGGCGGGGGGTGGGGGTGGGGGGGAGAGGCTCTTCTAAAGTTAATCCTACCCCGCAGATCAGTTAGTATGAAGAGGTGGGGTCCAAAATGACTTTGGGGGCCCTTCCCCGGCAAGAAGAGATGGACGAGTCACAAACAGGAGGTGGCGGGAGGCAAGGGGGGGGGGGGGGGAGGGGGGATCCAGGCACCCCTCGTCCCTTTGTAGTGAATATATTACTCCCGCGAACCCTATGGAGAGAGGACTAAATTTGTCTGCAAAACTGCAAAGTCAGAGTTGAAAAATGCAAGTTGACATTTCGTGGCAAAGTTATTTCTTGGGTGATAAAAGTTCCGTGCTATGCCAGAGATTCACCATGATGGATAGGTAGATATTATTAAGAATATGCGCGTGTGCATGACAGGTGGTGAAGGAAGGGAGGTGGGTGAAGCGAGAGAGGAGAGTGGGGCGAGATGGGAGCTCGGTGGAGAGGAGCAAAAAGAAAGATATATAGACAGGTGCGTGTTGCAAACTCTTAAACATGCAAACAGAATGGGCGATAAAACCGTGCCTCAACGGCGGGTGAAGGGGCCCCGGTGTTGCCTATGAAATTCAGCCCTGGGTCTCTCCAATGATGTGGGGGTTTCCCAGCAGGTGACAGATGGAGTGGACGTCACATCCATTCCACCCACAACTTCTTTCGCCAACCGCATCAACTGAAGCCACTAGGAAGCTGGACAGAAAAAGGGATGTGCCGTGATGGCAGCAAAGTGCACATCTTGACGAGTGTGAAGGCGATGGGATGGGAGGCAACAGATGGCGTTATTAGAGCTGGCATCTGTCAGGTGTCTTGTGGCACTGGTCTTGACAGTGTGGGTAAAAACTAACTGTTGAACTAGAAATGGATATGTGCTACCTTACTTTTTATCTCCTATTCTGGCTTTTGGGTTAACACACACATGAAAGAAGAAGAAGAAGAAGAAGAAGAAAGAAGAAGAAAAGCGAGTTTGGATGTCTGCTTGTTTACCTCAGTATGTTCCCTAATGTGTACACATCCAAGCAAGAGCAAGTTCATGTGGGTGAGCTAAAAACATAGAATGAGAGAGAGAGAGAGAGAGAGAGAGAGAGAGAGAGAGAGAGAGAGGAAGAGAGAGAGAGAGAGAGAGTGACAGAGACAGAGGCAAACCATACAGGCTTGCAGGCTGACAGAATGGCAACTATGAACCCCATCCTCTGGATCACGTAAAAGAGAAAGGAGGGTGGGGAGGATTCAAAGGGGGTCTGGGGGACGCAGAGAAGGGGTAGTGCAAAGCCACAAGAGGAGGTGGAATGTCCAGGCGCCCATCTTCCGACCCTATGGAGTGAACACATTATCCTGCCAGCCCTAAGAAGAGAAAACTAAATGTCAGCAAAACCAGATAGTCATAGTTGGAAGATGCACGGGAAAGGTATTTCACAGTGATAAGATTTCCATGTCATGCCAGACATACATCAAGACGGATGAGTTGATATTACCAAGCATATGTGCATGTGTGTGTGCATGCGTCAGGAAGTGTCAGGGGGTGAAAGAGGGGAAGGGGGTTGGAGTGAGAGGAGAGGGAGGCGAGATGGGAGCTTGGCGGAGAGGAGCAAAAAGAAAGTTATATACAGACAGGTGCGTGTTGCCAACTCTTAAACATGCAACTAGAATGGGCGATAAAACCATGCCTCAGCAGAGGGTGAATGGGCCTTGGCGTTGCCTGTGAAATTCAGCCCTGGTTCCCTCCAATAATGTCGGGTTTCCTAGCAGGCAACAGGCGGAGTGGACGTCACATCCATTTCACTCACAACTTCATTCGCCAACCGCATCGATTGAACCCGCTTTGAAGCTGGACAAAGAAAGGGATGTGCTGTGATGGCAGCGAAGTGCACATCTTGGCGAGTGTGAAGGTGGTGGGATGGGAGGCAGCAGATGGCGTTATTAGAGCTGGCATCCGTCAGGTGTCTCGTGGCACTGGTCTTGACAGTGTGGGTTAAAAACTGTCTGTAGAACTAGAAGTAGAAATGGGTTATCTTATTTTTTGTCTTCTATTCTGGCTTTTGGGTTAACATACACGTGAAAGAAGCAGAAGAAGCAGAAGAAGAAGAAGAAGAAGAAGGAAAAAAAGCGAGTTTGGATGTCTGTTTGTTTACCTCAGTATGTTCCCCAATGTGCACACATTCAAGCAAGAGCAACTATATATGGGTGAGCTAAAATACAGAGAGAGAGAGAGAGAGAGAGAGAGAGAGAGAGAGAGAGGAGAGAGAGAGAGAGAGGGGATGGGGAGGAGAAGGGGGGGGACACAAAGCCTACAGGCATGCAGGCAGAGAGACTGGCAAACATAAATCCTATCCTCTGGATCAGTTACATGAGAAAGGGGGTGGGGAGGGTTCAAAGGTGGTCCGGGGGATGGGGAGAAGGAGAAGGGAAAGTCATGAGAGGATGGGGGTGGGTGTCCCTGCACCCCTTGTCCGGCACTCTATAGTGAACATATTATACCTGCCAACCCTATCTGTCTGCAAAACTACAAAGTAGTAGTTCTAAAATGCTAGTTCACAGTTCGCTGAAGAGTTATTTCTTGGGTGATAAGATTTCCATGTCATGCCAGAAAAACATCAAGATGGATGAGCAGATATTATCAAGCATATCAAGTATGATGTGCGTGTGTGCATATGTCAGGAAATGTCTTGGGGTGAAAGAGGGTAAGGGGGATGGAGAGAGAGGAGAGGGTGGCGATATGGGAGCTCAGCGGAGAGGAGCCAAAAGAAAGACATGTAAAGACAGGTACGTGTTGCAAACTCTTAAAACATGCAAACAGAACAGGCGACAACACTGTGCCTTAGTGAAGGGAGAATGGGCCCAGGTGTTGCCTATGAAATTCAGCCCTGGGTCTCTCTAATGATGTGGGGGTTTCCCAGCAGGTGACAGATGAAGTGGACGTCACATTCATTCCACCCACAACTTCTTTCGCCAACCACATCAACTGAGCCGCTAGGAAGCTGGGCAGAAAAAGGCATGTGCCGTGATGACAACAAACTGCACGTCTTGGTGAGTGTGAAGGCGATGGGATGGGAGGCAACAGATGGCATTATTAGAGCTGGCATCTGTCAGGTGCCTTGTGGCACTGGTCTTGACAGTGTGGGTTAAAAACTGACTGTTGAACTAGAAGTGGATATGTGCCACCTTATTTTCTATCTTCTATTCTGGCTTTAGGGTTAACACACACATGGAAGAAGAAGAAGAAAAAAGGAAGAAAGAAGAAGAAGAAGAAGAAGAAGAAGAAGAAGAAGAAGAAGAAGAAGAAAAAGGAGGAGGAGTAGGAGGAGGAGGAGAAGGAGGAGGAGAGGAAGAAGAAGAAAAGTGAATTTGTATGTCAGCTTGTTTGTTTCAGTACGTGCCCTACTGTGCACACATCTTAGCAAGACCAAGAGTATGTAGGTGAGCTGAAAAACACATACACACACACACACACACACACACACAGAGAGAGAGAGAGAGAGAGAGAGAGAGAGAGAGAGAGAGAGAGAGAGAGAGAGACAGAGAGAGCGAGAGAGAGAGAAGAGAGAGAGAGAGAGAGAGAGAGAGAGAGAGAGAGAGAGAGAGGGAGAGCAAAACATCAGGCATGCAGGCAGACAGAATGGGAAAAACATCCTCCAGATCACTTACACAAGAAAGGGGGGTAGGGAGGGTTCAAAGGGGATCTGGGGGTCATAAAGAAGGGGAAGTGGAAAGCCACAAGTGGAGGAGGATGTCCAGGCGTCCCTCATTTGGACCTATGGAGTGAACGCATCCTGCCAACCGTAAGAAGAGAGAACTAAATCTGTTGGCAAAACCCAATCGTAGTTTTAAAATGGAAGCTGACAGTTTACAGAAAATTAATTTCTCGGGTGATAAGATTTCCATGTCATTCCAGAAATACATTAAGACGGACGAGTTGATATTACCAAGCATATATGCAGTGTGAATGTGCCTGTGTCAGGAAGTGACAGGAGATGAAGGAAGGAAGGAGGGACGGAGAGAGGGGAGGGAGCGAGATAGGGGCTTGGTGGAGGGGACCGAAAAGAAAAATATATAAAGGCAGGTACGTGTTGCAAACTCTTAAACATGCAAACAGAATGGGCGATAAAACCGTGCCCCAGTGGAGGAGAAAGGGCGTTGGTTTTGCCTATGAAATTCTTCCCTGGTTCTCTCCAATGATGTTGGGTTTCCCAGCAGGCGACAGGCGGAGCGGACGTCACATCCATTTCACACACAATTTCATTCCCCAACCGCTTCGATTGAACCCGCTTGGAAGCTTGGCAAAAAAAGGGATGTAACGTTACGGCAGCAAACTGCACATTTTGGCGAGTGTGATGGGATGGGAGGCAGCGGATGGCGTTATTAGAGCTGGCATCCGTCAGGTGTCTTGTGGCACTGGTCTTGACAGTGTAGGATAAAAACTAACTGTAGAATTAGAAGTCGATGTGTGTGCCAGCTTTTTTTTTTTTTAGAAGTCGATGTGTGTGCTAGCTTGTTTTTTTTGTCTTCTTCTTCTATGGTTGCTTTCGGTGTTTGATCATGTTTGGTCTCCTTCTTCTGTGCTTGCTTTCTGATGAACACACACGTACTAAAGAGCAAAAAAGATGACAAAAGCGAGTTTAGATGTCTGCGTGTTTATCACAGTACGTGCTCAAATGTGCACACATCCAGGCAAGAGCAAGTGGATGCGGCTGAGCTAAAAACAGAGAGAGAGAGAGAGAGAGAGAGAGAGAGAGAGAGAAGAGAGAGAGAGAGATAGGGAGAGAGAGACAGAGAGAGAGAGAGGGAGAGAGAGGAGAGAGAGAGAGAGAGAGAGGAGAGAGAGAGAGAGAGAGAGAGAGAGAGAGAGAAGGGTAGGGAGGGAGAGCGCACAAACATGCAGGAAGACAAAACGGCAAACGGAAACCCAGATCAACAGAACAAGAAGAATCTGAAAGGCTGTGAGGGAAGGAACAGGGGTGGGATAAGGAGATTGGAATACAGGATGAGCAAGAGACGAGAGGGCTGGGATGTGTGGAGAAGGGAGTAGTGAGTACAAGCCAGCTTTGTGGATAGCAGAGAAACTGGCAATAAAATCTTTCTCTTTCCCAAACAAGGCTTCTTGCCTGCTCTTTGCCTCAATGGTCCCCCTGGAAGCATCATGTGTCTGCCGACTGTGGACAAGAAGACGTATGGTACAAGACCATCCATGTTTCCGCTGCAAGCCAAATTATAAAGACAGGAAACGACTGCGTGTCACATATACACTGGAATCACGTCCGAGTGGGCAAAACCGAATTCTTAGTCAAACCACAGTGAAACGTTTCCAGATACTGGAGCAAACAAAGGTCTTCAGGTTCTAATTACAACAAACCCAGTTTTCAGTTTGAACATACTCACAAAGACAAACAATGTTGACTGGAAAACATGTTGCATGAAATGAAATAGACTGGCAGTTTAGATTTTTAAAAATGCCAATACCAAATTTCAACCCTCTCCTTCATCTCACACTTTTCCTTCCATCCATCCCCAGTCTCTTACAACAGAGAGAACTTATTAAGATATGCTACCTCATGCTGCTGTTCGAATACGAAAGATACCAGCCTACCCACACCACAACCTTGACAAGAATATAGGAAGATCGTTCAGGATACGATGAAAAGCAATTTTCTCTGGTTGAGGGAGAAAAATGTATAACGTCTCACAGCACATTCACTGTCATCGTCATCAGACTTTTTGTCGTCTGTCTGGTGAAGGCCTCAAGAAAAAAGATACACCCGAAGGTGCGGGTGGGACCCAGTGAAGTACTGTCCTCAAACGTCGAACAAACCTTTGGAAGCCTGCGCTGTGTTCACATTGGGTGCAGGCATGCACAGAGCAATCCATCAAAACGTCAAGGGACATAACTGCTCCCTGGCAGATTCTATTGTGTAATGGCCATTGGATGTGACACAACAAAACCTCCATGGGAGCGTTCCCATGGGTGTACCAGTCCATATTTCATGACTGCAGAGCCCACCGGCTAAAAAAAAAAAAAAAAAAGAAAAAGAAAAGAAAAAGCCACCATCGAGCAACTGCCGGGTGCATCCCGTAGCTTCACTCGCTATTCCGCAGACACGGCCAAGCTTTCGCCACGAGGTCTTACGCGCTCTCTGCATGAAGAGAATATCAGGTCACAGTCTGTCCCGTTGTCAGCAGGACTTTCCCTGCGGTCAGCGAGTCTTTCCTCACCGTCACTATCGCCTGCCTGGTGACGGCCTCAGTTAACTACCCTACTTTCACGTCCTGTCACCAATATCGGGCTACAACAGCGTCAGTACACAGTCTACGCTGGTGGGTTACTCTATGACCCCTCGTTAGTGATAGCTACCTGTGGAGTCTCTCTGGCAAGGATGAGAAGAAAACAAAATTGACATGGCTATAAGGGGGGGGGGGGGGGGGGGGGCTAGAGTGAGGGGGTGGGAATAGGTGTAATGTTACTGGAAGGAAATGGAAAATAAGACTGAAATAAAAGATTCTGTTTTCTGCTTTCTTTCATGTGGTTCAAGGTAGTCAAAAAGGTGGCTCCTATCAATTCCTTGTTCTCTTTTGTGACAGAGAAGAAGAGAATAATGGGGACGTGGGGGGGGGGGGGGAGAGAGAGAGAGAGAGAGAGAGAGAGAGAGAGAGAGAGAGAAGAGAGAGATCAAATGGCCACTGAACCCGTGCGACATTAAGCGTACACGCAGGTGAGGAGACAGCTTATCCGGGGTATCCTTCTAACAATGCCATATTGTGAATGTCAGTCTGATCAACCAAGGGAGCAGGTGCTTTCAAAAGGGACATTGCACTGACATGTACTTTTTAGCTATCAGAGTCAACGACCAAACAAAAGGAAACCTGAACTACCACGTTTCATATCCCTATACACATCCTACCATCACACGTGATTGTGAAGGTACTCATGCTTAAACAAAACGCACGTGGAAATGCACCCACATGCATGTACTCGTGCGCACGTGCGAGCGCACATACACACATCTCTCTCAGCATATATATATATATATATATATACATACATATATATATATATATATATATATCTGTACACACACACACACACACACACACACACATATATATATATATATATATATTATATATTATATATACTGTTCAAAAAAAGTTAAGGACCAACATTGAGAATGCACAAAAACTTTTAAAAATTAACAAAAATTCAATTGTACCGCCTTTGTGGTCCAAACAAATTGACCCACACGCACAAATTGATAGTGAATGCGGCAACTGCAATTTTGTAGCACACATTTCTCACGCGCCTTGAAAAACACGTGTCGCGACTTGTCATTCTTGGAACAAATATGGGTGAATTTCTGACGTGTTTGGGATCCGAGGAGCATGTGCTGAATCAAAATCATGTGAAGCACGAGCTAAATCAGGCTGTAGGTCATAAAGTATGCTCAACCAAATGTCTTTAAAAGCCACTGTACTGGCGAAAAATGCAACAGCATGCCTCCACGTCGAAGACTGAACGAGCTGGATCGAGGAAGAGCAATAGGATGGCTCCAAGAAGGAGTTGCAGTCCGGGAAGTGGCACGGAGACTTGGGGTATCACACTCTGTTGTTATCAGACTCGGACAACGCTTTCAAGACACAGGAAGAGTGCAAGAACGACCACGCTCTGGTCGACCCAGAATAACAACACCACAAGAGGACCGATACATTGAAAGGCAGGCCACACAAGAAAGAACAGCAAGTGCAAACATCAGACGTCGCCTTAGAGATGCCACCAACACTGTTGTCAGTGATCAGACCATACGAAACCGCCTACACGCCGCTAACCTCCGTGTTCGACGACTAGCCATAAGACCTCGTTTGACTGATGCCCGCAGAGCAGCACGCCGAGTATGGTGCACGCAGCACGTGAGATGGACACATGAACAGTGGGCTAACGTGATGTTTACAGACGAGTCGCGGTTCTGCCTGGATCCCACCGATAGACGGAACAGGGTCTGGAGACGCCGTGGGGAGCGTTTTGCAGAAGAAGCTGTCCTGGAAAGGAACCGCTATGGTGGGGGATCCGTTATGATTTGGGGCGGCATAAGCATACGCTACAGAACGGTTCTCTACAATGTGGCAGGGAACTTGAATGGTGTTCGCTACCAAACAGAGATTTTGCAACCCCTGGTGCTGCCAGCCCTTCAACAGCTTGGACCTCAGGCAGTCTTTCAAGACGACAATGCACGGCCCAATCGCACTAGAGCAGTAAACACGTTTCTCCAAGCTGTTGGTGTCAACGGAATGCAGTGGCCCGCAAACAGCCCAGACCTGAACCCCATCGAACATCTTTGGGATGAGCTGGGCCGGAGACTGCAGCAGCGTCGTCCTCCTCCTGCTAACCTGGGTCAGCTGTTTGAATCACTCCAGCAGGAGTTGGCTGCTGTCCCCCAGGCCTTTCTGCGCACACTGGTGAACTCCATGCGACAACGCTGCCTTGAATGCCTTGCCAATAACGGGGGACACACACGTTAATAACCATGACATTGAACAAACACTCCTCCTGTGACTTTCGAATTTGGGGGTGGGGGTGTTTGCATTGCGCTCGATTCCAGTTTGTTGATTCCTCGGACTTGTCATTGTCTTTACACACTTTTCACATATTCAATAAATTCATGTTACATTTGGAGATTGATCACTTCCCAATTTTCTTTTTTATAAGTCAGTGAAATGTTGGTCCTTAACTTTTTTTGAACAGTATATATATTTCAAATTTGCCAAGTCATTACTAAAATGATGGAAGAATTGTTAACCTGCACTTGTTTTCCCCCATTACTTAATTGTTCAGCATTATATATATATATATATATATATATATATATATATATATATATATATATATATATATACATGCATACAAACCTATATACACATGGACGATTGTATGTATATTGTCACGCACGAACTGTTTACAGGTCGCCTCAGCGATAATTGTGGAGTGTGGCCCGTCCATTCCCAGGTTGGCAGTGGACATGAAGTGCGTGATTCCTGCCTTATGCTTATGCTTACTTGTCAACTCTTGGAGGGGGGAAGGAAGAGAACGCTTAGACTCGCCGGAATAGTGGGTTTTACGTGTGTAAACGAACACTCGTGAAACTGGAGTTCTTCGATGTGATCGGGGAATTCCGTGCATGTGAGTGCTGTCTTGTGTTTCCGAGGTGAATTCGGAGTGTCGTCGTGTGTCTGCAAGTCAGTACGAATTGAGGCGTTATCCGCGAAGGTTGGGTTGGCCTCGTGCTCAAGTTTGTTTCTGCCGTTGGGGCAGGGGTTCTGGGTATGCCCTCGACCGACTTCTGAAGGTTTGGCTACCCGAGTTTAGGCTGTCGGTTTTTCGGTGTTCAGTGGCGGGTTCTGCATGTACCAGGGCGTTGGCTGTCTGGCAGTGTCCCGGCGACTGAGGGTGTCGTCCAGTGTGTCGTTCCTGTTCTGACTGTTGGTGTTACGGTGTTCAGTGGCGGGTTCTGCATGTACCAGGGCGTTGGCTGTCTGGCAGTGTCCCGGCGACTGAGGGTGTCGTCCAGTGTGTAGTTCCTGTTCTGACTGTCGGTGTTTCGGTGCTCGGTGGCGGGTTCTGCATGTACCAGGGCGTTGGCTGTCTGGCAGTGTCCCGGCGACTGAGGGTGTCGTCCAGTGTGTGTCGTTCCTGTTTTGACCAAGGTGAGCGTGTAAAGTAGCGGAAATTCTGGAGGGCTGCAAAGTCGGTTGTTTGCAGATATCATTATTTCATAAACTTTTGTATTTCGGTCCCCAGAACTGGAGGGTTTTTGATTTATTTGTATTCGCAAAGTCACTTTCTATGTGAGTTCGAGTAAGAAGAGGAGGAAATTTAAATGCGCGGAAGTTTGAAGAGAATAGAGATATAACGAACTTAAAGTCGAGGAAAACCGTACATGTGGGAATAAAATAATGTTTCTGATCTACATTAATGTAGATAGGTGGATTAGTTACAGTAGTATTGATGTGCTAAGACACATGTTGATGTACTTCGTGGTGGTCGCAGGTGTACAGAAATGTTTTCAAGTTTGGTAAAGATTAGTTATTTCTGAGTGTAGGTTGGTGTCGAAGGACCGAAACTTTTAGCATTAAAAGGAGTCTGTCACGCGGTGCGTGGCAGGTACAGAGGGCATACTGCATACGCTGTGTGCGACGTTTATCGATCGATAGGTGACGGGTGGTGGTACCTCGTAAAGACACGTCTTGTAGAGGTTCACTTTTGGTGTTTGAGCTTGGAATCAAACCGGGTTGGATGGGCGGAAAGGTAAATTAGGGATTATTACATTGAGTTTTTTCTAATTATTATTAAAGACTTGCAGGTGAATTAATGATTATGTTAAATACAATAGTAGTATCAGTTAGATTACTTAGTACAGGTTATCACAATTGGAAAAAAGAGAGAAATAGCAGATGATAATGAAAAGGTGTTTCAGATACTTAGGAATTGTGCCTCAGAAGTCTACTCTTGGTGTATGTATATGTATATGGTTCTTGTTTTAGTCGACGGGGTGCGTCAGTATTCAAGTTTTCCTCAGCATTGTGGTGTCAGTAGGCAATGTTTAGGACAATGTATAGCAGCGCTCGGAAATCCTTGTCGAGCTTACGTAATTGGTAATGGTCCTAGCGCTTGATAATTGCTGTTAACATTTGCGGGATTATGTTTGTGCCTGCTAGGAAAATTAGGGTACCTGGGTTCAATTCTATTATTTTGGTTTTTGCTTGATGTTTGATTCTATTACGCATGTTACTAGGTGATAGATCCTGAATTGTGACCGGTACTGGTGGTCACTAACGGTCGGATTGTTCGTTGGAGTGAATATGATTTATGATCCTACTGAATCATTGTCTTGGAGACCTCGATGGGAACTGAAGTCGTGGGAATATAACTCAGACAGTATAATCGCTATTATGAAGGAACGGTTACAATTATGTTCGTGGCCGTTGATGGAAATGGAAAGTCAATGAAGTTGGTTTAAATGTGTGGAAAATTTCTGGTGAGAGAATTTTGATGTCAAGGTGGCTGGTTGTACAAGGCATGGTTTAAAATTCCAATCAGCTGTCGCACTTTGGGTTGTGACGTGTACATCTCGGGACTATATTTAGTGAGTCAACATGAAAACGCTCAGAGACGTTTACTTAAGTGAAGCAGCAAATACCTTTATTCTTTTGTGATAGTAAGACATTTCCTTTTTCACAGTTCCGGCGAGTTTTTTTTTGTTTTTGCTTTTCCTGCACAGCAAATCCGTGAGGGTCGGCCTCTCGGGTTGGGGGGTCGTGTTACCTCCACCTCCACTGTCATCCCTGCCCATTCCTCTGGTTGCAGTTCCTCCGACTTCAGCTCTATCTTTTCTTCGGGGTGGGCAAGCACCTCGAGGGCTCACTGCGGTATATTATCTGCGCGTGACTTGAGTGGTAGTTGGTGCCCGGTAGGTAGGGGATGGGACTCTTCGATGCATCACAACTTTATTCCAGCTGCTTCGTCTCAAGCGCTTCAGTGCAGGTCTTGTGTTTTGGGCGGTACACTGGTGTGAGGGCGTCGTGATCATATTGGAAAACACTTAATGTATTGCCGTTTTTGGGGGGGAGTTTGCTTTTCTTGCGTGTGTCAAGTGTCCGCCAGGGACTTTGAGTGAGATAAGTGCAAGACTGGGTTTCGGGTCACTTGAACAATTTAAGTGCTGTGAATGATATTTTGGGAGATTGTATATGGGTGTAGGGATAGTCTGACACCTGTAGAGAAAAATTAGTATAAGGAATACAGCTTGGGAGAAGCATCACGTGGGCATCTCGGGTTCGGTGGGATGTCAACCTTGTTTGATATTTCAGCCCGGGATTACCAGGTGATGTAGTTCTTCACCCTTGTCCCTTCTGGTATTGGCCTTCAGTGGGCTGAGGTGTGTGTGTGTGTGCCTCCTGAGGGAAGGGTCATTATATGTGAATGCGCAGCACATGCGTGCACAGGTATGCATAAGGGATCATGCGATGATGGTCGGGTATTGGTGTTAGTATAGTTGGATTCTTTTGCTTTGTTTGTTCGTGTTTTTTTTTTCGTGTGGGGAAAACTGCGTGTGTGTGCTGGACGTAAAAAAATCTTGGTGTTTTCATCTGCTATGCTGTTAGCGAGACTGCGTGTGTGAATGCAAATAAAGCCTTCTGTTTGTGCACCATATTTCCCTTTGTCTGTGTGTTGTGTGGCGTTCGTACTCTTAGGTAAAAGAGGGAGGGGTGGTTATAAAGGGGGGTATATTCATACATATATCCCCGTCTACTGTCTTATACAGTGACATATATATATATATATATATATATATATATATATATATATATTATATATACAGGGTCGAACTTTAATTAAGGACCACCCCGAAAAAAGGCCCTTTCTTTTTAAATTGGCCAAAAATACAATCAATGCATTTTTTCGAAGAATTCGACTGGGAAAGGTTTAAGGGGTTAACAGAGTATTCCGCAAAGCTTGCGAAAGCTGTCTTATTGTCACGTGCGGCATGCAGAGGGGGGTTGAAAGTTGCAGATTGTTGTCAAAATTGTTTTTTTAAGCAAGAGTGAACACTGCTTCAAACGGTTTTGCACTGAAATTCCAAATGCACGTGCAAAAACCAATGCATTGCAGAGCATTTTACTGACTGGAATGCCCCTAAAAGCAGCCCAACGTGCATAATTCTTCATAACGCAAAAATGCCTCCAAGACGCAAGCTGTCTGATTTTGACCGGACCCGGGCGATTGCAAGGCTGCAGGATCGAGTTGGCGTTCGAGAAGTGGCCAGAAGACTACAAGTGTCCCACTCCGTCGTCATTCGGCTGAGAGAACGTTTTCAAGCCACTGGAACTGTCAAAGAGAGACCCCGTCCAGGCCAGCCAAAGAAGACCACTGCAAGAGATGACAGGTTCATCCGCAGACATGCTCTGCGGACCAGGACCACAACCTCCAACACCATCAGGCGTCGGCTCCAAGCTGCCACTAACACAGCAGTGTGTGAGATGATCATACGGCGGCGCCTCAATGCTGCCAACCTTCGAGCAAGGCGCCCAGTCCGGAAACCAAAACTGACTGCGGCCCACCGGGCACGTCGCCTGGCCTGGTGCACAGCTCATCGAACATGGACTCGGGCTCAGTGGCGGATGGTGCTTTTCACCGATGAGTCCAAGTTCCAGTTGAAGCCACGAGATGGACGCATTCGGGTGTGGCGGCGTCCTAGGCAGCAGCTGGCAGATGACGTCATCCAGGAGGTCGTCGCTTTTGGTGGTGGCTCCGTCATGGTATGGGGGGGGGGAGGGGGGGCATCAGCAGTCACCACAAGACTCCCCTGTACCATGTGGATGGCAACCTGAATGGCCAACGCTACCTGCAGGAGATTTTACGGCCTTTGGTTGTCCCAGCACTCCAGCAGATTGGGGCTCAGGCTGTGTTCATGGACGATAATGCCACCCCACATCGTTGTCCAGCCGTGAACACTTTTGTGGTGCAAGCTGGCATCACCAGGATGCCATGGCCGGCAAACAGCCCGGACATGAACCCTATTGAGAACATCTGGGGCGAGCTTGGGAGGAGAGTTCAAGAAAATCACCCTGTTCCGGCAAATCGACAGGAGCTGCTGCACTACCTGCAGCAGGAGTGGGCAAACCTCCCCCAGGCACTCATTACAAGAACAGTCAACACCATGAGGCAGCGCTGTGTGGATTGTGTGGCAGCACGAGGGGGGGCACACTCGGTTTTGATCAGACTGTAAAGAAACTCTTTTTGAATGTCATTTTGGGGGGTAGTCTCATTCAGGCTCCCCTGTCTAATCAGAAAGAATGATTTTTTCGATGAAAGTGACAAAATGTTCACTGATAATGAAATTAAACATAAAGTTTCTGTCGTTTGTCGGTTTTTCTTTCTATGTTTTGTGAGACTGTATAAGTGGTCCTTAATTAAAGTTCGACCCTGTATATATATACTGTTCAAAAAAAGAAACGCAACAAATATTTTGGAATACGATGCAATATTTACATATTCCCAACATGAATGATGTTGACAAATAGAATTGATTCACCTGTTCCTCTGCCATGTCAGTGTACAAGTTCAGCGCATGCCGTGCGATAAACACGTGCTGGTGGGCTAAAATCTAGCGCTGTAAACTTTCGACTGTCGACGGATTTGCAGACGGGAAATTCACGTGCAAAGCACAGAATACAATACTGACGACACCTCAATAGCAGGGTATAAAAGGGGTTTGGCTTCATTGAAAAATGAAACCAGAAACGAAAGGAAAGAATGCCAAATCTGAATAGCCAACGAGAAAATGCGATAGGCCGGTTGCAGGCCGGACAGAGTCATGCGGCTGTTGCCAGACATTTCAATGTGGCCAGAAGCACCATCAGTAGGCTTTGGAACCGGTTTGGAACGACGGGGTCAACAGCAGATCGACCTCGTTCAGGACGGCCAAGGTGCACAACCCGAGCCCAAGATCGCTACATTACGCTCCGCCATGTTCGGGATCGTTTCCTGTGTGCCTCCTCTACAGCCCAGGCCATCCCTGGCCACAGACGTGTAAGCGGGCAAACCGTACGCAATCGTCTACATGCTGTTGGAATGAGGGCTCGAAGACCTGTCCGAGGACCCGTTATGACTCGGCGTCATCGCCAGGCACGACTTCAATGGTAATTGCAACATCTTCCCTGGGCTGTTCATCGTGAATGGAGACAGGTTTCATTCAGCGACGAATCACATTTCCTGCTGCAACGCCATGACCGGAGGAGGAGGGTCTATCGCAGAACGAATGAACGCTATGCACAGAACTGTGTTGATCAGGCACCTCCCCATGGTGATGGAGGGGTAATGGTATGGGGAGCCATCAATTTCAGTGGCAGAAGCCCCCTAGTACTGGTCCAGGGACGACTTAATGCTCAGCGCTACATTGCAGAAATCCTCCAGCCTCACGTTCTTCAACTCCTGGCTGCTCCTGGTTCCATATTCATGCATGACAATGCTCGGCCACACTCGGCCCGCTTAACACGACATTTCCTGGCTGCCAACAACGTCAGTCTCCTTCCCTGGCCCTCTATGTCACCGGATTTAAACCCAATAGAGCACATTTGGGATGAGTTGGATCGCCGAGTCCGTGCCCGAGTTAATGCCCCTACAAATGAACAAGGTGTTCCAGGTTCTTCAGGAGGAGTGGGACACCATTCCACTGCGCGTCATCCGCAGTCTGCTGCGATCCCTGCCCAGGCCACTTCAAGGTGTGATTGCTGCACACGGAGGACACACACGCTACTGACGTTCGAAAGGTGTGAGCTCTTCTGCAATGACTTTTTGGCACTGGTTTTTTCAACGCAAAATCAGATAAGCCATTATGTTTCAATCATCTACACTTTAACAGTGTTTTGCAGTTACCTGAAAATGTACAATGTTTTGAAAATAGTAAAGGCAGGTGACCAATTGCTGCTGTTGCGTTTCTTTTTTTGAACGGTATATATATGATATGTTTGTGTGTGTGTGTGTGTGTGTGTGTGTGTGTGTGAGGAGAGAGAAAGACAGGGTCATGACATGACCTCAGCAAACACAGGAACAGCCAAACGAGGAACTTAAACCATTCTGCTGGCTGATCTGTTACATAAAGACAGCATAACCAGAATATCACGACCATTCACGTGTTTCTGCTGTTACATTGCGTGTTCATTTTTGCATAACTCTGTTAGCTGCAAAGGAGGATATCATGATCTCCACTAACCCTCTGACAGAACAGACTCCTGTGAGGTAATGATGCCAAGATTGAATCATATGAATTAAGATTTATCAATACTTTATTCAT
Source organism: Conus canariensis (assembly GCA_033310375.1). NCBI lineage: Eukaryota > Metazoa > Mollusca > Gastropoda > Neogastropoda > Conidae > Conus > Conus canariensis. The sequence continues at coordinate 14,900,651 of CM065714.1, read as the reverse complement.
AATGCATTTAAAGCGCCAGGCTCTGAATACTCAGTTTAAACTACCACCCGCTCCCCATTCGTCAATGTTATGCTCACTCAATTCCGGTTGTAGTTTTGATCCGCACCAATCTCTGAGAGGCTCGTTCCTATCAGGG
>CM065714.1:14888015-14893015 GCA_033310375.1 Conus canariensis | reverse complement strand
AAAGTTATTCTTCGTAAAGGAAAAGGGTAAACAGAACGCACTTGAGATTCTCAAATTTATTATAAGGATGTTACAGTTAAGAAATGAAATTGAAATCAAGTCTAGCTATGTTGTTCAATGACCAGTCGACCACAAAGGCAACACAAGGACTGCATGGATTCAAACTGACGAAACAAAAGGGGGGAAAAGATGGTGTAGCAGTGCTCCCAGGAGACCGCAGACCTCTCTCACGGTAGGAACGATCCTGGATTCGCACCAAAGCGTTTGGCAGAAAGGAAGGAGAAAATGGCGTTTTTAGTGTAACATTATAGAGAACAATGGAATTGGTATGCAGGCTTTTATTCCACCTTTTTCATTTTCATTTCATTTCCGTTTATGTGCGCTAGTCAGTTGATGACGAAAGCAAATTGTTCTTTTATTCACCGGGGAAAGTTATAAATATGGACTGAAAGAGTATTTTCCTATGTACTTTTTTTAAGTATTGAATGAACGATTCATTTTCATGTACTTTCTTTTTTTAGAATATGTAAAATACAAGACGCCGATATTTATTCCAGTAGAAAGTTTTAAGGCTCTACGACAGCATATTATTTGATACATAGTTTTAAATTCGTAAACATAGCCTCATAATGTCCATGTTCAGTGGCAAGTTTGTAATAACCTTGCTAAAAGAAAAAAACCACGCTAGATGTGTGCTTTGACAAAAATATATTGAGTTCGTCCCTTAGGCCACATCCGTCTCCGTCATGATTGATTCAAATCGGTTCTTTAGTTTTTGCATGATCTTGCTGAGAGTAGACAAACAAACAAACAAAAAAAGACGTGAGGAAAATATAACCTCCTTGGAGGAGGTGATATTACGATGTAATCAGAAGGGCACGCGGGAATGTGGAGAGCTCCACTCAGGTCGAACGAATCTTGGATCTACAATTTGAATCAGTTCAATTACCTGTCATCCAGGGGAAGTAATCATTGGAACAGAGTTATTGGAAGTGGCCGGAAGAGCTGAGTTTGTAGAGCGCTGGACTCGTGATCATGGGTTGCGAGAAGGAATCACCGCCGGGCCGTTTCGGTACGGGAAGATTTTTCACTCGGACTCAGCACTGGCTCTGACTTCATTTCCCGTAAAGTCCTTCGTATGAGACTATAAACCGACTTTCCTTAAGTGCACACACCCATTTTGCACACACGTAAAATCCATCTTCAACTTTCAAAGGAGAAGGCCAGTTTGGCCGTTGGTATGGATGACACGTGACGCATAGCGTGCACTCTGCGTAAAAAATCGGAAGAATGAAGGAATAACACTGAGTGCCTGACATTGACGGGGAACTCTGCAGTCGGCTGTCTACCCAGGTAGACGGCCCGTTGTGTAAACGACAGCGTGAACTGTGAAGCGCTTAGAGCTTGCTCGCTAACTAGGGTAGGCGATAAGTAAGTGCTTTTTATAAAAAAAAAAAAAAAAATTCCTGTGCAATTTTAAAGAGGAAATGGAAAATACAAAACGTCAACATACAGCCTATTACTGGAAAGTTTTATATTCCGTGATAACACATTCTGTCGTAGACAGTTATCAATTCGTGATCTAGCTTTAAAGCGTTCGGTGAAACATGTATAAGGACCTCATCAAAGATGTGAACAGATCTGCCATCCGCTGTTTGATCCTGTCTACATTATCGATCCGCACTAGTATTTTTTTCTGTCACATTTTCAGTGCTATTCCAATGGCATTCACTGCACCCACGCCGTTCATTCCGACTCCCCGTCCATAGCCACAGTCTGGCCTGTCCTGCCAGCCCCGACACCGGCAGTCCACGGAGCAATCAATGTCAAGTAGTCATGAGGCAACCCACCAGAGGAGACACTGCACTACTGCCGAGTCACTTCGGTGGTGTTTAGTGGCGCCTGTTCTGATTCAGCATACGCAGGACACCTCTTACTAAGCCCCCTACTGACGACAATAATTGCTTTGTCGCGGAGCCGTCGTGAGTGAGCTCTCCCTCCGGAGGGCGCCACCACGTCTGTCCAACGACAGTCCCCATCCATTTGCCGGTACCTGTGACCCCGACAGAGCCTCACATACAGCAAAGACGTAGAGAGGAAACCTAAACTGGGGTCACCGTGAGAAGAAGGCTTGAAGGATCCGTGAAGAAGGCTTGAAGGATCCGCACCGAAACTTAACAGATCCGTCTTGGGTCTCATTCCATCTTTTTACACTGTTTCGATGAAATCAGTTTGGCAGTTTTCGCGTAATAAGACGTTTCATTCTGTTGGATCGGAATCCGTACTACTAATGATGGGGTTGTTCGTAAATTCGATCTTTGGAAGAAGTTTGTTCAAAATGGCTTTAGTTCTAAGATTCTGCGCAATCGTGACAGACAAACACACAAACAAACGGACGCAGAAGGAAACATAACTTCCTTGGCGGTGGTAACACGTCTCTTCCATTACCATGAAGAATCAGACTGAGTGACGAATGAAACAGCAGTAATACAATTCAACAGCTGTTTTCCATTAACGGACCAGTTATACGAAGACCATAACCATATATCATCATTCAACGTTGTGAATTATGATATCAGTATGATTTCGTCTTCATAAAGCTTTGTAAAGTTATAGGCAGTAAAGATATTCATTGTCAGAATCTCCTTCATCTCTGTCTCTCTCTGTCTCTCTGTCTGTCTGTCTATCTGTCGGTCTGTCTGTCTGTGTCTGTCTGTCTCTCTCAATGAAAGCCTTATGTGTATGAGTACGAGATTCGCCGAATCATTCTGTAAACGTCATTACGATTGGAAGATTTACCAGAGAAAGCTGTACCACACCTGTTGACACGAGTGCCATCTGTCCAAGCGGGGACAGACAAACGACTAGATTCCAGACTCCAGAGTTCAAGACTTATTCGATTCACCTTTGACCCCTGCATGAGGCATTAGAGGATAGAATGCGACACACATGTTTCCTAGACTACTGTACTTGTCTGGCACCGCTCGTTTGACCTCTACTGGCGCTCGTTCGGGCAAACTGAATGAGCCGAGCTTCAAAATCCGCGCATGACGACAGTATCTTTTATTCTATAAAAAGAAAAAAATAGGACTCAGATAAGAAAGAAAATATTAAATAAGTCGGTCACAGTTAATAAACAAAAACACGATCAAGCAAGCAAATTCACGAAGTAATTGAAGAAAGATATAAACAAATAACTAAATATATATATATATAAACGAATGAATGAAGAGATAAGACAAGAAGACAAGCACAGATAAGGAGCTAAATTAATAAATGCCCAGATAACAACACAGGGTAGTTCGATCACACTTCCAATTCATCCAGGAAGAAAATCAAACCGAGTTTATCATGTCGAAGAGATCGAACCCACGCGCGCCTCAACAGCCGCCCAGCTAAGAGTCCACAACCTAAATTTCAAACAGTCTCACCTCACCACACTGTACCAAAGAGAAACAGTCCGAATATACACGGTGACAGAAGAACAAACCCCAAAGACACTGAACACGACGACGGGCACCAAACGATGGCAGCCCCCCACCTCCAGCAAGTGCACGCACGTAACAGATAGCCAGAGAGCCAGAGACAGGCAGGCAAGATGTGGAAGCGGAAGCTGCGAGGCAAGGACCCACGATGACCAGCTCAGGGCGGCCCTCAAATCTGATCAATCTGACGACGCATGGGTCACAGAGAGAGAGAGAGAGAGAGAGAGAGAGAGAGAGAGAGAGAGAGAGAGAGAGAGAGAGAGAGAGAGAGAGAGAGACGTGTCTGCTCTAGACAGCTTCCAAGCCCCCACCATACTACCCCTACCCCCCCACTCTCACCACGCTATCGCCTCCCCACCCCACCCCCCACCCCCCACTTCCGTCTACCCTCCCCCACCTCCCCCTCCACCCACCCCACCATTTTCGTCACTGTTAACGTCGCCAACCTGATCAGCGCGCGCTGGAGTCGGCGTGTCTCACACCACCCACCCCGTCTCCGTGTTGTGTTTTCTTGTCAGTTTGGTTGTCCTGTCTCTCTCTCTCTCTCTCTCTCTCTCTCTCTCTCTCTCTCTCTCTCTCTGTCCTCTTCTTTCTTCTGTCCTCCTCCTCCTCCTCCTCTTTCTCCTCTGGATGGGGGTGTAGTACCCTCCTTTCCTCTCCCTCCCCCCCCTTCACATCGGTTGCGACGTCCTCTTCCGTCTCCCTCTTTCATTTCCTTTGGCCCATTTCCATCTTTCTTTACAGTTTTCTTCCCCCTTTTTTCCATCAACACTTTCTCCCCATCCTCCGTTTCAATATTGTCAGGTTTGTCTCGCTTCTGTTGCTCGCTATGACTACTGCTGATGTTGCTGTTACTGCTACCTCAGTTGTTGTTGCTATTGTTGTTGCTGCTGTTACGGTTGCTGCTGCTGCTGCTGCTGTTACTGCTAGCTCAGCTCTGTTGCTGCTGTTACTGCTACTGCTGTTGCCTTCACTACTACTGCTACTACTGTTCTTTCTACTCCTTTTGTTGTTGCTGCTGTGGCTACTACTGCTACTACTTCTTACTGCTGCTGCTGTATCGACTACTACTACTACCACTCCTACAACTATTACTACTACTGATGCTGCTCATGTATCTCCTACTACTATTACTACAACTACTAGCACTACTACTACTACTGCTGCTGCTGTCGCTGTTGTATTGACTACCTCTACTACTATTATTACTACTACTACTACTATTACTACTGCTGATGCTGTTCCTGCTGCATTGAGTACTACTACTACAACTATTACTGCTACCACTACTACTGCTGCTGCTGCTACTGCTGGTGCTGCTTTCACATATGACATGGAAGGTGCCACGAACTGGTGACCAACCTTCGTGTGCCGTTGTATGTTGGTTTTATAGAGGGAAATCACAGTGATTGCTTTGTGTGTAGGATATTCATTGAACCATACCTTTGTTGTTCACGCACCTGTTCATTTATTGACTAAAAAGCATTTGGGAACAGCCCCAGTGCGCAGGCTCCC
>CM065714.1:14880515-14883015 GCA_033310375.1 Conus canariensis | reverse complement strand
CAGTGTCTGCACGATCACTCTCAGGATAATGATGCCAGGCTTGGCCACTGTCCGAGCAGCGGTGACAGCATTATGGTCAGCGGGATCGAAGTCAGATCAGCCGTGACAGTTTCCCATTAACACGTGTTCTGCAGTGTGATAGTCGACCTCATTCTCATTCTGACAGTCAGCAAAATCATGTAGACAGACGTACGTGTTTTCTCTCTCTCTCTTCTCTCTGTTAGTGTGTGTGTGCGTGTGTGTGTGTGTGTAGCGCACGAACACACACACAAAACACACACACACACACACACACACACACACACACACACACACACACACACATACACACACATAGAGACACACACACACACGCACGCACGCATGTATGCATATGTTATGTCCATTCATTCGTGTTGAGAATATGGAAACAGTAGAGAGAGAGAGAGAGAGAGAGAGAGAGAGGGGAGAGAGAGAGAGAGAGAGAGAGAGAGAGAGAGAGAGAGAGAGAGAGGAGAGAGGTTCCGTCATCTATGATCTATGGAATTTAATGTAAAAGAAGCTTAAAAACGCACCAATCACTGACACACCATCTATTACACAAAATACACCTCACATTCGATCACTTCCCCAGTCTACATGGACTTAGAGACATAGTGGTTGTTGCTGACTCATTCCTCCAGATGAGGATATTAACCTGGTTTCTAGCTTCGAAAGGCTTCAAGATCATTTCAATGCTCTCGTTAGCCTCTTTACTGGAAGAATCCTCAAGTTGGGTGGGGTCAAACTCCTATCATTAGCCACCTGTTTGAGTCTACTCGTCTCCAATTATCCCGTTCAGCTGATTTGGAAGACTCGGTCAGAACAAGAAAAGACAACTGTGGGCTGCCCGGACAGAGAGTTCTGCAGTAAAATTAACGCTTTGTCTTGGCAAGGGCACATTTGCCGCCAGCATTGAAACGTTCTGTTAAGGTCCTGGAAGGTTGTTAGTAGATTGAAACAAGTTGAAGGCGATTGTAGCCGGAATCCGTTTTTTCATGTTTCCGAGTGTATTTCAGAGTTTCTTTTGTGGTATTTGTTTAGCTACGGTAACGCTTCTATTCAAGTGATCATTATAGTGATCTGGTTTCGTAATATTATTGCCCTGAAAATTTTCTCAATGGGGAAAAGAGTTTAGAAATGAGAAGCATCGTCGCTTACACACAAGCAGAACGCTCTTGGCAAAGTTCAGGCAATATTACTGATGACTATGTTTGTCTTCCAGTGTGGTTCAGTCAGTACCACTGTTGTCTACGTTTGACTACAGGTGTTCATCTCATACTGCTGTTGACTACGTTCGATTTAAGGTGATGTTTAACTGATATTACTGTTGACTACTTTTGACTGCAGATCTTGTTCAGCGAATACCACTTGTGATTACTTTTGACCGAAGGTGTTGTTCAGTCTGTACTACTTTTGACTTGTGGTGTGGTTAAGCCAATGCTACTGTAGACTACATTTTTTTTCATTTGCCAATGCTACTGTAGACTACATTTTTCTGCAGTGTTGTTCAGCCAGTTATGCCTGCCTTTGTCTGCAGGCGTCGTTCAGCCAGTACAACTGTTGACTACTTTTAACTGCAGTGTCGTTCAGCCAGTACAACTGTTGACTACTTTTAACTGCAGTGTCATTCAGCCAGTACAACTGTTGACTACTTTTAACTGCAGTGTCGTTCAGCCAGTACAACTGTTGACTACTTTTAACTGCAGTGTCGTTCAGCTAGATCGTCGACTATTTTTCACTGCAGATATTGTTCAGTTAGTGCAACTGTTGATCACTTTCAGCTGCAGGTATCGTTGAGCTAGTACTACTGTTGACTACGCTTAAACTGCAGGTATTGTTCATATGTTAGTACTGTTGACTGCATTTCACTACATGTGTCATCCAGCTAATATTACTGTTGACTACTTTTGACAGTAGGTTTTGTTCAGCCGAAAACAGCCGTCTAAGTAGCATGGAAAATTAAGCAATACTTTAATACGACTGTCAGCAGTGCATGAGGAAAAGTAGGGCGTTATGATGCAGAAAGGCGGACACAGCAGTTCGAAAGGGAAGTGACCGCATGTGGTAGTTGATGTCTGTTTACTTCCTACAGACTATGATACATCATGAAGATCGGACTGCGCAGAGTTCGGTACACAAACATAATTGGTGTTTTGATCTGCGGGGTACCATTTAATGCGATGATCGGCACTACTCATAATTTGCATTGTTACAGTTAATGCAACTGCGGCTGATCATTTGTGAAGTAGTTTGGAAAGCATTTGATGATTAGCATTTCAGCATTTAATGCAGTTGGTACTGATGACATGTAGAGCAGCATTTCTTGCAACTGTTGTTGATGACTTCCTTTCTAACATTTACAGCTGTGCCTTTGCTGCTGTTTTTCATTTGCATAGTGGCGTTTAATGCAATGGCCATTTTGTTTTTATTAGCACAGTAGCAATTACTGTGGTTTATGTTTGTAAATCTGTAGAGTAAT
>CM065714.1:14870515-14873015 GCA_033310375.1 Conus canariensis | reverse complement strand
GCCTGTGTCTGTCTGTCTGCCTCTCTCTCTGTCCGCCTGTGTCTGTCTGTCTGCCTCTCTCTCTGCCCGCCTGTGTCTGTCTGTCTGTCTGTCTCTCTGTCCGCCTATGTCTGTCTGTTTGTCTCTCTGTCTGCCTGTGTCTGTCTGTCTGTCTGTCTGTCCCTCTCTCTCTCTGTCCGCCTGTGTCTGTCTGTCTGTCTGTCTCTGTCCGCCTGTGTCTGTCTATCTGTCTGTCTGTCTCTCTCTCTGTCCGCCTGTGTCTGTCTGTCTGTCTGTCTGTCTCTCTGTCCGCCTGTGTCTGTCTGTCTGTCTGTCTCTCTCTGTCCGCCTGTGTCTGTCTGTCTGTCTTTCTGTCCGCCTGTGTCTGTCTGTCTGTATATCTATCTCTCTCTGCCCGCCTGTGTCAGTCTGTCTGTCTCCCTTCCGTCTATCTGTCTGTCTGTCTGTCTCCCTTCCTCTCTCTCTCTCTCTCTCTCTCTCTCTCTCTCTCTCTCTCTCTCTCTCTCTGCCCCCCCCCCACCTCCCCACACACACAAACACAGACCAACTCATTATCCTGCACCGGTCAATTTCTGCCAGTTCTGACCGACCGAAATTTGGTCATTTTACGCTCAGGTTACAACAGGTGAGCATTGATCACACAGCAGAGTCGTTACACGTCTAGTCTGCCTCCTCTGTCCTGCAGCCTATAATAATGCCTTGCCTGGTACAAGGAACCTGGGGGTAATGGGTCTAAGGTGCCCACACAAAGCCTGCTCATGTTTCATGCATGACGTGCATGCTCCTTCACTGGTAGGCCGGCCCGACGTCTTCAGATAACAGTGTTGTAATCCTTTTCGGTCAACGCGTATAAACAACATGGGTTATATATAATCTCCCTGATCTTGTTATCGCACGCATGCGCGCGCGCGCGCGCGCGTGTATATATATATAAAAATACATACGACTTCAAGTCATGGCGAGTACCACCAGCCATTGAAGAAATGAAGACATTTGAAAAAAAAATGAGAAGAATGTTAGCCAACATAGATTTCAAAAAATCTAATAACAAATTTCAATCAGCGTTAGAAAAGGAAATTAAACAAATTCAAAATGACACCAAAATATTTGTGAAGGCGGATAAAACCAATAACTTTTACAAAATAGAACCTGAAGAGTACTCAAAACTCCTTGATAAAAATATCCAGAAAAATTACAGAAAGGCTGACAAGGCTACATATGATCACATCAGAAAGAAAGAAAAGGAACTTGTGCACCAAATGGACCTAAGTGACAGAGTAGAGACCACAGCAGCTAGAGAAGCCTTTATTACACTTAAAGACCACAAACCCAATTTCTTGAACAACCCAACATGTAGACTGATAAACCCTTCCAAATCTGAACTAGGGAAAATTATTAAAAAAATCTTAGAGAAAACCATAAAAAACATAAAAGAAAACACTGAACTCAATCTCTGGAAAAACACATATGAAGTAATACAATGGTTCAAAAACCTCAATAAACAAGAAAATACAGTTTTTATAACATTTGACATAGTAGATTTCTACCCATCTATAGATGAAAAGCTACTAACTAAAGCTATAAAATTTGCCAACAAGTACACAGAAATATCAGGGTCAGAAATGGAAATCATTTTCCACACAAAGAAAACTTTACTGCACAATAAAAATGAAACCTGGATTAAGAACACAAGCAGGAATTCAACTTTCGATGTCACAATGGGATCATACGATGGTGCCGAAACTTGCGAACTTGTCGGACTATTCATGTTATCCAATATTCAAAAAAAACTTGGAAAACAAACTGGACTGTACAGGGATGACGGCCTTGCCGCTCTGAATGACAACCCTAGAAACATTGAAAATAAGAAAAAAGAATTGTGTAAAATTTTCCACAACCAAAACTTAAAAATCACAATAGAAGCAAACAAAAAGATAGTGAACTATTTAGACATAACGTTAGACCTCAACCAACACACATATAAACCATACAAGAAACCAAATGACACGCCTGTTTATGTAAACATCAAAAGCAATCACCCACCCTCCATACTGAAAACAATACCCAAAAGCATAAATAAAAGACTATCCAATTTGTCATGTAACGAAACAGTATTCAACAACGCTACAGCTGAATACCAAGAGGCGTTACATACAAGTGGCTACAATTACAAACTAAGATACGATCCAGACAATGATACAAAAAGATGCAGAAAGAACAGGAAAAGGAATATCATATGGTACAATCCCCCATATGATGCAAGAGTTAAAACAAATGTAGGGAAAGAATTCTTTAAAATCTTGACATCATCTTTCCCAAAAGACCATAAATTATTCAAGATATTCAACAAAAACAACATCAAATTATCATATTCATGTATGCCAAACCTTAAAAATGCCATCGATTCAGCAAACAAAATGAAAAGCAGCACAGAAAAAAAGGAGGGTAACGAAAGGAAATCTTGTAACTGTACCAAAAAAGAACAGTGCCCCCTAAGCAA
>CM065714.1:14863015-14865515 GCA_033310375.1 Conus canariensis | reverse complement strand
GACACAGTTTACTTTATCATACTGTTCATTCACTCACGCAAAAATGATCATTTAGTACAGCTTATTTTCATACTGTTAATCCACTCACGCAAAACTCATCATTTGACACATCTTATTGGGTTTTTTTTATACTGTTAATTCATTGACGTAAAATGATTTCCTGATATGGCTTTTTTTTGTAACGGGGCTACTTCTAAATCTGCAGCAAGCAATAATCACTCACGCAGAAATCATCATTTTGATACATCTTGTTTTTTTTAATACTGTTAGTTCACTCACGCAAAAAAAGAGAAGATTTTTGGAAAGATCTTATTGCTGTTTTTCTAAGCAAGTCTATTTCTACATCTGCAGCAATCAGTTCATATAATGTATTCTTCAGACGGCGTAAAACCATGTTATGTATTTCCAAAATAGTGATCGTAAAAATTTTACCACTTTTTTTTTGTTGATAAGGTAGTAGAATTCGAGTAACTCATTTCTCACAAATACGAGAAGGTAGGCCAATAATAACCCATATGTTTTGAAACAGACAGTGCTATGAATTAGACAGCTAAAGAACCTATCAGTGTCCTGTTTTGAGAGGCGATATCATTATACACAGAAAATACAGGCCTGGATATACTGGCACAAAAACACTGACATACATTCTCGTGTTCACTTGCACCTTTCGCTCCCCCTCCCTCTGCTCTACCCCTTTCTCTTTTCCTCTCCTATGCCCCTTCTCACATTTCTTCATACCTTCACTCCCACCTGCATCCTATTCCTGAATACACACCGGACATCTCATCATAATGATATTATCATCACTATCAGGTTTCCAAGATCAGAGACGTACGAAAGAGGATAGGTACTATTTGTTTCAGACTCGTATCTTCTTATAGACTATACTATACGTTACTGCGAAATGTTCGTATGTCATTTTCTTTATAGTATATAGGCTATCATTATGGGTAAGTTTAAAAAAAAAACGAGCTAACATGCAAACGCACGCGATCACATGTATGCACCCTCCACTCACACACAAAAACTCACAGATACTCAAACATTCATATGCACTTGTCATCCAATCTGACATGATATTTCTTTCTCTCTCTGTGTCTGTCTTACCGATTGCATGATGGAAACTTGCTATATAACGCAGTGAGTATAGACTCTTGTATATGAGCACTGCGGAATCATTTATGATATGAATAGTCTCACTAGGATTTACTCGTTTTCATTCCCGAAGAGAGCAAACGCATAAAATAAAATGAAAAACATGTAATAGAATAAAATAGAACAGAATGAAATTAAACAATGACAAGTGTTCCAAATATTTCCCAACGAAATTCACATGAACCAGGGAGGCTCAGAAATCTAAACACAAACAATCCCGGCCTAGCTCTTTGCAACTTGACCAAAGTGAGCTAATGAACATCCTTTCTGAATACTTTACCTTTTAAAGCTTAGTGCACATCCTTTACCTTTGTCCACCATTAGAGGACGTTTAAAAGAGGTTATCAAAGCCATTATACTCAGTGTATGGCAGCGCAGCAAGCCATGAAAATGTCAGAAATAACTGATAGCGTGTGATAATATTGTCTTACACAAGCGTCCTTCAACTAACGTCACTATCAAACCATGATAACCGCAGTGTGGTTCTCCATGGAAGCTTCGGCTGCGAGTTGACATTTCACCTCGCATTACGCGTGAAAACCGTCCGACGCTATGTTCTGTAAATCCATTGTTTCGCCATACTGTGTCTGACGGGCCTTAGTTTCGTGAAAGGACCGATCTGTAATGTATCATTTGTGCCTTCCATTTAGTGATCCTTGGCTGCACTTCAGAAACTATCACTTTGTTATAAGCAAAAGCCTTAATAGGGCTAAGTACAGGACTCACCAGTTAAGATCAAGATTCTCAATTAGGCAGTGGAAGAGAGGAATTTTTTTTTTAAAGTTCCAATATATTGAAAGCATCACACGGAGAGGGACAAGCAATGCTTGTACATGACATACAGGTGCAAAATTCAAGAACATGTGGGCGCGTAGACATTAAATCGAGGTGCGCTCGCGCGCATGCGTGCGTGCGCGCGCGCGCGCGCACACACACACACACACACACACGCACACACAAGCAGGACTGGTCAATGTTGGGACAATGTTAGGTGATTGATCACGCAAAATTAGATGACGCAGGCGGCAATGCCTACATTAAAAACAATGCAACAACCATGAACTCAGATCTGTACAATCCTGACACCAGGCAGAAGAACCAGACTTGATTCCTTTCGGCTCTCCGTACACTGTTTATAATGACATACAGTGATAGGAACAACGCACACCCTTTGGAGTCGGAACCAGAACGATAGAAGTGATTGATGCAGGCCTGCAGGCATGGTAGTGGTACACTGAAGACTATCAATTGTTCTCTGGCTACACAAAGACAGGCCATGATGGATTTATGCCTACAATCACAATAACCACCTATCGTATAAGCAAAAAGGATAAACCCGGCAACC
>CM065714.1:14829450-14847915 GCA_033310375.1 Conus canariensis | reverse complement strand
AATCATGGTTAACGCTAATTTCCAGTTAAAGATAAAGCGTGGGCTTTTCGTAATACGTAAGTCATTAATCTCAGCGTCTCTTCAGAGAGAGAGAGAGAGAGAGAGAGGAGGGAGAGAGAGAGAGAGAAGACAGACAGACAGACAGACAGACAGACAGACAGACAGAGACAGAGACAGACAACAGACAGGACAGACAGAGACAGACAGACAGACAAATGGCTAAAGCTAATTTCAGTCAAATTTCTTTTTAAAAAGCATGAGCTTTTAGTCGACATCTACGTCACCAACTTAGTGTCTCGAGAGAGAGAGAGAGAGAGAGAGAGAGAGAGGAGAGAGAGAGAGAGAGAGAGGAGAGAGAGATCAGAAACAGAGAGAGAGAGAGAGAGAGAAGAGAAGAGAAGAGAGAGAGAGAGGAAGCCAAGTCACAGACAGAGCGAGACAAGCAGACAGATGGACACACAAAAAGACACTGTAACCTCTGTATATTAGTCAAGCGCCAATTAGAGTTGATTACTTAAACCCCTTCTTCCCTCCTTCACCCATGCACCTGAAGAACTGTTAACAAAACAAAACAAAAACAAAAAAAGCTTCTCAGCCATCCAAGTAACGTATCCTCATGCGGATTATCACGGCTCAACGGCGAAGACAAGATTAGCTTAATCCGTCCACCATCACCAACAATGCCAGACCAGAACCTCTCTTTCAATCATTGCGGCCAGAGGGTGGAAGCACAGGCGCCCGATGCAGTACAATTCCCGAATGTGTCCTGAGGATAATTCATCTCTAGAAAAGGGAACTCACCTCTCAGGCTAACGTCACTAAGCTGTGTCTCCAGTGGAGGTGGCCCCCTTTCTCTCTGGTGGGTCAAGAGAGGCTCCTCCGCCGCCTTTGAATCGAAGTTTAGATCATCTGGCTGTTAGTGTGGGTAGTCTGTATGTGCTGTTTTCAAAATGAAGTTACGTGCCTTTTGTAATGGGCACAGTAAAAAAGATTTTGTTGTTTACACCATTGTACAAAACAAAAACACAACGAGTAAACACACAACGACTGTTTTCAAACAACCAGGGGGGGGGGGGGGGGGGGGGAGGAGAGAGAGAGAGAGAGAGGGAGAGAGGAGAGAAGAGAGGAAGAGAGAGGAGAGAGAGAGAGTATATGTTATATACACATCAAGGCACGGACACACACACACACACACACACAACACACACACACACACACACCACCACGCACCACACGCATACACACAAGAACAGAGACAGACAGACAGACAGAGAGAGAAGAGAGAGAGAGAGAGAGAGAGAGAGAGAGAGAGATGAGAGAGAGGGGAGGGAGGGAGGGAGACAGACAGACAAACAGACAGACAAACAATGCGTGGCCCCGAAAAAGAAATGGCCCGACTCTGGCTGCTGCAGCCAGTGTATGACGTCACGCTAGTTAGGCGGTGCATGAGTGTGTGCAGTGTGCGTGTGTATGTGTACGTATCCGTGCAAGCGTACGTGCTAGCATGCATATATATATATATATAATTATATATATATATATATATATTATATATATATATATAATACAATAAACTAATAAATTACAAGGATAAGTACCGAGCACCATTCCAGCAACTTACAGAGCAGCTTGGTGTTGCAATGACTGCAAGAAATATTCAATTATAAACAAAGCTTGCTCTTATGTCTTAGATTGAAGAAATAGGGGGAGATAAGCATTCATATCTGCAGTGGTAGATCATTTGCCTAACTAACAGTATGTGCTTGAGTGGTGAATGGGGAAAAATAAAATAAATGCTTCTCAAAATGAGCCTTCAGCAAGCTTATAGTCTCCAAAGGGGGAGGAGACAATCTCCAATGGGGAGGAAACCCACTAACATATAACTCCTGGTCAGATACCGATTTTCGAACCTGATTGTTTCTCCTCAGTGACACGCGGAAAGTGGTAATTTGACTCCTCTGCCTTTTTTGCTTCTTAGGTGGCACCTTGGTTGGTTTTTTGAAAACTCAACAACATACATACGGTATTGCACACCAGCCTTTTCTGGGATAGCATTCTTCTTAAAACCGAAAAGGCAGAGGAGTCAAATTACCACTTTCCGCGGTCACTGAGGAGAAACAATCAGGTTTCGAATATCGGTATCTGACAGGAGTTATATGTTAGTGGGTTTCCTCCCCATTGGAGATTGTCTCCTCCCCCTTTGGAGACTATAAGCTTGCTGAAGGCTCATTTTGAGAAGCATTTATTTTATTTTTCCCCATTCACCCACTCAGCACATACTGTTAGTTAGGCAGAATGATCTACCACTGCAGATATGAATGCTTATCTCCCCCTATTTCTTCAATCTAAGACATAAGAGCAAGCTTTGTTTATAACTGAGTATATATATATATATATATATATATATATATATAGCGTGCGTGAGTATGTGTCGTGTGTGGTGTGTGTGTGTGTGTGTGTGTGTGTGTGTGTGTGTGGCGGTGTGTGCGTTGTGCGCGCATGTGTACGTGTCCGTGCATGCGTGCGTGCTAGAATGCATATATATATATATATATATAATATATAATAATATATATATATATATATATATATATATATTATGTTGTGTGTGTGTGTGTGTGTGTGTGTGTGTGTGTGTGTGTGAGAGAGAGAGAATGTAAGTATACGGGTTCACGATCGCCACATCTTATTTTGCCCGAAAACCCCCTTTTTCACATACTGATTACGTCCTTCACATATCAGTTTTTGCCAAAATTAACACCTGTTTCTAAACAAAATTAACACCCCAAAAACCTCTAAAATTGACGCAATCAGTACATTAAAATGGGGGCTTGCATGCAAAATAAGATGCGGCGATCGTGAACCCCGTATACTTACATTCTCTCTCAGCTACTAACGTTCGAGGGACTTAGCCCTTACTACTTTTTTAATATGTTCTTCTACTTCCAGCACCATTAATAAGTCAGAACAAACAACTAACTTTCCGTCTTGATTAGTTATTTTTACATCTAATGAATTTATAGCTCCCTCATTAATTCTTTAAATTGGCTGTCTCCATCAAACCATATAGCTGATAATCGCAAAACCCCGCCTTAATTGACGGCAGTGCTCTTAGAACCGTAGATGGCCGGCCATTATACAAATTAGTGTTTGTTTTTAACTGTTGTAAATGGACATACAACATTGGATTCACAAGAAAAATCAGATGGTTTATTGCCTTCAAATTGATAGATGCCTTCTCTTGTGCTAAATCTATAATCTCTGTAGCCCAAGATTTTAGCTAGGCCTTTAGGGAAAGTGTACTCTCTTCTTTCCTCTAGTGGAAAATTCATAGTAATTCTAAGGTTTGCCTCGTTAATTGTTAACAATATGCCAAAATCGTTAAGTACTTCTTTTAAAGAACAAAAGTTGTAATAACCATCAGGTATTTGTATATGGCTTATTTGATTGCCTTGTTCGTCATCAACATTAATCCAGTTATTTTGAGCTTCTTCAGATATGTTAACCCACATAACTTTAAAGCCAATTTCTCTAAGGGCAATCCTACAACTCCCGCTCCAATTAGTAATTGGGTACGTTAAGAACACACGCTCGTTTTGCTTGGTTATATAGATGTACATCTTTTTTATAACTATTTTAAAAAACTATTTAAAAATGGAACCATTTAAATATAATGAAAGTGCTACCTACAATGTAGGGGCGTTTTATAACCCCAAATCTTTGGACTTCAGCAATTTAACAATTGCAGTAGATGGATCATACGGCTTCCAAGTTAGACTTGTAAACCCACTAACTAGATATTTAAATCCTCCAATAAAGAGTGACAGAGTGCCGTCAGCATGGTCATCTCGCCCTATGACTTTTTTCCAGAATCAGTTAAATTTTGCCATTTACTGCGCAACCACTGGCTGCGGTGTTTCATATGCAAACCATTTAAACCACCCCAATCTTTTAGTAAGGTCAGTATATAACTTTCATGTTTATTATCAGTACAGACGCATACTAACTGAACTACAAGTACGCCTCCCCAATGACAACGCGTTTAATCCATTTCTCAGTCCAATGGACAATAATGCATATGAAAGAATCTGCAACGAATTTAACATTAATCCTTCAACTGACTTTAGACAAAAGTTAGACCGCAATCATGGGCTAGGCACATTGTATTTGTGGGGTACAAAAAGAAATATACTTATGACTACTGGCCAGGCCACACCTCTTTTCAACCAAACAAACAAGTTCGATTAGGATCCATAGAACAAAAACATCCTAATGCTTGGGCAACATTTATCTTAGATGAAAGTAAAGGCCTAACAATGCCAGGAGTGCAAAGACTTAATGACTCCATACGAACGTACGTTTGGTGCTTATTAGGAGCACAAGCACAGACCAAGTCTAGCATAGTAGATCAATCTACAGGTTTTGATGCCAGAAAACAATTTCTAGCCAATTTAGAAGATGCTATTAACTCTGCTGTTGATTTGCCTGCCAGCATACAAAGGTATCAAAACGTTCTTTCACATGCTAGGTCAAAGGTTGACTTTGTTGTTGGTCATGGATTATACATGCTGCCTTCTGACCTTAGACTACAGATTGGCATGATACAGAATTATAAACAATGAAATCCTTATAGCTGGAGACGATCAAAACTTAGGGCACAATCAAGGCTTAAACACAAGGCCTGCTCCATCCATTTAAAAAAAAGTACCTAACCCTGAAGAAAGCAATCCAGTTATAAGCGCCCCACAGCCAGAAAGCGATCCAGTTATAAGCGTCCCACAACCAGAGCCAGAAAGCACGCCACCTGTTGATCTGCCTCACACTGACAGTCACACTAGCGAAAAGACAGCCCTTGTTGTGTTTTTTAACTTTTACTGGATTAGCCATACTTTATTTCACTAAAAATTAAACCGGCAGCCAGCACTCCTAACGTCCACAGATGGTCAGCCATATAACCAGCCACCTTACCTATAGTAGACAAAACCCAACTAACAACACTGCCTATTATGCCAGGCAGAGCATCAAGAGCTTTAGCTGCTAACTTCTTTAATAAGTTTGCTAGGTGGTGTAATTGTTTTCTAATCCAACTTTTACCAGGCTGAGGTGTTGGAGGTGTTACTGGCCCTGTTGGTGCACCGCCAGTTAAAGCATAAACCAGTGTAGAGATAGCAAACCCAACAGCCGTTAATATGCTAACTACTGTAATCCCCTCTTCTCTGAACAGAATCCTTATTCTTTCTGCTAGCGTAGTGTTTTCATGAAGTATTTTGATTATAACTTCTCTGATTCTGGTTATTTGCGATTCTAGATGACCTCTGTTAATAGAAATCGCGCCTAACAGTTCTGTCTTTTTGTTCATTAACTCCTGTAATTTTTGTTGTATTCTAGCCTTTTCTTCTAGTCCTAGATTGTTATCGTCTGCATCAGCCAGTTTAATTTTTTTTCTTCTATATCTCTTTCTAGCTCACCAAGTTTTGCTGTGTTGTGCATTAGTTCACCCCTTATTGTCTGTAGAGCTTTATCAAGGGCCTTGCGCTCTCGATCAGAATATTGAGAATTGACAAGTTCTTTTACACCTGTCTCCTCACTTAAACTCGTTTCAATTTCTGTTATTAGTTCATCTGCTGTTCGATTTAATTCTTGAAGAGGAATGTTTTGTATTTCAGATTGTGTTGGCAACTCTTGCCCCCAGTTCTGTAAACGACTAACAGCTTCGTCTCTAGGCTCTAAAAGGTTTAATTGTTCTGCCTTAGCAATAGGGAGTTTTCGCCTAATTGTGCTTAGTTTTAAAAACCTGTTTGGATTTTGCGCTGAAGTAGCATTTACACGGCCTCCAGCACCAGTTTTTATATACAAATGCCCATCAACTTCCTCAAAATCGTTAGGATCTAGTACGCCTGGTAGCTTTCGCCCTATGCTTTTATAGAATGATTGAATTCTTTCTTGCAATAGTTCTTGACGTTGTTTAGGGAGTAAAGAACCCGCTTCTTCAAGCTCTTCTTGCAATGAAGGGCCCAGTTCTGTTTCATCTTCCTCTTCAATAGGATCAATTGGGTCATAATCTTCATCCATATTTTTTATTTATATTCTTTTTTGTTTTATAAAAAATGAACTCATACGGTTGTGACCTCGATCCATACAGAAAAGAGAAGGAACCCCACGGCGTAAAAGGTATAAGGCAGACTGTAATTAGTGTAAATACTCCATCAACAGTTCAGCCCGGACAAACTTTAATAGTCAAGTTCCCTGATCTTGGCGCTGGCGATGTTATAATGCCAGGCACTGCTAAACTATCATTCAAAATAGATATTACATCGGAAGATCCTAATGCTACTGTTGTTGCTAATTTGGGCAGGGCAATTGTTAATCATATAGCAATCAAACTGGAGGGTAGAGAAGTATTTGTACTAGGCGAGGCAGACATTTTTGCCCTCTATTCTGACCTATGGCTGCCTAAAAAAGAAAGAAAAGAGAAAGTTTATCAGGGAATACAAAATCCAAACGGTCTCAAGCACAGAGTTGGAGCGGAGGATGCAAAGGATGATGTTAAAGATGAGGCAGTAGCAGAAGCATTTGGCAACAGATTCTGCATCCCTCTAGATTTTGAGCTGTTAAAGACGCATATGCCATATTACCAAGGTGCACTAAAAGAAAAACTTACTTATGAACTGACATTTAATCCTAGCGGTTCTGTTGTTTTGTCTGAAGACCTGAAGCTAAATACACAGTTAGCGACATTTCTCTTGAGTTTGATGTTGTTACTAACCCTGAACTGGCCAGAACAATCTTAACTCAGTATAAAAATAAAACAGTTATTTATTATGAAAGAGTTATACACTCCACTACAGAAAATAGAAACAAGCGAGACACTCTCTGGAACATACATCTAAATCAGTCTCTGAAGTCTTTAAAAGGAATTTTGTTTTTGTTTACTGAAGGAACAACTCCTTTTCATAGAGAATCAGAAGTGTTTTATAATCCAAAAATTGAGAAGGTTGACTGCGCAATAAATGGTAAGTCTGATCAGTTGTATTCGGGCCGCGGACTTTTACCTCACCAACACTTTGATGAAATAAGAAAGTTATTTGCTGGAGGTAGGCAAAGAGATCCTGCAGTTGATCGTGTATGTAAAAAACTTCGCCTTTATGATGTAAGACTCGAAGACTACTTAATAACCAAATATGGGCTGTGGCTGGATTTTAGATCCACATTTGACAACAGATTGTTTGGAAGTGGAGAAAGGGTGGGGCAAGATGGCATAAAAATAAATATTTACAAGAAAGCAGACGGAAACGCCCCAATACAAATTCATATTTTTATGGTTTGTGACGCTAAGCTAAACATTGAAGAAAACAGGCTAAAAGATGTGGCTTATTAAAATGCAGAAGAAATATTCTAATAAAAACAGATGGATAGTTTGAAGTTTCTGCCAAAAGATCCGCACTGTTCTCTTATCTGCGGGATTACTGGGTGTGGGAAAACTGTCTTCGTACTTGATTTGTTACAAACAGTCTACAGGTTTCATTACGAGCACATTGTTATATTCTGCACAACCATTAAGCACAACAAGTCTTACAAAGAAAGGAAGTTTATTTGGACAGACGATAATATATTTTTAGTTGACCCTAGCGACAAACTGAGCGACTGTTTAGAACACTACTATAGACTATTTGAGGGAACTGAAACACTGTTTATTATTGATGACTGCTCAGCTGAACGAGACATTGTTAAAAAAAAGAAAAGCTCTGTCAAAGCTAGCCTTTAGTGGTCGCCACGCCTTAGTTTCTGTGTGGCTCTTAACTCAAAAATACAATGCTGTCTTAAAAGACTTTAGATCGCAGTTAAAATCAGTCATCTTATTCTATACTAAGGACAGGGATAGTTTTGAAGAATGTTTAAGTGAAAATTATATAATCAGGGACAAAGATGAGCTAAAAAAAATAAAAGAGCAGTTAGAAAAATCTAAGCACGCTAAGCTATGCTTACGGACTGACCCCCCAGTTCAATACGTTTGTTTATTGTAGATTGTTTATTATAGATTGTTTATTATAGGCTGTTTATAACAAATTGTTTATTATAATTTAATATTAAAAAGAATGTCTCGAGGGCCAGAATCAAAAGCGCAGCTAGCTCCTAAATGCACTGCAGTAGAGCTAAAAGACCTAGCAGACACAACTGAGTTTGATCTAATAGGAGTGCCAGGAAATGTTTATGGATTTGAGTACACTGACGATGGTGTTTACAAACGAACAGAAATTGAAGATAAAAAACGGCAGCAGTATCCTAACCTGGAAGAGATAAGAAATTTAAGGGCAAACGATTTTGGCAAACACGAATACAAACTTCATAAACGAGAGAATGCTTGGGCGTTGCTTCCTGAAATTGCTTGGAATTTAAAGTTTGAACTACGAAGCCCTAATGTATACTTTGATAAGAAAAACAATTTTAGAAAAGCTTTGAATGCAGGCCCCTTTCTTGTTAGCCTGGTCCCAGGAACACAACAGAAAAAACAGATTGAAATAACTAGGCAGGGTTCTGAATATATGCTAAAGAGAAAGAGACCCTTAGCTGAAGTGGGGGATGACACCGTTGGCTTAGAGTTTACTCCAACGCTACAGTCACTGCCTAGGCAAATGACGATGCTTTTTCGCTTATTTATTGCTCCAAGGGAGGCCGATTCTAGTTTGCCAGAACATACGTTAATTAGAGGCATACAAATAAAGGCTGAAAACTTGGATGCTCCTCTGAAGCTCGCTATTGTTATTACTAAAAACGGAGATGAGATAAACACCCTTGTATCATCTGACAAGGTTACTGTGATGGTTGACAAAGACAAACTAACAGTACTTGACTTTATTTTCATTAAGTATGTTGATTTTATTGCGTTTTACTCTGTTGATGAAGTGCTGCCAGAAGGATTAATAAGTAGATATGTATAAGATTAATCTTAATTAAAAAATTAATCTTAATTAAAAAATGGAGGCTCAAAAGTTTAGGTTAGAGCAAATAACTGAACTTCAAAAGGAAATAGAAAGTGACTTAGATAAGTACAGAGTTACTCGAAAGAAATATGCTAAAGCTTTAAGTACTCTTTCTCATGTAATTACTGGCTCATCAGCTGTAGCTAGCGTAAGTGCCGGGTCTAGTGTTGCTCTTTTAGCTACTGGGGCTGGAGCGCCAGCCTCTTTAGCATTAGGGAGCCTTGGACTAGGTTTAGGCGCCATGTCTATGATTGTGAGTGCTGTTTTAAAAAAATTAACGCCTAAACTACAAAAGCACACTGCCATTGTTGCCTTAGCATCAGCAAAACTTTCTTCATTAAGATTAAGAATAAGCAAATCAATACAGGATGAAAACATTACAGACGAAGAATTTCAGAAGCTTATGACCGATGGTGAGGATTGTAGACGACAAAAAATTGAACTTCAAAAGGAGTGGAGAAAGACTTTTACTTCGCGGCAGGTAGACACTGAGACAATCAAACAGAACATTGAAAAGCAAACACATGGCTGGTTAAACCCAAAATAAGTTAAAAAATAAGATGTGAACTAAAATAAATAAATCATAAGTTTAGCAAAAAAAAAAAAAAAAAAAATTATAAGTTTAGCAAGAAAATAAATACTATTTTTTTTTAACTAATCGGCACTGTGTTTGGCGGGACAACTTGCAACTCTTCACGAACAAAGGATCTTTTAGGGGCAGGCTTTTTAGACGCAGTAGCACCGCTAGAAGAAAGAGTTTCTCTTAAATAATACACGGGAGGGATTGTTTTCATAATTCTTTCAACTTCATATACATCTACGCTCCATATAGGGTCTGTGGCTCTAATTCTAACATCACCTTCTGCTTCTCCTGGCGCATACAAGTATCTTACTTTTAATCCAAACGGCAAGAGTTTTTGAGTCCCTGCACATCTTCAGTAATGCTAATTTTTTTTAATTTGATTGCGTTCACCGGTTTAAGACCTGTTGCCTTAAATTCTTCATTGTTCATGGCACGTAAGACTGCTGGCAACCTCCTAACCCATTCTGTGTTGCGTTCTCTGTCCATAATTTCTCTGTGATATTGATAGGTAAACAGACGTTCAGCCAGATTCTTATTAAAGTTTTCTACTAGAGCTTGTGATCGATGGTTGCCTGGGATCCCTCTCTTAACTGTAACCCGGTGTCTTAAAAACAACTGGTTTACAGAACCTTTAAACTCTTTCCCATCATCAACTTGAATCATCCTAGGATACTTTAATGGACCCCGCATGTATATTTGCTGTAAAGCCACAGCCACAGCAGTTGAGCTTTTATCTGTTAAAGGCTCAGCATCTTTGTATCTTGAAGCCATGTCAACAACTGTCAGAGCATACTTAAACTTTTTTCTTCTAACTTTGTCATGCGGAAGATACAGCAAGTCCATCTGGTGGGTGTCATTAGGAACTGAATTAACAAATCGAGGTCTTATTATTCTTTTTGGGGCAGGCAGATATATTTGCCAGATCGCTTGTTTTGAAAGCCAGTCTTTTGCTTCTAATTCAGACACCCTAGCAGCTTTACTCAGTTTATCAATAGCGGCCCTTCCTTTCCAATACCCTCCAGGAGAATAATATATTTTGTACTTCGTATTGTACTTCGTATTGTCCATAAGGGGCTGTTTTTTTTTATTACATTTTAACTATGTTTTAGATTGAATATGCGAGAAGAAAGATTGCTCCCATAGCACCTATAATAAAGCCTATTTCTACCATTTTCTGATCCTCAGATGGTTCATAAAAGTCAGACAGTTCTGGCGGCGGCGATGTTAGAAACTTCTTTCCTGTCACTAAGTAATACTCATTCATTGCTTCATCAACGTCTGTAAATGTGTGCTCTGCATGACCCTGTTCTCTTAACTTTTTATTAATAAAGTCTAAGTGAGCAATTCTCCTTTTCTCGTAAGCGTCTCTTGCCTTAGCTAAATCTTCCATTGCCTTGTTATGGCGTTCTCTCTCTTCATCAGACCGCAATTTACTAAACATATAATTGCTGCCAGAGAAAGCCAATGCATTAACAATAGCTCCTCCCACCATCAGAACCAATCCAGACATCTTTTTATAAATCAATATTTTCTAGATTAATCTGCCTATGCATTAATCTGCCTATGCATTAATCTGCCTATGCATTAATCTGTCTATGCATTACTCTGCCTAAATGCATTAATCTGCCTATGCATTAATCTTTCTATGCATTAATCTTTCTATGCATTAATATTTTCTGGGATAATCCCCTGTGCAACAAGAAAGTCTTTTGAGGCAATCCCTGCAGTAATTACAACTATAACCTTAACAACATCCTCAATGTCTAACCTTCCTAGATCCGCCGGCTTCATTTTAAACATGTTTTTTGCTAGCACGCTATAGCCAATACTAAGGCCGCTAATTACAGCAGAATGGTAAATCGTATTAATAATCTTTTTTTCACTCATCTTTTTATTAACTAAAAAAATAATTAAAATAATCATAATACGAAAGGCTGTCTATGTGCTTTTTAATCAAATAATCTTTTGTTGTTAAAGCTAAAAATAAGGCCGCAACTAGCCTTGGCGAATCTTCTATCTTTCCCATGTTGGGTGGTTTTATTCCTAACAAACATTTTGCGAGGGTTGAATAGACTATAACACCAACGATAGGCACTGCATAATTAACCAGCGTTAAACTCATGGTTTTAAAAGTATTATATTATTTTTTATTGCTTTTAAAAATGGATTGTGACGAACTATTAAAGTGTGAGGAGCAGGCAGACCTCTGCCATAAAGAAAGATTATACTCTCTGGCCGCGTGTGGAAAAACTAAACAGTATTTAGGCGTTGAACTAAGTATCGAGCAGATTCAGCAATTGTCTACATCAGACGTTGAGAAGTATTACGCCAGGTACGAGGCACAGCTAGGATCAAAAATGGTTAGATCAGTGGGGCAGACAATGATTAGTTTATATGCTAAGTTAGTAAGTAAGATGGCGCCGGTTGATTCAGAAGAAGATTTAAAATATGACTTATCACAAGATCCGGTTTTAACAAAGTCATTAGAGTCTCTAGGATGTGACATGTATTATAGATTTGGGACGATGTTATGTCCATTCATCATGGGATTAATTACTTTTAATCATATTAATTTTAATCATATTAATTTTAATCGCAATAAAAAAAATGAGCGATCAGGAGAAGAAGACTCCGCAGGAGCAGAATGCCCCACAAGCGAGTGTCCCACAAGCGAGTGCCCCACAAGTGAGTCCGCTAGAGCAGAGTGTGCCACAAGTGAGTAGTGTTACTAAGTCTAAAAGTGCTGGGCGTGTTGAGGCCGGTCGTAAACTAGCTGAATGGAACAGACTGCAAAAAGCAAACCAAGCAGCAAAACAAAAATTATTAGATAGTAATACAACATCGCCGCCGTCAACAACAACACAATTAACAACAACACAATCACAATCAAACGATAAGATGTATTATTATGTATTTGCTGCGGCTGTTGTTGGTGGGGGTTTTTTAGCATACAAATGTCTAACGCCATACCTAGCAGCAGCAAAGTCACAAACCCCCACAGTAAAAGAAGAAGAACCAGCTTCTGTAAAAAAAAGTACAACCTCCTGCTGTAGACCCATTTTCTATGGAATAGTTTTTAAAGAACTAAATAAAGTACAAGTTAAGAACTAGATAGGTACAAGTTAAGTTAGTTATAGAAAGTACTTTTTAAGTTAAGAGCAAGTAAATTACAAGTAAATTACAAGTTAAGTGCAAAAAAATATAAGTTCTTGTTAAGTACTAGTTAGGTTCTTAAGTAAGTTCTTAAGTAAGTACTAGTTAAGTTCTTAAGGTAAGTACAAGCCAAGTCAGTCAAGTTAATCTTTCAAGTCGGTTCTCCAATGTTCTACAGCATATGAAAACTCAGGGCTAACGTAAGTTCTCTTGTTATTGTTAGAGACTAGTGATTTCTTATTAACTGCAGTTGTGTTTACTTGATGAAGAGTAGAGCGCAGATTAACATTTGTGTGATGGAATACTTTGCTTTCAAAGAGAGCTTGCTTGTAGTTGTCGTGACTTATATTTTTTTTGACAACTTCTTTACTTACGCCCTTAGCTTTCTTTGTTACAGAAGTCTGGGTAGCAACGCTATACATCTTCGACCGTAAGCCAACATATTCTCGTATAACCGTCCCATTAAGTTCATCCTTCATCTTTCCAATCACTTTCTTGTTAACGGTTGAATGTAGAGGTGAATCTTTAGGATAGTCGCATGTGTCGTACCACCCATCGGCTCCTTTGGCTACCTCTATTTCCATGTCTTTGTAAAAGTCTTCAGTTGGGATGTCCATAATAAAACTATCAGTGTCTGTGTAAACGACATTTGATTCTGGGTATAGCGGCTTAAAGTAGTCGTACAGAAATTCAAGCATTAATAACTTTGACAGCTCTAATACGGTGAAGCCGATAAACACCGGCTTATCCAACTTAACATCCTTTTTCTTCATCATGATGCCAACCAGGCTGTCGCTAAATCTTCTAAAGTCTTGATAGTTAGGTTTAGAGGCCAACTTAATTGCTTGTTTTTTGTTTGTAACTAATCTTACATCTTTACGATTGTGTACGTTCTCCATGGTTTTGCCAAAACAACTGTTGTTCATTAGTTTAAAAAAGTCTTTTTCTGAAGCGTCAGTGGCCGCAGTCCTTAGCTGAGTATTCTTCATGATGTATGGTCTCATGAAAGGCGCTTGATCGAAGGTAATTATTCTGTGAACAGCTGTCAGCTTTAACCCATGTCTTAAGTAAAACTGCAGGAGTCTGTAATGGCAAACGTACTTTCTCTTGTGCCTAAGATTGGGAACAAGTTTAGGAGGTTCGATGGGACTCATCTTTAATCTTTCTGCGGCCAGGGGGTAATCGTTATGAAGATCGTGCAATTCTTTAGGATACTCTAAGTCCACCTCTAAGATTAATCCTATTGGATTATCAGGTGTAAGCTGTGATAGCATACTCAACACGGCAGTAACATCATGAGGTCCGTTCATCATTTCAAAGTTTCTTAATGGCAGCGCCTGGCTCATGGCCCACCCATACAGATTGTTGGCGTCTAAGTACATTAGATAGTTGGACGGTTTAGTTGGATCATAATCGTCTAAATATTTGTTGTTGGCTTTGCGGTAAGGATGACAGGCCATGCTAATGCCTCCCCTCAGTCCGCTCTCAATCATCTGGTGTGTATCCAGATCAGAGATTAAGTCAATCTCGACGTTTGTAGACTTTAAGAATGCATCCCAAGAAAGGCCAGGCGCAGAGATATACTGTGATGAGTCTAAGCTGTAATGTTTCATGCAAGTAGATCTGTAATTCTGAAAGACGTCTGCCAATAAACACACGTCAGCCATCAAGTAGTGATCGTGATAATCGCCCATCGTCTTGCAGTGTAATTCTGTCCAGGCTTTCTGCGCGTGTTCATAGTCAGCATCAGTTATGCCTTCGCCTCTAAGACGGCTGTAAAAGTCTTCCTTTGCTGGCAGCGCCGGCTCATCAAACCTCTCCCACGAGTTCATGTATTCATAAGGATAAACTCCTTTACGAACTAAAGATGGATTAAAGTATTTTTTAGTGATTGGATAGTCTTGTAGAGATCCTGCTAATTTATCTAAACTCCCCATCAGATGCTGGGCAGAGTCATAAAAGGATAAACAGTCAAGAGTAAAAGTCATGTACTTTTCTGAAGACTGTGCAATGCAGGTAACCCTCTTATATTTAGAAGTCACTGCTTGCATGATAAAGTGAGAATCGTAGCCCCGCAAGTTATGAAAGAAGATTGGCAGTTTCCATGTCTTGGGATCAACCTTAAGTTGAAGATTACAGCTATTATGCGCAGCCCCTCTGAATTTGCCAGTAATGTGATCATGGTCTCTCACTGTTGGGTTTGCTTTACTGTTAGGCGTTAGCTCTAGGCCGCATATCCAGCAGTGGGTGGCTGATTTATAACGTTCTACCTCTTCAGGAGTCATCTTAATGCCTGAAAGGTTTAGCTGATTAGAGAATTGATTGCGAAGACGCTTCATCTGCTCTAAAAATCTACTAGCTGCGTTGGGGCCTCTGTAAATCTCCGGCTGTGTGTGTCGGCCATCTGACCTAACAGCAACAAATGCATAAGAACAGATCTGATGGCGGGACAATAAGGTTGTTTTTTGTTCTTGTTCTTGTTGTGGGCCGCAGTACTGTGGCAAGATTGACTCAAAGTCAGCATAGACTACGTATGGGCTCATTTGCATCTTGCGTACATTCTTAAAACTAACTTTAGACCCGGGTGGAGGCATAAGAAGTTCGGTTTTACAGTCTACAATGCTTTTACAATGTTTCTTATGTCTGGCAGCCGCTTCTATAGATGGAATTCTGACCAGGCACCTTCTACAGAGCTCCTGTTTAGATTTATCCTTTGATGTATAGGCCATAAGTCTGCTTATTGTTCTAATTAATACATAATGACTCTTTAGACCGTCTGTAAACAGAATCAAGTCTACATGATTCTCAAGTGAATCGCCTAAAGTAGGGGCTTCGGGAGAAATCCTTAGAGGTACTAGATTATCTACTACAGACCATGTGTATACGTTTACGGTTATCGGTTTGTTTTGCTCTTCAAACTGAGATATACTTTCTATGCTCACTGGAAAGGCTATGTTATCAAAGTTCAGCTCATTTACATATGCTTCATAATTAGATACTCTGTTCGCATTATTTTTAACAGGATGTAAATGCGCTAAAACGCACCACATAAAACACATGTTGTCAGAATTATGTATATTTAATACTGCTCGTTTTAACTCTAGCTCTTTTGGGAGAGGGATGTAAGAATCGCCGACCATATCATAGAACTTTGTTTGTTTCAATATAATTTGAAGGACTCTTCCTTCAGACCAGCCAGAACCCCTTAACTTAGCCTCCTCACTTGCATGGTTAAACTGTGTAAGCATGTAATCAGCCCAGCCAGGTGTAAAGTTGTGATGGCTGATTACTTCTTTCTGTCTTGTTGAAACCCAGACTTCCATGCTAGTATCATCGGGGGTTATATATTTAATCAGAATAACTAACAACACTTTTACTGGTGGGTCAATTTGGAGAGAGTCTGGGATTTTAGAAACAGCATGTGTTACGCTTTTTTGAACATTTATAGGGTTAATGATGTCCATGTTTAATTCAGTGAACGTATCGCTTAATTGTTCATTGATGTCAATTATCTCCTCCCACGTATATAGTTTTCCATCCTCAAATTTACTTGTGATCGTCATTTTTTAAAGTCACAATATTTACGTAAATTAAAAAAAATAAATGTAAATAAAAGTAAGTAAACGGGCTTTTTATTCTTCTCCCAAGCGCTGCAACACTTCAAGACACGTTAACCTTACAAGAACGCCTGCCAATACTTTAGCTTTTTCTGAATCACTACAGTCAATGTTCATCACTTTAATTGCTTCGTCAAATAGTTCACTATGATCTTTTATTATATTGTTTACATCATTCTCAAACCCAAATTCACTAAAATCAATGTTTAATACTTTCATTGTTTCGTCAAATAGTTCATTACAATTCTTTAAATCAGATTCACTGAGTTCAGCAGCCATTTTTAAATGTAAATAAAAAAAAAAATAATTGTAAATGTAAATTCAGCTATTGTTTATTATTCATAGTCTTTTCTAATCGTAGAACCTGATCTTCATTAAAGTGAATAGCTACTCCTTCAGGGCTGGTAGAAACAGTCAGATTAGCATCCTCAGGGGCCATATTATCAACTAAAATGGCAAGCAACTTTACAACTGGTTGGGGCCAAGAATCTGGTAGTTTATTAACGGCTTCCACTACGCCTTCTCGTATAGTTAGACGTTCAAAAAGATCATTAATTAATTCTTCAAACATGCTTTCTAACTCTTCTCTATCGGCCCCCCACCCCCTCTCCTCCTCCCAAATTCTGTATATATTAATAAGCTCTGTAGCTACTTTGGGCTTCATTTTTTTAAATCAGAATAAAATCATAAATTAAAAAAATAATTAACTAGCCGTTCCTCTTGTTTTGCGCAAGAATCAGAAGAGAAATCAATAACAGGCAGCCGATTGAGCGCTACCGCTGCACGCTTGTGCTTGAACCGCCCACGGCTGCTTTAACGTGACTCATATGTGGCGTGATCGTCCCACAATCGCACCAGAAAAATCTATTGTCGCAATGCGCAATTCAGTCGTGCATGCGCCGCCGCAGAGGTAGATTTCATCATTCTCTCACTGACTGTCGTGCGAGAAGGCCGTGTTTGGCTGTGTTGTTATTTTAACAAGGCCTTAGTACATCTACCAGTATGGAGAGGAGTAGTGTGTAGCCAGCACTATCTCCATATAAATGCTCCAAATATACAATGACGGATGTACTACTACTGGCGATTAGAGCCGCCATAAAAGCTCGGCTACAGCAGTTACTGCTGTAACTCTGCCAAAGCCAGCTGCAAGCCCGGTTGAAAAAGAGGAACACAGCAGCAGTCTAGACAGAGCGGTCTTACAAGAGCGATCGACCTAGTTTACAGGGCTGGCAATTAGGTCGAGCGCTCTTACAAGAGCGTTCGACCAAGAGATTGGGGTGGTTTAAATGGTTTGCATATGAAACACCGCAGCCAGTGGTTGCGCAGTAAATGGCAAAATTTAACTGATTCTGGAAAAAAGTCATAGGGCGAGATGACCATGCTGACGGCACTCTGTCACTCTTTATTGGAGGATTTAAATATCTAGTTAGTGGGTTTACAAGTCTAACTTGGAAGCCGTATGATCCATCTACTGCAATTGTTAAATTGCTGAAGTCCAAAGATTTGGGGTTATAAAACGCCCCTACATTGTAGGTAGCACTTTCATTATATTTAAAAGGTTCCATTTTTAAATAGTTTTTTAAAATAGTTATAAAAAAGATGTACATCTATATAACCAAGCAAAACGAGCGTGTGTTCTTAACGTACCCAATTACTAATTGGAGCGGGAGTTGTAGGATTGCCCTTAGAGAAATTGGCTTTAAAGTTATGTGGGTTAACATATCTGAAGAAGCTCAAAATAACTGGATTAATGTTGATGACGAACAAGGCAATCAAATAAGCCATATACAAATACCTGATGGTTATTACAACTTTTGTTCTTTAAAAGAAATACTTAACGATTTTGGCATATTGTTAACAATTAACGAGGCAAACCTTAGAATTACTATGAATTTTCCACTAGAGGAAAGAAGAGAGTACACTTTCCCTAAAGGCCTAGCTAAAATCTTGGGCTACAGAGATTATAGATTTAGCACAAGAGAAGGCATCTATCAATTTGAAGGCAATAAACCATCTGATTTTTCTGTGAATCCAATGTTGTATGTCCATTTACAACAGTTAAAAACAAACACTAATTTGTATAATGGCCGGCCATCTACGGTTCTAAGAGCACTGCCGTCAATTAAGGCGG
>CM065714.1:14821950-14826950 GCA_033310375.1 Conus canariensis | reverse complement strand
GAGAGAGAGAGAGAGAGAAAACCGCCTGCGCGCACAAGAGAGAGGGCGAGGGGGGAAATGGGGGGAGGTTGTTAAAAAAACAAAAACAAAAGAGGGGGGGGGGGGGGGGGGGGAGGGGGAAAAGCAGGGGAGAGGGGAAGTAGGGGGCACGAGTACATCTCAAGTATTTCTTTTTCAACGATCCCAAGAACAGTATTTTTGTCTGTATAAAATGTCCCTGTCTAAGACAACAAAAAGTTCCATGAAAGACAGATTTCCAGACAAAAGTGTGCCTCAGCAGTACAGTTGAAGATCTCAAAGAGATAACACAATATACGACATAAAACGTTACCATATTTTAAACTGTAGAGAATGTCCAAGTTAAAAATCATATACTTTCCATTAAGTCGTAAGTTCAAACAGTGTAACGTCATAACATAACTGTCCACTGTGGTTTACAAGGAATAACATACAGATATGTTAAAAAACATATACGAGAACATATCCTGCCACATAATGAATATGGTCTGTTACCCACTATTTAATTCTATGGTCATATCGAGAAGGAGGGGGAGGCAGAGAGGGAAAGAAAGGAGTAAGGGGGGGGGGGGGGAGGGGAAAGAGAGAGAGAGAGAGAGAGAGAGAGTGAGGGGGGAAGAGAGAGAAAAACCAGGTAGGCAGACACACAGACAAAGAGGGAGGAAGAGAGACACAGGGGGGGGGGGGGGGGGCGAGGGCGGGGTTGAGAATAGGCATTGAGAAAGAGAGAGAGGAAGAAAAGGGGAGAGAGAGAGAGAGAGAGAGAGGAGAGAGAGAGAGAGAGAGAGAGAGACGCTTTGATGATTTATTGCCTTCAGCTATAGGGGCCATTAAGGCAAGGGGGGTATACATATGTCTGGACACATTGCATCATGAAAGTATAAAGAAAATACACATTGTATCATTAAAGTAAAAGGAAACTAAATGATTAAATAAACAAAAACATCAGAACGTAAAGGATTAAAGGATCGCTCACATTGTCAGGATGGTACAGATATTTATATCAAACTACTCGCACGTAAACGATCAAATCTGATTAGAAGACTTCCGTACAGAACGTCCTTTCCTACGCTACCGTTCCCGTCCCTTTAGTTCCAAAACCCAGTTCCCAATCCCTTCTCTCACCTTGCACGAACAAACATAAACAGTAAACGCAAGCTCACATTATTCCATCCCTCCTCCCAACCTCACCCTCTAATCCGACAGATCCCCGACCGCCCGATCGCCCCCCCTCCCCTCCCCTTCCACACCCCACCTTTCCCTTCTCCATTCCCGACCTCGCTGTTCCAAACGCACGCAAGCTCATGTGCGCAAGCGCAAACACACACACACACACACACACACACACACACACACACACACACACACACACACACACACTGAGACTACATGGCCATCCACTAATTACAAAAGAACATACTAAGACAAAACAAGGAACATTAGATTACAATACTGTTGTCATTAAGTTCTAGCTTCTTTTTTCTCGTCTTGGTAGCATCAGTTAAATACTTAGCAAGACCAATGATAGTTGCATCATTATCTGTTGCCAAAAGATTAATTAAACCACTTACTGTAGGCTCGACATGAGTCATATTGAAAAAAGAATATTTTCGGCGAATATCTGACAAGAAGCAACAATGAAAAAGAAAGTGCACTTCATCTTCCTTATTGTGACCGCACATTGGGCAGTCAACACTTCGTTCGCTGGTCATAAACCAGTGTTTTGCAGCGCCTAGACCATGCACTCTTAATCTAAACTTTACCAGATCTTCCCTCATCTTTTTATTCGTTATCAAAGTTAGATATCTCTCAGCTTCAAACGTAATTTTAAAAGAACGGTACCACTCATATTTATCATTATCTTCAATTTCTGAATGCCAATTTTGTTTGTAACATGAAATAATTCTTTCCTTAAATTCTGATATAAACCCCTCCTCCGAGCCAACACCTTGACACAACCATACTACACCAAAACCATTTTCTGTTAGAGTGTTCCTAACTTTTGATGCCCAATTGTATTTGCCTGCTTCTAATTGTAATAACAACATATCATAGGCTTGCCTACATAGTATTGCGTGGAGCCCTATGAATAAAAAAAAAAACTTTTTAGTAGACACAAACTGTGATGATTAAATAGATACATAGAATGAATTAAGATGAGAGGTGAGGGGGGGGGGGGGGGGGAAGGGAGAGGAAAGGAAACTGACAATTATGTCTCCAAAGTATTGACGCCCAAAGGAAATAAAGTCTTTAGTTTGTGGATCCAGAATAGTTCTCTTTTAAGCCTTGAAGTGAGGCCTTGCGCGACAGTATGAGCTCCTTCCATCAGGCAGACGATTTCGTGTCCCCAGCAGAGAAGCAGAGATGGTGGATCACCTGTGATATAATAAGCATGTGCGCGTGTGTGTATGTCTGTGAGCAAGCGGGAAAGTATAGATGCTGGAGTGTGTGTGTGTGTTATGTGTGCATATCCTGGAGCAGTGAAGAATAGAAATGTCTGGAATATGTCTTATCTTAATGATTTTTAACGATAAATCACACATCTCTCTCTCTCTCTCTCTCTCTCTCTCTCTCTCTCTCTCTCTCTCTCTTTTCATGCATGAGGGCACGTATGTATATATAATTATGTGTGGCTGAGTGCATGTTTTATTTGCACTACCAAAGAAGGAGAAAGACTGAAATTCCATTTTTGTGATATATGCATGTTTTATTGTTTGAAAGTAATTTTAATTTTAGTGTCATGTTTGTAACTAAAATATATATATGTCTTAACTTTTAGGACAGCGGTCACGAATGTAATTTCTCTTTTAACAAGAGATAATAAAGTTTTCTGAATCTGAATCTGAATCTGAATCACACTCTTTCTATTACAATACATTTCATGTCTGTCAGAGAATGGTCATTTTGATTAAAGTGTCGAGTGACTAAGGTACCGGTGTTCTTTTTTATATTTAACCTATGCTGGTAGAATCTTGTTTTCAGAGAATTTTTAGTTTCACCCACGTACTGTGCATGTTGGCATTTATCACAGAATAACAGACAGATGATATTACTGCCCTCACAGTCCAGCTTGTCTCTTATGGTAAACTTTTCTCCAGTTCTAGAACTGGTAAAATATTTACTTTGCATCATGTGTTCTACACATATTACACATTTTTCAAGCATTTATAACATCCTGTTTCACCTTGGGTTGCAACTGAGAGTGGTAGGGCAGAGGGCATTAAAATGTTTTTCAGAGAATTACAGTTCCTTTCCCCCACAATTGGTTGTACTGGTGCAGCCTTTCTCATCTTAGTACTATTGTGCAGAACCGGTAGTTGTTCTTTCAGCCAGGTTCGCAGTGGGGGATTTAAAGGATTATGTGTTACAACTAAAGGTACTCTGGAATTTTTTCTTTTAGACCTGTATTCTAATGTATCCAGTCTAGGGGTTTTTCTGCTTTCTGCCTTGCTCTTAGAAGGATGGAGAGGGGATAACCACGGCGTAGGAAGTGCTGAATCATGTCTTCACTGTTAGTTTTAAAATCTGCCATATTGGAACAAATGCGTCGTAAACGTAAAAACTGGCTGACAGGTACATTATTTATGCAATGGCGTGGATGGCAAGATTTAAAATGTAGGTATGCATGGGCATCGGTCTGTTTCGTATACAGATCGGTGCTAATGTACCCGTTCGCAAGTTTTAAAAGGATATCTAAGAAGGGTATTTCAGTAAAAGAACTATTTACTGTAAACTTGATGGAAGGGTGAAAAGAGTTAAGAAAATCACTGAAACGATCAAGGTCCGATTCCGTGCCCGTCCACAACAGTAAAATATCGTCAATAAATCTTTTCCAGTGTTCTGGGTTTATTTTCATGGGACTCATTTCGAGTAGGCGGCTTTCCAGCCACCCCATGAATAGGTTGGCAATAGTAGGTGCCATGGGGGTGCTCATAGCTGTGCCTGACTTTTGTCGGTAAATGGCCTCTTCAAAAGTAAAAAAATTGTTTTTTTTAAAATATGTCTAATAATTTCAAGGAGAACTAGTCCTGGAGGACCTCTTTCACACGGTTGAAGCGATAAAAAATGATCCACAGATTTTTCTGTCTCGTCATGAGGAATGTTGGTATAAAGACTAACAACATCTATGGTTACCAGTTTCGTAGTTGGAGGAAAAGGACCCAGTTTGGTGTTCCATTCATTCACTAGTCTGAGCACATGTGTAGAGTCCTGCACATAGCTAGGTAAGCGGGTGACATAGTCTCTAAGCTAATAATCAACCAGTTTAGAAAGAGTTTCAGTAGGTCCTCAACACTAGAGACTATGGGGCGACCAGGTGGGTTTATAAGACTTTTGTGTACTTTCGGTAAATGGTAAAAAATATGTGTACGTGTGCTTCTGGGGTCTAGACTGGCCCATTTATGTGTGTTGTCGTTTATATAGGATTCGCTCTTTAATTTGTCTGTGATCTTGTTAGACTCGGTTGCTATTTTAGCAGTAGGGTCATGGTCAACACGCTCATAATGTAGGGGGTCGCTAAGTAGTCTAAATGCTTCCTGTATATATTGTTCAGTATTTTGGATTACGATGGCGCCCCCTTTATCAGCTCTACTGATCCTAATTATTCTGTTATGAACTAGTTGTTTGAGTTCAAGGAGTGCTCTGCGTTCACTGGTGGTTAGGTTGTCTCTGGGTCTTTTACTAGGCTGGTGGGTAGAGGTAAGTCGTTCTATGACGTCGCAGTAAGCGTCCAGTGCTGCATCTCTTCCCACAAGGGGGGGGGGGGGGGGGGGGGGGGGTGAGGGGGGGGTAAAAAGTTTTCTTGTAAAAATGAGGAGGAGTTTCTTCCTCATCATCGTCCTGAAGGTCGTCATAAAACATTTCTTTCAAACGTAGCCTTCTACACCCCTCACGTACATCCTGGGATAATTGCTGTGTGTCTAGAGTCGAGGGGTCGGGCAGAATTTCGGACCAAGACTCAACACTTTCAACTGTTCAGAGGA
>CM065714.1:14809450-14816950 GCA_033310375.1 Conus canariensis | reverse complement strand
TAGTGAGTGTGAAAACATTTTTAGCTGAAATCCAAATAACTACGTTAGCGTTGCTAGAGTGGAAGGAAAGCTGGCATCGCTCGTAGATTAACCCGTTTTTCAAGAGTAATAATGCCCACCATTTCACATACTAATCACAGAACGGTGCTAGTTATATTTTTTTAAAAGCGGTATTTGTTCAAAAAAGCTTCCCTTTCTTACGTCTTGCCATGAAAGGTGACAATGATCATATCTGCGCGAAGATGAAGCGCATTTCAAAAGGAAAGAAGGAGAATCAGTCTAGTCTAGATTATCAACACATCGTCTCAGTTGATTTTCTTTTAAATCTGTCTCTTTCAGTCATAGACAGTCATTCATGTGTTGAGTTACGTGCTTTCTGTACACGGTCCGGTGATCCATATCTAATCAAACCACAGTTCACTGAACTAAAGGAACGAGACGGCTAGGGCATGGCAAGTTCAGCTGCACGGAATATCCACGTGTTGGCACCACGTGTTGGCACCAGGGCATGGACTTTGGCAGTTGGTAGTAGTCTTACTCACTGGCTGCACACCAAAAATTAGCGCGCCAAGGTCTTGCTTAAGAAGTCGAGTATTTATAGGCTGGCACAATTAAATTGTTTTGAGGATTTTTATTGTGTCTAAAAGTTGATTCTCCTCGTCTTTTATATGACCATCAAAGGACAAGCCAGGTGGTTCTGAGCAGACGGATTAAAAATCAAAGGAAGGGGACTATTTAGGGGATACCAGCTGGCGCAAAGAGAGGGTCACGGGTGAGTGCAAAGGTCTGAAATATGACTTCAGCCAAGGGGAAGGTCACGCATTTGAAGATTGTGAATGATATTATTGGTGGAAATCCCTCAAAATAAGTGAAGTAATTGGTGGGTGGTTGTTCTTTTGATCAATTATCGGTCTAATAAGAAATGCTGGCTCAAATTTATGCTAGGTCTCAAAACGCTTACGTGGATTATGTAATGGTTCGGTGCAAAATTCTAATTGTGGCGTGTGGCCACTACCGCGACCGTGCTTCAGAGCTCTACACTTCCAACATGGCGCGTGCACCCAAGCGATAACGTGACCTTCTCATTTGCATGCGACCTCCGAGATCTCTATGCCTTAATCGCCGGCACTATCACCGCCATTTTCTGGATTTTCGCTACCTGTATTTTTACAGCACATAATTGTCAGTTTGCATCGCTGTCGTGCACCGTTTTGAGGAGAGATTTTGTGAGTACGTACGGGGTGGTTTCTTTTCGTATCAAAACGTACGATGACAGAGCACACTTACTGAACAATCATTTGCGTCATGGATTATCTGGGGTACAGAGTGACATTTGTGCCCACAACCAAAGGGGAGCAACTCTTGCTTGTTAAATGTCCATGGTTTAGCGCACCGCTAAAAGACAACCAAATGTGCCCCCTAATGGAAGAATACGTTCCGGAGGTCGATAATTTACAAGCGTTTAGGAATCAGCGTTAGTATTGAAGGTAGGCTTGAGAGAAAGATATCCTAGTCACCAGAGTCTGGTTCTGCCAGTCAATCATTGTCATCATCTTCAATCTTGAAGGCGTCTAGATCGAGGAACACTGGCAGAGAGAGAGAGAGAGAGAGAGAGAGAGAGAGAGAGAGAGAGAGAGAGAGAGAGAGAGAGAGAGTACACCTACACCAATCTGTGATTTTCTATGAACTATGCTCCATTTACACACACACACACACACACACACACACACACACACACACATCATATATATATATATATATATATATATATAGAGAGAGAGAGAGAGAGAGAGAGAGAGAGAGAGAGAAAGAGAGAGAGAGTACACACACACATACCTATCTGTGAGTATTATATATATATATATATATATATACATATATATAAACAGTCATTAAAATCCTTAAATATATATATATTATATATATATATAATAGAGAGAGAGAGAGAGAGAGAGAGAGAGAGAGAGAGAGAGAGAGAGAGAGAGAGAAGAGCACCTACACCAGTGAAATGCGTTTTCTTTTTCTATTCAGTGAAATCTGTCCCACTTCACGTCGACAGCAGAAGACAATAGTGCACCTCCTGCCGTTCATCTTGGCAGTGTTCAACGGCGATCGTTTGGGGTCATTCGACAGGAGGTATGACTGTTTTCGGGCAGACGGACTTGTCAAGGCGAAAAAAAGAGGTCTAGGTTTCTAGGTTAGGTTAGCCACCCGCTCGTGTAGCACTTTACGCCTGCAGCGTTTGATGAAGTACCCAAAGCATTAACAAGTATTGTCGACGAGGCCCTGATACAACTCAAAACGCACCAATGCAACAATGTCCACGAAAACCAAATAACAGTGCGTGACTTGTTTGTCTGTACCCTCTCCTCTCCAAATCTCTTCCCTCTTCTTTTTCCATTTTTTTTTTTTGCTGTCCCAACCTCTGCGCCACCTCAGAGGCAGTGCACCCACGCGCTCATTCCGACACCCCGTCTACAGCCACAGCCCGGTCGGCCCCGCCGCAGCCCCGGCACCGGCAATCCACAGGGAGCAGTCAATGTCAAGTCGCCAAGAGGCAACCCACCGGAGGAGACACTGCACTGCTGCCGAGTCACTTCGGTGGTGTTCAGTGGCGCCTGTTCTGATCTAACATACGCAGGACACCACCTACTAAGCCCCCTACTGACGACAATAATTGCTTAGTCGCGGAGCCGGCGCGAGTGAGCTCTCCCTCCGGAGGGCGCCACCACGTCCGTCCAACGACAGCCCCCATAGACTCGCCGATACCGGTGACCCCGACGGAACCAAACCAAGACTACAGACGTGGAGAGGACATCGAAATTGAGGTCACCATGAGAGCAGGGCATGAAGGGCCACAGAATTTGAGACATTTTTTTATGCTGATCGATGAGAATGAGGATGATTAAGATGATGCTACGGATTTCCATTTCGGTCTGAGACTACATGACAGGCTGTACTCTACGCTTCCTTTCATAATATATCCCGGCGTCAACCAGGCCCGAGAGATACAGGCACCTGCAGTGTTGGTCAGGAAATTTGAGCAACACTCTCAGAAACGCATCCATTAAGTGGATGAAACTAGACTGTGTGGTCCCAGTCTTCCTAACTGAGTCCGCAGCAAACTCAACTCTGGGTAGGAGCCGGTCGGGGCAGAAAAGCCACATGACTCTGATGGGATTCGAACCCACGACCTCCCAGCCGAGAGTCCGCGACGCTGACCACTTCGCCACGGCGGCTGGTCTTCTCTTTCCATTCTGCAATTAAAGTTTTTCACCCAGGCCACATTCTTCATCATCATCATCATCATCATCATCATCATCATCGTCGTCGTCGTCGTCGTCGTTATTGTTATTACTGATATCATCATCATCATTACGATGATGATGGTGATGATGGATGATAATGATAATTAATATCATCATCTTCATCATTACTATCATTTTTTTAAAATTATCATTATAATTATAATGATTGTGATTGTGATCATCATCTTCATCATCATCATCATTATTGTTATTAAAATCATTATCATCATCATCTCCGTCATCATCATTATCACCATCATTCATCAAACATGATAAACCACCCCCACCCCTCCTCTTTCAGTTATTAGTATCGTTGTAATCTGTACCTCCTCCCCTCCAACCTCTCATCTCTTCTCTCTCAATTCCGTAATTTTAGTCTTACACCCAGACCACAGTTTGCACCAAGATCGAAAAGACAGATAAATGACCGTTTGTCCTTTGTTGACATTACTTTGAATGTTGTTTGCCCTGCTTGAAGAAGACTCAATAGGTCGAAACGCGTCGTACCTGTGTTGTAATTTGTCTGTCCCTTCGTTAAGCGGTTCAGTAATTCCATTTTCCCCCTTAACTCATTCCGCCCCTTAGTGCCTGCAGTCGGCCAATTGTTGGTCGGCGATACCCACTTACTTTCACTTCTAATCGTATTAATATTCATTAGGAAAGGGAGCTTACTCTATTATGCATTGCTTCCCAGTGATTTGGCGAGGTTCGAGCGCTGTTTCTGAGCAGTTTTACGCGTGTTTTTTTTTCTTTTCCCGTTTTAGAAGCCAAAATGAGCAAACGAGCACGATACACTGTTAAACAAGACAGATATGAGCTCTTCCTCGACGATGACTCCGATTTCGACCCCGAAGTGGCTGATTTAGAGTCGGAAGACGGTGAGACTTCTCAAACTTCATCGATCGCGAGTCCACAGGTTGACGGAGCTGCCGAATGGCACGCAAATGATTGTGAACATGCGTGACAACAAAAAGTAGGTTTTTTAACCAAAACTTTATCTAAAAAAAAAAAATCACAAACTAAAGATTCATAAGACAGTCTGAAATTTTGAAATAACATAACACATTTATCCATCAGCAAGTATGCAAAATTTCAACAAATTTCATGCTGTAGTTTTTGAGATATAGATGTTTTATTTGGGTAACCATACATTTTGCTGTTAACTCCCAAAACCTTCAGGCCGGGCGTGTCCTTCTCTGGTAAACTGGGCAGGGCGCAAAGGGTTAAATAAGCATGCAGCGATCTGGAGGAAAACTGTAGCAGCTGTAACAACACAGCAGTCTTGACGAGCAATATAGCAGACCGCTGCATGGTTACATTTGTCGTGAACATTGCTACATTGATACATTTTACAGTGTGTGTTTGGACAATGTAACGATGGGTGAAGTTTTCGTCGAGACTGTTGCTTTCTTGCCAGATTTTATCGACCGATAAGTACCGAACCAGTGGAATCTTGAGACAAATCTCTTGCTGTAGGTGGCTACTAAATCATATTTCTATCTATTTAGACGCTTAAAGAGCATTGGACTATACAGTTAATAATAATTGTCTTTTATTAAGTCCCTGTTCACTTGTATAATAGAAAACATCTCGCTAGATGCGTAGATTCCTTTGGGATGATCATTTCCGATCATTTTGTTTCATTCCCCCATCCCTCAACCAAGCTATTGCAGCTGTTGATGTTCTCGATTAACTGGTTGCCTCCTCGCTTCACACACACACACACACACACACACACACACACACACACACACACACACACACACGCACACACACACACACACACACACGCACGCACGCACGCACGCACGCACGCACGCACACACACACACACACACACACACACACACACACACACACACCGAGCCACTTTGCTCCCCCATCACCCACCTACATTCTTTTGCTGTTCAACTCTGTGAAACAGAAGAAGAAGAAGAAGAAGAAGAAAGTTTTTTTTAAAATTAAATTTCTGGTTCGAAAATGTGCGTGTGATTTCAGTATCAATACTCCATCGGGTTCAGTAGTTATTGATTGATAAAACCGGAAGAACGCAGCAATCTTGACATAAAAACTGTAACTGTTGTTTCATTGTTTATTTCAAAGTTTGGTGACTGCAGACAGAAGCTGAAACAAAGTTAAAAGAAAAAAAAAAATACTATTCTGCCGTACGAAAGAAAGAAACAAATCACGAAACAATTTGTCTTGCAATTTGTTTGCTTCCGTTGGTCTTGCAAATTTGTTTGTTTCTTTCGCTGAGCGGAATAGTAATTGTTCTTTTCAGTTGTGTCATTGTTCGTTCATCCAACGTACAACATAGCACTGTGGCAATCTGCACACACACACCACACACACAACACACACACACCACACACACACACACAAAGAAAAACAAAACAAAACAAAACAAACGATGTAGAAGTCTGGACGAAGTGTTACGTTTCACACCCAGACTGCTGTTTTGTTACATCTTTTTTTTTCTTTTGTGCACATTGCTACATTTCCTTTTAGGTTTATTATTTCATTCTTTATTCGTTCAATGTAAACATAGCATTGTGGCAATCTGCACGAAAAACAAAAAAAGTAACAATGTAGAAGTCTGCATAAAGAGCTACGTTTCACATTCATGCTGCTGTCAATTTTTTTCTTTGGTGCACATTGCTGCGTTGTGACATTTTCCGTTGCATCAGCGCCCTTCGGAATACCCATTAATACCCAAACATCACAAGGAGATGGTGAATTGAGTGCAGTCGAAGATTGCAGCGTATCCAACACCACTTCTTCCACTTACGGGCTGTTGAAGTGTTGACAGACAACTCGTGATTTAAAAGACGCCTAATTTTTTTATGTCATTTTACTATTTACTTACTTTGCTCAGCTGGGGCAGACAAACTTTACCGCACGTTTGAGTAGAGAGTTCATATTCACTGGGATATTATTCCCTAGCCGAAATAATTGTAATGTAAATATGGAACGGGGCTGATAACTGAATTTACAAGTGACAAGAGTCAAACGAAACGAACCGGATTCTTTCTCATCGTGTTCTAGAGCAATATTTATAGACAGTCGTAAATTAAAATTAAAAAAAGAAAAGAAAAGAAACACGTGACTTTTTGTGGCTTTTCTCTCCAGCTCTGTGATATTTCCAGTTGCACTTTTATCAAAGAGGTGTCGACGCGTGCGAACTAGTTCATATTCCATAATATACGCTACGTCACATCTGCAAACCTCAGAGACCACAAGTGCGTTATCATTTACAGCTGATAACGCACTGAAGGTCTGACTAGCGCGTTGGGCTAATGCGTAGGTCAGACATCCGCTGAGTCGTAGCCACGAGACCCTCTACTTCAATTGTCTCATCTTTGTTGTTAATTTATTTATCCATCAGCTTCAAATCATGCGTAGTGTGGTCTCAAAACTTAGCGGATGTGGTGTGGCGTATATGGACTAGTCCGCACGCAGTGACGCCACCTTGATGAAACTGAAACTGAAACTTAC
The DNA here is from genome assembly GCA_033310375.1 of Conus canariensis. Classification (NCBI taxonomy): domain Eukaryota; kingdom Metazoa; phylum Mollusca; class Gastropoda; order Neogastropoda; family Conidae; genus Conus; species Conus canariensis. Next base: position 14,810,147 of record CM065714.1, on the reverse strand, counting down.
AGCTGATGCAATGATATAAACCAGTGACTAAGATAAAAAGTAGTTTCCCAAGTGAGGGGACTGCAGGCGAAAATGGAAACAAACGTAAAGAAAATTTACTATGCCGACACATGAAAGACACCAAGTTCACGTTCATTTTGCGCCCAGTTTGAGCAGATAAATGGCTGTCTGTTTGTGCTTTGTCTCCATTGTTCTGAGTGTTGTTTATCTGGCCTGAAGAAGACCAAAAGAGGTCGAACGCGTTGAGTTTGTTTGGTAAACTTGTTCGTTTCTTTGGTTTGGCGGCAAAGTCATTTTTCTTTTAGTTTGTTTAAGATAAAAGTTTTTAAGACGAGAGTCCCATGAATACGACTTAGCAGATGTCCCAACGCTCTTCTCAAACTATGGGTACCTATCTCATACTGTCTGCGCTATTGCTGTAGTTGTATGCGAGTGTTTGTGTGTGTGAGCGCGCATGAGCTAGTGTGTGTGTGTGTGTGTGTGTGTGTGTGTGTGTGTGTGTGTGTGGTGGTGTGTGCGTGCGTGCGTGCGTGCGTGCGTGCGTGCGTGCGAGGTGCTTGCGTGCGTGCGTGCGTGCGTGTGTATTTGTGTACGTGTGTGTGATCTGTGGGCTTGTCCCAGCAACCTCCAGCATGTGAGCTGTGAGAGAGACGGGTGACTGACGGACGAACATGGTGGAACTGATCGAAATTCATTG
>CM065714.1:14796950-14799450 GCA_033310375.1 Conus canariensis | reverse complement strand
CCGTGTGGCATGAGTGATTTCGACGAAAGCCTGACTGAAATGGGTGGAACAGTTTGTGATGTTCCATATGTTTAGTTAGGTGTTTGTGAACATGCATCTCAAGAGGTTTCGATACAACGGATAAAAGAGATATTGGTCTAAAATTGTTTAAATCAGTGAGATCTCTTGATTTGGGTATGGGAATGACTTTTGCTGCCTTTAGACCACATGGGAAGACATTCTGATCAATACACAAATTATAAACATACGTAAGGGTATCAACAATGTAAGGTAGAGCAAGCTTGAGTATAGAAGCATTTAAGTTATCTGGACCCATTGCTTTTTTATTTTTAAGTTTTAAATTAAGGAACCAACTTCATTAATAGCAAGCAAGGGGATGCTAAATGAATCTCTAGTATTTAATCGTTCTTGACAAAACGATTGGAGAACAGCAGGAGTCTCATATCGATTAAGGAATGTGACACTGGCAGCCGTTTGTACTGATTCAGTTACCTGAAGGAAATGATTGTTGAAAGTGTTAGTAGACCACATAGTCGCAGTATTATCTGATTTCTTTCTCGACTTGTCAGTTATTTCATTAACAGCACGCCATAATGATGCTGTATCCCTGTTTGCGTTTATCAGTTTCCTAAAATGCTCAGATTTTGATTTTCTAACCAGATCTGATACTCTGTTTCTCTGCTTTTTATATTCATCTACTTTTTTGCGGTTTTAAGTGCATCCCTTAGTGCCATTTCTATAATAATGTCTTTTGTCAGCCAGCTGGGAAGTACTCTGTGTTTTACCCTTTTTCTCCTAAGTGGGGCATGTTTATCAACGATTGAGAGAAAGATATTATACCAGGTATTATACGCTTCATTTGGGTCTGTGTAATTCAGTACACTGTAGAAAGGAGCTAAGCTTAAGTCGAGGAAAAATTCATCCTTACTGAAATTTTTGAAGCAGCGATATTGAATGGTTGTGTGGAGAGAGAGAGAGAGAGAGAGAGAGAGAGAGAGAGAGAGAGAGAGAGAGAGAGAGAGAGAGAGAGCAGACAGACAGACAGACAGACAGACAGGCAGGCAGGCAGGCAGACAGACAGACAGAGAATTTCAGTGTCAAAACATGTCAAAGCAACACTCCTACATGAGCCACAGCAACACAAACGCAAAGATAACACTCCCTTCCCTCCTCCATCCCTTCGCACACCTCTTCCCCTCTCCCTTCCTCTCTCTCCCCCCCCCCCCACCTTCCCATCCCCCAATCATGAATCGTCACAGGTAAACATGACACGCACCCCACAACATAAACGCCAGCTACAGTGTCTCCACCACCATGCTGTTTGTCCGGCGAGACGACGAAGACCATCTAGTCATCCTGGGATCGGGAGCGAGTGCGTAGATGACTGGTCAGGCCGATCTGCGCCCGGAAAGATCTATCACAGTACGGACAGGGGATGGTGGCAGCAGTTGGAGATCTGTTGACACTGGTCTTCCTGATCATCCTGCGCTGCTCAGCTGCAGCAATTCTGTTGCCTTCTTAGGTCTCTGCACCTTTGCGGAGACCTGTGAAGGCAACAGAATTGTCTCCACCACCATCAGTTTATACTCAGATCAGAAACGAAAGCAGGAATGTATAAGTGTATGTTCAAAATAAGTACTGTATACTATTTTTGTTTACTAATTAATGTCATCCGTGACCTTGGAGCCTCGAGAAAATAATCGTAAATGAAAGTGTGTCTGTACAATTTAATTTCTTCATATACCGTACTTCCATGGAGTCGATGATTTAAGTAATACGTTTTATAACCTTGCATTATGTTTGTGAACATTATTTGTTAGGTGTGCCCATTTAAAAGATAAAAATTCTAGATTAAGGAAAAAAAGAACGCTAAGGTAGCAAGATAGTCATTACTGTATGATTATTTGAATAGTTGGAATTAGAGTTCTAATTCAAATGACATGCAGTTTTTTTGTTGTTGTTTTCTTTTTTTTTTTTTTTTTTTTTTTTGGGGGGGGGGACATATTTTTGTTGTTTTCGTTTCATGTGATCTTTGTAACTGTTTGAAATGAAATGAAAAAATAAAAGAGCTCTTTAAAAAAAAAAAAAAAAAAGAGAGAGAGAGAGAGAGAGAGAGAGAGAGAGAGAGGAGAGAGAGGAGAGAGAACAAGGAAAACACCCCAAAAACAAATGTGACACACACACACACACACACACACACACACACACACAAAGCGAAAGCAGTGTATTCGGACACTTCCCCTGATCACAACTCTCATGACCTGGATTATGGCACGTGAAAGGCGCTTTTGTTTCTGTGTTGGGCTGATTCTTCCAGTCGGGAGAAGACAGTGGGGTTAGGCGTCAAAGGACATAGGGGAGCGGGAGGGAAAGGAAGTGGAAATAAAAGGCTAAGCGTGGACACAGCTTACAGGTAAAGAATTCCACCCGTGTTCAGCCTAACACTGTGTCGTCTGGGAATTGTTGTGCTATTAGAATTGCAAACAAGGTCTGCATCTCC
>CM065714.1:14761950-14791950 GCA_033310375.1 Conus canariensis | reverse complement strand
TCAGTTTCTTTACTTCCTTCATTCTTTTTTTTTTTTTCCATTTCTTACGCAGGGTGCATGCTGTGTGTAACGTGTCATCCATACCAACGGCCAAACTGGCCTACTCTTCCGAAAGTTGGTGATGGGATTTTACGTGTGTGCAAGATATTATGCGAGAAAGCGTAAAGCGGGCCGTTAGCAAAATACCAGATTCTTGGCCCCCACCAGTTGTAAAGTTGTTTGCTATTTTAGTTGATAATATGGCTCCTGAAGATGCTAATCTGACTGTTTCTACCAGCCCCGAAGGAGTAGCTATTCACTTTAATGAAGATCAGGTTTTACGATTAGAAAAGACTATGAATAATAAACAATAGCTGAATTTACATTTACAATTATTTTTTTATTTATTTACATTTAAAAATGGCTGCCGAACTCAGTGAATCTGATTTAAAGAATTGTAATGAACTATTTGACGAAACAATGAAAGTGTTAAACATTGATTTTAGTGAATTTGGGTTTGAGAATGATGTAAACAATATAATAAAAGATCATAGTGAACTATTTGACGAAGCAATTAAAGTGATGAACATTGACTGTAGTGATTCAGAAAAAGCTAAAATATTAGCAGGTGTTATTGTAAGGTTAACGTGTCTTGAAGTGTTGCAACGCTTGGGAGAAGAATAAAAAGCCCGTTTACTTACTTTTATTTACATTTATTTTTTTTAATTTACGTAAATATTGTGGCTTTAAAAATGACGACCACAAGTAAATTTGAGGATGGAAAACTATATACGTGGGAGGAGATAATTGACATCAATGAACAATTAAGCGATACGTTCATTGAATTAAACATGGACATCATTAACCCCACAAACGTTCAAAAAAGCGTAACACATGCTGTTTCTAAAATCCCAGACTCTCTCCAAATTGACCCGCCAGTAAAAGTGTTGTTAGTTATTCTGATTAAATATATAACCCCCGATGATACTAGCATGGAAGTCTGGGTTTCAACAAGGCAGAAAGAAGTAATCAGCCATCACGACTTTAATTCTAACTGGGCTGATTACATGCTTACACAGTTTAACCATGCAAGTGAGGAGGCTAAGTTAAGGGGTTCTGGCTGGTCTGAAGGAAGAGTCCTTCAAATTATATTGAAACAAACAAAGTTCTATCCTATCCTACTTGGCGATTCTTACATCCCTCTCCCAAAAGAGTTAGAGTTAAAACGAGCAGTATTAAATATACATAATTCTGACAACATGTGTTTTATGTGGTGTATTTTGGCGCATTTACATCCTGTTAAAAATCATGCAAACAGAGTATCTAATTATGAACAATATAAGCAAGAGCTGAACTTTGATAACATAGCCTTTCCAGTGAGTATAGAAAGCATATCTCAGTTTGAAGAGCAAAACAAACCAATTACCGTAAACGTATACACATGGAATTCAGTAGACAATCTAGTGCCTCTAAGGATTTCTCCCAAAGCTCCTACTTTTGGCAATTCACTTAAGAATCATGTAGACTTGATTCTGTTTACAGACGGTCTAAAGAGCCATTATGTATTAATTAGAACAATAAGCAGACTGTTAGAATATACATCAAAGCATAAATCTAAACAGGAGCTCTGTAGGAGGTGTTTGGTCAGAATTCCTACTATAGAAGCAGCTGCCAGTCATAAGAAACATTGTAAAAGTTTTGTAGACTGTAAAACCGAACTTCTTATGCCTCCACCAGGGTCTAAAGTTAGTTTTAAGAATGTACGAAAAATGCAGATGAGCCCATACGTAGTCTATGCTGACTTTGAATCGCTCTTGCCACAGTACTGCGGCCCACAACAAGAACAAGAACAAAAAACGACCTTATTAACCACCATCAGATCTGTTCTTATGCGTTTATTGTTGTTAGGTCAGATGGCCGACACACACGCCCAGAGATTTACAGAGGTCCCGACGCAGCTAGTAGATTTTTAGAGCAGATGAAACAACTTCGCAATTACTACTCCAATCAGCTGAACCTTTCAGACATTAAGATGACTCCTGAAGATGAAGAACGTTATAAATCAGCTACTCACTGTTGGATTTGCGGTCTAGAGCTAACACCTAACAGTAAAGACGCGACAGTAAGAGACCACGATCACATTACTGGCAAATTCAGAGGGGCCGCGCATAATAGCTGTAATCTTCAACTTAAGGTTGATCCCAAGACATGGAAACTGCCTATCTTCTTTCATAACTTACGAGGCTACGATTCTCACTTTATCATGCAAGCAGTGACTTCTAAATATAAGAGGGTTAGCTGTATTGCACAGTCTTCAGAAAAGTACATGACTTTTACTCTCGACTGTTTATCCTTTTATGACTCTGCCCAACATCTGATGGGGAGTTTAGATAAGTTAGCAGGATCTCTACAAGACTATCCAATCACTAAAAAATACTTTGACCCATCTTTAGTCCGTAAAGGCGTCTATCCTTATGAATACATGAACTCGTGGGATAGGTTTGACGAAGACACGCTTCCCCCTAAAGGCGCTTTCTTTTCTAGTCTTAGAGGCAAAGACATAACTGATGCTGAATATGAATACGCTCAGAAAGCCTGGACAGAATTACACTGCCGAACAATGGGCGATTATCACGATCACTACTTGATGGCTGACGTGTGTTTATTGGCAGACGTCTTTCAGAATTACAGAGCTACTTGCATGAAACATTACAGCTTAGACTCATCACATTACATCTCTGCGCCTGGCCTTTCTTGGGATGCATTCTTAAAGTCTACAAACATCCAGACCGACTTAATTTCTGATCTGCCCACACTTCAGATGATTGAAGACGGTTTAAGGGGAGGCATTAGCATGGCCTGTCATCCTTACTGCAGAGCCAACAACAAGTATTTAGACGATTATGACCCCACCAAGCCATCCAACTATCTAATGTACTTAGACGCCAACAATCTGTATGGGTGGGCCATGAGTCAACCACTTCCATTAAGAAACTTTAAAATGATAAACGGGCCTCATGATGTCAATACTGTGTTGAGTATGCTATCACAGCTTACGCCTGATAATCCAATAGGACTAATTTTGGAAGTAGACTTAGAATATCCTGAAGAATTACACGATCTCCACAACGATTACCCCCTAGCCGCAGAAAGATTAAAGATGAGAGCCCCATCGAACCTCCTAAACTTGTACCTAACCTCTTTAACAAAACTAAATATGTGTGCCATTACAGACTCCTACAGTTTTACTTAAGACATGGGCTAAAGCTGACAGCTGTTCACAGAATAATTGCCTGTGACCAAGAGCCTTTCATGAGGCCATACATCATGAAGAACACCGACCTTAGAACTAAGGCCACTGATGCCTCAGAAAAAGACTTTTTTAAGTTGATGAATAACAGTTGTTTTGGCAAAACCATGGAGAACGTACACAATCGTAAAGATGTAAGATTAGTTACAAACGAAAAACAAGCAATTAAGCTGGCCTCTAAACCTAACTATCAAGACTTTAGAAAATTTAACGACAGCCTGGTTGGCATCATGATGAAGAAAAAGGATGTTAAGTTGGATAAGCCGGTGTTTATCGGATTTGCCGTATTAGAGCTGTCAAAGTTATTAATGCTAGAATTTCTATACGACTACTTTAAGCCGCTGTACCCAGAAGCAAGAGTTCTTTACACAGACACCGATAGTTTTATTCTGGACATCCCAACTGAAGACTTCTATAAGGATTTAGAAGCAGAAGTAGCTAAAGGAGCTGATGGGTGGTACGACACATGTGACTACCCAAAAGATTCGCCTTTACATTCAACCGTGAACAAGAAAGTGATTGGAAAGATGAAGGATGAATTTAATGGGACGGTTATACAAGAATATGTTGGCCTGCGGTCAAAGATGTATAGCGTTGCCAGCCAAACTTCTGTAACAAAGAAAGCTAAGGGCATAAGTAAAGAAGTTGTCAAAAAAAATATAACTCACGACAACTACAAACAGGCTCTCTTTGAAAACAAAGTATTTCATCACACAAATGTTAATCTGCGCTCTACTCTTCATCAAGTAAACACAACTGCAGTTAATAAGAAATCACTAGTCTCTAACAATAACAAGAGAACTTACGTCAATCCTGAGTTTTCATATGCTGTAGGACATTGGAGAACTTTAAAAGATTGACTTGACTTGTACTTACCTTAAGAACTTAACTAGTACTTACTTAAGAACCTAACTAGTACTTACTTAAGAACCTAACTAGTACTTAACAAGAACTTATATTTTTTTTGCACTTAACTTGTAATTTACTTGCGCTTAACTTAAAAAGTACTTTCTATAACTAACTTAACTTGTACCTATCTAGTTCTTAACTTGTACTTTATTTAGTTCTTTAAAAACTATTCCATAGAAAATGGGTCTACAGCAGGAGGTTGTACTTTTTTTGCAGAAGTTGGTTCTTCTTCTTCTTTTACTGTGGGGGCTTGTGACTTTGCTGCTGCTAGGTATGGCGTTAGACATTTGTATGCTAAAAAACCCCACCAACAACAACCGCAGCAAATACATAATAATACATCTTATCGTTTGATTGTGATTGTGTTGTTGTTAATTGTGTTGTTGCTGACGGCGGCGATGTTGTATTACTATCTAATAATCTTTGTTTTGCTGCTTGGTTTGCTTTTTGCAGTCTGTTCCATTCAGCTAGTTTACGACCGGCCTCAACACGCCCAGCACTTTTAGACTTAGTAACACTACTCACTTGTGGGACACTCGCCTGTAGATTCACTTGTGGGACACTCTCTTGTGGGACACTCACTTGTGGCGCATTCTGCTCCTGCGGAGTCTTCTTCTCCTGATCGCTCATTTTTTTTATTGCGATTAAAATTAATATGATTAAAATTAATATGATTAAAAGTAATTAATCCCATGATGAATGGACATAACATCGTCCCAAATCTATAATACATGTCACATCCTAGAGATTCTAGGGACTTTGTTAAAACCGGATCTTGTGATAAGTCATATTTTAAATCTTCTTCTGAATCAACCGGCGCCATCTTACTTACTAACTTAGCATATAAACTAATCATTGTCTGTCCCACCGATCTAACCATTTTTGATCCTAGCTGTGCCTCGTACCTGGCGTAATACTTCTCAATGTCTGATGTAGACAATTGCTGAATCTGTTCGATACTTAGTTCAACGCCTAAATACTGTTTAGTTTTTCCACACGCGGCCAGAGAGTATAATCTTTCTTTATGGCAGAGGTCTACGGAGTAGCCCGCCTGCTCCTCACACTTTAATAGTTCGTCACAATCCATTTTTAAAAGCAATAAAAAATAATATAATACTTTTAAAACCATGAGTTTAACGCTGGTTAATTATGCAGTGCCTATCGTTGGTGTTATAGTCTATTCAACCATTGCAAAATGTTTGTTAGGAATAAAACCGCCCAACATGGGAAAGATAGAAGATTCGCCAAGGCTAGTTGCGGCCTTATTTTTAGCTTTAACAACAAAAGATTATTTGATTAAAAAGCACATAGACAGCCTTTCGTATTATGATTATTTTAATTATTTTTTTAGTTAATAAAAAGATGAGTGAAAAAAAGATTATCAATACGATTTACCATTCTGCTGTAATTAGCGGCCTTAGTACTGGCTATAGCGTGTTAGCAAAAAACATGTTTAAAATGAAGCCGGCGGATCTAGGAAGGTTAGACATTGAGGATGTTGTTAAGGTTATAGTTGTAATTACTGCAGGGATTGCCTCAAAAGACTTTCTTGTTACGCAGGGGATTATCCCAGAAAATATTAATGCATAGGCAGATTAATGCATAGAAAGATTAATGCATAGGCAGATTAATGCATAGAAAGATTAATGCATAGGAAGATTAATGCATAGAAAGTTAATGCATAGGGATTAATGCATAGGCAGATTAATCTAGAAAATATTGATTTATAAAAAGATGTCTGGATTGGTTCTGATGGTGGGAGGAGCTATTGTTAATGCGTTGGCTTTCTCTGGCAGCAATTATATGTTTAGTAAATTGCGATCTGATGAAGAGAGAGAACGCCATAACAAGGCAATGGAAGATTTAGCTAAGGCAAGAGACGCTTACGAGAAAAGACGAATTGCTCACTTAAACTTTATTAATAAAAAGTTAAGAGAGCAGGGACATGCAGAGCACACATTTACAGACGTTGATGAAGCAATGAATGAATATTACTTAGTGACAGGAAAGAAGTTTCTAACATCGCCGCCGCCAGAACTGTCTGACTTTTATGAACCATCTGAGGATCAGAAAATGGTAGAAATAGGCTTTATTATAGGCGCTATGGGAGCAATCTTTCTTCTTGCATATTCAATCTAAAAAAACATAGTTAAAATGTAATAAAAACAGTCTCTTATGGACAATACGAAGTACAAAATATATTATTCTCCTGGAGGGTATTGGAAAGGAAAGGCCGCTATTGATAAACTGAGTAAAGCCGCTAAGAGTGTCTGAATCAGAAGCGAAAGACTGGCTTTCAAAACAAGCGATCTGGCAAATATATCTGCCTGCCCCAAAAAGAATAATAAGGCCTCAATTTGTTAATTCAGTTCCTAATGACACCACCAGATGGACTTGTTGTATCTTCCACATGACAAAGTTAGAAGAAAAAAGTTTAAGTATGCTCTTACGGTTGTTGACATGGCTTCAAGGTATAAAGATGCTGAGCCTTTAACGGATAAAAGCTCAACTGCTGTGGCTGTGGCTTTACAACAAATATACATGCGAGGTCCATTAAAGTATCCTAGGCTGATCCAGGTTGATGATGGGAAAGAGTTTAAAGGAGCTGTAAACCAGTTGTTTTTAAGACACCGGGTTACAGTTAAGAGAGGGATCCCAGGCAACATCGATCACAAGCCCTAGTAGAAAACTTTAATAAGAATCTGGCTGAGCGCCTGTTTACTTATCAATATCATAGAGACCTTATGGACAGAGAACGCAACACAGAATGGGTCAGAAGGTTGCCAGCAGTCTTACGTGCCATGAACAATGAAGAATTTAAAGCAACGGGTCTTAAACCAGTAAACGCGATCAAATTAAAAAAAATTAGCATTACTGAAGATGTGCAGGGGACTCAAAAACTCTTGCCGTTTGGACTAAAAGTAAGATACTTGTATGCGCCAGGAGAAGCAGAAGGCGATGTTAGAATTAGAGCCACAGACCCTATATGGAGCGTAGATGTATATAAAGTTGAAAGAATTATGAAAACAACCCCTCCCGTGTATTATTTAAGAGAGACTCTTTCTTCTAGCGGTGCTACTACGTCTAAAAAGCCCGCCCCTAAAAGATCCTTTGTTCGTGAAGAGTTGCAAGTTGTCCCGCCAAACACAGTGCCGATTAGTTAAAAAAAAATAGTATTTGCTAAACTTATAATTTATTTTTTTGCTAAACTTATGATTTATTTATTTTAGTTCACATCTTATTTTTTAACCTATTTTAGAGTTAACCAGTCATGTGTTTGCTTTTCAATGTTCTGTTTGATTGCACCAGTGTCTACCTGTTGTGAAGTAAAAGTCTTTCTCCACTCCTTTTGAAGTTCAATTTTTTGTCGTCTATAATCCTCACCATCGGTCATAAGCTTCTGAAATTCTTCGTCTGTAATGTTTTCATCCTGTATTGATTTGCTTATTCTTAATTTTAATGAAGAAAGTTTTGCTGCTGCTAGGGCTACAATGGCAGTGTGCTTTTGTAGTTTAGGCGTTAATTTTTTTAAAACAGCACTCACAATCATAGACATGGCGCCTAAACCTAAGCCAAGGCTCCCTAATGCTAAAGAGGCTGGCGCTCCAGCCCCAGTAGCTAAAAGAGCAACACTAGACCCAGCACTTACGCTAGCTACAGCTGATGAGCCAGTAATTACATGAGAAAGAGTACTTAAAGCTTTAGCATATTTCTTTCTAGTAACCCTATACTTATCTAAGTCACTTTCTATTTCCTTTCGAAGATCAGTTATTTGCTCTAATCTAAACTGTTGAACCTCCATTTTTAATTAAGATTAATTTTTTAATTAAGATTAATTTTATACATATCTACTTATTAATCCTTCTGGCAGCACTTCATCAACAGAGTAAAACGCAATAAAATCAACATACTTAATGAAAATAAAGTCAAGTACTGTTAGTTTGTCTTTGTCAACCATCACAGTAACCTTGTCAGATGATACAAGGGTGTTTATCTCATCTCCGTTTTTAGTAATAACAATAGCGAGCTTCAGAGGGGCATCCAAGTTTTCAGCCTTTATTTGTATGCCTCTAATTAACGTATGTTCTGGCAAACTAGAATCAGCCTCCCTTGGAGTAATAAATAAGCGAAAAAGCATCGTCATTTGCCTAGGTAGTGACTGTAGCGTTGGGGTAAATTCTAAGCCAACGGTGTCATCCCCCACTTCAGCTAAGGGTCTCTTTCTCTTTAGCATATATTCAGAACCCTGCCTAGTTATTTCAATCTGTTTTTTCTGTTGTGTTCCTGGGACCAGGCTAACAAGAAAGGGACCTGCATTCAAAGCTTTTCTAAAATTGTTTTTCTTATCAAAGTATACATTAGGCTTCGTAGTTCAAACTTTAAATTCCAAGCAATTTCAGGAAGCAACGCCCAAGCATTCTCTCGTTTATGAAGTTTGTATTCGTGTTTGCCAAAATCGTTTGCCCTTAAATTTCTTCTCTCTTCCAGGTTAGGATACTGCTGCCGTTTTTTATCTTCAATTTCTGTTCGTTTGTAAACACCATCGTCTGTGTATTCAAATCCATAAACATTTCCTGGAACTCCTATTAGATCAAACTCAGTTGTGTCTGCTAGGTCTTTTAGCTCTACTGCAGTGCATTTAGGAGCTAGCTGCGCTTTTGATTCTGGCCCTCGAGACATTCTTTTTAATATTTAAATTATAATAAACAATTTGTTATAAACAGCCTATAATAAACAATCTATAATAAACAATTTGTTATAAACAAACGTATTGAACTGGGGGGTCAGTCCGTAAGCATAGCTTAGCGTGCTTAGATTTTTCTAACTGCTCTTTTATTTTTTTTAGCTCATCTTTGTCCCTGATTCATATAATTTTCACTTAAACATTCTTCAAAACTATCCCTGTCCTTAGTGTAAAATAAGATGACTGATTTTAACTGCGATCTAAAGTCTTTTAAGACAGCATTGTATTTTTGAGTTAAGAGCCACACAGAAACTAAGGCGTGGCGACCACTAAAGGCTAGCTTAGACAAAGTCCTTCTTTTTTTAACAATGTCTTGTTCGGCTGAGCAGTCATCAATAATAAACAGCGTTTCAGTTCCCTCAAATAGTCTATAGTAGTGTTCTAAACAGTCGCTCAGTTTGTCGCTAGGATCAACTAAAAATATATTATCGTCTGTCCAAATAAACTTCCTTTCTTTGTAAGACTTGTTGTGCTTAATGGTTGTGCAGAATATAACAATGTGCTCGTAATGAAACCTGTAGACTGTTTGTAACAAATCAAGTGCAAAGACAGTTTTCCCACACCCAGTAATCCCGCAGATAAGAGAACAGTGCGGATCTTTTGGCAGAAACTTCAAACTATCCATCTGTTTTTATTAGAATATTTCTTCTGCATTTTAATAAGCCACATCTTTTAGCCTGTTTTCTTCAATGTTTAGCTGAGCATCACAAACATAAAAATATGAATTTGTATTGGGGCGTTTCCGTCTGCTTTCTTGTAAATATTTATTTTTATGCCATCTTGCCCCACCCTTTCTCCACTTCCAAACAATCTGTTGTCAAATGTGGATCTAAAATCCAGCCACAGCCCATATTTAGTTATTAAGTAGTCTTCAAGTCTTACATCATAAAGACGAAGTTTTTTACATACGCGATCAACTGCAGGATCTCTTTGCCTACCTCCAGCGAACAACTTTCTTATTTCATCAAAGTGTTGGTGAGGTAAAAGCCCGCGGCCCGAATACAACTGATCAGACTTACCATTTATTGCACAGTCAACCTTCTCAATTTTTGGATTATAAAACGCTTCTGATTCTCTATGAAAAGGAGTTGTTCCTTCAGTAAACAAGAACAAAATTCCTTTTAAAGACTTCAGAGACTGATTTAGATGTATGTTCCAGAGAGTGTCTCGCTTGTTTCTATTTTCTGTAGTGGAGTGTATAACTCTTTCATAATAAATAACTGTTTTATTTTTATACTGGGTTAAGATTGTTCTGGCCAGTTCAGGGTTAGTAACAACATCAAACTCAAGAGAAATGTCGCTAACTGTGTATTTAGCTTCAGGGTCTTCAGACAGAACAACAGAACCGCTAGGATTAAATGTCAGTTCATAAGTAAGTTTTTCTTTTAGTGCACCTTGGTAATATGGCATATGCGTCTTTAACAGCTCAAAATCTAGAGGGATGCAGAATCTGTTGCCAAATGCTTCTGCTACTGCTTCATCTTTAACATCATCCTTTGCATCCTCCGCTCCAACTCTGTGCTTGAGACCGTTTGGACTTTGTATTCCTTGATAAACTTTCTCTTTTCTTTCTTTTTTAGGCAGCCATAGGTCAGAATAGAGGGCAAAAATGTCTGCCTCGCCTAGTACAAAGACTTCTCTGCCCTCCAGTTTGATTGCTATATGATTAACGATTGCCCTGCCCAAATTAGCAACAACAGTAGCATTAGGATCTTCCGATGTAATATCTATTTTGAATGATAGTTTAGCAGTGCCTGGCATTATAACATCGCCAGCGCCAAGATCAGGGAACTTAACTATTAAAGTTTGTCCGGGCTGAACTGTTGATGGAGTATTTACACTAATTACAGTCTGCCTTATACCTTTTACGCCGTGGGGTTCTTTCTCTTTTCTGTATGGATCGAGGTCACAACCGTATGAGTTCATTTTTTATAAAACAAAAAAGAATATAAATAAAAAATATGGATGAAGATTATGACCCGATTGATCCTATTGAAGAGGGAGATAATGAAACAGAATCGGGCCCTTCATTAGAAGATGAACTTGAAGAAGCACGTTCTTCAACCCCTCAGTAGAAGAAACGCCCCTGGAGTTATTACAGCTCGTGCAGAACTATTAACAAATAAAATTAACTCATTCTATAGAAGCATAGGACTAGAGCCGCCAGAAGGCCACAGTGCTTTTGATTTTAAGATGGATAAAAATAATCATCTGTATGTAAGGACTAGTAAAGGCCTTGTACGACTTACTACAAAGCCAGACCCGACCAAGTTTTTAAGCATGAGCACAATTCTTAGAGAACTCCCTGTTGCCGACCGAAGGCGGTTAGCCCTTATTAAAGATTTAAGGCCCGAGGCTGTTAGTGCTTTACAGAACGTGGAGCGGAGGTTGCTAACACGATCTGAAATACAAGTGATCTCTATTCAAGAATTAAGTCAAAGAACAGATGAGGCAATAGCAGAAATTGAGACGAGTTTTAATGAGGAGACGCAGTTAAAAACAATTGTCGGCTCGCCTAGTCAAAGAGAACGTGAGCTGAGCCCTGAAGAAGAGGCAGCTTTACAAACAATTGATGACCCTCCATTGCCTGAGAGTGTACACAGGAATCTTAAAGCTGCAATACGTGAACTCAGGGGCCTTGATGAAACTCTGCAGAGAATAAATGGCGAGCTAAAAAACAACTTGTCAAAACTTGGTGAGCTAGAGAGAGAGATAAGAGAAGAAAAAAATAAACTGGCTGATGCAGATGATAACAATTTAGGGCGAGAAGAAAAGGCTAGAATACAGGCAAAAATACAGGAGTTAATGTTACTAAAGGCAGTCAGGTTAGAAACGCTGTCTACTAACAGAGAACAAATAGTATTACAAACAAACAGAATCAAAGAAACTATACGCAGAATACTTTATGAAAATACTACATTAGTAGAAAGAATAAGGACTCTGTTCAGAGAGCAGGGGATTACAATAGTTAGTATATTAACAGCCATTGGGTTTGCTATCTCTACACTGGTTTATGCATTAACTGGCAGTGCGCCAACAGGGCCAGTAGCTCCTCCAACACCTCAGCCCGGTAAAAGCTGGATTAGAAAACAATTGCGCCATCTAGCAAACTTATTAAAGAAGTTAGCAGCTAAAGCCCTTGATGCTCTGCCTGGCATAATTGGCAGTGTTGTTAGTTGGGTTTTGTCTACCATAGGCAAAGTTGCCGGCTATATGGCTGACCATCTGTGGACGTTAGGAGTGCTGGCTGCCGGTTTAATTTTTAGTGAAATAAAGTATGGCTAATCCAGTAAAAGTTAAAAACACAACGAGGGCTGTCTTTTCGCTAGTATGACTGCCGGGGTAAGGCAGATCAACAGGTGGCGTGCTTTCTGGTTCTGGCTGTGGGACGCTTATAACTGGTGGCGGATCGCTTTCTGGCTGTGGGACGCTTATAACTGGATCGCTTTCTTCAAGGATAGGTACTTTTTTTAAAATGGATGGAGCAGGCCTTGTGTTTAAGCCTTGATTGTGCCCTAAGTTTTGGTCGTCTCCAGCTATAAGGATTTCATTGTTATAATTCTGTATCATGCCAATCTGCAGTCTGAGGTCAGAAGGCAGCATGTATAATCCATGACCTACAACAAAGTCAACCTTTGACCTAGCATGTGAAAGAACGTTTTGGTACCTTTGTATGCTGGCAGGCAAATCAACAGCAGAGTTAATAGCATCTTCTAAATTGGCTAGAAATTGTTTTCTGGCGTCAAAGCCTGTAGATTGATCCACTATGCTAGATTTAGTCTGTGCTTGCGCTCCTAATAGACACCAAACGTATGTTCTTATGGAGTCATTAAGCCTTTGCACTCCTGGCATTGTTAGACCTTTACTTTCATCTAAGATAAATGTTGCCCAAGCATTAGGATGTTTTTGTTCTATGGATCCTAATCGAACTTGTTTGTTTGGTTGAAAAGAGGTGTGGCCTGGCCAGTAGTCATAAGTATATTCTCTTTTTGTACCCCACAAATACAATGTGCCTAGCCCATGATTGCGGTCTAACTTTTGTCTAAAGTCAGTTGAAGGATTAATGTTAAATTCGTTGCAGATTCTTTCATATGCATTATTGTCCATTGGGCTGAGAAATGGATTAAACGCGTTGTCGTTAGGAAGGGGCACTTGTAGTTCAGTTAGTATTCGTCTGTACTGGTAATAAACATGAAAGTTATATACTGACCTTACTAAGAGGTTGGGGTGGTTTAAATGGTTTGCATATGAAACACCGCAGCCAGTGGTTGCGCAGTAAATAGCAAAATTTAACTGATTCTGGAAAAAAGCCATAGGGTTGGATGACCATGCTGATGGCACTCTGTCGCTCTTTATTGGAGGATTTAAATATTTAGTTAGTGGGTTTACAAGTCTGACTTGGAAGCCGTATGATCCATCTACTGCAATTGTTAAATTGCTGAAGTCCAAAGATTTGGGGTTATAAAACGCTCCTACATTGTAAGTGGCACTTTCATTATATTTAAAAGGTTCCATTTTTAAATTAGTTTTTTAAATAGTTATAAAAAAGATGTACATCTATATAACCAAGCAAAACGAGCGTGTGTTCTTAGCGTACCCAATTACTAATTGGAGCGGGAGTTGTAGGATTGCCCTTAGAGAAATTGGTTTTAAAGTTATGTGGGTTAACATATCTGAAGAAGCTCAAAATAACTGGATTAATGTTAATGACGAACAAGGCAATCAAATAAGCCATATACAAATGCCTGATGGTTATTACAACTTTTGTTCTTTAAAAGAAGTACTTCTCGAATCTGGCATATTGTTAACAATTAACGAAGCAAACCTTAGAATTACTATAAATTTTCCACTAGAAGAAAGAAGAGAGTACACTTTTCCTAGAGGGCTTGCTCGAATCTTGGGCTTCCACAATAGTGACAAAGATTATAGATTTAGCACAAGAGAAGGCATCTATCAATTTGAAGGTAATAAACCCTGATTTTTCTGTGAATCCAATGCTGTATGTCCATTTACAACAGTTAAAAACAAATACTAATTTGTTTAATGGCTATCCGTCTACAGTTCTAAAGGTTTTGCCGTCAATTAGGGCGGGGTTTTGCGATTATCAGCTATACAGGTTTGATGGAAACAGTCAATTTAAAGAATTAATTGAGGGGGCTATAAATTCATTAGATGTAAAAATAACTAATCAAGATGGAGGTTTAGTTGTTTGTTCTGATTTATTAATAGTGCTGGAAGTAAAAGAACATTATTAAAAAAGTAGTAAGGGCTAAGTCCCTCGAACGTTAATAGCGGTGGAGAGAATGTAAATATGCGGACTCTATATCACCAAATCTTATCTAGCACGGAAACCCCCCATTTTAATGTACTGATTGCGTCAATTTTAGAGGTTTTGGGGTGTTAATTTTGTTTAAAAAAACAGGTGTTAATTTTGGCCAAAACTGATATGAGATGGACGTAATCAGTATGTGAAAAGGGGGGTTTTCGTGCAAAATAAGATGTGGTGGTTTAGAGTCCGCATATTTACATTCTCTCCCCTCCTTTCCCCACCCACCCCCTAGGGTATACCGGTGTTTTATTTATTTAGCTTTTTTTTTTTTAACAAAGTATATCCCTGCCGTTAAAAGGCCTGAGTTAGAACTTTCCTCTTTTTTTTTTTTCCTCAATCTCTTTAACACCAGTTGTGTGTGTGTGTGTGTGTGTGTGTGTGTGTGTGTGTGTGTGTGTGTGTGTGTGTGTGTGTGTGTGGGTGTGTGCGCGTGCGTGCGTGCGTGCGTGCGTGCGTGCGTGCGTGCGTGTGTGTGTGTGTGTGTGTGTGTGTGTGTGTGTTTGACTGTTATCATTTTTTTTCTTCTTTTTTTGTCTATAAGTTTGCTTGTTTTTGCCATTGTGGCCGGTTCTCCTATCCAGTTTCAGAACGTCTTTTACACTTTCTTATTTTCATTGGGTCAAAATTAATATGTCATGTTTCAGTTACCGTAGTAACCTATCGAAACAGGCTAGAGTCAAAGTGGCAATAAAGTTGTTATCGTTCACTGGAATTAGTCAACAGCCTGTCGATGTGGAAAACTGTCGAACAAAACACACAGTGCAAGGGGGTCATATATAGAAAACCTTGGTTGGAGAAATATGAAAGGCAGTGTGAAATGAGACAATGAACAATAAACGGTATACCAAACAAGACAGGTAACTCTGGTTCCCATGATGATATAATTACAGGTTCCAAACGAACGCTGCATACGACACCAGTTCGCCAAAGACAAACGCAGAGACAAAGCACACGGAATAAACAAGGAGACACTACCAAAAAGGGTATGCCTTGTTAGGCTGCTTTGCGGTTTACTGTTCCCTACTTCGTTGACACTGATGGCCGAAACAGAAAGAAGAATCCAGGCGTTTGAGACCAGGTGCCTGAGGAAACTACTCCGCATCTCCTACAAAGAACACAAGACCAATGATTATGTGCGGAACCTGGTCACCAACCTAGCTGGGCCCCATGAACCACTTCTGGCAACCATCAAACGACGGAAGATGGCATGGTTTGGCCACGTCATTCGTCACAACACCCTCTCCAAAGCCATCTTTCAAGTTACCGTTGAAGGAGGGCGCAGACGTTGACGGCAGAGAAAGAGCTGGTCCGAAAATATAAATGACTGGACCAAAATGACCATGCCAGATCTCCTCACGACAGCTACAAACAGAAGAGCCTGGAGAGAAACGGCGGCTGCCTCATCACGTCCCCCCAACGACCCCAGCGGTCAGGGGAATGACTGACTGACTGTCTTTTTTTTTTTTTTTTTTTTTTGCTGTCCCAACCTCTGCGCCACCTCAGAGGCAGTGCACCCACGCCGCTCATTCCGACACCCCGTCTACAGCCACAGCCCGGTCGGCCCCGCCGCAGCCCCGGCACCGGCAATCCGCAGGGGAGCAGTCAATGTCAAGTCGTGAAGAGGCAACCCACCGGAGGAGACACTGCACTGCTGCCGAGTCACTTCGGTGGTGTTCAGTGGCGCCTGTTCTGATCTAACATACGCAGGACACCACCTACTAAGCCCCCTACTGACGACAATAATTGCTTAGTCGCGGAGCCGGCGTGAGTGAGCTCTCCCTCCGGAGGGCGCCACCACGTCCGTCCAACGACAGCCCCCACGGACTCGCCGATACCGGTGACCCCGACGGAACCAAACCAAGTCCACAGACGTGTAGAGGACATCGAAATTGAGGTCACCATGAGAGCAGGGCATGAAGGGCCACAGAATTTGAGTCTTTTTTTATGCTGATCGATGAGAATGAGGATGATTACGATGATGCTACGGATTTCCATTTCGGTCTGAGACTACATGACAGGGCTGTACTCTACGCTTCCTTTCATAATATATCCCGGCGTCAACCAGGCCCGAGAGATACAGGCACCTGCAGTGTTGGTCAGGAAATTTGAGCAACACTCTCAGAAACGCATCCATTAAGTGGATGAAACTCGACTGTGTGGTCCCAGTCTTCCCAACTGAGTCCGCAGCAAACTCAACTCTGGGTAGGAGCCGGTCGAGGCAGAAAAACCCACATGACTCTGATGGGATTCGAACCCACGACCTCCCAGCCGGGAGTCCGCGACGCTGACCACTTCGCCACGGCGGCTGGTTGACTGACTGTCTTCATTGAAAACCACAAAGATCCGATCCAGTGATTCGGGTATCTATAATCAGTGTGCTCCCGGCCGGAAGGAAGGTGTGAAGCGTCTGCGCACTCAATCGCAAAAATCTGCTACTGTTTTTCTCTTGAGATCACCACGCAACTTTGCCCTTTTCTGTTTGTCTCTTGAGATCACCATGCAACTTTGCCCTTTTCTGTTTGTCTCTTGAGATCACCATGCAACTTTGCCCTTTTCTGTTTGTCTCTTGAGATCACCACGCAACTTTGCCCGTTTTCTGTTTGTCTCTTGAGATCACCATGCAACTTTGCCCTTTTCTGTTTGTCTCTTGAGATCACCATGCAACTTTGCCCTTTTCTGTTTACCTCTTGACATCACAAAGCAACTTGCCCGTTTTCTGTTTACCTCTTGACGTCACAAAGCAACTTGCCCGTTTTCTGTTTACTCTTGACGTCACAAAGCAACTTTGCCCGTTTTCTGTTTGTCTCTTGAGATCACCATGCAACTTTGCCCTTTTCTGTTTGTCTCTTGAGATCACCATGCAACTTTGCCCTTTTCTGTTTGTCTCTTGAGATCACCATGCAACTTTGCCCTTTTCTGTTTGTCTCTTGAGATCACCATGCAACTTTGCCCTTTTCTGTTTGTCTCTTGAGATCACCAGCAACTTTGACCTTTTCTGTTTGTCTCTTGAGATCACCAGCAACTTTGCCCTTTTCTGTTTGTCTCTTGAGATCACCATGCAACTTTGCCCTTTTCTGTTTCTCTTGACATCACAAAGCAACTTTGCCCGTTTTCTGTTTACCTCTTGACATCACAAAGCAACTTGCCCGTTTTCTGTTTACCTCTTGACTCACAAAGCAACTTTAGCCCGTTTTCTGTTTACCTCTTGACATCACAAAGCAACTTTGCCCGTTTTCTGTTTACCTCTTGACATCACAAAGCAACTTTGCCCGTTTTCTGTTTGCCTCTTGACATCACAAAGCAACTTTGCCCGTTTTCTGTTTACCTCTTGACATCACAAAGCAACTTTGCCCGTTTTCTGTTTGCCTCTTGCCATCACAAAGCAACTTTGCCCGTTTTCTGTTTGCCTCTTGCCATCACAAAGCAACTTTGCCCGTTTTCTGTTTGCCTCTTGACATCACAAAGCAACTTTGCCCGTTTTGTTTTGCCTCTTGAATCACCAAGCAACTTTGCCCGTTTTCTGTTTTCCTCTTGACATCACAAAGCAACTTTGCCCGTTTTCTGTTTGCCTCTTGAATCACAAAGCAACTTTACCCGTTTTTCTGTTTGCCTCTTGATCACCAAGCAACTTTGCCCGTTTTCTGTTTGCCTCTTGCCATCACAAAGCAACTTTGCCCGTTTTCTGTTTGCCTCTTGACATCACAAGCAACTTTGCCCGTTTTGTGTTTGCCTCTTGAGATCACCATGCAACTTTGCCCGTTTTCTTTTCCTTGTTTTGTGACACTAAACAACAATCTTCCCTTTCTGACTCTTTTCAAATCTGTACAATCCCCCACCCCACCCCCTACTTTTTGTCTCTTATATAAAACTGTATAACAACTTCTTTCTGTCTGTTGTTGAATTCTGTACAATAAACTACCTGGGTGATTGAATGCATGTCATGGGTAACGTTCCTATCGCCTGATGGCCTTTAGAGGTGGTGTACTGTCGGAGATTTACTGTCTAGGGCACGGCATAATGGACGGTGAAAACCAGTTGTAGTAGCTGATGCAATGGAAATAGGAGAGGCTGAGTTCACAGGTAGGTTTCCCAGAAAGCACTATTCGCAGGGGCAGAAAGACACAGAGACACAGAAATGACAGAACAACTATCTCAGATAATCTGTACTCAATAATTTTGTTTCGGCATTCGCACACACATGCGCTACCAATCAGCAATGACATTCATTGTACAGAACAACTCAATGAATGACCCCAGAATGCCCTGTAACTGTTCATTGGACTTGGTTGCCGAAGTTTCAAAAGCAAGGTTAGGGAGACAAAGAGCCTACATCTGGCCTCTCTGGGAACCTTGACACAAAGATTTCCACGACATCATCATTATTTGTTTTCCTCGTTTGAGGAAACTTAGGACCTTACAGGTCCTAAAAATCCCTTTATTTTAGTTGTTCAGTTTTTTATAGCCAAAGGGAGTTGCCAAAAACAAACCAACCACCCAAACGAACAAAAGGCTGAAAACCGACAAGGAAAACATTCTCTCAATGACGAACACCCCAATACACACAGTCCGGGAACTCATTCAGGGTCCCATCAATGCCGTCGTCGACAGTTCAGTTCAACGCTTACTACCTCACATGTCTCCTTACAGGAGATGTGTCTTCTCTCAACAACTCAGTGTTTCTTTTCCTGTTTGTTTTCTCACCACTAGCTCTATTCAGACAGGCCTTACCGACATTGTGGCGCCGAATTATACATCGCCACTTGGTCTACCACACCAGCCCACCCAGAGACACTGTGAGCTCACAGAGGACCTCCTACAGGAAGAGGAATGGGGTGACGGCAGGGTGAGAAACAACCACTTCTCCATTTGGGGGACAGAATGGAGTCCCCGCCACGGCGCCACCAAGACTCGGTGTAACGATTCGTAATGACTCCATGGTTGAAAACACACGCCCGGCGGTTGAGAACGGGCGCGTGCTCGAACCCTCTCCCCCCACTTCCCCAACTGCTTCCCCCTTCCCCCACCAGGCCAGTAAATCCAGGTCGACCTCTCCTTTGTTCCAAAATCACTCTCCTTCAAAATTGTCGAAGTGTCACAAACGACGACACATAATCAGTCAAAGTACATTACATCTGAATTTGAGCGAGGGAGTGATTTTGAACTTAAACCAGAACTATTCCCCTTGCCCTGCTCCTTTTCCCTCCCCCCTCATCCAAAACCGTCCCCCGGTGAGGAATTAAGGGTATGGTCCGCAAACATCCCTTAGAGTAATACAAGCATATCGTATGCGCCCATCTCCACCGCCCTCGCACATAGGGCGGGTAACTTTCAGCACGCGCATATATTTATTTTACGAGTTTTATTCTTCTGGACTATGCCCCAAATCACACAACGTTTAATTATTTTCAGACAGGATGGGGGCTAATTCCGCCTCAGGTCCAGCATCTCTCCACCCCCCCCCCCCTCCCTTCCCTCACCTTACCTCACCCACAAAGTTTAGGTCCACCGTGATTTGATTGATATGGTTTGTCATTTGGGACAATTTGAGAGTTTTTGAGGAGAGAAGTGACTTTCAAAGGGGTTCGTTTAAAAGGAATCCTTTCCTTTGTAATCAATCGTTTGGAAAAGAAGTTATCAAAATAGGGCATATGAGATACGGGGAACTTTTGAATAATTTGGAAATCGACTGAATTCTGCAGCCCACTGGCCCGTAACAAACAGCTGACTGCAGCCCACTGGCCCGTAACAAACAGCTGACTACAGCCCACTGGCCCGTAACAAACAGCTGACTGCAGGCCACTGGCCCGTAACAAACAGCTGACTGCAGGCCATTGGCCCGTAACAAACAGCTGACTGCAGCCCATTGGCCTGTAGCAAACAGCTGACTTCAGGCCATTGGCCCGTAACAAACAGCTGACTGCAGGCCACTGGCCCGTAACAAACAGCTGACTGCAGCCCACTGGCCCGTAACAAACAGCTGACTGCAGCCCATTGGCCCGTAACAAACAGCTGACTGCAGCCCACTGGCCCGTAACAAACAGCTGACTGCAGGCCACTGGCCCGTAGCAAACAGCTGACTGCAGGCCATTGGCCCGTAGCAAACAGCTGACTGCAGCCCATTGGCCCGTAACAAACAGCTGACTGCAGCCCATTGGCCCGTAACAAACAGCTGACTGCAGCCCATTGGCCCGTAACAAACAGCTGACTGCAGCCCATTGGCCCGTAACAAACAGCTGACTGCAGCCCATTGGCCCGTAACAAACAGCTGACTGCAGGCCACTGGCCCGTAACAAACAGCTGACAGCAGCCCACTGGCCCGTAACAAACAGCTGACTGCAGGCCACTGGCCCGTAACAAACAGCTGACTGCAGGCCACTGGCCCGTAACAAATAGCTGACTGCAGCCCATTGGCCCGTAACAAACAGCTGACTGCAGCCCACTGGCCCGTAACAAACAGCTGACTTCAGGCCATTGGCCCGTAACAAACAGCTGACTGCAGCCCATTGGCCCGTAACAAACAGCTGACTGCAGCCCATTGGCCCGTAACAAACAGCTGACTGCAGCCCATTGGCCCGTAACAAACAGCTGACTGCAGGCCACTGGCCCGTAACAAACAGCTGACTGCAGCCCACTGGCCCGTAACAAACAGCTGACGGTAAGCCGTCTGATCGACAGGAGGCGACAGACGGGGAGAATGGTCAGCTGGATCACAGACAACTCTTCGCGCAGCTGTGCAGCGTCTGGGCACTTGCTGATTGAGGTGTGAGTGTGTGTGTGTGTGTGTGTGTGTGTGTGTGTGTGTCCCGTGAACACTACTCAGAGGTCGAACGAGCTTGAAGCCGATCAATAACGACTAAAGGGCAGAATGTTCTATGGAAAAAAACCCCCAGAACAAACAAAAAAATTAAATAAAGTACCAAATACTAGGGGGAAAATGAAGCCTGACAGACATTAAATTTGCAAGTGCGTTAACTTTCATTTCAGCCTTTGTAGACGTAAAAGCCACCATGTAACGATGGGATGGATCTCTCTCTCTCTCTCTTTCACACACACACACACACACACACACACACACACACACACACACACACACACAGAGAGAGAGAGAGAGAGAGAGAGAGAGAGAGAGAGAGAGATTTTGGTGTCGCGTTCAATCATCATCCCCAAACACAGAATATGTAACGAATTAAAACGTGAATCTGAAGTCTCGAATAATATATTAGAAAACCAGCAACCATCTTCCATAGTACCTTGTCCTAAACATAATGAACCTCACTCAAGTCGCTGCACCAATAGCGGAGGTAGACTATGGGTTATGGGGATGGGCGGGGAAGAAAAACTTAGCATTCAATGACATGCACTCTGTGTCTGTGTTATGGTGACGGGAACAAACATCCACCTACAGACCACGTACCCTCGAGAAGTTCGTGCAGCAGAAACGTAATATAATGCAGAGTACTTGAAGAAGTGTCATCTCTATTTGTTCTGGTTTCTCGAGAGTGTCTGGAGTGTCTGGGGCAGCATGGTACCGAAGCAAAGGCTGTGAAAGAGGAAGGGTACTATTCTGTGTGTGTGTGTGTGTGTGTGTGTGTGTGTGTGTGTGCGCGCGCGCCGCGCGCGTGCGTGCGTGCGTATATGTGTGTGCGTGCGTGCGTGTGTGTGTGAGTGTATGTATGGGCACGAGTAAGAGTGTACCTGTCTTTGTTTAAATGGGTTTGGCTGGGGAGGAGGTGGGGGGGGGGAGGGGTGGGGGGGGGGGGCGAGGGATTTTGAGAGGTATGAACAGTATATGTCAACAACAGCCGAAGGATCGTTGTTGAAAACGTGTTAAATATGCTCTTATATTATATTCGAACCTCTCTCCGTCTCCTTTTCGTTTTACTTTCCCACCATATTTTTCGCCCTCGCCCTAACGCCTCCTCCTCTCCTCCTGCCCCCACCCCCTTCCCCTCCCCCACTCCGCTTCATTCATTCCAGTCACATCATCTTCTATGCCCACCCCCTCCATCCTTCCCTACCTCTCCCTCACCTGTCTGAACAATTACTTGGAATTTAACATGAAATGTACTACGTGCTTGTAAGATAGGTTTGAATGGGTGTCACCTTCAATCAGCAGAACTGTGATAATGCACGCCATTTTGTCTGCAGCTCTCTGGTTTTCGAAGGGTTCCTTGGAACGGAACTAATGGCTACGCGATACCTGCTCGACCTGCCTTCAATGCAGACAAGGCACAAGCTGGTGAAGGCATGTTTCAGAGCACTTGAAAAATCCCCCAAAACCCACTCCATGCGGCGGTCAAGGAAACAAAAGGCACTCGGCTAGGACGTGGAAAATCATGGATGGGACAGGCGAAAGAAACGGACAGCACAAAGCAAAGCAATCATGCAGTTTTCAATTCTTTCTGTCCCTACGATTCTCTCTCTGCCCACCCCTTCTTTCTTACGAGTCCTTTGACATCAGGAGAACGTGGCTGTAAGAAGAAGTTGACAGTGATGGATGATAGGACGCAAGCGGTTTCAGGACGTGGATTAATTAAGGGATGCACCCACCTACGAACGGTGAAGACTTCTATTATGTTGAAACAGAGTGAAAGTCTGGTGCTGGTGGCTGTATCTTTGAAAATACGATACCACACGGAAAAAATACCATGGGATTAAATCTGAGAGTCCAGTTTTATGTTCATCTGTCTGTCTGTTGGTCTGTCTGTCTTTGTAAATATCTGTCTATCTGTCTGGATGTCAATATCAAAGAGTAATGGTATGCCACCTGTGTTCTGCACGAGTAAATACAAAGATGAATGACTGACGCACTGCTTCTTGAGCCACAATAGATATACTCTCGTCAAATAACTTAGGCAACAGGTGTAAACAGATCACACACACACAAGCGCGCGCGCGCGCGCGCGCGTGCCAGCACACACACACACACACACACACGCCAGCACACACACACAGGCACGTGCACGCACGCGCGCACGTGCACACACACAAACACACACACACACACACACACACACACACACACACATTTTCGCATTTACACATACACGTACATTTAAAGGACAAACGTGTTGCTTCGATTGCTTTTAAGAAATTCAAAGAACAAAAATCGAGGGTATTTTGGACACCCCCATCCACCCTCCCCCATCTCCCCCCCCAAAAGGTTTTTGATCTTTATGGTAATAAAACTTGTTCTTGCTCTTCACACACACACACACACACACACACGCGCGCGCGCGCGCGGGCGCAGCGGGCGTGCTTTCACACAAACACATTAGGCTTGCAGGCTTGAAGCGAAGAGTGATGCAGGTTTCCAGATACATACATGCATACATACATACATACATACATGCATACATACATACATACATACATACATACATGCATGCATACATGCATGCATACATACATACATACATACATACTGTTACACGCTAAGGCGATGACTTCCTCAGTACAAGGTAAGTGCAGTAGCCTAGCTTGTAAGAGTTCGTTGTAGATCCTGTGATAGGTGTTCGGCTCGCAGACGACAAAATACACCAGGCTGTATTGAAACGAAGAGGATCCTTTTATTTACAAACGTTGCAGAATATATGAACAAAAAACAATCCACTGACCTTCAGTTTGAATAAGTCGTACAGGAACTCAATCGTACATGCAGCAGGCAATATTCTACCAATGGCAGCTTTTTACCGACTAGACTCAAACTCAGTGAAGATTCAAACACTTTTATGCTCCACAATGACAAGAACTCTTCAAAAAATCTCATTTCTGTCTTTCTCTCTCAGTCGCAAAGCTCTCATTCTTTATATGTTATCTAAAGAATATTCTCGAACATTCTCGATTATTCTTTTCTAGAATATTCTGCACATCAGTAAGCTTAACCAATGAAATCGTGACGAGCCTGTGCAAATGTAATTCGGTCAGCTTCTACAACATTCTCGAACCTTCGGTAATCCACTAGCAACCTACGGAAACCTGGTGAACATTCTAACATACGTTCACTTTCCAAATATTAAAAAAAAATCAACAATAGCACTACACTGACCGAAAACACAAAGATCTAAAAGCGATAAATAAAAGGGGGCTTGCAACTCGTGATTATTGCTATGACGTCTTTCGCAAAAGTTCCTCCTCTGTTGTCTCCCTTTTAAAGTGTAACACATACATACATACATGCATACATACATACATACATACATGCTATAGTTTCCCTTCCTCCCACCGATCAGCCGCTCGGTGATAAACGTTGTTTTATTGCAGTCTTGGACTTTCAAAACGTGACTTGGGTTGGAATTTAACACTTTTCTTTTTCAGTCCCACATAGCTCTAAATTTCATTTGCATTTCCTTCATCTTCAAACACGCTCTCTCTCTCTCTCTCTCTCTCTCTCCTCTCTCTCTCTCTCTCTCTCTCTCTCTCCTCACACACACACACACATACACACACGCACGCACGCATGCACACGCATACACTTACGCACGCTTAAAACATACAGCCGCTAATCTCCCCCCCCCCTCGCACCAACACATTCTCTCTCTCTCCATCCCCCCCTCCCATCCACTCACACATTCACACGTTTGTCCAGGATAAACTGTTGTTCCATGTTGGATGGTCTTTGGAACACCTGTCTGAAGCAGGGTCCATACACAACATCCATCTGTCAAGCGAAGAACTTTTGCATTCGTTGTAGTTCAGAAGCCTTTGCATTCTGACTCTTGTTCACTCGTCACATATCAGTTTGGACTTTGCTACTGCGATGCGCAAGACGCTGGCGCTTGAAAGAAGAACCTGAGCCATTTAGACAGACAATGAAAGTGTCCTGCGTTAGTTGCAGTGGACAGATTATCTCTTTATTGTTGCGGTCAAACCAGCAGTCCTTCCCGCTCTAGGTGTCTGATGGAGACTTTGGTTAAATCAAATGCTGCATTCTGGAAGTCGGTCCAGTTTCTCGGGATCAGCCTCAGTTGGTCAAATCTGGATGTACTTTCCGAGGTGGGTCAATAGGGTTTGAGGTCAATAGGGTTTCTTTTGTTTCAGGATCAAAAATGGTTTGAGGTCAATAGGGTTTCTTTTGTTTCAGGATCAAAAATGGTTTGAGGTCACTAGGGTTTCTTTTGTTTCAGGATCAAAAAAGGTTTGAGGTCACTAGGGTTTCTTTTGTTTCAGGATCAAAAAAAGTTTGAGGTCAATAGGATTTCTTTTGTTTCAGGATCAAAAATGGTTTGAGGTCAATAGGGCTTCTTTTGTTTCAGGATCAAAAATGGTTTGAGGTCAATAGAAGTTCTTTTGTTTCAGGATCAAAAAAGGTTTGAGGTCAATAGGGTTTCTTTTGTTTCAGGATCAAAAAAGGTTTCAGCTGTCGCAGTTCGTCTTGGTTCTACCCTTAGCATGTCTGTGTCTACTGGAGATCGACAAAGACAGCTAGGATCTCAGCAGCACATAATCAGTCCAGCAGCCAACTCTTCTCACTGCCCTCATGATGCATATCTCCTGGATATCAAGGTGCCTGATGATTATCGGGTCAACCAGGTGCCTGTAGTATACGCAAACCATACTTTGGACAAGTATTGTTGAGAGATGTGGGCGGTCAATGAGACAATGAGATGAATGTAATTATTTGTTGTCAATGATCTGAGAGACACGAGGAGGCAATAAGGAACAGATACATGCTAGCTATATTCGTAAACCGTGAATTGGTAAGAGGGGTAGGAGCCGGTATCATAGGGAAAGGGGTGGGGGGTGGGGGCGGAGTTGAGGTGCTCTTGACAGGTATTGTCTCCCTCACCCCCCCCCCCCCTCTTTTTTATCCTGTGGACAGGAAGAGGTAATGTAAAACGTCTTGTGTGTTGTTACTCTGTGTGTGTTCTTACTGTTACATTGTGTGTGTTCTTACTGTTACATTGTGTGTGTTCTTACTGTTACATTGTGTCTGTTCTTACTGTTACATTATGTCTGTTCTTACTGTTACATTATGTCTGTTCTTACCGTTACATTGTGTCTGTTCTTACTGTTACATTGTTACATTGTGTCTGTTCTTACTGTTACATTGTGTCTGTTCTTACCGTTACATCGTGTTTGTTCTTACTGTTACATTGTGTCTGTTCTTACCGTTACATTGTGTCTGTTCTTACTGTTACATTGTGTCTGTTCTTACCGTTACATCGTGTTTGTTCTTACTGTTACATCGTGTTTGTTCTTACTGTTACATTGTGTCTGTTCTTACCGTTACATTGTGTCTGTTATTACTGTTACATTGTTACATTGTGTCTGTTCTTACTGTTACATTGTGTCTGTTCTTACTGTTACATTGTGTCTGTTCTTACCGTTACATTGTGTCTGTTCTTACTGTTACATTGTGTCTGTTCTTACTGTTACATTGTGTGTGTTGTTACTGTCGTTTCGCTCCAGCCTAGATCCCGTAACACGACAAATTTAAGGGTCGATGGGTTTGTTGTTTACCACACTGAAATTGAAGCGCTACAGGGCGAGCTCTTCTCTCTCCTCCTCTGGCCGTGAGTTGGGGAGTACAGGACACAAGTCACTGTAGGAGCGGTGCCTGCCCCACCCTGGTACATTTCCCCCACCCCTTTGACAAACTACCACCAACAAAGTGCATTATTGTAGGGCAACACAGCTTTATTTGCGGCAACTGCAGCCTCCCCTCCCCCTCCTCATACCCCCCCCCCCCCACCACAACCTTCCCCTTCACCCCCACGGCTCAAGAATGATCCGTACTAACGGTAGGACTGTTTCATAAACATCTCAAGCTCTGAAGACAGTTCATTTCATGTGTTGTAGAGCAAGGGTCTGAGAGAGACGAGAGTCATTTGTCTCTGTACATTTTGTTTTTCTATCCTTTTTTCCCCTCATTCATTCTTCAGTCTCGTTTCGTCCTTTCTTTCCTCTTCCTCGTTCAACATGGAATTATTTCTCTTGTCATTTCCCCCCATCACTCCCTTGGCGTGCGCGCTTGCGTGTTTGTGCGTGGGGTTCCTACGTGTGTGTGTGTGTGTGTGTGTGTGTGTGTGTGTGTGTGTGTGTGTGTGCGTGCGTGCGTGTGTGCATGCGCGTGCGCGCGCGTGTGTGTGTATGCGTGCGTGCATGCGTGTGTGTGTGTGTGTGTGTGTGTGTGGCGTGCATGCGTGCGTGCATGCGTGCGTGCATGTGTGTGTGTGTGTGTGTGTGTGTGTGTGTGTGTGTGTGTGTGTGTGTGTGTGTGTGCGCGCCCTCCATTCTCTTCCTCGGTGTTTCAATGAAAGGGAGAGGCAAGCTGGGAGACTGTTTATTTTTCCAGTCACTACTTGAAAATTAACTGAACCAGAAACCTGCAATTACCACCAAAATATAGTCGAGACAATAAGACTTCAGTTGGGTGAAATAGATTTGGTGTATCTAGGACAGTTTTGGACAGAAATCACGAGATATACAATGGAATCCAGAAAGGTTTGTTGAAGTGAAGGTGGGTTGTCCACTTTAGCAGGTTTTGGACAGAAATCACGAGACATACAATGGAATCCAGAAAGGTGTGTTGAAGTGAAGGTGGGTTGTCCACTTTAGCAGGTTTTGGACAGAAATCACGAGATATACAATGGAATCCAGAAAGGTTTGTTGAAGTGAAGGTGGGTTGTCCACTGTGGCAGGGGTCTTCGGTCTCCCCCATGCTTTTATAGTTTATCCACATTTCTTCAGCGCTCATGTGCTTGGTCTGCTGCATGCAAATCAGTCAGCGATCAATCTAGATATCTCATGCTGACTGACTTCTTCCGTCTTGTATTGTCTCTCGTTTTGTGCAGAGAGCGCACCTGCTATCCCCCTCACTCACCCCCTAATAGCTGCAAAGGAAAAGAGTGAAAAAAAGCCTACATCCTGTTGCTTCATTACATACCCACGACGTATTTTGTCATGCAACCAGCAGTAATTCTCTTCTCAAATTCCTGCCACCCAAGACCCTGTCATTTTCGCCAGGATGCGCAATATGATATATGATTATATTTTCAACCGTGATCGTTTCAAACAACAGCTCATACAGCACGTCATTCCCAACAGATTATTTTTCTGTTATCCCTCCAATCCTGACAACTCACTTAGGAGATCCAAGTAAAGTTTGTTCTGTACAATTCTTAGCCACTCACAATGCTTGGGTTATTGAACAGCAGAGCTGACCACTCAGGCTGTTCCATATCTTTTGATCTCCCTTGCATCCTTGAATGGATCCTCAAGCATAGGCTCAAAGATTGTCCCCTATATTTTATACTGTTTGCATAATGCTGTTAGTTTTTCAGCAACTTTTTTCCTCTCCACACTTTCGTTTTGTTCCATTTAATACCCCTCGCAGGCTGCTTTGGGAGTGCTGTTGGATTCCTTTTTGAACCCTTGGTGGTGAGAACACCACAGAATTATGGACTGTGGTGTGTCTCTATTTGACACCAAGAGCGCAGACACAATCAGCCGTGTCTCCCTGATAAGTCTGATCCAGCGGACGCAAGGCTTAGGAGCAGGCAATACAAATAGATCTACTTTGGAAGCGGAGTATGATGGTTCCCTCAAGCAGCTAGTGAAGGATTTCTCAAATTTTTCATATATTTTCCCTCTTTATCTTCACTTTTTCTTAAATTCAAATCTTTGCCAAGTCATTACTCTAATGACTGAAGAATTGTTAGCCTGCACTTGTTTCCTCCCACCACTTAATTGTTCAGCATTATATATATATATGTGTATGTGCACACACACATTTGAATAAAAAACAGATATTCATTTACCTTGTCATTTGCTTATTATATAATCATACAATAATTCTGAAGTATCACTATTATCATCATTGCTGGTAGTAGCAGCATTACAATTTTTACCACCATCCCGTTTTTTTTCTCCTATTCCTCGTTCAACTCTCAGATTTCCGCACACCCCTGCCTTTCCTGATCTACTACCACAGTACCCAAGAGAAGACAACTCCCAGCCCACTTTCTCTTCACTAGTTGAAGAAGAACTCTTTCATCCAATGCTGCGCATATTTTTTTTATTGTCTGTCTGCTTTGCCTGTAAAAGTGCGAAGAGGTCGAAACGTGTTGCCTCCTCTCTTTTGTAATGCCATCAGTTTATTTATTGGGTGGTCTGGTTACCAGCTTTTTCTTCTCTTGCTCCAACTCTCATCGAAGTTCTTTAGTTTTCATTTTGTTTTTATTTATAAATGCTACAAGGTTACTAAAAAGAAATCCCATAGCTTGAGAGTAGCCGTACGGGCAGTGACTATTAGAGGTTCACAGAGTCTAGAGTATGGTATGATGGAAAGCGGAGCCCATTCCTCTTCACTTTGACCTCTCTGATCTGAGTCAGATATTCATTTACCGTAGGGTGGACAGAGACAGTTTTCCATCAGAAAAAAAAAACCGACCCCCACTAGCGGTTCGAACTCACAACTGTCACTCCGCAGGTAAAAGCTGTAACCACTTGACAACGAACTTAAGATTCACTGTTCCGCTCAACGAAAGAGACATCCAAATTACAGAACAAAACAAGACGCCTTTCGACCTCTTTGATCTTCTTCTTCGTTACTTTGTTATGCTGTCTTTTGTATCATTGGGGTGTTTTGTTATATAGTTATTCTTTGAGTTGTATTACTGCGCACACAAACATCGCTATCAAGGGAAAAAAAACTAGAGACAGTTTAGAGGAATTGTTTAAGATGAGGGATCGAAACCTACAGTGCTCCTAAGAGTTACGCCAACG
>CM065714.1:14741950-14756950 GCA_033310375.1 Conus canariensis | reverse complement strand
TGGCGTTGTTTGGTTGATTCAGGGAACGAGTTCCATTGACAGGAACCTGAATATGTTAAACTGGATTTGAATAAGTCAATTCTAGGAACAGGGACATGAAGTTTGGGTAGAGTCCTTGAGGAATTTATTGAGAATCTGTGAACTAATGTTGAGGGTGCCTTCCCAGACACAATCTTGTGCATTATGATCCCTTTGTTGTATTGTAATCTCAGACTTAATGGGAGAACTTGAATCTTTTTATAGTCCGAGTCCAGAAGACTACTGCTTTTTAGGAGGACTAATTTGAGTGCTCGCTTGTGTAGGCTTAAAAATGGTTTGAGAGTGTTAGCGCTAGCACAGTCCCATAGTGTAGATCCATAGTCTATGTATGATTGAATATGAGACTGGAAAAAGAGCTTGCGTGAATGCAGGTCGAGGAAGCGTTTGATTTTGGAGAGTTGATAAACTTTCTGTGAAACTTTTTTGCATAGTGAGGTTATGTGAGCTTGCCAACTCATATTGTTATCAATTGTTATTCCTAGCACTTTGAGGCATGTAACCTGTTCAACGGGTTCATTTTTAAGATGTATAGGAGGAAACTTAAGAGTGAGATTTTGTCTTTTTTGCCTAGTTGTGATAAGCATGGATTTAGTTTTTTGAGGGTGAAGCGACATGTGATTTAGTTCAGTCCATTTGACGAGGTCATTCGCACTTTCTTGTAAAGTGTGTGCAAGAACAGTAACATCAGAATGATTTGTATGTATTGTTGTATCATCAGCAAAGAGTTCACAGGTGGATGTGATATGGAGAGGTAAATCATTGATGTAAATTGTGAACAGTAAGGGACCCAGGATAGAGCCTTGTGGGACGCCATAGGAAAGTGTTTGAAATGAAGAGAAAGTTGTATTAATTTTTACACATTGTTGCCTATTTGTGAGATATGAGTGAAAAAGCGTAAGTGTTTTTGTGGATAAGCCATACAATTTTAGTTTTCTAAGTAGAAGGTTATGGTCTATCACATCGAATGCTTTTTTGAAATCAATAAATAGGACACCACAATATCTGTTGTTGTTAATGCTATTTAGCCAGTCATCAACCAGGTTGATTAGGGCTGAGTGGCATGAATGGTTGTGTCGAAACCCGGACTGTCTTGGATGAAGCAAGTGGTATGTGTTAAGGTGGTGTATTGTGTGCTTGTTTATGTGTTTTTCCAAAGGTTTGGAAATAGTGGAAATGGTTGAGATTGGTCTGTAGTTTGCAGGGTCTGAGCTGTCACCTGCTTTGTAGATAGGTATGACTTTCGCTTTTTTGAAACTATCGGGAAAATGATTTTTGTCGATGCATAAATTGAAGACGTATGTTAACGTGTCTGTAATTGCTGGAGCTGATAGTTTGAGGATTTTGCCGTCTAGGCCATCCACCCCGCAGGTACCTGACTGTTTTAGGTGCGTTAGGTAGTGATAAACTTCGAAAACTGTTATTGGTGGAATGTCAAGTTCAGACTTGATGTTTTTATCTTGGCAATATTGTTTCAGTTTTTGTAGGTCGTTTGATCTGGATGAATCTGTCGTGACAATTTTATTGGCAATAGTGCAAAAGTGGGTGTTCAGCTGTTCGACAGAGATGTCTTTAATTATAGTTGATTTTGAAGAAGATTGATTGTTTGTAAGCTCGTTAATAGCTCTCCATACCAATTTTGGGTTCTGGTTTGAGGATATTAGTTCTGGATAGTATTTTGTTTTTTCTCTGCGCTTCTGTGAATTTATTGCATTTCTCAGTTTTCTAGATTCCTCTTCATAGCCATGTTGTTTAAGCATATCTCTAAGGTAACCTGCCTCCTGTAACCCTTTAGTGTACCATGCCGGTTTAGGATCATGTCGTACTCTAATCGTTTTTAGAGGGGCGTGTTTATCATGAATTTCAGTAAATGTTTTGATCCAAAATTCTACTGTAAGATCTGGATTAGTTATGTTGAAAACTGAAGAGAGATTTGAGTTAAGCAAGTCATGCAGAAAGTCTTGGTTGTTAAAGCTTGTAAAGCAACGGTAGGTCATTGTTTTGTGTCCCGTTTTGGGAATTTTTACTCCTTTTTTGGACCATGTGACACAAACTGGATAATGATCACTACAGTTTAGAACAGGGACGCAGATTTCTGTTATGTTAGTTTTATCTGAAACATAAATATGGTCGATAAGTGTCTTGGAGTTTGGTGTGACTCTCGTTGGAGATTCAATGAGCTGATGCAGATTGAATAGACTGAATGCTTGCGTCGATTGGTTTTGTACTTTCAGAAGGTCTATGTTAAAGTCTCCAAGTAAAATGATTTCCTTGGATTCAAGCGAGACTGCATCCATCATCGTAATTAATTTGTCGACCCAGTTTACTCTTTCGGATGGGTTCCTGTAGCAGAATCCAACCAAAATAGAAGGGTTTCTTTTCAGCTTAACTTCTATCCAAACACATTCCACACCGTTGCTTTCTAGGTGTGGAAGTCGTTTGAAGCTAAGGGTTTCGCTGATATAGATAAGAAGACCCGTCTCTTCCGCAAGTGAAGGATCTTTCCGGATTGTGTTGTATCCTGGAATAGTTACATCATTGTCGCTAATGTGTACAGCTAATCTGGATTCTGAGAGTCCTAAGATATGAAAAGGTTTACCATGATTCCAAATGGATGCAGTCTCGCTTGAATCCAAGGAAATCATTTTACTTGGAGACTTTAACATAGACCTTCTGAAAGTACAAAACCAGTCGACACAAGCATTCAGTCTATTCAATCTGCATCAGCTCATTGAATCTCCAACGAGAGAGAGAGAGAGAGAGAGAGAGAGAGAGAGGAGAGAGAGAGAGAGAGAGTGCGAAGGAGGGAGTTTTGTGATGGTAAGGTTGGGTTCGAAAGCAAGGGTTTGACTAAGGCATGTCCTTTGTGCATTATTAATTGGCATTGTTTTGTAATTTGATGCGCATTTACTTGCTAGTGCCAATGCCTAGGGCATTCAGTTGATTGGACGTGAAAATATTCTGACTAATTATGATTTAAGTTTCAAAACGGAATGACTGAGGGCGGAAAATGAAGCAAAATTTAGAAAGAGAGGGGGTTAGTTACCGCCAAGGACATAGACAAAGTACAGGACAAGACACGATGCATTTCGGCCTCTTGGGTCTTCTTCAGGCAAAAACAAATAACATTTAGGTCAGTGTAAACGAAGAATGAGAAACCACGTATCTCCTCATATTCGCCGCACGACCAAAATGGCCGCCGGACGGAAACGAGGCCACCCAGGAGGGGATCATGGGAGAGGAAATAGTGTGTGTGTGTGTGTGTGTGGGGGGGGGGGGGGGGAGGAGGTAAGGGAGGAGGTGTGAAACAATGGGGTTTGTAGCTTGTTTTGTAGAATTATGATTAAAAAATCCCTGCAAGATAGTCTGAGTTTTGCTGGATACCGACCAATCCACCGAGCAAACAAACAAGCAAGTGAGCAACCAACCAACCAATCAATATACAACCCAAGAAATGCCCTCTAAGTCCCAGTAAGTACGACATGTCGTACTTGAGGATTGAAATGCATGCAAATATACCTCAACGCAAACACAGGTATCGTTCACTGATAAATATATACAAACGACAACAACAGAGTTACAGAATAGCATGCCTAAATGCAAACCCAGGTGTTCTTTTTACACATAGATACAAAAAAAAATAAAAAAAAACAACAACAACAACAACAAAGCAACGCAAACCCAACAACAGCAAAATTACATGGCAGAATACCTAAAACACAAACATAATCATTGCGTCCCATAAATACATAAAAAGAAAGCGACCCAAAACCAACAGCAACAAAAAATACCCGTTAACATACAAACACAGGTAATGCTTATCGATAAATACACAAAAACAAGGCCACGCAAACCCGACAACACTGTAAACCTGTGCTAAAACATGCTAAAGGAGTCCTGGAAGGATGGGGCATAGACTTCATAAAGACACTTCCAGAAGGGAGTGCATAAAGGCATTGAACTTCGCATCTTTGTGAACAGAATTTGCAGACATCACAGCATGAACATCACGTCACTCACATGCATCACAGCTTAAGACTTACCTGTTGGCTGTATAAGCAGCGAAGAACTGGAAAGCTCTAGCTCAAATAATCACATGCAAAGTAAAATGGACCGTTTTATGAAATCAGTTCCGTGATGACATCTGATCTGAACACTGATACTGATATCAACGACAGTTCACATCCTAGGCCGAATGTCCTTACCAGGCTGTTATGTCTTCAAATTGGGCAGATGGCGCGAATGACGAACGAATCCACGAAAGCGGTAGCGCACCACGTGTTAGACTGGGGGCGGAGAGAGGAGGAAAGGGGCGGGGATGGCAGGTGTGGGGTGGAGAGGGGAGGGGGGGGGGCGGGGCACAACAATACCGTAGCGACTGTGGTAAACGCACTCCCGGCAACCCAGGTGTTTAGGGGTCCTTCACTGTTGTTGACACTCGCTCGTTCTCCTTGAAATGGGTCATCCTACCTTCAAACAATGTAGGTGAAAATACGACAGAATTGTAAGTGGTATGTTTCTTTGGATGGTGTACCACCAACACATTCAGCCGTAGCCCACTGATGAGCGTGCATCAGTGGATGAAAGACCTCTGGCAGGAGATAAAAATCATTTTCTTTGCAAGACAGTCATCATGGTTTCCATATGTTGCTAGCGAAAAGGTTTAGAGTTATATTCTAACGCTCTCTTTACAATCCTATTTTCTTTCACAGCTCCTGCCCCCCCCCCTTCCCCCCCCCCCCCCGCTTTTTTTGTACTCCCAGTTCTTATAGAACAGGGATACTTTAGAATGGGAATGAAGAAATGCTGTCTGTGTGTCTGTCTGTCTGTCTGTCTGTCTGTGTGTCCGTGGTCAAAATGTGTTCCACTCGCTCAAGACAAAACTACTGGGCCGATCTTTCTGAAAATTTGTAGGTATGTTCATTATGGGCCACGGATGATGCCCGATGTTTTAGTTTACCGCTATAGCCGTTACTAACGCTGTAACGGCCTGTAACGGTTTTTCTTCTTTATGGAATATCTCAGAAAGTACTTGGCCAATTTATAAGCGGTTTGGATGATCTCGTGACAAATTGGAGCCTCTGTCCATATGTAAGTGATGTAATGCTGAAAATGGATTAAACAACCGTTAAAAACCGTTATTCTGCCGTTATTTCTTATATATGGGTGGATTTTAATGAAATTTGGTATATAGAAAGGTTATCACACACAAATGGCACTTCTATATAGTGTTTCAAAATTTGACCGTTAAAAACCGTTATTCTTGACATATTGTCCGATTTGGATGAAATTTGATATGTACACAGGCTTTAGCCCAGTGAGGACTAAAATACCAGTTTCAAAAGTGTACATCGGTTATATAACCGTTAAACCGTTATTTTGCCGTTATTTTTTATATACATTGGTGGGTTTTAATGAAATTTTGTATATAGAGAGGTTATCACACACAAACGGCACTTCCATGTAGTGTTTCAAAATCTGACCGTTAAGAACCGTTATTCTTGACATATTGTCCGATTTGGATGAAATTTGATATGTACACAGGCTTTAGGCCAGTGAGGACTAAAATACCAGTTTCAAAAGTGTACATCGGTTAAATAACCGTTAAAACTGTTATTTTGCCTTTATTTCTTATCTCACAAAGCACTTGGCCGATTTATAAGCGGTTTGGAAAACTGGGAGTACGTTTAAATGTTTCACATCTTGTTTTTTTGTACTCCCAGTTCTTATAGAACAGGGAGTACTTTAGAATGGGAACGAAGAAATGCTGTCTGTGGTTCTGTCTGTCTATCTGTCTGTGTGACCGTGGTCAAAATGTGTTCCACTCGCTCCAGACAAAACTACTGGGACGATCTTTCTGAATGTATGTTCATTATGGGCCACGGATGATGCCCGATGTTTTAGTTTACCGCTATAGCCGTTAATAACGGCTGTAACGGCCTGTAACGGTTTTTCTTCTTTATGGAATATCTCAGAAAGTACTTGGCCAATTTATAAGTGGTTTGGATGACCTCGTGACAAATCGGAGCCTCTGTCCATATGTAAGTGATGTAATGCTGAAAATGGATTAAACAGCCGTTAAAAACCGTTATTCTGCCGTTATTTCTTATATGTGGGTGGATTTTAATGAAATTTGGTATATAGAAAGGTTATTATACACAAATGGCACTTCTATATAGTGTTTCAAAATTTGACCGTTAAAAACCGTTATTCTTGACATATTGTCCGATTTGGATGAAATTTGATATGTACACAGGCTTTAGCCCAGTGAGGACTAAAATACCAGTTTCAAAAGTGTATATCGGTTATATAACCGTTAAAACCGTTATTTTGCCGTTATTTTTTATATATATTGGTGGGTTTTAATGAAATTTTGTATATAGAAAGGTTATCACACACAAACGGCACTTCCATTGTAGTATTTCAAAATCTGACCGTTAAAAACCGTTATTCTTGACATATTGTCCGATTTGGATGAAATTTGATATGTACACAGGCTTTAGCCCAGTGAGGACTAAAATACCAGTTTCAAAAGTGTACATCGGTTAAATAACCATTAAAACCGTTATTTTGCCTTTATTTCTTATCTCACAAAGCACTTGGCCGATTTACAAGCGGTTTGGAAAACCAGGAGTACGTTTATATGCTTCGCATCTTGTTTTGTTTTGTTTTGAAAATCTTTGTAAATCATTGTTTTATTGATGGAGAAATTGTTAACCTGTACATGTTCCCCCCACCCTCCCCCACCCCCTACTTATTTGTTCAAGATGTTATTGTTAGATCAAGCAGAGGGAGATTTTTTGTCTTACCAGATCCAAGTAAAAGCTGTTGTACAATTCTTAGCTTCTGTCACACTGGCGTGACTGGCAATGCTTATCAGCGTATCAAATAGTCAAGATGACCACACTGACTGTGGATACTCTTTTTCTTTTACTTTCCTTGTATCTTTCGATGGACCCTGAAGCATAGCTCAAAGATTCCTGGCTATATTACTCTTATATTAATCACTCTTTACATGAGGATTTTAGTTTCATGCAACTGACTTCCTTACGATGCTTTCTCTCCTTTCACTTTTCTACTCTTTGCTGGACGCTTTGGGATGCCATTGACTGCTTTTGAACGCTTGGTAGTGAGCTAGCCACAGATGAATATATATATATATATATATATATATAATATATATATATATATATGGGCATGTTTGATCGTGCTCAGAAATGAGAAGATAAGTGATTTCTCGTTCTTTGTTTTCACTGTCCTAAATGTTATTTGCTTTTGCCTGAAGAAATCCCAAGAGGTCGAAATGCATTGTGTCTTGTCCTGTCATCGTGTCTTGCCCTGTACGTTGTTTGTCTATGTCCTTGGCGGTACCTAACCCCCTCTCTGTCTAAATTTTGCTTTATTTTCTGCCCTCAGTCACTCCGTTTTGAAACATGATGATCTCTGTCAAGTCATTTCTTTGAATGATAAAGGAATTGTTGGCTTGTGCTTGTCCCCCCCCCTCCTCCCCCCTACTTATTTGTTCAAACTGACATAGTAAACTGATTGTTTTTAAACCACCCAAACGTTCTTTAAATGCTAAAAAGGCATACATTTGAACTTAGTCACCCTGGAAAAAAAATTCGATGGGAAGAAGCCATTGTTTTCAGAGGGCAGTAACATGGTAGTGGTGGGTGTTTAGCAGTCCAACTACGGCAGAACAAGGGAAGAAATTAGGCCGGTGGGTGACTACGTTTGTCATGGAGCATGAAGAAATTCTATGGTGAGTTTAATGGCAAAGGTCATCACTGAGGAAGCACCAAGAAGACTCGTATTTTGGTTCTGAACTACTTACACCCTGAGGGAGCTGGGTCGTATCAAGGTCATGACTCATTAATATCTTTCTGACAAAAATAATTGTGGCGCTGCCAAGATTCGAACCTGCACTTCCATGATGATTGAGCGCCTCACGGCCAAGTCGCCTTGAGATAGATGTCCTAAAGCAAACAGCCATCGGACACCTGTTCCTAACTTGGGAAATTCTATCCTTATGAAGCTCACCTTTGTTCCTCTATCGATCAGCTAGGCTAACTTCCAGGCAGATCTAGCTTGTTGTATATTTCTTCTTGGAAATCCCTTTGCAAAACCATGCGAATACGTCATCGGCATTTCTCTGATATTCCTTGTGGCACGATGCATTGCCATGGTCGGTTGAATCTTCTTGTGTGGAATCTTCTTGTGTTTGTCTGATCGAGCTACAACACGTCGAGATCCTTTTCTCTTCTTTTTCTAGGAGCAAAAAAATACCCAACTTGTTTAATTTTTTCTTTTAGCCCTGTAAATTGTTCCCCAGATTTACAGCGGCATGTTCTACACATCCGGGCATTCCCGGGATTCTTCCTGTCTGAACTGACACACTCAAGTATTTAATTCCTGTGAGGTCCTCAGCCAGTCTCGCTGCCATCATAGAGAAGAATTTTGTTTAATTATTTCATGCTTAGAAGCAGTACTCGTCAGAACTGGTTGATGTCACTCGAGTTCTGCTTCTTGGATATGTATACACAGTCAACTATTGGTCCCTTATCAGTCGCACTGCCTTGACAGAGAAGGAGACTTTCCCCTTAGAAGCAATACTGGTCTAAATGGGTTGATATCACTCGAATTCTGCTTTTCGGGAACGTGTATACAATCCGCTGATTTTCAAAATTCTCCATGCTAATTCGCAGTTTGTGGAGCCATTCAGGAACATTGAGACACTTCTTGTACAGCCTAAAGAAAGAGTAATCCATTAAGTCTAGGGGATGAATTGTCTCTGGCGTTCTTAGAAATTATTTTTCAACCAGTTTCGGTTGCTTGTGACTGACCAATTTCTCTGGCCTTGCAAGGCCAGGATTTTAAGTGACGCTTTTTAATCAAGTTAATGGAATATGTTTTCCCGAGATGCTGCTTAAGAGTTTCTCTGTCCGCCATGAGTCACTGAATTAGATTGTTCGAATAGTGTGTCCTGGCGAACTGAAAGGGATCTCATATTGAAGCAATATTGGGTTTTTGTCTTTTTCTCCTTCTCTTTCTGGTTGATTCTGCTTTGCTGTGACACTATGCTTTGTTTTCGGGTATTTCCAGAGCTTGTCTAGTGCTTTCTTCTCGACTTCTGAGGCAGCCTTCATTACAGCATGACAGTAAAGAGCGTCATGTATGTTACGTACAATAATACGGCATAAGAAGTCAAAGTTTTTGACAATGCATATATACCTGGAATACGTCGGCAACACACCTGTAAAGATAAGGTGAATGGACATCCAGAGTCATAAGATCTCGTTGACGCAACTCAAATAGTTTTTAAGTTAGATGTTTCTAAATCAATATCTAGGTGAATTTTCACACAAGACAATTTTAGTGAAGGGAAGTTACTGTCTACGTAGTGCACAGCCCCAAGGCATCAGCATCCAACAGTAACACAAATATACATACCCACCACTTCAACACCAGTCGGCAATATCTTCCACCAACACACACACACACACATACATACACACATACACACACACACCACTACCATACCCCCCCCCCCCCCCCACTGCCCACTTCATACAGAAGTTGCAGCCACCCTCCATTTATTTATCTATTTTATTTTATTTTCATTATTATTTTTTATCTTTATTGTATATTTTACAATTTATTTATTTGGTTGTTTATTATTGTTTTTTTCCATACATCTGATTTTATTAGCATTACCCACACCCACATACAACTACCCATACATAACTGCTCTCATCACCATCACTACGCATTAAAGTCATTTATATATTTATCTATTTATTTATTGATTTTTTAAAATTCTTTATTTCTTCCTTTTTCAAATATTTTTTTCCTTATTACTTTTTCCCTTTTTTTTTTTTATCCCACTAAGCACTATTATCAATCCACCATAATCACTACCATCACTAATATATCATACTATTCTACAAAACAAGCTACAAACTCCATTGTTTCACACACACACCCTTCTCCCCCCCCCTCACTATTTCCTCTCCCATGCTACGTGACCTCGCCCCAGCTGGCTATACCACCAAGTCCTTCCCCCGCCCCACCACGACCTGCGGGGGCGGAATCGCATTCGTCATCTTGGATAAGCTGCTCCCCTATTGCTCTTTTGACTTGTCTTTTGATTTTCAGCATCGGACCTTTGAACTTGTTCACCTGAAACTGTCCCTACCTAGCGCTCCTGTCACTAACATTTTTGGGATTTATAGACGGTACCCAGCAGAAAGAACAAATTTACGCCCAGCATGTTTGTCAACGAACTTCCAGACTTTCTTGAATTTGTAAATGACCTTCCAGGAACATTGTTATTGATCGGCGACTTCAACTTCCATTTCAATAAGCCCACAGTTGGATACACGCCCGAGGTGTTAGAAATTTTAGACACTTTCGGACTCCAGCAGTCCGTGAATGAAATGACGAACAAACAGGGTAACATAGTAGACTGGGTAGTCTACAGAGACAGTGATCATCTTCTCAAATCCTCAACCGTTGACGATAACCTAGCATCGGATCATTATGCTGTGAAGTGTCAATTAGATATCGTTAGGCCCGCCGTTCCAAAGACTTACAAGGAAGTTAGGAAAATTTCTGCTATCGATATAGAGGCTTTCAAATCTGATCTGAGCATGGCCATACCGAGCGAGCCATCGGCCTGTCAGCTGACCTCTGCCCTCCGTGCCATGCTTGATAAGCATGCTCCAGTGAGCAGGCGCTTTACCACTGATCGCTCACTGTGTCAATGGCACAACACAGTGGGTCCCGAGTTGTCAGAGGCCAAGCAGGAGAGGAGGGGGGCTGAGAGGCGATGGCGCGCCACGGGACTGACTGTGCACAGGGAAATATATCAAACTGCAAGAAATCATGTTACTGACATTGTTCATCAAGCAAAAACTTTGTTCTATTCTTCAAAGATATTGGCCTGTAATACGGCCAAGCAACTATTTAATGTCACAAATACTCTCATAGGCAAAGTCAGCTACTCCCCCCTTCCCACCATCTTCCAAACTCAAGAGCTCCCTCAGAAATTCTTAGAGTTTTTCAATGGAAAAATTG
Source organism: Conus canariensis (assembly GCA_033310375.1). Lineage (NCBI taxonomy): Eukaryota > Metazoa > Mollusca > Gastropoda > Neogastropoda > Conidae > Conus > Conus canariensis. The sequence continues at coordinate 14,745,838 of CM065714.1, read as the reverse complement.
ACACTATCCGTGAAAAGCTAGATTCTACTGCACCTGTACATCCTCTGAATGACAAAGTTTACTGTGGACCTCCTTTGGCTTGTTTTAGTCCTGTTAGTCAAGACTATGTCAAAAAACTTTGTTTGCGATGCAGCCCTAAATCATGTGAACTTGATGCCATTCCCACTAACTTGCTCTTTCAGTGCATTGATGATGTCCTACCCCATCTTACTCATGTTATCAATACCTCTTTGTCCTCTGGTTACGTTCCTGAAATCTTCCGGTCCGCAGTGGTACGTCCATTGATCAAGAAACCTTCATTAGACAAAAATGTTTTAAAGAATTATCGGCCTGTATCAAATTTGTCATTTCTATCAAAATTATTGGAGAAGATCGTTTTGGAACAAATTCTAGAACATCTCGAAAAGAATCACTTTTGAATCCTCATCAATCTGCTTACAGACAAGGCCATAGTTGTGAGACAGCACTCCTCCGTATAGTCAATGACCTCCTCTGTGGGCTTGACGATGGGAATGTTTCCTTATTAGCGATGTTAGACCTCTCTGCAGCATTTGACACGATCGATCATAATATTTTGTTCTCACGGCTTCAAACTTCCTTTGGATTCAAAAACACAGCTCTCGACTGGATTATCTCTTACTTGACTGGACGTACTCAGACAGTGTGTGTACAGGGAAGATACTCAGACAGTTCTCCTCTTAGGTACGGTGTGCCTCAGGGTTCTGTACTTGGGCCAGTCCTTTTTGTGCTGTATGCTAGTCCTGTGTCTGACGTCATCAGTGGTCACGCCTTGTCGCATGAGAGCTTTGCTGATGATACTCAGCTTCATCAGTCGGCTCCCATTGCTGAAACTGACTCACTGATTTCTCGGATGCGGGGCTGCATTGCAGACCTGAAGGACTGGATGACAACCAACAAACTACAACTAAACGACGACAAGACGGAACTCATGTTCGTGACAAAACAGCCTAACCATCCTTCTCTGCCTTCAACTGTCACTATCAATGACTGTGCTGTCTCTGTCTCCACCTCTGTCCGCAGTCTAGGGGTCATACTTGACCAATCCCTCTCCTTTGAGAAACAGGTTTCAAATATTTGCAAGATTGCCTATTTAGAACTAAGAAGAATCAGCTCTGTACGTCACCTTCTCTCTACAGATGCTACAAAAACTCTCATTTGTGCATTTGTCTTATCTAGAATAGATTACTGCAACTCACTTTTGGCCGGCCTTCCAAAATACCTGATAGAAAGATTACAGCGAATCCAAAATCATGCAGCCCGAGTCGTCTGTAGAGCAAGAAAACATGCTCACATTTTGCCTCTCCTCCACTCTCTTCACTGGCTATCTGTCTCAAACCGTATCTCGTACAAAATCTCAACTCTCACTTTCTCTGCTCTCTTTGAAAATGGACCTTCTTATCTCTCAGATCTCCTTAAAATCTACACCCCCTCTCGACAACTACGCTCCTGTGCTGACGACCGCCTTCTGCGAATGACTCGCTTCAGGACTACTACTGGTGAAAGATCTTTCTCTTTTCAAGCTCCAGTGACGTGGAACAGACTGCCAGACTGTCTCAGACATTCAGATTCTATCTCTTCTTTCAAGTCTAAACTTAAAACCCATCTATTTTCTCATAATTAGTCAATGCTGTGGGGAGAGGGGGGGGGGGTACAACCTAACTCATAGCCGTCTGGGCCTTTTCAAATGTAGCGTATGTGTATGTTCTCTATTATATGTATTTGTTGTATGATTGAACGTTATAGGATTAAGTTTTTGTAGTGATATTTGAAGAATAAGTAAATGTCACATTGGTAGGATTAGGATTTGTTAGTTATTGTAGTAATAGTATTTGTAGTTAGGTGTAAGGTGTATTATTGTATATGAGAAGGGTGAATGTAGTATGACTTTGTAAAGCGCTTAGAGAAATTCGTTTGATTAAGCGCTATATAAGAAATCATTATTATTTATTATTATTATGATCCCCTCCTGGGTGGCCTCATTTCCGTCCTGCAGCCATTTTGGTCATGCAGCGAATATGAGAAGATAAGTGTTTCTCATTCTTTGTTTTCACTGTCGATGTCCTAAATGTTATTTGCTTTTGCCTGAAGAAGACCCAAGAGGTCGAAATGCATTGTGTTTTGTCCTGTACTTTGTTTCTCTATGTCCTTGGTGGTAACTAACCTCCTCTCTTTCTATTTAACACCATGTGTTACAAGGAAAGTTTACGTCACATCGTGCAGACGTCACCCATCTTCCCCCCTTCCCTCTCTCTCTCTCTTTCGCATATCTACCTACCCAGTGATTGACTAATAGTTGGCACACTACAGAGAACCCTCTCCCTCTCTCTCGCTCACTTTCCCTCCCTTCATATCCACCATCCGCACCTGACAGTCGCACCTGACAGTCGCATGCCGGGCTGGTGTGATGAAATTGTGTTAACCAGTGCTGGACTAATTAGCATGCGTTCTTCTGCCTCGCTTTGTGAATTGGCATTCATTCTTCTGTCTGATCTAAAATGTTACCCCCTCTCCAGTGACTGGTGGGAGGAATACCCCCCCCCCCTCCCTTTCAATGTCTTGATTGACACCCTGTCAGCCAGATCAGAAACCTGATTTGATAGTTTAGCCTACAAATAGAAGACACGTAGTGTTGCACATAAAAGACTACTGTGAATGAAAGACATGTCCCTAAAAGCTTTCGCTATGAGGACTAAAACTCAACCATTTCCTGTCGCACATTCACTGATTCCTCAAGACCAGCTGTAGATCAGAACTAAGTAACAAGACAGCTGCCAGGGAAAACCAGAGAAGAGGCATGGTTATCTCTTCCACTCTAACCTGGTCTGAGTTCTGATTCTCCCAGAAATGTTAGTTGAAACTATGTTTCTACATTTTGAATCTACGCATTGATTGTATGAATGCCGTGTGGTATTGCAGTTATAACTTTGTGCCAATACTTGGTGACATTTATCAAAATGATGAACGAGTATTCTGTTGTAGCAGTTTGCATGCCATCATGTAGTAAAAGCTATCACCATGTGGTATGATCCTTTGTTAATAGTCTGACCACTATTTTTTGTGCACAATCTGACTTTTGCCAGTTTGCAATTCTATGTGTCAAGATGATAACTGAATGATAAACTTTGATCAGAAAAAAAGTATGCCTGAACTAGGTGAAAACTGCTAAGTTGGTTGATGAATACTGGTGATTGTTGGAATGCTTTGTAGTGTATGACTTTAAGTCTACACCACATGTGCACTTGGCTAAATGTATTCCAAGTTAATGTAATTCATCTCATAAGAATCATTGATGAGTTATTTGACTGAAAGTGTTTAGCATTGTATTACTGTCTTCTACCCTTTTGTAATCTCAACTCAACCTCGAAACAAAAGTGGAGACTGATAATTACGGTACAAACTCTACACTAGAGTAATCCTTTGTTGGCTGAGTTGTCACACCTCTTCTGAAAGGTAGAGGGCAAATGTGTGAACTCGACAAGCCAGACTCTCAGCTACTTAACTACAGACCGGGTACTCTTTATCGCAGACCTGGGACCGTGGCTACGCTAAATACCCTGGGCAAAACAGGTTGTAAAGACACACCGCAGCTCAGCACTACAGCAACAGGTCTACACAGCAGGACCAGTCACCAGCCACAAAAGAGAGATCAACTATTCTCTCCAACTTTAGGTAAGTCCCGTTATTCCAAGTGGACTTCAACTCAACTCATTCAGAACTTTCCCGCACTTAATGATGTAACGGTGAGAACCATACATCAGCCTTTAGGACAGACCAGTCCATTATGACTAACTTCAACTACTTTCCCGTGTGTAAGCAAGTGAAGTTGATGTGTTAAAGTGCACTTAACTTGTGTCAGTTCTTTGTTGT
>CM065714.1:14731950-14734450 GCA_033310375.1 Conus canariensis | reverse complement strand
CTGCAAGCCAGGCCATGAAATGGACCCCAGCAGGCCAGAGGAAAAGAGGACGACCCAGGATGAGCTGGCGACAGACAGCGGAGAGAGACCTCAGACTCGTTTACAGAGGATGGAGTGACATCAGCAGACTGGCTGAGGACCGTGCACAGTGGACCGCCTCGACTGCCTCATGCCTCGCAAGACGCGGGAGCATCTAAGTCTAAGTTAGGGTTTATGCTACTGACGTGGCTCAGAAGATGACAAAAAACAAACAAAAAAACAACAACAACAACAAAAAAAAACCGAGAGTGACATGCTTGCGGCACCATTCACATAGCATATATGCAGACATGAACCACGCAGAACAAAGAACCTACCCTGTCCGCCTGAGTGCTAGGTTAGTCGGTTCTGCAAGTAGCTTTAGCTCTAAGTTACGGAGTTGTTCACCCTAAAAGCAACAGTTACCGTCCTTGTTTGGTATTTGTTGTGTATGTCTGCCGCATCACAGAAGAGTATCTTTCATACCCACCAAGCCATAGTTACCTGAATATGTATCTACTCGTCTGTGGGTGCTGTGTGACACTGTTCAAAATTGGCAGGCTGTTTCACTCCGGAATCAACATTATCTTGTGTATATTTACTTCTCATCATAATAATTATGTGTTGCTGTCTGAACAATCTATCCGTAACAGTCAGTTCTGTTATCTGTGCTACAGGATTTAGAACACTCTACCCATCTTCATAATGTGTTCCCTTGTTTGTACACTGCACAGAACAGTCTGTTCTTTATAATGTATTAGATACAAAAAAGTTAAAAGACCGCTTCGGGTACTCTCCTTGTTTCCTTCATGATAGCATTCGTATTTGGCTGACATCTCACTTCTATTTAAACGTATCGGCAAACAAAACATTTGTGACCTAGGTCACAGATATGTCCCGACTTGCACGTGCAGCACAGCTATCCAGTTTCAGTGGTCCGTTTTGTAAGTGTATAAGCTGAACTACTATTATTTTTCACATGTCATTTGCATGCCTTTCACGTGCTACCATGCGAATTCGAGCTCAGCTGTTAACAAATTAGCACCACAGACATATTGCCCCATTCATTTCATGGATAAATAAACTGAAAATGAGATGTGAGAAAATTGATAAAAATAAACGTGAAAGGAGAATATAACCGTACGTCTTAAAAAAAAGAAAATTATATTGGACCGTACGTATGGAGGAACTTCGCCTCAGGATTCCAGCGGACAAGAAAGAAAAGAAAAGACCTCTTTGTGATGATTCAAGACATTTTCGGGTCAAGAGGAATAAAATTTATTCCGTAGACATCTTGTTCCTCTCTTTCAACTGATGCGATGCCGAAGACACAAAAATGGTGATGGTGATTTTCACAAGGCAAAAGTCCAGTGGGCGAAAATCATCAGACCTGTCACAGCGTATATTTGTAATTCACATTGTGTCTCTGGTGGTAGAGGTGATGTGACTGTTGCACCTGGCAGTAGACGATACGTCTTGTTGAACACAGTAGGCTTTTTCGGAGATGCCCACACACCACAGAGTTTATGAGCACGGAAGAAAACGATTGAAATGTTTCTGGAATAATACATGCAAGACAGACTACACATCATATTGTCTGTCTCTCTCTCTTCTCTCTCTCTCTCTCTGTCTTCTGTGCGCGCGTGAGTGTGTGTGTGTGTGTGTGTGTGTGTGTGTGTGTGTGTGTCGGCCTGTCCGTCTGCCACTCCTCTGTGTGTGTGTGTGTGTGGGGTGGTGTGTGTGTGAGAGAGAGAGAGAGAGAGAGAGAGAGAGAGAGAGAGATGTATGCGTTAATGTTTGCGTGCGTACATGTGTGTGTGTGTGTGTGTGTGTTGTGTTGTGTGTGTTTAACATACGTACACCACACACACACACACACACACACACACACACACAACCACACACCACACACACACACACACACCACACCACACACACACACACACACACACACACACAATAATATATATATATATATATATATATATATATATACATATACACAGAGAGAGAGAGAGAGAGAGAGAGAGAGAGAGAGAGAGAGACAGACAGACAGACAGACAGACAGACAGACAGACAGAGCAGGTGTCACAGCGTATTGAGAAGAGGTGGCGGCAGTTGAAGTGGTGGTGGTGGTGGTAGTGGTTGTGGTGGTGGTGGTGATGGTGATTGTAGAGGTGGTTGCAGTGGTGGTGGTGATGGTGATTGTAGAGGTGGTTGCAGTGGTGGTGGTGATGGTGATTGCAGTGGTGGCTTGGGTGGGGGTGAATGGTAGAGTGAGGCGCAGACTACACCCTGACGGAGGCCGTCTGAACAAAGAATGATTTAGAATACCGTTTGAAAAGACCTTTTGTAACCATTTCCTGATTTAAACCTCTGTCCGTCCCGCCTGTACTGTACAATGCTGGTGTGAAAGCAAAGAACACACACGTTTCTTTTCTTTTCCCTACCATGATCAACTGGATGAATCAACGGATATTTA
>CM065714.1:14714450-14729450 GCA_033310375.1 Conus canariensis | reverse complement strand
CAAACACACACACGTACGCAAACACACACACACACACACATTTGCATATGTACGCGCGCACACACACTCAACACACACATAAACACACACACATACAAGAGAGAGAGAGAGAGAGAGAGAGAGAGAGAGAGAGAGAGAGAGAGAGAGAGAGAGAGAAGGGAGAGAGAGAGAGAGGGGGTGTAGGTCAACCACACACACACACACACACACACACACACAAGCCTGCGCGCACTCACGCACTCACGCGCGCGCACACGCACTCACGCACGTACGCACACACACACACACACACACACACACACACACACACACACACACACACACACACGCACGCACGCACGCATACACACTTGCAGAGGGAAAGAGAGAGAGAGAGAGAGAGAGAGAGAGAGAGACAGACAGACAGACAGACAGACAGAGACTCGAGCAGTGCTCATACAGAATGCTGTATTCTGCATCAGCAGATAAGACGTCGGAAGACCAAGGCCAGGATTTAAACCACAGTGCCAAGGACATCCACGCTGTTGGTTCGGATGAGGAATTTGCACAGGCCCTCGATGCCAGGCGCCTGAAACTCAACCTGCCACGAGCAAACGAAACTGAAGATTGGGAGAAACTGGATGCAAAAATCGTCCAAAGACTCGATGCACTGATAGGGAAAAGCACCCTGGAACACAAACTAGCCACATATGGGGACATTGTGTATGCCACATGTAGAGACGCCTATGGAGCAAAACTACCCAAAGAGAAAAAAAACACCTCCAAAGAAATCCAGACGCCAAGAAAAGATGGACAAGATCAGGGTCCAAAAGAAAAACCTCAAGATGCAAATGAAGACCGCACTGCCAGCTGAAAAACAAGGCTTGGAAAAACTGTGGAAAGACCTGAAAGAAAAACACAGTGCCCTCAGCAAAGCGGAATCTGCGAGGAAGAGGAAGAGCAAAAAGAAGAAGACACAAGAGCGCTTCTTCAGAGACCCCTTCCAGTTTGCCAGAACACTGTTTGAGCAGCCAAAATCTGGGACCCTAAGTGTGGACAAAGGAGTTCTTGAGCAGCATCTGAGGAAAACATACTCTGACCCACAGAGCAAAGCACCACTCGACATTCAAGGTCTGGTGTGGCCAACCAACCCTGAGGAACAGTTCAATGGCAAGCCTCCAACGTTGGCGGAAATCAAGAAGGTGGTCGACAAAGCCAGAGCCAAATCATCACCAGGGCCAAACGGAATACCTTACCAGCTTTACAAGAAATGTCCCAAGGTGCTGGAGTGGCTCCACAGGCTGCTGCGATCGGCTTGGAGAAACCAGAAGATCAGCGGCCAGTGGATGACGGCAGATGGTGTGTACATCCCCAAAGAGCAAAACTCAAGTGACATTAGCCAGTTCAGGCCAATATCACTACTGAACGTCGAAGGGAAAATCTTCTTCTCTGTCATGGCAGCAAGGCTGACCAAGTACCTGATGGAAAACAAGTACTTGGATGTGTCAGTCCAGAAAGGTGGCATCCCAGGCGTGGCGGGCTGTGTAGAACACGCCACAATGATCTGGGACGCAATCCAAAAAGCAAAAACAGAAAAGAGAGACCTGGACGTAGTGTGGCTTGATCTGGCAAACGCATATGGATCTGTGCCCCATGAGATGATACAGTTGGCTCTTGAGATGTACCATGTGCCAAAGAACATCCGCGACATGCTCAAGAAGTACTTCAATGGCTTCTCAATGCGGTTCTCTACCAAGGAGTACACAACAGACTGGATCAACTTGGAAGTGGGTATTGCAATGGGCTGTGCAATTTCCCCAATACTGTTCGTGCTGGCAATGGAACTCATCTTGAAAGCAGCAACAAACAACGCGAGACAAACAGACCTTGGCGATGGATACAAGATGCCTCCTCTCAAGGCCTTCATGGATGACACTACAGTGATTTCATCCAGAGAAGACGAGACACGTCATGTGCTGGAGAGGCTGGACGACATAGTTGCCTCATCCAGAATGAAGTTCAAGCCAAAGAAATCACGGAGTCTCTCACTGAGGAAAGGAAAAGTGGCCGGATCTGTGGTCTTCAGTGTTGCCAACCAGGCCATTCCAACAGTCACAGAAGAACCAGTCAAGAGCCTTGGAAGATGGTATGATGATACGCTGAAAGACACACAAAGAGCAAAAGAAACCAAGCAGATGGCGGAGGAAGGCTTGGAGACCATTGACCAGTGTGGGCTCCCTGGCAAATACAAGGTCTGGTGTCTGCAGTTCATGCTGATACCAAAGCTGCTATGGCCTCTGATGATATACGACATCTGCACCAGCATAGTGGAGGCAATGGAAGCCAAAATCAACAAGTTCACAAGGAAATGGCTTGGTGTCCCACCCTGTCTGACTGACATAGCGCTGTACTGTCGCCAAGCAAAGCTGAAACTACCCCTGAAATCCATCCTGGAGGAATACAAAGCAGGGAAGATCAGACTTCAAAGCATGCTGGAGGACTCAGGAGACAAGGTGGTAGAAGCAATTAAGCCCCAGCTGAAGACAGGCAGAAAATGGAAAGTTCAAGAGGCGATGGATTCTGCAAAAGAAAGTCTCAAGATCAGAGAAATAACAGGACACACACAGACCAACAGACAGGGACTGGGGGTGACCAAAACTGAATGGTGGTCAAAGGCCAAAGGAAAAGCCAAAAGAGACATGATGATTCAGGAGATGAGAAAAGAAGAAGACCAAAAAAGACTCCAAAAAGCAGTCCAGCAGAGCCAGCAAGGGCAATGGACAACGTGGGAGAATGCACTCCAAAGAAGTCTCACTTGGAATGACATTTGGCACATGGCCCCTCTCAGGATCAGCTTCATTCTCAGATCTGCATATGACCTTCTGCCCTCAAATGCAAACCTGGTGAAGTGGGGGAAAACAGACGATCCTGCATGCCCCCTCTGCCATGAAAAACAAACAGTGGAGCATGTCCTAAGCTCATGTAAAGTAGCCCTGGCTCAAGGAAGGTACACATGGAGGCACAACCAAGTGCTCAAAGAAATTGTACAAGTAGTCTGGGCTAGTACCAACACCACAAAAGGGAAAATCAGGACTCCAAAAGCACCCGCAACATTCTTCACGGCAGGAGGCAGCAAATCATGGCCAAGAACAACAGTGCCACTCGAAACATGCAGGCAGAGTCTGCTGGACGGGGCAGATGACTGGGAGTGCACTGCAGACCTCCCAGAATGGAAGAGTCACCCAGAGATCATCAGCAAGAGTGGCATGAGACCAGACATAGTCCACTCTAAGTCAACCAAGCAGCTGATCATGATCGAGCTCACGGTGCCATATGAGAACAGAATGGAGGCAGCTCAAATCTACAAGACTGAAAAGTATGCTGATCTGGCAAACAGCCTGAGGAGAGAAGGCTATCAGGTCAAAGTCCTCACTGCAGAAATTGGAGCTAGGGGGTTTGTAGGAACGTCTGCATACAGCCTCATGAAACAGCTCTCAGTTGCAGGGAAGGAAAAAACCAGAGCCTTGAAAGCAATGGCAGAAGCGGCAGAGAGGTGTTCAAGCTGGATCTGGTCAAGGAGGAACAAAAGTGAACTTCATAAGGCTTAATTTCCCTACAAATATCAGGTGTCCCTGTGGCTCAGTGGTTAAAGCGCGAGTCATTAAGTGGAAAATGAGCATGTCCAGAGGGTCATGGGTTCGAATCCCAGCCATGGCTCGTCCCAAGATGGGAAAAAAAAAAAAAAGGGGCAGCAGAGGGACATCCGGAGTCATGAACCGGGTGTGGCCCAACCCCCCTAGAGTGTCAGGAGATAAGGGCCGAAACACTTGCTTGAAGGGGGCTTCTCTTCTGAGGACTCTCTGCTGCCACGCTCTCCACGAGTTTCTTTCTACTGTATCCAGCAGCATTCTGCTGGACAGCTGTCCCGTACTTCAGTTGGAGGTCGTCAGGGCTGCCTTCAGTCTCCTACTCTTTTCAACATAACCGGCATGTATCATGACTGATGCACACCTGAAGTCCATGACAGCATATTCAATACTCCTGAGGAACCAAAAGGGTCCTTCGACTTGTAGATAACATAGAGGACTGGCAGGCAGTGAATACGAACTCTGCAAACCTATTCAAAGACTGGATGACACATACAGAACATACAGCATGAAAATCAACGCTGAAGACACCATTGATATCCAGCTGCAACACAACCATCGCTGCTGACATAGTTGTCCATGGACAACGCCCATGTTGCGCTGATGTGAATAAAGATAAGTGATTGCTCGTTCATTTTCGTTGTCCTGAGTGTTTTGTATCTTGCCTGAAGAAGACCTAAGAGGTCGAAACGCGTCGTGTTTTGTCTTGTGATTCGTTTGTCTACGTTGTCTTGGCGGTTCGCTATTAATCATATTTAAAATTTGTTCATGGACATAAGCTTGAGACTGTTCAACGATTCACGTTTGCTGGGATTCATCACTAGCAGTAAGGGATCCGAACCAGAAATCATCTCAGTGACAGCGAAGACAATATCAGCAATGTGGATCCGAACCAGAAATCATCTCAGTGACAGCGAAGACAATATCAGCAATGTGGATCCGAACCAGAAATCATCTCAATGACAGCGAAGACAATATCAGCAATGTCCAGACTAAAACCTGTATGGAAGGACAAGAACATCCTCGTGAATCAAGATCAGGCGCAAGCGTGTGCTGGTATAGTTTATCTTCTTGTGTGCATGCAAGACATGAACCTTCACAGCAGATCTGAAAAGAATTCAAGCCATGAAAATTGATGCGTTGCCGCCAGACACGACACACCAGTAACTTATCGTGAATACCATTGAACATGTGCATTTAATCATCAAACAGTACATCGGACCATTGCAAGATCTACCGACATCAATTTGAAAAGAAACATTACTTGGTGTAGTCCTGGGCAAGTTCTGCTGGCTTTGCTAAAACAATCCTCCAGGAAATAGTTAAAGGAGGGTGACGGAAGAGGGAGGGGGAGGAGGGAAGGTTGGGGGGGGGGGGGAGGGGAAGCGATCGACTGAGAACATTGCGGATGCACGGTGGAAACATTAAACATAGCACAGACCCAGCGACTCCCAGCAGAATTAAAGGACAAGAGGGAGACAAAGGAAAAGACTTTTGCATTCACAAAATTATTTCAATAACAGCAAGTCATTGTATTTCGTATGTTCAACCTTCATACTTTATTCAGATATTGTCGAAAGGTGATTGCCAAAACTTCCATCTATAAATTTGTTAATTAGAGAGAGAGAGAGAGAGAGAGAGAGAGAGAGAGAGAGAGAGAGAGAGAGATTACCCATGTATTATTTCAATCTTATTCCTGATCACACTTTATGGTGTTGTATGGAGAAAACATGCAGACGTTCCTCACGAAATCCTATTGGTTTTGGAAGAATATGACACCCCTTCTCGTTTCGATGAAAGACACGGTAATACCTGGCCAGGCCCTCTCCACTTGAACAAGTGGCATGTCCTCAGACAGATAGCCAAAACACTCAAGGGCCATCCAAAACAAACAAACAAACAACCAGCCGCCGTGGTGAAGTGGTTAGCGTCACGGACTCCCAGCTGGGAGGTCGTGGGTTCGAATCCCATCAGAATCATGTGGGTTTTTCTGCCCCGACCAGCTCCTACCCAGAGTTGAGTTTTGCTGCGGACTCAGTTGGGAAGACTGGGACCACACAGTCGAGTTTCATCCACTTAATGGATGCGTTCCTGAGAGTGTTGCTCAAATTTCCTAACCAACACTGAGGTGCCTGTATCTCTCGGACCTGGTTGACGCCGGGATATATTATGAAAGGAAGCGTAGAGTACAGCCCTGTCATGTAGTCTCAGACCGAAATGGAAATCCGTAGCATCATCTTAATCATCCTCATTCTCATCGATCAGCATAAAAAAATATCTCAGATTCTGTGGCCCTTCATGCCTTGCTCTCATGGTGACCTCAGTTTCGATGTCCTCTCCACGTCTGTGGCCTTGGTTTGGTTCCGTCGGGGTCATCGGTATCGGCGAGTCCATGGGGGCTGTCGTTGGACAGACGTGGTGGCGCCCTCTGGAGGGAGAGCTCACTCACGCCGGCTCCGCGACTAAGCAATATATTGTCGTCAGTAGGGGGCTTAGTAGGTGGTGTCCTGCGTATGTTAGATCAGAACAGGCGCCACTGAACACCACCGAAGTCACTCGGCAGCAGTGCAGTGTCTCCTCCGGTGGGTTGCCTCTTGGCGACTTGACATTGACTGCTCACTGTGGATTGCCGGTGCCGAGGCTGCGGCGGGGCCGACCGGGCTGTGGCTGTGGACGGGCTGTCGGAATGAGCGGCGTGGGTGCACTGCCTCTGAGGTGGTGCAGAGGTTGGGACAGCAAAAAAAAAAAACAAAACAAAAAACCCCCCCCAAAACAAACAAAGTGAGCCAAACACACACACACACACACACACACACACACACACACACACACACACACATACACACACACACACACACACCACCACCACCACCACCACCACCATCACCACCACACACGCGCGCATGTTAGAAGAGTGCACGAGCACTCTGTTGCAAAGAATCAGCGTGCTCGCTTCAGTAGCAACAACAACAACGACGACGACGACGAAGCCAACAACAGTGTCGACAAAAAAGACGACGACGACGACAAAAAAAAATCCTCCTCCTCCTCCTTATTCTGCTCCTCCTCCTTCTTCTCCTCCTCTTTCTCCTCCTCCTTCTTTTCTTCTTTATCATGATCATGATCATAATATACTATGTCACATTTTCAAGTTGATATGCGCAGAGAGGGGGGGTGGGGGGGAGGGGGGGTGGGGGTGGGGTGGGGGGTTGGAGGCCTTAACTGCATCATAAGTCTCTGTCTCTGTTTCTCGCTTTCTCCATCTCTGACTCTCTCTCTCTCTCTCTCTCTCTCTCTCTCTCTCTCTCTCTCTCTCTCTCTCTGTGTCTCTCTCTCTCTGTCTCTGTCTCTGTCTCTCTCTCCTCTCCTTCTTGAAAGGCGCCAGAACCAAACTAAAAGAAAACAAAGAAAGACCCCAAGTGTGGAACCGCGGAAGATAAAAAAAAAACAAAAAAAAAAAACCACGAAAAAACAACCCTGACAGCACTTCCTACCAATCAGATGACGTCACTGTTTGTGCTGCATAGGGAAGAAATATAACGGCTGGATATAATCAGAAAAGATTTCCTTTCCGACCCCTAGCCCTGAAAGGCTATCTTGTTTGTCACAAACGTAAAAGAACATGTACTGTTCCGCCGAACAAAAGAGACAAACACATAACCAGACAAAACACGACGCGTTTTCGACCTCTTTGGTCTTCTTCAGGCAAGACAAACTACATTCAAGGCAATGAAAACGAAGAACGAACACTTACACTTAGCCGGAATAGCTCAGTTGGTAGAGCGCCTGACTCGTAATCTTGGTGATCCTGGGTTGCGGGTTCGAATCTCCGCCGGGGCGTTTCGGGTACAGGGGGATTTTTCCCTCGGAGTTAACATTAGTTCGATTCCATTTCCCATACAGTCCTTCGAATGAAACTATATACCGAGGTTCCGTATGTGGACGCACGCATAATATCTTGCACACACGTAAAATCCCATCACAACTTTCGGAAGAGAAGGCCAGTTTGGCCGTTGGTATGGATGACACGTTACACACAGCATGCACCCTGCATAAGAAATGGAAAGAATGAAGGAAGTAAAGAAACTGAGTGAACGATATTGAACGATATTGACTGGATGACACGGGAAACGACTGAATGAAGCGCCAGCTGGCAGCTCTTCAGTCGGCACTACCCAGGTAGGCAGCCCGTTGTGTAAGCGAGTGTTGATTGTAAAGCGCTTAGAGCTTGGTCTCTAGCCGAGAATAGGCGCTATATAAGTATTCATTATTATTATTATTATTATCTCCTCAAATTCGGCGCAAAATGGACGTGTAATCTACATCAGTTTTGCGTCATATTTGAGGAGATAAAATTTTATGATTGTTCGTTCTTCGCTGTCATTGTCTTGAATGTTGTTTGTCTTAACTGAAGAAGACCGAAGAGGTCGAAAGGGGTCATGTTTTGTCTTGGAATTTGTCTGTCTCTTTTGTCCGGCGGCCCTTTACAAAGTCATGTTGATCTAAACCAGCCGTTAGACCGCACGCTGTTGTCGCTGCTAGTTTGTCGCGGACGGATCATTCGATTGCCCTGTGGACGGCACGTAAACAATGGCGGCAGCTCGGGTAAATGTGGGTTAAGTACAGCTTGGGTTAATGTAGGCCAAGGGCTCATATACCGCTGTTGCAACATACTCACCCTATGCTGCATCCCTTCTGTTGAGATTGTTTCTATTTCTGCCTGCAGTCACCTCGCTTTTAAAACTATCTTGTTTGTATCGAAGATGGCGTTTGAACAGACAGATGCTGAATTAGAGACTAGACTGTTTGAACTTCGTCTTCGTTATTCATTTCCGTCTCTTTTGTTATGAGAATTAGTGTAGAAGTCAGGCTACATGAGTGTACAAATTCTGTCGTGTGCATTGGTAGGAAGGATCTTCGGTGTTTGGCAGATTGGGGCTAAGCTGTCCTGATGTGTGTGTGTGTGTGTGTGTGTGTGTGTGTGTGTGTGTGTGTGTGTTGTGCGTGCGTGAGTGCGTTTATGGACAGTTTCATTTTTTCTGCTTGACTAAGAGAACTGAATAAGCCCAGGGATGCGGCATAGGGTGAGTATGTTGCAACAGCGGTATATGAGCCCTTGGCCTACATTAACCCAAGCTGTACTTAACTTAATTTACCCGAGCTGCCGCCATTGTTGAACGTGCGGCCCACCGGGCAATCGAATGATCCGTCGGCGACAAACTAGCAAGGACAACAGCGTGCGGTCGAGCGGTTGGTTTAGGTAAAGGACCTGACTCTCACTAGTGGGCGAAAGGATTTGGCCAGTGAGGCGTTTGACCTTGACAAAGAAGTTGGGGCGACAGGAATGTGTCTTCGTATTTTGCTGGTCCGAGTTTCATGTCGCATGTTGAAGGCATCAGCCTCTTCCGGTTAGTCTGACTGGTGGTTCTGCACCAGCCTCACAGGTGTGCTGTCTGTACTCCACACGTCACAGGTGATAGGTCAAACTGACTGACCGCGTCAATTAAAAAAAGTATGAGGTAATATTCGCGAAAACAGCTATGAAAAAAAAAAAGAAAAAATTTTTTTTCTTGGGGTGGGGGTAGGGTGGGGTGGGGGTTGTTTGTCTTCTCTTTTGTACGAGGAGTACATCTATGAGAGTGAGAGTGTCAGTGCACCACACATTAGAACATGATCAAACTCAGACACTTTGTATCAATCTCCGAAACACTAAATCAGCAAGAATAAGTATGTCGATTTGTAATAAAACATACAGACTACGTATAGTGTGTCAGTGATTGATTTAAGTAAGAGAAGAAAGAGAAGAAGTGGGGGAAAAATAGGATGGAGGCCCCACTTAAAACAAAGAAAGAAGACAAAAAAAAAAAAAAAAAAAAGTCCAAAAACAACGTGAGAAAAAATTAGACGTAAAAAGACCCCTAAAAAGCCCCCCCCCCCCCCCCCCCCCCATTCCAAAAAAAGAAAAAGAAAAAAAGAAAAGAAAAAAGGTGTCTAACTTTAAAGTTTGAAGCAACACACGCATGATGCACAGTTTGCAAGGAACGCTTTGTGCAGACAGTAGGCCGCACTGGTTGATTAGTGGATCAAAAAGCTGGCCTATGTAGTTACCTGAGAGGGCGGCCTAGTCTACTGAACAGTTTTCTTGTCTGGAAGAGGTTAGGTACCTGACCGAGCGGACGGGACTCCGACAAAAGGTGAATAATGGGGACACGAGGCGAGATACTACTCTTGTCTCATCTACATCTTTGACTTTAGTTACGTGTTTGTATTCAGTCTTTCTTCCTCTATTGCTTTACTGGATTGTGTGATTGTGTTGTTTCTAGTTCTTTCCAGTCATCGGTGCGCAAGACAGTGATTTACGGATAAGTGGTGTTGTAGTTTTTATTCTGTTCTGGCCAAAATGGGCTTGTTGACGACAACATCAAGCGTTGTGTTGTGTCATTGCAATTTGTTGTGTGGATAACTGTAATGAAATCCTGTGGTTTATGCTTCGTTTCTGGTATTATTTCCTTGTTAATTTCGAGAAAAATAATTCGTTCTAATAAAGGAGTGGATAATAGAAAAGGAAAACAGAAATAAACACACAACAAATGAAGGGGTGACTTCAGAAATAGAACATTTCACGTTAAATACTGGCACAACTGTAGCAAACAAAAGGACGTTTTCGTTTTCTTAAGATAGGAGCCGATATGTTTATATTTGTTATTCTCAATTCCCCAAGGGGTGAAAGGATTACATTCAAGTCAGGTTCTAAGGAACTCATCAGAAAGAACATTTTGAAAGCTATCCACGGGCCAGTTCAGGATTAGCAGGATTACATACGGGTTAGCAGGTCAGATTCGAACAGAAACAATGTTTCAATTTTGTTCAGCAATGCATCTGAATGCACATTACATGGCATCGTAAATGAAGGACCTCTTGGGTGATTTATCAGTATGGACATTGACATTTTATACCAAGGGGGTAATTTTCGTAAACCTCGATCGACCAAGTAAAGGCTGCAATTCTGATATTTCAAAGAAAGTGTTTGTTGAACAAAATGATTATGATTTTACAGTCATTGGAAGAGAGTGTGAAAGTGGGGTGGTGTTAGAATTGTGAATCAACTATCAAAATGATAACTACCATTAATTTGTACAGAGGTTCTGTCATAATGATACGCACGACACAAGAGATAAAATGAAAAAAATCAGGAATTTCTGTCACCACTGTTAGTAGCTAACACTACCATCTTCTTGGGGTATCTTTTAGCTGGATTCCATCACACTGTGGCATATCTGGTAATGAAACAGCAGATAAATTAGCTAGATATGGTGAGTTAAGAAAAACACCTGAGAGTAATTTAAAACTTGATGTTCAAGAAATTAATTCGCTATTAGAAAAATATGTGAACAGTGAACACCTTCCAGAGAAGTATGAAGTCTTATCATGTCCACGATATTTGTCATCTTTAATATACAAGCTTCGACTGAATTCGTGGAAAACCAAGTTTTCCCAAAGCGTAGCATGTGATTGTTCAAATCTTCTATTAGTGGACCATAATATTTTTCATTGTTTAATATTAACTTCATTGTATAAAGAATCGAACGTGGATGTGACTGTACACGATTTTATCAAAACAATAACCCACAAACCAGAAATTGTGCAAATAGCAAAAGTGCTTTCCATGCATCAAATTAATAGATTTTTATAAACGATCCCCTTCCCCTTACCCCCCCCCCCCCCCCCCCCCCCTTTTTTATTTTTTAGTCTAATATCACAAAGTGTGAACACACTCTAAATTAAAGGACTCACACGCTCACTCACTCCCATCTTCATAAATGGTTCAGAAAAGTTTCTTCACGGAAAACAAGTATATTGTGCATTCTTTTTTTCCTCTAGAATATCTTGACTGAGCGTTGATACTGAAATTCAGTAGTGTGGATGAGGAATGGGAGAAACTATCAGATGATATTTTGGCGGAGACAGACATTTTTTTAACAGGATTCAGGCATCCTTTGAATACTGGAGGTAAACGTTTCACCAAGAATGGGGCAATTGTGTGTTTATTACAACGCAGGTTAAAGATTGGTTCAATAATCACGCCAAGCTGATGACTTTATGAACCAAAAAAAAAATGTATGCCCACTTGGTACTTATACACATGAAACGGACCATGAAGCTGGGAGCTTTACCTGAAAAGAAAAATCACTTGAAACGTGTCAAACCTTTTTGCTGGACTAAAAAAAACCAAAAAAAAAAACCAACAAAAAAACACACACCATATTTTGTAAGTATTTGAAAACTACCACCGAAGTTCACTTCGAATGGTTTTAAGTTAGACTGCTGCGTCGAATACTTTTCTTAATGTAACAGATTCTCACAAAGTTTGAACTCTGTTGGCATAACATAGAAACCATCACTCATGTTTAGGTACTGAGCCATTATTCAAAGTTCGAGAAATCAACTTTCGAAGCAACTGCATACACACTATACAAGCTATCTTTGAAGAAGAACATGTTACCCTCCGAGTGGCCCAAAAGACCCCAACATCTAACAAACAAAGCAATTCATTTCATTCTATTTTCAGCCACGTTCTATATTCGTCAATGCGAAATTTGGGACATTGCCTGTTCGTTCCTACATTTTGATACCAGTGACAACCAGACACAAGCTGGAGGAGGCCTCGTTCTGTAAAATGCCAAACAATTTATATTTGAACAGCGCTGGTGTCTTGAAACCTAGATTTCTTTTGACACAAGAGTCCATTGTGAATAGCCCTATGCAGCAAACTGTGTGCATTTCTCCTTCTTCGTCTCCTTCTTGAAGGGCACTACTTGAATTGTAAACTGGAGTAAGCAATGTACGTATGTAGTATGTATGTATGTATGTATGTATGTATGTATGTATGTATGTATGTATGTATGTATGTATTGTATGTAGTATGTAGGTACGTACGTACGTACGCGCGCGCGCGCGTGTGTCTGTCTCTGTGTGTGTGTCTGTGTGTGTTTTACAATTATGAAAAAATAAAAGAAATTTCAATAATAGTTAACAACAAGAAAAAAAGCACAACTAGAACGAAAACAAGCACAACAGAAACAAGAACAAGAACACCAGCAGCAGCAGCAGCAGAAACAACAACAACAATGAAAATAACATCAGTAGAATCCAAAACAATGCACACACACACACACACACACACACACACACACACACACACACACACACATGCGTGTACACCCATGTACACATGCATTTACTCATATAAGCATGCACATGCACGCACGAGCATGTTCACACAAGCCCACAGATCATACTCGGACACTCGCGTATACACGTACATGCGCGCGCGCGCACCCACACCCACATACAGACACACACACGCACGCACGCACGCACGCACGCACGCACGCACGCACGCACACACACACACACACACACACACACACACACACACACACACACACTCAGAGGCACGCGCGTGCGCATGCACTCAAACACCGCGGACACTTGCACATATATACGGCCCATCCATTCACGCACGCACGCACACACACACACACACACACACACACACACACACACACACACACACACAGGCACGCACGCACACACGCAAGCGCGTACTCAAGTACTCGCATAACTTTATGTGCAGACACACGCAAAACACACACACACACACACACAAAACACACACACACACACACACACACACAGAGAACTATAATACTGGTGCAGATCATGTTAAGTTGGAACCCAAGCTCTGACCAGCGCGTTTATCTTATGCACAGATTAGACATCGCTTAAATCAAATCAGTACGCATGCGACTCTCGTCTTAACTCCTGTCATCTAAGTTGTTAACTTATTTACCCATCAGCTGTAAAGCCTGTGTATTGTGATCTCGTAACTTTGCAAATGTGGTGTAGCGCATGTGGACTCTTCCAGACGCACTGACACCTCCACGATGGAGTTGAAACTGAAGCTGAACTTACGATGCTTGCATGATTGTATGTTGACAGACTGCGCATGGGTAGATAGTTTTAACCTTTTCCAGTTTCAGAATCATGTCTTCTAGGGACTCCTTAAGCTTTCAAACTCACACAGAGAAAAATATTATTATATCCTGAAATGATCAGATCCTGAAAAAGAGATTACATACATCCTGAAAAAGAAATAACCCAAACATGTTACAACACGACAGGTAAACTACTGACATCTTTAATGTCGACGGGGATAGGTACTGCAGGGATCACCAGAAATTTATTTCATCTAACCCGGATAACGTAAAATAAAATAGATCTAGTTGCAAAGCGAGAGGACTGCAGGCGGAAATCTAAACAAATCTTAAATAAATGTTAGCGAACCGCCCAGAGAACGTGGACAAACGAGTCACAAGACGAAACACAACTAGTTTCGACCTCTTAGGTCTTCATCAGGTGAGACATTAACGAATAAAACAATGAAAATTCACTTAGCTTTGATCGCTTCAGATCACTTGGTAGGGTTCAGCGCAAGGAAGAAGGCGTTGAATGAGAACGAGGCTGTTGGAAGGGAAATAGTGAGCGAGTCAAAGTCGTAATGAAGATAATAATATTACTGATAGGAATACTAATAATGGTCAAAATACTGAGAAAAAAAAAAAAAAAGGGACAAGATTACTACCAATCTGTGTCAATAAGTATGGGTATGGGAGAAAGGAGAGTGGGTTAGAGGATTCTTAAACAGCAGGGTTGCCGTGGCAACAGTCCCAGAGGCGAAGGCGATGGTGACGTCAATGCCAGTGGTAGTATCAATACTAGCAATAGTATTACTGAATGATACTGCTAACAACGATAGTGAAGGTTAAGGTAATGAAAGCATGATACAGAAATACATTTAGAAAATACAATTTTTATAATAATCAAATAAATAAATAACCACTGGCATTGACATCACCATCGCCTTCGCCTCTGGGACTGTTGCCACGGCAACCCTGCTGTTTAAGAATCCTCTAACCCACTGTCCTTTCTCCCATACCCATACTTATTGACACAGATTGGTAGTAATCTTGTCCCTTTTTTTTTTTTTTTTTTTTTCTCAGTATTTTGACCATTATTAGTATTCCTATCAGTAATATTATTATCTTCATTACGACTTTGACTCGCTCACTATTTCCCTTCCAACAGCCTCGTTCTCATTCAACGCCTTCTTCCTTGCGCTGAACCCTACCAAGTGATCTGAAGCGATCAAAGCTAAGTGAATTTTCATTGTTTTATTCGTTAATGTCTCACCTGATGAAGACCTAAGAGGTCGAAACTAGTTGTGTTTCGTCTTGTGACTCGTTTGTCCACGTTCTCTGGGCGGTTCGCTAACATTTATTTAAGATTTGTAAAATAAAATGTTTAGATAACT
>CM065714.1:14694450-14704450 GCA_033310375.1 Conus canariensis | reverse complement strand
GATTTTTTTTTCCCACTGGAGGTTTGCAGCTGTGTTCAAAAGGCCAGTTGCGTCTGACTAGATGTTTTTTTTTTTCCCGGGGTTCTCCCGTTTTCCATCTTACCTTTGGTGCCAGGATGGGGCAATCCATCCTGGGGTCAGACTTTTAGGTGCTATAGGCGGCTGACTACTTCCTCCCCTTATTTCCACCAACGATTCACTTCCCTGACATTTTCCCTTTTCACTGCAGACACCATACCAACATTCAGAGCCCCCCACTCCCCACCCCCTAACCCTCTTTTTTTCTGATCTTTTGTTCACTTCTCAGATTCCACCTTCCCACCTCTGACCTCAACCTCTCCCTGCAGCCTGCTTCTTTACTGAGCTTTTCTGAACAGTCTTCGCTGTCTTTCCTACTGGTGGATGCATTGTTATTTCTCCCCTGACAGCCAAAAGGGAAGTACCGTTTTGCTCATGATTGATGTTTGTTTGCAACTTGTCACGTCTGATGAAGACTTTGTGTGGAAAATTCACTTGTCTGTTTTGTACAGTCTATCAAATTTGCGTTACTTTACATCCTGTTTTGTGTGTTTATTTGTATTTTGAGTCAAGTTCAGTAACGCAGCAGTCTGTTTTCAATGCTTTCTGTTGAAACACTTACAAGTGGTTATTAAAAAAAAACACCTGAAGAGCGTATTAAAAAAAAGAAAAGCAAAAACAAGCAAACAAACAAACTAATACTTTACACGCTGTTTTTTCCAAGTTCGCATCCACAAAATAATTGTCCGGCAATAAAAAATACAAGAAAAGAAAAAGAAACAGCGGAAAGTGTGAGTGGGGACCCAGAGAAGTACTGTCTTCAACTGCCGAACCAACCAGTTGGAAGCAATCCTGCACCACCCTTGTAAGCCTGCGCTGTGTTCGCATAGGGTGCAGGCACGCACAGGGCATGCCACTATGATGTCAAGGGACATAATCCGCGCCCAAGGAATAAATGTCAGGCGATAAAAAGTACCGTGTACTTCACAACATGTGGGGCGTTGCAAAGAATTGAGGAAAGGAGGCGATAGAAAAACAGGGAGGAATGGAGTAATGCGACAGGTGATAACTACTGGTTTCAGGCATCAATCGTGGGAAAGTTTCCAGAATTCAGCGAATCAGATGATCCGAAACGTATGTTGCCACAGTGAGATGATAAAGGAAAATAACATTTGAAAACGGTTGCCTTTGAGTCAGTTTCTTTCCGTTTCAAATCCAGTCACTTTCTTTCCGTTTCAAATCCAGTTTCTTTCCATTGAAAATCCAGTCAGTTTCTTTCCATTTCAAATCCAGTCAGTTTCTTTCCGTTTAAATCCAGTCAGTTTCTTTCCGTTTAAAGTCCATTCAGTTTCTTTCCGTTTAAAATCCAGTCAGTGTCTTTCCGTTTGAAATCCAGTCAGTTTCTTTCCGCTTAAAATCCAGTCAGTGTCTTTCCGTTTGAAATCCAGTCACTTTCTTTCCGTTTGAAATCCAGTCAGTTTCTTTCTTTTAAAATCCAGTCAGTGTCTTTCCGTTTGAAATCCAGTCAGTTTCTTTCCGTTTGAAATCCAGTCAGTTTCTTTCCGCTTAAAATCCAGTCAGTTTCTTTCCGTTTCAAATCCAGTCAGTTTCTTTCCGTGTAAATCCAGTTAGTTTCTTTCCGTGTAAAATCAAGTCAGTTTCTTTCCGTTTGAAATCCACATCTCTTCACTCACAAACAGGACGCATGGTTTCTGGCAAGGGCTAGAAGTAAAAAAAAAGAGAAAGTTTTGATCTCTCTCTCTCTCTCTCTCTCTCTCTCTCTCTCTCTCTCTCTCTCTTCTCTCTCCATGCACAGTTAATAGCAACGTCTTCTGTTTGGTCCACACAATTCCTCTCTTTTGGTGCAGGGAGTAGGATGGGTATGAAGGGCATGGAATAGGGAGGGGTGGAGGGAGATGGTAGTAAGCGAAAGAAGGAAGAACAGGAGCATGTAACATGGTGGACCAATCAGCAGCGCTCGCAGTTCAATCCGAGCAATAACAAGACATGGATAGGGCAATATGGGAGGGGGAAGGAGGAGAACCAGGAAGAAAGAGGTGGGGGAGGGGGACGAAGGTATTTGACCAGACGTGAGAAAGCGATATTGCGCAGTTGGAACGCAACGTCGTCGCGATCTATAAATACCGCTCATTGCTACTATCAATCGCTAGTCGGCTTACAAAATTTACGAAGGCCGAATATGTATCAAATAGTAAAGCAAAAGATACAGAGGTGAAAAACGAGGTAGAAGTTGAAACAACCGGGTCTCTTATACAGATTCTTTCCTTTTAAATCCACCTCATCTTCAGTACCAACCAGATCAATGGCAAGAGGTGGAAAGAAACTCTTTTCTGATTATGCGGAGCTACGCAGCCGAAATAGCCGTGTCGTGTGATTGGTGGAAGAAACGCTCGACATTTGCATTCCACGTCGCTGAGTCGCTATCTCTGCGTACGGCGAGAGAAGGGCTCATGACTTGGTTCAATACATAATAGGTTTCCAAAGCTACCCGCGATCTGATCGAAAATGACTCGAAGCTGTGAAAAGCCTGGCACTGGCTTTTGAACCGTGTATTAATGTCTGTGGTGGTGGATGGTAGTTCTGTATAATTTGAATGGGAGTTCTGTATAATCTTCTGTCGCATGCTGGTTGTTGCAGGCATTCAAAGGACAGGTGTTTGAACCTAAAACTCTTGTGACAAACATAAAGAAGAAGAAGAGACAGTGGCGGGTGACACTGAAAGGGGTTGAGGTAGACTGTTAGGAGAGAGAGAGAGAGAGAGAGAGAGAGAGAGAGAGAAGAGAGAGAGAGAGAGAGAGAGAGTCTCTCTCTCATAAAGGCAGCAAACACGTGCCCATTCACACCAAGCCACACACACACACACACACACACACACACACACACACACACACACACACACACACACACACACAAAAGCACGAACAAAATGCTTGTCAGGGTTCGAGGACTTTCCTGCATAGAAAATGTACCTGAACAGATCTTTTCAAATCCCGTTATGCTGGGTATTCAAATACAGTTCAGTCACCAGAAAGAGAAGAAACACAGTCCAGAATTGACGACAGCTGGGAGAGAGGGGTAGGGGGTGGTGGTGGTGGTGGTGGGGGGGTGTTAGGGGAGGGAGGAAAGGAGAGACAGCATACACACACACACACACACACACACACACACACACACACACACACACACACACACACACACACGCACGCACACACACACACACACACACACACACACACACACACACTCACACACACACACACCACACACACACACACACACACACACGCGCGCGCGCGCGCGCGCGCACACACACACACATATACACACACACAACCCATACACACACACACACACACACACACACACACACACACACACACACACACAGACAGAGAACACACACACAGAGCACACTCACACACACACACACTCACACACACACACACACACACACACACACACACACACACACACACACACACACACACACATATAATATCCAAACTGCGTTCGCACGCATATGCACACATGCAAGCACGTACAGCAATGGCATGCACACACACTCACGCAACGTACTCGCTCAAACCCGTTCCCCCTCCCCCCCCCCCTCCTCCATTTCCACATACCTGTTCACTCTGGAGTTCCTTCTCCCACTCTCAGATTCGCACGCGCGCGTGCGCGCACACTCACACACACACACGCGCGCGCGCACACACACACATATATGTTCTTACACTCACTTGCTAGCACACACACACACACACACACACACACACACACACACACACACACACACACACACACACACACACACACACCACAACACATGTTTGCGGTTCTATAAAAACCCAGGCAAATTGCACACAGACTGAAATCAAATACTCTACAGTCTCAACGCAAACGGAACATGTTCAAGATGTACAGTGTGTCAGAGCAGCAAACCCCCTGAACATTGTCACTGACAAAAGACTAGATGAATTGCCAAACACGCCTAAAGATGGTGCACAAACCATTAAACGTCCATCAATCAGCGAGTCTGCAGTCTCTTCCTGGGTAACTGTGAAAGGGAAAAGACGTTCGTTTCGCATTTTGTCAAAGATGTTCCGTGAGCCTAAATCTTATGCTAAAGCCTCCGTCTGTGGCGACCTTGCCTGTGCTTCCTGCAGTCAACCAGTGGTCAGCCGGGTGACCATTACAGTATTTCAGGGAAGTCAACCAGTGGTCAACTTGGTGACCTCTCCAGTACTTTCAGGCAGTCAACCAGTGGTCAACAAGGGGACATTTCTAGTACCTCGGTACAGTCAACCCAGTGGACAACCTGGCGACCTTTCCAGTGCTTCGGAGCAGTTAACCAGTAGTCAACTGGGCAACCTACTCAGTACTTCTAGGCAGTTAGGCAGTGGCCAACCTTGCGACCTCCCATGCGTTTTCAAGCCACCACGAAGTAGTCAAGCAAGTGATCATTCCATGAGATGCCCGTCAACCACCAGCTTGCCTAGAGATTATATTCTATCTCCGCCCTATTCGTTTCATAATGGTCCCCTTTTTCATCACTTGCTGTCCTCATTGGAAAGTGATAGAAAAAGGTGCACATAATGGTGATGAACAGATTTAGTTCCTCACCTAGTCAAACATTGCTTAGTAAACATAAACATCTGTTTTCACTTACATGTGATTTAGGTAAATGTAATGATTCTTTATACAAGGCTGTATATTTTTCGACTTTACAGATTTAACAAATGAAAAGTTCAGGAATATATCTTTTATGCAGTGGAATTGCAGGTCCATTGGGTCAAATCTAAGTTACCTTAATGATTATTTAATCCATAACAACCATTATGTTCTACTCCTTCAGTCACTTGATGTTCCAAAAACGAAGTCACCTAAATTAAATGGATATCATTTTCCCCCTTTGTATCACATGGATCAGTCCGGATAGGTTTCTACCGCAGTCTGCATTCAGTGTGGTTTAGATTTTGAGCCTATTCAGTCCCCAGTCCCAACAGATTTTACAGATACATCTTCAACAGGTGTGACAATAAAGATTAATGATCATGTAATTGATTTTCTTATCAGTGTATCTAAAAAATGGGCCCTTCAGGTCTAAATACAAACTGGTTGCTCACCCAAGGGAAGTCAAATGATCAATGGACAGTGTGTGGCGATTTCAATGCCCATGCTCCCTTCTGGGAGAAAAATTACCAGACAGTGGTTTTGTAGAAAATGTAGTAGATTCTTTTCTTATATTGCTTAATGACTCACCTAAGGGAAGTCAAATGATCAATGGACAGTGTGTGGCGATTTCAATACCCATGCTCCCTTCTGGGAGAAAAATTACCAGACAGTCGTTTTGTAGAAAATGTAGTAGATTCTTTTCTTATATTGCTTAATGACAGGAGAATCACGAGGATATATCAACTCATAAGCGACCTCCATTGATCTTACACTGGTTTCCCCAAACATTGCTATAATGAGCACATGGGACGTAGAAGAAGGTCCATTGGGAAGTGATCGTATTCCTATTACACTAAAACTAAATGAAACTCCTCAACTTAATAAAGAATGTAATGAAACAGTAACTAAATCATATGAAAAAGCTGACTGGGACAAGTTTAGGTCATTCCTAACAGAACAGCCTATTATATTTTCAGAGAATGAAACAGTGGATGAATTTTTATGAGAGATTCATTAAGGCAGTTCTATCAGCAGCTGAACTGTCAATTCCCAGAAGGAAATAAGTCAGAACTGGAAAGCACTCAGGAAATGCATGGTGGAATCAAGCATGTGCAGATGCTGTTAAGAAAGAAAAAGGTCACGTATCAAAACTGGTTAAGGAAAAGATCACAATCTAATCATATGGAAATGAATAAAGCTAAAAACTATTGCAACAGAGTTTGTGCACAAATAAAGAGACAATATTGGTCTAAGTATTGTGCTCACGAAGTGTCAGACTACAAAGATGCACACAAAGTGTGGAAAAAAATATATCATATAAACAGATTACATCAGACACAGCATGATATATTGAACAAATATATGATTATTAATGGTTTCGAATTTTCAGCGCAAAAACCTAGCATGGTTCTTTTCAACAATGGTGCTGATCCAAACAGCTACCTCAATTTCAAATTGATGGTCAGGATATTACTTACAAAACTGAAATAAAATTTTCAGGGCTTTAAATATTGTACGCCAAAATTAAACTGAAGACAAAACAACAGCTTTGACACCATGTTATCAAAAGCAATGAAAAGTGTGAACTTTTTAAAGATAGTAAGTAAACAAACTTGGGGTCAGGACCCGAAAACTCTTGTCCATCTTGCGATTTCACTTGTTAGATCTGGATCACTGTATGGTCAGGAGTTATTCTTTTCTGCTCCAAAGACGTTCCTAACTAAATTGAGTTTAGATAACAAAGCCATTAAACTGGCTTTAGGTGTCCCTCTGCATACGAGCACAACGAAATCGTGTAGAATGGCTGGTATTTGACCTCTTGATAAAACGAGAAAGCTGACACCAACAAAGTATGTAATAAGAGCAAACACCGTTGAAAATTCACTTCGAGCAGAGATAGACATAAGATCTTATATTGATTATTCAAAGGAAGCAAGCAATAAGAATAAGTTACAGACTGTAGCACATTATGCCTCTAAACTATTTGAAGGCTCCGATATCACCCCCAAAAGTGTTGCTCCTATGATGAATGTCACGTCTATTCCCCCTTGGGAATTAACGAAAAGTAGTGTTGACTTTGATTATACAGATATATGAAAAGATGACAATCCAAATATTTTAAGCACAACAGTTAAAACACATGTATCTGAAACTTATTCTGATCATCTTAAGGTTTATACTGGTGGTTCTGTGCTAGAAGATCATCATGCGGGCTCTGGCTTTGTTATTTCATCTTTAAAAGTTGAAAAGTCATATCATCTTGGCACAGACATTTAGGTTTTTACAGCACAACTAATAGCTGTTCTTATGGCTCTGCATATTTGATTAATCTACCACTAAATCTGTTAAATGTTCTTTTTGTGTAGATTCTAAATCAGTCTTGCAATCCCCTGCTTCATCAGTTAATTACAAGGTTAATGTTATCTTTGAAATGAAATATTTAATTCATTGCATTCAGTTGAAAGGGTGAAAGGGTCCAATGTTATTTTTGTTTGATACCATCCCATTATGGAATTCATTACAATGAGTATGTCGACCATCTCGCAAAAAAATGGGGCGAGAAATACATTGAATGCTATTGAACTACCTTGCAGTTTATCTTCAGTAGAAATATGTAACATGATAGAAAATGAAACGATACGACGTTTTTTCTCTTCTGTGACAAAGTATTTTTCATTATTGAATACTCCATGTGCAAGTAGACCAATTGTTACCTTGTCATGCAGACTTTTGTTAAATGCTTTAACGACGAAGTACTGTACAGACATTAAGTGTGTCCTCTCTGCAGAACTGACAATTGAGCATATACTGGTAAAATGTGCTTCAATGAAAACTTTCCTACATCAGGTGTCGTATATAATACTGTCGCTCATAAAATCGTGTCGCAGCGACAGTATTTCCCGGGAAATACTGCAGCTGGTTCATGAAAAATTATCGCTGAGCGACCTAATTTCATAAAAATTGGTAGCGCGACAGGATTTCACGAGAAATGTCCATAAAATCGTGTCGTTGCCTAAAAATAAAATCATGTCGCAGCGACAGCATTTCATGTAAAAAATTGATGCCGTAGAAAAGTTGTCGCTCTGAGACAGCATTTCCCGTAAAAATACGACGTCGAAGACATGATCGGTCTCTGCCCCAACTCTACCCTCACCTCTCTCTCTCATGGTTTTACGAATCAGTTGCCCCATTGTCTTTCTGTCTATGATCTTATTTGTGTCTGCTTGACTGTCGGTCTATCTTTCTGTCTCTATTTGTTTTTCTCGCTCATTCTCTCTATGTATCTCACTTCCTCTATCTGTTTGACTCTCTTTAGTTTCACTCTGTCCATCAAACTGTCTGTCAGTTGGTCTCTGCCTTTCCCGCCCCCTCCCCCCCCCCTCTCTCTCTCTCTGGACGTGCAAGCATGTGTGCGTGTATGTGGAGAGAGCGCGACGGTGTGTGTGTGTGTGTGTGTGTGTGTGTGTGTGTGTGTGTGTGTGTGTGTGTGTGTGTGTGTGTGTGTGTGGACCCTGAAACAACTGCATTCATGCTCAAATATATTTATGATTCATTTGTCCATAATCATGCAATCTCTCTCTCTCTCTCTCTCTCTCTCTCTCTCTCTCTCTCTCTCTCTCTCTCTCTCTCTCTCTCTCTCTCTCTCTCCTGGGATACCCCCGTGTCAGCTATCACTTTACATACCCCACCCACTCTGAACATCTTCTCGTGGGACGATACTCTTTCCCTTAGACAATTGAATAGAACCCTTAAGACTTCTCCTCACAAACCCTGCAAGTTACACAATAATCTCTTTGCAGAAGTGTATGTGCGTATTTGAGTTTGTTTGTGTATGCCCGCGCATGCGCGTTTACGCGTTCCACGCGCCTGCGCGCGCGCGCGCGCGGTGTGTGTGTGTGTGTGTGTATGTGTGTGTGTGTGTGTGTGTGTGTGTGTGTGTGTGAGAGAGAGAGAGAGAGAGAGAGAGAGAGAGAGAGAGAGAGAGAGAGATTACGCACACACGCAGGCACACACGCACACAAACTCACACACATACATTTCCTCACTCATGCACTCCCTTACAGTACAGGAGGGACACAAACCGTTGAAGGAGGTATGATAGGTCAGAGATACAGGAGGGACACAAACCGTTGAAGGAGGTATGATAGGTCAGAGATGGATGGGGCAGAGAGGAGGTCAAAGCCGAGGGAACAAATCATATAATTATCCCCATAATATTACATAACAGGGTGACAGGGCTATGTGAATGTCAATATGGATAGTCAATGGAAGACATATGGATAGTCATGGGAAAACAACGAGAGACACGAAATCGTATAATAGCCGCACTCCTATATTATGGATATCCTAATTCATTACATGCTACACCCAACTCTTAAAACTCCTTTCCTTCTACCTCAAATGTCTCCGAATTTCTGATTTGGATCTTATTTTAAAGAAGAAACAAAAAAGAAAAAAAAAAAGAAAATGATGTGTAGTAGTTCCATGGCATTATAGTATACTTATTACAAGTTGCAGCTTTTGGACTGCTCATTATCAATAGGCCTAAATAGTGTGCGACGAACAAAGAGAACTAATTATGACAATGATATTTGAGAAATTTGCGTTATTAGCTATTTAACCGCTTCGATCTCATTGGACTATGTGATCTTTTTACTTCTTAACTTCGCGGCATCACAAAACGAACACGTGTCTTTGATCTTGGTCAAAATGAACTTCATCTGTTGAAAATTTCGATTCTGTCTTCTATCGCAAGACTTGAGAGGTCCAAAATCCAGCTTTGTCGGCAGTGTGTGTGTGTGTGTGTGTGAGGGGGGGGGGGGAGGGGGGGGTGCGTGCGTGTGTGTGTGTGTGTGTGTGTGTGTGTGTGTGTGTGTGTGTGTGTGTGTGTGTGTGTGTGTGTGTGTGTGAGCGCGCGCGCGCGCGCGCGCGCCATGTAGTAGAAAAGTAGAGCATAATTTCTAACGTCCGTCAGTTTCTCGGCGTATGTTTATATGGCTTTTATAAATACGGGAATACACACGCACGCACACATACACAAAGAGAGAGAGAGAGAGAGGAGAGAGAGAGAGAGAGAGAGAGAGAGAGAGAGAGAGAGAGAGAGAGAGCATCAAATGAATACAATAAAAATGAAAATATGACGTCAGTGAATTTCAAACGATTCGGAACTTTTTGAACTTGTTTGCGTCAAAGACAGTGACTCTGCAACATTATTATATTATATTATTATATTGGGTATTTATATAGCGCCTATCCTCGGTCACAGACCAAGCTCTAAGCGCTTTAC
>CM065714.1:14671950-14689450 GCA_033310375.1 Conus canariensis | reverse complement strand
TCAGTGATTGCTCGGTCTTTGGTTTTGTTTGTTTGTTTGTTTTTTTTCGTTGTCCTGAATGTTGTTAACCTTGTATGTAAAAAAACCTAAGAGGTCGAAAAGTGTCCTGTTTTGTCTGGTAGTTTGTTGGTCCCCCTTGTCTGGCGGAGTAGTCATATTTTTTCTTTAAAAGATAACGATGATACTGATGATGATGATGATGATGATGATGATGGCCATCATCATCATCATCATCATCATCATCATCATCATCATCTTCATCATCATCATCATCATTATCATTGTTATTGGCAATTGTTATGTAGCCGGTTGTACTTTGTGGCACGTGCAGTGGTCGGCTCCTTGGCCCCCTTTTGGCTGTCTGGGGCTCTTGGGATCGGACTGTGGTACGCTTGTGACGACGACATCTGTGTTTTTTACCCGTGGATCCTGTACTGGAAGTCCTATACAGGTGAACTGTCTGTCTCTCCTTACTGCTGCTACTTTGCCCCATGTCGTTTACCTAATGTTGCTGTTCTTGTTCCTACTATGCTGCTGTTTCTGCTGCTTGCTGACTTTGCTGGTCATTGTGGCGTATCGTGTGCGTTGGTTTTGTCCACTGGTATAACTGTCCACAGGTCAAAGCTAGGATAGTGTTCCACGCGTCACCTACATGGGATGCATGCTTAGCAACGAGACATCTAAATCAGAATCCCCTTCAAGGACAGCAGCAAGCAAACAAATAAGCACACACGAATAAACAAAAATCAAGAAGAAGAAGAAGAAGAAGAAGAAGAAAAGAAGAAGAAGAAGAAGAAGAAGAAGAAGAAGAAGAAGAAGAAGAAGAAGAGAAGAAGAAGAAGAAGAAGAAGAAGAAGAAGAAGAAGAAGAAGAAGAAGAACAACAACAACAACAACAACAAGGAGAAGAACAAGAAGACGAAGAAGAACAAGAGCGACAAGAATACAACGTTAATAGTATTGAATACAAGGGATAACGTTCACATTGGCATAGACGTCTAAACACAGTTTGTGGTTTCTTATTTTTGGGCACATGGCACTTATATAAAATTACTAATATTATGATCATCATTTTCTTTTTGTAAATCGTTAAACTTTCACTCGTGACCCATTTGTTTTCATCGTGGCACTGTTGGAGAACAAACATGGTGAGTCCATCTTAAAAGAGAGGAGAAGTCGCGATATGTTTGTTTTGTGAATTAAGTAAAAAGACAACATACAGGCGATGCGCACAGGGTTGTCAGGGGCAACAGGACGACAATCATCGCATATACCAGGCACATGAAAGACTCTGAGACACTTCTAATCATTCTCTTGGTGCTGTTGTTGTTGTTGTTGTTGTTGTTGTTGTTACGTTGCCTATCTTGCGCCGAATTGGATGAAGATAAGTGATTACTCGTTCATTTTCGTTGTCCTGAGTGTTGTGTATCTTGCCTGAAGAAGACCTAATAGGTCGAAACGCGTCGTGTTTTGTCTTGTGGTTTGTTTGTCTACGTTCTTTTGGCGGTGCTTTATCACAGAACTTTTCAAATTTGTTTAGATTTCCGCCTTCAGTCGCCTCACTTTGTAATCAGGTCTCGTTTATTAGTTTATGAGTGAACAGCGTGGCCACATAGTGAAGACTGGAATCTTGCCATCGCCACAGTACGATGGCCATTGAATATATAAGGTGAATTGTCCTAAATAAAGACTTCTAATATAGATGGAAGTTTACTGTTTTAACTGTTTTTGCTGTCATGTATTTCATTTCGTCTCATTATGTTTCATTTTTTTTGTTTTCGGTTTTCAGATTGTACAAAATGGCCGACCAAAAAACATGCTCCAGGATTGAACAGAGATCAGTAATCACATTTTTGGTAGCTGAACAGTGCAAACCAAGTGAAATTCACAGGAGAATGTCTGCTGTATATGGAACAGTATGTTTCAGCCCCCCCCCCCCCCCCCCCAAAGTCTTCACATGGGCTAAATTACTCAGAGAAGGGCGGAGCAGTGTTCGTGACAAAGAGACAAAACCCACTGTGAGCAATTGGCTTAAAAATCAGTCTAACGATTTCTACGCAGAAGGCACACACAAACTCGTACACCGATGGCAAAAATGTGTGGCAGTGCTAGGAGATTACGTAGGAAAATGAAAAAAAGGGTAAGCTTCTACCTGTATTAGAAGTCCTTGTATAGGACAATTCACCTTATATATTGAATGGCCCTCGTATCTTGAAAGCAGAAGGGTATGAAGAAGTCATGATCGGGTGAAGCACGGAGGCATTAGGGTTAGGGAGTTCGGGCCGAACCTCTTGTCTAAAGGAAGGGGGAAGGGTGGGGCGATGGTAGGGTGCTTGGTAGAGGTTTCTTCTCCGTAGACTTTTTGTTGTCCAGCTCCCTCTGAGAGACTTCTCCTGCACAAAACAGTAATTGAACGTGTTATGCTGTGTGAAATAGCACTGCATTGTATTCAGTTCTGCTAGAGCTGTTGTGTTGAACTGTATCGTAATGCCGTGTTGTGTTGTAACATATTGTAATGTTTGCCTCGTGCTGTGTTGATTTGTTGTCATCTGTTTTGTTTTTATTGCAATTGGCACTAGTATAGTGTGTTTACATAGTATCGTTTTGTGCGATATTAGAATCTAAGGCGATATGTTCTAGTGTGTAGTAAGCTTTACACAATTGTAATTTTGATTTGATTGATTTAATTTAGAGTCTGTTCACAACGATGGTGATATTAGACCAAAAAAAAAAGAAAAAAAGAAAAGAAAAGTGTATGTGTGTAAGTGCTTATATGAGTGTGTGTGAGCGCGTGTGCGCGCGTGCGTGAGTGCGTGCATGCGCGCGTGCGCGCGCCCGTGAGAGAGAGAGAGAGAGAGAGAGAGAGAGAGTGTGTGTGTGTGTGTGTGTGTGTGTGCGCGCGCGCGCGCGCGTGCACGGAACACAACTGCAATGTACCAGAGAGAGAGGAGAGAGAGAGAGAGAGAGAGAGAGAGAGAGAGTGTGTGTGTGTGTGTGTGTGTGTGTGCGCGCGCGCGCACGGAACACAATTGCAATGTACCA
This sequence comes from Conus canariensis, assembly GCA_033310375.1. Taxonomy (NCBI): domain Eukaryota; kingdom Metazoa; phylum Mollusca; class Gastropoda; order Neogastropoda; family Conidae; genus Conus; species Conus canariensis. The sequence continues at coordinate 14,686,409 of CM065714.1, read as the reverse complement.
TCATGGAGTTGATAGAATTGGCAGTTTCCATTACGTCTATGATCTTGTATCTAACATTAATTTCCGAACTAAGGTGACAGCAGGAGGAAATTCGAGGAACTAAGTCATTGTTCGTTCTTTGTTTTCATTGTCTTCATGTCGTCTCTTTTGCATGAAGAAAACCAAAGAGGTCGAAACGCGTCGTCTTTCGTCTTGTAATATATCTCTTCGTTCGGTGGTTACAGTAATGTTTGATTTTTCTTTTTTTTTTTTTAAGTTTGCGTTTAACACATTCGTCAGTGTGTATGTCTTCCTCTTTCTTGCTCTCATTCGTTCCTTCTTTCTTCCTTCCTTCCAGTGTGGTTCTACGTGGTGCACGCTTTAACGGGCCTGGCTACTCTCCTCGCCATCATCCTGCTGTTCGTCTGTCTTTGCTCGGCCTGTAGAGACAGCGAACCCGCAACCACTGCTGGGGTCCTGGGTTTGTTGTCTGGTAAGTGTTCCTGTCTGTCTGAATGTTTGTCTGTCTGCCTGCCTCTCTCTCTCTCTCTCTCTCTCTCTCTCTCTCTCTCTCTCTCACACACACACCACATGCGTGCACGTACACACACACACACACACCACACACACACACACACACACACACACACACACACACACACACACACACACACACACACACACACACACACACACACACACACACACACACACACACACACACACACACTCACACACACACACACTCACACACACACACCACACACACACACACACACACACACACACACACACACACACACACACACACACACCCACCCACACACCCCCCCCCCCCCCCCCCCCCCCCGGACACTCACACACACATTGTCATCAGTACGCTTATGCAAAGTCTTTCAGATGAGATGGTATGCAATGAGGGTATATGCAATACCCTATTTGTAACTGTTTGTTGTTATGTTTATTTGAATGTGGATTGGTTGTTTATGATGCACACGTACACCCCTTTCATTAATGATCGCTGCCTTTCTATGTGTTAACATTTATCACTTTCATTGTCACTGTCTTGTCATTCTCTCTCTCTCTCTGGCTCTCTCTAACACACACACACACACACACACACACAACACACACACACACACACAACACACACACACACACAGAACGCAGGCGCAAACATTTTGCCTTCTCTCGAGACAGATTGCGAATTGAAGTTGTACGCCAAATAGTCTGAACGAGAAGAACTGATATGCGAGACGATATTGGCGACCAGGCGAACAAGAATGGTAGGCAGATGAAACGGGAATGGCGGGCAGATGAAACGGGAATGGCGGGCAGATGAAGCAGGAATGGCGGGCAGATGAAACGGGAATGGCGGGCAGATGAAACGGGAATGGCGGGCAGATGAAACGGGAATGGAATGGCGGGCAGATGAAACGGGATGGCGGGCAGATGAAACGGGAATGGCGGGCAGATGAAACGGGAATGGCGGGCAGATGAAACGGGAATGGAATGGCGGGCAGATGAATCGGGATGGCGGGCAGATGAAACGGGAATGGCGGGCAGATGAAACGGGAATGGCGGGCAGATGAAACGGGAATGGAATGGCGGGCAGATGAAACGGGATGGCGAGGAGATGAAACGGGAATGGCGGGCAGATGAAACGGGAATGGAATGGCGGGCAGATGAAACGGGATGGCGGGCAGATGAAACGGGAATGGCGGGCAGATGAAACGGGAATGGCGGGCAGATGAAACGGGAATGGCGGGCAGATGAAACGGGAATGGAATGGCGGGCAGATGAAACGGGAATGGCGGGCAGATGAAACAGGAATGGCGGGCAGATGAAACAGGAATGGCGGGCAGATGAAACAGGAATGGCGGGCAGATGAAACGGGAATGGCGGGCAGATGAAACGGGAATGGCGGGCAGATGAAACGGGAATGGAATGGCGGGCAGATGAAACGGGAATGGCGGGCAGGCGAAATGTAAATGGCGGGCATGCGAAACAGGAATGGCGGGCAGGCGAAACGTAAATGACGGGCATGCGAAACGGGAATGGCGGGCAGGCAAAACAGGAATGGCGGGCAGGCGATGGGAGCATGACTGGCACGCGAAAGGGAATGTCAGGCAGACAAAATGGGAAATTACGGGCTTGCTGTACGAGGATGGCAGGCTGGTAAAACAGGAGTGTTTGGCACATTGAACAGGAGTGGTTGGCAGATTAAACGGGAATGGTTGACACATTAAACGGGAATGGTTTGACACATTAAACAGGAGTGGTTGGCACATTAAACGGGACTGGTTTGACACATTGAACAGGAGTGGTTGGCAGATTAAACGGGAATGGTTGACACATTAAACGGGAATGGTTTGACACATTAAACAGGAGTGGTTGGCACATTAAACGGGACTGGCGGGCAGGCGAAACAATAATGGCATGCAAGCGAAACAGGAGTGGCAGTCGGACAAAACGGGAATGGCGGTCATGCGAAATGGGAATGGCGGGCAGGTAAAACGGGAATGGCAGGCAGGTAAAACGGGAATGGCAGGCAGGTGATATGGGAATGGCAGGCAGGTAAAACGGGAATGGCAGGCAGGTGATATGGGAATGGCGAGCATGCAAATCGGGAAAGATTGTCGGGCAAAACGGGAATGGCGGTCTTGCGAAACGTGAATGGCAGGCTGGCAAAACAGAAATGGTGGGCAGGCGAAAAGTGAACAGCGAGCAGATGAAAGGGGAATAGCGGGCAGGTGAAAAGTGAATAGCGAGCAGGTGAAACGGGAAAAGCGGGCAGGCGAAACGGAAATGGTGGGCAGGCGAAATATGAATAGCGGGCAGGCGAAACGGAAATGGCGGGCAGGCGAAATATGAATAGCGGGCAGGCGAAACGGAAATGGCGGGCAGGCGAAATATGAATAGCGGGCAGGCGAAACGGAAATGGTGGGCAGGCGAAATATGAATAGTGGGCAGGCGAAACGGAAATGGTGGGCAGGCGAAATGTGAATAGCGGGCAGGCGAAACGGAAATGGCGGGCAGGTGAAATGTGAATAGCGGGCAGGCGAAACGGAAATGGTGGGCAGGTGAAATGTGAATAGCGGGTAGGCGAAATGGAAATGGCGGGCAGGCGAAAAGTGAATAGCGGGCAGGTGAAACGGAAATGGCGGGCAGGTGAAATGTGAATAGCGGGCAGGCGAAACGGAAATGGCGGGCAGGTGAAATGTGAATAGCGGGCAGGCGAAAAGGAAATGGCGGGCAGGTGAAATGTGAATAGCGGGCAGGCGAAACGGAAATGGCGGCAGGTGAAATGTGAATAGCGGGCAGGCGAAAAGGAAATGGCGGGCAGGTAAAAAGTGAATAGCGGGCAGGCGAAACGGAAATGGCGGGCAGGCGAAAATGAATAGCGGGCAGGCAAACGGAAATGGCGGGCAGCGAAAAGTGAATAGCGGGCAGGCAAACGGAAATGGCGGGCAGGCGAAATATGAATAGCGGGCAGGCCAAACGGAAATGGCGGGCAGGCGAAAAGTGAATAGCGGCAGGCCAAACGGAAAGGCGGGCAGGCGAAAAGGAACAGCGGGCAGGCCAAACGGAAAGCGCGCAGGCGAAAAGTGAATAGCGAGCAGGTGAAACGGGAATACGCGGCGAAGGTGAAACGGGAGAATAGCGGGCAGGCGAAAAGGAATAGCGACCAGATGAAAAGTGAATAGGAGCAGGGTGAAACGGGAATACCGGGCAGGCGAAAAGTGAATAGCGAGCAGGTGAAACGGAATAGTGGCAGAGCGAAAACGGGAATTGTTGGTAGGCAAAATGGGAATGGCGGCAGGAAAAACGGGAATTGTGGTAGGCAGAGAACGGGCATAGGGTGGCAGGCAAAACGTGAATAGTGGGCAGGGAAACGGGAATAGGGCATGCAAAACGAAAATGCGGGCAGGCGAAAACGGGAATTGTTGGTAGGCAAAAACGGGAAGGCGATACAGGCGAAACGGAATGTGGGTAGGCAAAACGAGAATGCGGGCAGGTAACGGGAATGTGGTAGGCAAAACGGGAATAGTGGGCAGCGATATGGGAATTGTGGACAGGCAAAACGGGAATGGCGGGAGCGATATGGAATTGTTGCAGGAAAACGGGAATGGCGGGAAGGCGATATAGGAATTGTGTGTCAGGTAAACGGGAATGGGTGGCAGCGATATAGGAATTGTTGTCAGGCAAAACGGGAATGGCTGGGCAGCGATATAGGAATTGTTGTCAGCAAAAAACGGAGAGGGAACGGGGAGAGCATATAGGAATATGGTTGTCAGCAAAAAACGGGAATGGCTGGGTAGCGATATAGGAAATGTGGACAGGCGAAAACACGGGAATGGCGGGAAGGCGATATAGGAATTGTGTCAGGCAAAACGGGAATGGCGGGTAGCGAAATGGGAATTGTGGCAAGCAAAACGGAATGGAGAGCAAACGGGAAAGGCAGACAAGCGATATAGGAATGGCGGACAGGGAGATCGCAATTGTACAGCAATAAAACAACGGGAATGGCGAGAGGAAATGGAATGTCAGGCAGGTAACACGGGAACGGCAGGCAGGCAAAGCGGGAATGGCAGGCAGACGAAACGGGAATGGCAGGCAGGCGAAACGGGAATGGCAGGCAAAGGAAATGAGACAAAGAGCAGAACTCTCTAGAAGCTACTAGAAAGCCGCTGTAACGTGAAAGAAAAGCAAGGCAGGAACAGACGAACAGGTCAGAACTAAACGTTCATTCCACATCCCTTTTGCGCTCAATTTGAGGAGCTCAAGGATTGTTCCTTCTTCGTTTCCATTGTCTCCAGTGTTGTTTGTCCTGCCTGAAGAAGTACCAAAGAGGTCAAAACGTGTCGTGTTTATTTGTTTCTTTCTTTCGGCGGCAGAATAGTTATTTCTCTTTTGATTTTTTTAAAAATTCTTTTTTATGACTGGATTCCATGGTTGTCCTTTTCAGGGCTGATGGGGATTGCAGGGGCAGTGGTGTTCTTCGTTAAGCCGAAAGAATCAATGCAGTATCTGGGAGAATCACCGAAGGATCCGGGCGAAATTAAGGATCTGGAAGAATTCCGGCTGATGGACACAGACTGGGCGTCCTATGTCTTCATCAGTGGCGCCGGACTGATGTGCATCTTTGGCATCATTCTGCTGGTTTGCGCGTCTTCCAAGAACAACAGCGTGGAACCCTTGTGGAGGCACTGAAGGCCTCGTTATGGAGAAGCGTTCTGGGTTTTTCCTGATATCTAAAGAAATCTCAGTATATGAATAGAAACCTCAGAAAAAATGGAATCTTCTGATTTTTTTTTTAAACAGCAGTCTTCATGTCTACCTAGATGCTTTTTTACATTTATCTATTTTTTTTTTCCAAATAGATTTTATAGCCAGTATCAATTTTTAAAGGGACACGCACACACAGAAAACTTTAGATAATGTACATGATAGGCACCAAGCAGTCAATCAATTCTTTACAGTCTAGTTTACAACAAAGACAACAAATCAATCAGTTCCAAGCACAGAGTAAAAAACAAACTAAACCAAATACACTCTTAGTTCTCTGTATCATAAACATGTCGACAGCAAGATAATCACTTCACTGTTTGCTGGGCTAAACAAATAAGTCCAAAATGGCAAATATTCTCTTTTATGCCACTAATAATTTGAAAAAAGAAATGAGCAACACATTCGAACTCATATTAAGACATAGGAAGATAAATCCTCAAATATATCCTAGAATGGATATCAAATATACTAATATAAGGATTTAACATCAAGAAACTAATAATGTTGAAATATCTTTGATATAAAAAATTATTGTCTGATTCCAGCATTTATAGCTTATTCTGTTAGAATTAATATAGCAAACCAAATAACATGTTGCACTATGTTTCTACCTAGATGACAATAACTGTTCGTATTTCAAAGAGCTTACACTATGTAAGATGACAATAACTGTTGGAATTTCAAAGAGGTTATACTATGTCAGATGACAATAATTGTTCGTATTTCAAAGAATTCATACCATGTCATTATTTTCAAAGTCCAATGAAGTGTGGACGAGTAAAGGAACAATGAAAGATGATTTTTTTTAATCATTTCGGTGGAGCACATGCACAGGGCATGGAGCATTTGCTTTTTTTGTTTTAGTATTTCATAGACTGTTCTTTCATGGTGTAGTTTTATTTGTATTATTTCGGATTTTTGTGCTTGTTGATTAGGCTGGTTTACTTTCTTTCTTGTGCACACCATTGTAAGCCAAGATGCTGAGATGATAAGCTGTTTCAATGACACTTTCAAAGGTAGCACATTATGTATTCAAATCATTATCACAGGATTGAGTAGAATCACACAAACACTCTCTACACAACCATGGACAAATCATATCTGCATTATATGGTCTGGAAATGAAATAAGTAAAAGAAGACGTGCAGTGCATTCCTACTTGCACACACACACACACACACACACACACACACACACACACACACACACACACACATACACAAAACTGAAACGTTTGCATTATCAGCCTCTAAGGGTAAGATGAGTCATATATATATGGCATAATATATATATAAGAGAGAGAGAGAATGGTACTGAGGATCAGCGCAATCTTAAAAACAGTGCTCAACCACAGTGGGAGCGACATTTGTTATATTAAAAGCAAGTTAAAATCAAGCTTCTAAAAACATCTACAAATTTGTTTCACGCTGTGCGGTCGTCAGGATGTGATGAGCTTGTGTTGCCAGTGCCACGTATATATATAGCTAGCTGGTTTGCTGTTGTTTTTTTCCCGTGCTACATGTGTTTCTCAGGTGTTGGTTTTTTTCGCTGATAGGAACTTCCATCTGTGTCTGCAATTGTTAACCATTTCTGTTCTAACATTTAGAGTTGCCAACTGTGGTTTACATAGTATAATGTATTTCTCGGTTAGGCATAGATTGCATTTTTTTGAAATGTTGTTGTATGATGCTGCTCTTTTTAAAAATTTTCCAAGATATGTTGTAGTCTATGTCTTTTTCTTTAAGTTTCCAAATGTATTTACTCAATTCAGTTTGGTTTTTGTATCTTTCTTTGTTGAATGATTGTTTATGGTTTGCATATCTAGTTTTGAATTGGTTTTCCGTGATACCTACATGTTTCTTTTGCGTTCTCTGATGTTACAGTGGCTTGGTACACAATGTTGTTATAAAGGCATTTGTTGCTTAGGGGGCACTGTTCTTTTTTGGTACAGTTACAAGATTTCCTTTCGTTACCCTCCTTTTTTTCTGTGCTGCTTTTCATTTTGTTTGCTGAATCGATGGCATTTTTAAGGTTCGGCATACATGAATATGATAATTTGATGTTGTTTTTGTTGAATATCTTGAATAATTTATGGTCTTTTGGGAAAGATGATGTCAAGATTTTAAAGAATTTTTTATCATTTTGGATTTGTTTTATATTATTATTCAATGTTGTTTGGAAGTTATTGTGTGATTTTCTGAATTCAATATTAGCTATTAGTTTTTTCATGCTTTCTTCAAAAGGTTTCATTTCCTCTATTACAGGTGGCGATCTCCATGACTTAAAACCATAAGTTTTTTTTATCTTCCTTTCTAGCATCCGGATTCAAGAAGAAAAACGCTTTCCATCGCATATTACGCACAAATGTTTCAGTTTCATAAAACAAATCCAAAATGATAAAAAAATGTTTATAAAGGCTGACAAGACAAGCAATTTCTATAAAATGGAATCTAGTGAGTATTCTCAACTCCTCAACAAAAATATTCAGAAAAATTATAAAAAAAAAACTGATAAGACTACATATGACAACATCTGCAAAAAAGAAAAAAAACTTGTGCACCAGATGGATTTAGGTGATAGGATAGAAGCAACAGCAACAAAAGAAGCTTTTATAACCCTCAAAGACCACAAACCTAACTTCCACAACAATCCTACTTGTAGACTAATAAACCCATCAAAATCTGAATTGGGCAAAATTAGTAAAAAAAATCCTGGAAAAAGCAATAGAGGACATAAAAACAAACACTGAATACAACCTCTGGAAAAACAGTTATGAAGTTATCCAATGGTTTAAAGTGCTGAACAAACAGAAAGATACAGTGTTCATTACTTTTGACGTAGTGGATTTCTATCCTTCTATTGATGAGGAATTGCTCACTAAAGCACTAAGATTTGCCAACAAATATACAAATATAACAGATTCTGAGATGGAAATCATTTTCCATACTAAGAAAACCCTTCTCCATAGCAACAATGAAACTTGGATTAAAAAACCCAGCAGAAACTCCACGTTCGATGTCACAATGGGATCCTATGATGGAGCTGAAACTTGTGAATTAGTTGGACTTTTCATGTTGTCTCATATACAGAAAATACTTGGTAAACAGGTTGGCTTATACAGAGATGACGGCCTCGCCACATTAAACAATAAACCAAGAATCATTGAAAACAAGAAAAAAGAACTTTGTAAACTCTTTCAAAGCTACAACCTAAAAATCACAGTAGAAGCCAACAAAAAAATAGTAAATTATTTAGACATAACATTAGACCTTAAGGACCACACATATAAACCATACAAAAAACCAAATGACACGCCTGTCTATGTACACATCAAGAGCAACCATCCACTCTCCATTTTGAAAACCATACCTAATGGTATAAACAAAAGATTATCCAAACTGTCATGCAATGAGAAAGAATTTAACAGTGCAGCAGCCGAATACCAAGAGGCGCTGAAGAAAAGTGGCTACAACTACAAATTGCAATATAACCCAGATAACAACATGAACAGTAATAAGAAAAACAGGAAAAGAAAAATTATATGGTATAACCCTCCATATGATGGAAGAACAAAAACCAACGTAGGAAAAGAATTCCTCAAAATCCTTAAAACATCATTCCCAAAAGAACATGTACTATCTAAAATATTCAATAAAAACACTGTCAAGCTGTCGTACTCGTGTATGCCCAACCTTAGAAACATAATTGATTCTTCCAATAAAACCAAAAACAACACATCCAAAGAGGGTGACGAAAAGAAATCTTGCAATGCACAAAAAAAGACCAGTGCCCTCTGAATAACAAATGTCTCTACAGCAACATTGTGTACCAAGCTACGGTAACAACAGACAGTGATAAAGAAACATACATAGGGATCACGGCAAACCAGTTTAAAACCAGATATGCAAACCATAAACAGTCCTTTAAAAATGAAAAATATAAAAACCAAACAGAACTAAGTAAATATATTTGGAAGCTTAAAGATAAGAAAATAAATTACAACATATCATGGAAAATTATAAAAAGAGCAACACCATACAACAACATTTCAAAAAAATGCAACTTATGTACTACAGAAAAGTGGCTGATACTATGTAAACCCCATCTGGCATCCCTGAACTCTAGAGTAGAAATGATCAATAGTTGCAGGCACAAATGGAAATCCTTGTCAATACACCATCCCTTGGCACGTCCCCACTGAACGCGCCCCAGAAAAGAAACTCTACAGGCCACGTGCTACACGTGCAGAGCTCACACACCCACACATTATAACATTGGTGGCGGGCCCAGATTACGCATACCCTGAAGAGAGCTCCCGCTCGAAACAGATTTGTAGGGTGGTTTTTATACTTCCACATTTTAAATCTTTTAAACTGTGTATATATATATATATATATATATATATATATATATATATATATATATACAAAAGAAAAAAAAGAAAAGAAAAAATATCCAAAAGAAAAAAAATCAAAAGATATATATATATATATATTGTGTCCTCTTTTGATCTATGCCAAATTTGGAAAGGTATGGTGAGCAACTCCTGGCTGCAAGACAGATTTGGAGGACACCATACTGCACTCGTCTGCCAATGGAAGCTGACTGACCATGAGAGCAATGTGGACACTAACGACAGAGAAGAAGAAGAAGAAGAAGAAGAAGAATATAGAGGGTGACGTTGAGAAGAAGGAGAAGAAGAAGAAGAAGAAGAAGAAGAAAACCAACAACGAGAACAACAAGAGTTACAACAAAAACAGCAACATAAGTAAAACTAAAGAAAAACAAAAACATAAAAACGAAAATAAAAATAAATGAGAAAAGAGGAAGACGGGAGCAATGAGGAGGAGAAAGAGGAGAAAAAAAACATGAAGAAGGACGAAGGAAGGACGGAGAGAAAGAAAGAAAGAAAGAAAGGAAAGAAAGGAAGAAAGAAAGAAAGACAAAGAAAAAAAAAGACGAAGAAGAAGAACATCAGCAATAACGATAACAACAACAGCAACAGCATTAACAACAGGCAAAACAAAACAAAAAACAAAATACAGAAAAAGAAGAAAAAAAAAGCAGAAGAAAAAGGAAAAATAGGAAGAAGTGAAAGAATATAAGCTCCGAAAACGACAACGGGAGACGGGAAAGGTGGAAGGAAAGGTATCATTTTCTCGTGGTTATAACCTGTCCACAGCAGATACAAAACATGCAGATACACTCGCCATGTTGTATACATTTAGGCATAGTTACATTCGTTTATGTTTTATTCCAGAACGAGTTCAATGGCAAAGATTGCCCATTGATGATGTAGCCAATGTTTCATAGACGACAGCCATGGGTTAGACATACTGCTGAGTGAGGCATGCTTTTATCTGAAAATCTGTCTTTCGCGGAAATTCTTTTGATCTTAGACATGGACATTTTATATTCAGGAAAAAATACAATACTTCCCATGGTTTTGTTGCAAAAGACATGCTTGATATATACTCGCCACTACTTGTGCCCTCCCCCCCCCCCTCATCTCTTCCCTCCCCTTGCCTCCCTGCATCGTTTCCTACCTAACCCTTCCTTTCTCCTCCTCCTCCTCCTCCTCCTCTCTCTCTCTCTCTCTCTCTCTCTCTCTCTCTCTCTCTCTCTCTGCCCGCCCCCGCTCATGTCCAATATCTCTGTCTCTTATCTCTCTCTGACCCAACAATTCCCGACTCTTCCTGGTCCCTCCCCCCCTCTCTCCATCCCCCTTCGCTCTCCCTCCAGGCCAGCTCCCCCAACTTATCCCCCCCCACCTCTCTCTCTCTCTTCGTGCTCCTTCCTGCCTTCTTCCTCGCCCTTCTTCTTCCTTCTCTCATTCAGTTTGCGTCTGTCTGTAAATCATTGTTCGGTTATTTGTCTGCATGTCTCTCTGTCTCTGGCTCTTTGTCTCTATCTCTGTCTCCCCCCTCTCTCTGTTCTTTCGTTAAATCCTCCCCCTTCCTCTCTCCCCCCCCCCTGTCTCTATGTCAGCTTGCTACAACTCTTCACCCACCCACCCCCTTTCTCTATCTGTCAGCCCTTCTCTATCTCTCTCACATCCCCCTAACTTTTCATCTATGACGGCTCTTCCCTCCCTTGCTTTCTAACTCCTCCCCTCCCCCTCCCCCGTTGCTCTCCTAACTTCTCCCTATTTTTCATCCCCCCTCCTCTCTTTCTGAGTCTCTCCATGCCTGCCCCTTCCTTCCTTCTCTCTCCCCCTTCCCCCTTCCCCGTTTTCTGTCCCCCGCCCCCTCACCCTCTCTTTGTGTAGACTGTACATCTCTCTGTCTGTCTGTCTGTCTGTCTCTCCCTCTCTCTCTCTCTCTCTCTCTCTCTCTCTCTCTCTCTCGCCTCCACCCCTTCTATATTTCCCTGTCAGCTCTTGCCACATTCTTTCTTACTTTCCTTTCTTCTCTCTATGTCTCTGTCTTTCCTACCGTTCTTTTCATGTGCTTCTCGTACCCTCCTGCCCTTCCACCCCCTTCCCTTTGCAAAGCCATCTGACCTTTGGTGACATGTTTATAACAGACCAAGATGTGGCCGGAAACTGTTGTGTACAATTTCATCATTAAAATCCCATGAAAAAGACTCCACGAGGTCGGAACATTGGGAAGCTATTGACGTAGTTGTTGTTTGTTTCTTTGTTTGAATCTCTCTCTCTCTCTCTCTCTCTCTCTCTCTCTCTCTCTCGAGAGAGAGAGAGAGAGAGAGAGAGAGAGAAGCAGAAATTCATTGCCTAACACAGTTACCAATAGTGCAAATCGGTTTACAATCCTTATTCCTCTATCTTGCTCATTTTGCTCGGTAGCATATGACTGTAACAACGAACGTTTGCCAAGGGATATATATATATATATATATATATATATATATATATATTCAATTATAAGCAAAGCTTGCTCTTATGTCTTAGATTGAAGAAATAGGGGGAGATAAGCATTCATATATGCAGTGGTAGATCATTCTGCCTAACTAACAGTATGTGCTTGAGTGGGTGAATGGGGAAAAATAAAATAAAATAAATGCTTCTCAAAATGAGCCTTCAGCAAGCTTATAGTCTCTTATATATATATATATATATATATATATATATATATATATATATTAATATATAGCATTATTGTATACAACTGCAAATTGTGAGATATGTTGTCTCTGGAAATGTCAAGCCAGGTAAATCCATGAAAATGAGAAATTTCTCACTATACGAATGAGTATGAACCGCAATTACGAAAAGCATAACAATTTGCATACGGGATGTATGTCTTTCTTATGGAAACAGCAATTTGTTTTCATCATTGAACCGACGATCAAAGCTTGCAATAAGATCATTCTCTCTTCTCTCTCTCTCTCTCTCTCTCTCCTCTCTCTCTCTCTGTGGATAAGGGAGCAAAATCAACCAAGTTCTCTTTCTTGTCAAGGGGGAAAAATCAGTCCATAATCTAACTTTGCTCCAATACCACCAGTGAGTTGTCTCTCACTGTATTCGGTAACGTGATGGAGTAACAGCGTGTACCAACGCACGCTGTAAACCCTGTAGATTGATGTAAACAGCATACCTTGCTCTCCATCACCCCCCCCCCTTCCCCCCACCCCCAACTTCTCTTCCGGTGTCGGTCTCTGTCTTATGTTGTTGTTGTTGTCGTAGCCTGGCTGAAACACTCCAGGGATCATCCGAACAGCCATAGTACTTGTACACTATGGTACAAATGCATCAGCTGGGGATGAGAACATTACGTGTGTGACCGTTTTTGATTACCCCGCCACGTGGGCAGCCACACTCCGACTTCGAGGGATTTTGGAGACTGATGGTGTTATGCTAGGAGCTTGTCACGACTGAAGACAATTCCCGCACAACTATGCAGAGCATAACATTTGGATGTAGCCTTGGTGTTCTAGCCTGTCAACTGGTCTGACACAGCCTTAAGCGAAGGAGGTGTCTTGATATAAACTCTCTCTCTCCCTCTCTCTCTCTCCCCCTCACTCTCTCTCTCTCTCTCTCTCTTCTCTTCTTGTCTCTCTCTCTCTCTTTTTTCTGGTTTGTTTCTGTGTGTGTGTGTGTGTGTGTGTGTGTGTGTGTGCGTGCGTGCGTGCGTGCGTGTGTGTGTGTGTGTGTGTGTGTGTGTGTGTGTGTGTGTGTGTGTGTGTGTGTAGAAACTTTAACGGAATAATGTAAGAGGAAAGTGTTTACGCACAACAACATGGTTTTCATATAGTAATTCAAAATTATTTCAATGCCAAAACTGTTTGTTACCAATCTCAGTTTAAATCAATGTTGAATTAATATCCCAACTATGATGATGACGTCATCGATGATTGTGTTGTGTTCCAAGGTTTGTGTGCTGTTTTCTTTTATTTGGATTTGTTGTGTTTGCTCTGGTACACTTGTATGGACTCCAGGGGTAGGGAGGGAATACGAGAAAAAAACAAACCCATACCAACCAACTAACCAAGCAACCAAGCAACCAACCAACCAACCAGCCAACCAAAAATCATCATCTTTATCAGCAACATCATCGTCAGCATGGTCTTGATGATGATGTTAATAGCAACAACAACAACATTGATAATAATGATGATGATTATATTAATAATGATAATAATTATAATAATAATGATAACAACAATAATAGTAATAATAGTTATAATAACAATGGTGATGACAGTACTAAAATGATAGTAATGATGATGATGATAATGATAATATTAGTCATAACAATAATAATGATAATAGTAATAATGACAATTATAATGATAATAATAATGATAATAACAATAACAAAATGATGATGATAACATTGATAATAATAATAATAATGGTGATAATAATGATTAAATGGTGATGATGATAACAACAGCAGCAACAACAAAAACAACAGCAATAATAATAATAATGATGATGATGATGATGGTGATGATAATGATAATAATGATGATGATGATGATAATAATATAATAACAATAATAATACTAACAATAATAATAGTGATGATAATGATCAACTGATAATCATAATAATGATATTAACAATAACATATATTTACGGGACAGAATCTCAAAGAGCGGTACAATAACAAACTGCACACTTCAAATACCTGCACTCTGAGGACACTATGCTAATACCAGTGCGTGCAACTCTTATTGCACCTCGCCCTCCACCCACCCCACGCCCTCAACTCCCCAAACACCAC
>CM065714.1:14651950-14666950 GCA_033310375.1 Conus canariensis | reverse complement strand
TACTTTCAATCATATTAATTTTAATCATATTAATTTTAATCAGACTAAAAAAAATGAGCGAGCAGGAGAAGAATGTCCCACAGGAGCAGAATGCCCCACAAGTGAATTCTCCACAAGTGAATTTACAGGCGAGTGCCCCACAAGTGAATCCGCAAGTGTGTCCCGCAGGTGAGTAGTGTTACTAAAGCTAAAAGTGCTGGGCGTGTTGAGGCCGGCCGTAAACTAGCCGAATGGAACAGACTGCAAAAAGCAAACCAAGCAGCAAAACAAAAATTATTAGATAGTAATACAACAACAGCACCAGCACCGCCGCCGCCAACAACAACGCAATCAAACTATAAGATGTATTATTATGTGCTGGGGGGCATTGTTGTTGGTGGAGGGCTTTTAGCATACAAGCGCCTAAAGCCATACTTAGCAACAAAGTCACAAATCCCCACAAAAACAGTAAAAGAACCAGCTTCTGCAAAAAAAGTACAACCTCCTGCTGTAGACCCATTTTTAATAAATTAGTTTTTTAAATGAGTTGTTAAGTACTGGCTAAGTACAAGCTAAGTACTGGTTAGGTCAGTTATAACAAGTTAAGTGCAAGTTAAGTGCAAGTTAAGTGCAAGTTAAGTGCAGGTCATGTTAAGTACTAGTTAAGATCTTAAGTTAAGTACTAGTTAAGATCTTAAGTTAAGTACTAGTTAAGATCTTAAGTTAAGTCGGACAAGTCAGTTCTCCGGGGGCCTATTGCGTATGAAAACTCAGGATTAACGTAAGTTCGCTTGTTATTGTTAGAAACTAGTGACTTCTTATTAACAGCAGTTGTGTTTACTTGATGAAGAGTAGAGCGCAGATTAACATTTGTGTGATAAAATACTTCGCGTTCAAAGAGAGCCTGCTTGTAGTTGTTGTGGCTTATTTCTTTTTTTTACAACTTCTTTATCTATGCCCTTAGCTTTCTTTGTTACAGAAGTCTGGGTAGCAACGCTATACATCTTCGACCGCAGGCCAACATATTCTTGTATTACTGTCCCATTAAATTCATCCTTCATCTTTCCAATCACTTTCTTGTTCACAGTTGAATGTAACGGCGAATCTTTTGGATAGTCGCATGTGTCATACCATCCGTCAGCTCCTTTGGCTACCTCTATTTCCATGTCCTTATAGAAGTCTTCAGTTGGGATGTCCAGAATAAAACTATCAGTGTCTGTGTAAAGGACATTTGATTCTGGGTATAGCGGCTTAAAGTAGTCGTATAGAAATTCAAGCATTAACAGCTTAGACAACTCTAGCACGGCAAATCCGATAAACACCGGCTTGTCCGACTTCACACTCAGTTTCTTCATCATAATGCCAACCAGGCTGTCGCTAAATATTCTAAAGTCTTGATAGTTAGGTTTAGAGGCCAGCTTAATTGCTTGTTTTTTGTTTGTAACTAATCTTACATCTTTACGATTGTGTACGTTCTCCATGGTTTTGCCAAAACAACTGTTGTTCAACTTAAAAAAGTCTTTTTCTGAGGCATCAGTGGCCTTAGTTCTAAGATCGGTGTTCTTCATGATGTATGGTCTCATGAAAGGCCCTTGGTCATAGGTAATTATTCTGTGAACGGCGGTAAGTTTCAACCCGTGCCTTAAGTAAAATTGTAACAGCCTGTAATGACAGACATATTTAGTTTTGTTAAAGAGGTTAGGCACGAGTTTGGGCGGCTCGGTGGGACTCATCTTTAATCTTTCTGCGGCTAAGGGGAAATCATTATGGAGGTCATGCAACTCTGCGGGATAATCTAAGTCTACTTCTAAGATTAATCCTATTGGATTATCGGGCGTAAGCTGTGACAATAGTCCTACCACCCGATTAACATCATGGGGTCCGTTTATCATTTTAAAGTTTCTTAATGGCAATGCCTGGCTCATGGCCCACCCATACAGATTGTTGGCATCTAAATACATTAGATAGTTGGATGGTTTAGTTGGATCATAATCGTCTAGATACTTGTTGTTGGCTCTGCGGTAAGGATGACAGGCCATGCTAATGCCTCCTCTCAGCCCGCCCTCAATCATCTGGAGTGTATCTAGATCAGATATTAAGTCAATCTCGGCGTTTGTAGACTTCAAGAATGCATCCCAAGACAACCCCGGGGCAGAGATGTACTGTGATGAATCCAGGCCGTAATGTTTCATGCAAGTAGCTCTGTAATTCTGAAAGACGTCTGCCAATAAACACACGTCGGCCAATAAATATTGATCGTGATAATCGCCCATCGTTTTGCAGTATAATTCTGTCCAGGCTTTCTGCGCGTATTCATAGTCGGCGTCAGATATGCCTCCACCTCTAAGACGACTGTAAAAGTCTTCCTTTGCTGGCAGCGCTGGCTCATCAAACTTATCCCACGAGTCCATGTATTCATAAGGATAGACGCCTTTACGGACTAAAGATGGGTCAAAATATTTTTTAGTGATTGGACAGTCTTGCAGAGATCCCGCCAATTTATCTAAACTCCCCATCAGATGTTGGGCAGAGTCATAAAAGGATAAACAGTCAATAGTAAAGGTCATGTACTTTTCTGAAGACTGCAATACAGCTAACCCTCTTACATTCAGAAGTTACTGCTTGCATGATAAAGTGAGAATCATAGCCCGCAAGTTATGAAAGAAGATTGGCAGTTTCCATGTCTTGGGGTCAACCTTAAGTTGAAGATTGCAGCTATTATGCGCTGCCCCTCTGAATTTTCCAGTAATGTGATCATGGTCCCTTACAGCATCGCCTGATAATTCTATGTTGCATATCCAGCAGTGGGTGGATGATTCGTAGCGCCTTTGGTCTTCGAGGGTCATCTTAATGCCTGAAAGGTTCAGCCGATTGGAAAATTGATTGCGAAGATGTTTCATCTGCTTCAAAAATCGATTAGCTGCGTCGGGACCTCTGTAAATCTCCGGCTGTGTGTGTCCACCGTCTGACCTAACAACGACAAAAGCATAAGAACATATCTGATGGCGGGACAATAAGGTTGTTTTTTTGTTGTGTCCGTTCTTGAGGGCCGTAGTACTGTGGCAAGATTGCTTCAAAGTCAGCATAGACTACGTATGGGCTCATTTGCATTTTTCGTACATTCTTAAACCTGACTTTAGACCCGGGCGGGGGCGCAATAATTTCGGTTTTACAGTCTTCAAAACTTTTACAATGTTTCTTATGTTTGTCAGCTGCCTGTATAGATGGAATTCTAACCAAACACCTTCTACAAAGCCCCTGTTTAGCAGGATCCTTTGTGGTATACGCCAGAAGTCTGCTCATTGTTCTAATTAATACATAGTGACTCTTGGAACCGTCTGTAAACAGAATCAAGTCTACATGATTGTCAAGTGATTCGCCTAAAGGGGGAGCTTCGGGAGAGACCCTTAGAGGGGCTAGATTGTCTACTGAATTCCATGTGTATACGCTTACAGTTATAGGCTTGTTTTGCTCTTCAAACTGAGATATACTTTCTATGCTTACTGGAAAGGTTATGTTATTTAAGTTCAGCTCATTTATATACTGCCTATAATTAGAAACTCTGTCTGGGTGCTTTTTAACAGGGTGTAAGTGCGCCAAAACACACCACATGAAACATAAGTTGTCTGAATTATGTATGTTTAGGACTGCTCATTTAAGAACTAACTCTCTCGGGAGAGGGATGTAAGAATCGCCGACTATATGATAGTATTTGGTTTGTCTTAATTTGATTTCGAGGACTGTTCCTTTAGACCAACCGGAGCCGCGCAGTTTCGCTTCTTCAATCGCTTGATTAAACTGTGTGAGCATGTAATCAGCCCAGTCTGGTGTAAAGCTGCGATAGCTGATTACTTTTTTCTGTCTAGTTGAAACCCAGACTTGCATACTACTATCATCAGGGGTTATATATTCAATCTTAATGGCCAACAACACTTTTACTTGCGGGTTAATTTGAAGAGACTCTGGGATTTTAGAAACAGCATGTGTTACGCTTTTTTGAACGTTTGTGGGGTTAATAATGTCCATGTCTAATTCAATGAACATATCGCTTAATTGTTCATTGCCGTCAAATATCTCCTCCCACGTATATAGTTTTTCAACCTCGGATTTACTTGTGGGGTTCATTTTTATCCCACAATATTTACGTAAATTAAAAAAAATAAAAGTAAGTAAAAGTAAGTAAACGCGTTTTTATTCTTCACCCAGGCGTTGCAATACTTCAAGACACCCTAATCTTACAAGAACGCCTGCCAATACTTTAGCTTTTTCTGATTCACTACAGTCAATGTTTAACTCTTTGATTGCTTCGTCAAATAGTTCACTATTAAATTGTTTACATCATTCTCAAACCCAGATTTACTAAAATCAATGTTTAACACTTTCATCGTTTCGTCAAATAGTTCATTACAATTTTCTATTAAAATCTTTAGATCAGATTCGCTGTGTTTGGCCGTCATTTTTAAATCTAAAATTAAATAAATAAAAAAAATAAAACCATGAGTATAACGCTGGTTAATTATGCAGTGCCTATTGTTGGTGTTATAGTTTATTCAACCCTAGCAAAATGTTTGTTAAGAATAAAACCGCCCAACATGGGAAAGATAGAAGATTCGCCGAAACTAGTTACAACCTTATTTTTAGCTCTAGCAACAAAAGATTATCTGATTAAAAAGCACATAGACAGTCTTTCATATTATGATTATTTTAATTATTTTTTTAGTTAATAAAAAATATGAGCACTGCAAAGATCATCAATACGATTTACCACTCTGCTGTAATCGGCGGCCTTAGTATAGGATATAGCATGTTAGCAAAAAACATGTTTAAAATGAGGCCGGCTGATCTAGGAAGGTTAGACATTGAGGATGTTGTTAAGGTTATAGCTGTAATAACGGCGGGGATTGCCTCAAAAGACTTTCTTGTTGCACAGGGGATTATCCCAGAAAACATCAATGCATAGAAAGATTAATGCATTTAGGCAGATTGATTTATAAAAAAAAAGATTCATTCATTTATAAAAAAAGATGTCTGGAATAGTTCTGATGGTGGGTGGGGCTATTGTTAATGCATTGGCTTTCTCTGGCAGCAATTATATGTTTAGTAAATTGCGGTCTGATGAAGAAAGAGAACGCCATAACAAAGCAATGGAAGATTTAGCTAAGGCAAGAGACGCTTACGAGAAAAGGAGAATTGCTCACTTAGACTTTATTAATAAAAAGTTAAGAGAACAGGGACATGCAGAGCACACATTTACAGACGTTGATGAAGCAATGAATGAATATTACTTAGTGACAGGAAAGAAGTTTCTAACATCGGCACCGCCAGAACTGTCTGACTTTTATGAACCATCTGAGGATCAGAAAATGGTGGAAATAGGCTTTATTATAGGTGCTATGGGAGCAATCTTTCTTCTTGCGTATTCAATCTAAAAACATAGTTAAAAATGTAATAAAAACGGTTCTCTTATGGACGATACAAAGTACAAAATATATTATTCTCCTGGAGGGTATTGGAAAGGAAAGGCCGCTATTGATAAACTGAGTAAAGCTGCTAGGGTGTCTGAATCAGAAGCGAAAGACTGGCTTTCAAAACAAGCGATCTGGCAAATATATCTGCCTGCCTCAAAAAGAATAATAAGACCTCGATTTGTTAACTCAGTTCCTAATGACACCCACCAGATGGACTTGTTGTACCTTCCACATGACAAAGTTAGAAGAAAAAAGTTTAAGTATGCTCTTACAGTTGTTGACATGGCTTCAAGGTATAAAGACGCTGAGCCTTTAACGGATAAAAGCTCAACTGCTGTGGCTGTGGCTTTACAACAAATATACATGCGAGGTCCATTAAAGTATCCTAGGTTGATTCAGGTTGATGATGGGAAAGAGTTTAAAGGAGCTGTAAACCAGCTGTTTTTAAGACATCGGGTTACAGTTAAGAGAGGGATCCCAGGCAACCATCGCTCCCAGGCTCTAGTAGAAAACTTTAATAAGAATCTGGCTGAGCGTCTGTTTATCTATCAATATCATAGAGACCTTATGGACAAAACATGCAACACAGAATGGGTTAGGAGATTGCCGGCAGTCTTACGCGCCATGAACAATGAAGAATTTAAAGCAACGGGTCTTAAGCCAGTGAACGCGATCAAATTAAAAAAAATTAGCATTACTGAAGACATCCAAGGTAATCAAAAACTCTTGCCGTTCGGACTAAAAGTAAGATACTTGTATGCGCCCGGAGAGGCAGAAGGCGATGTTAGAATTAGAGCCACAGACCCCATATGGAGCGTAGACGTATATGAAGTTGAAAGAATTATGAAAACAACCCCTCCCGTGTATTATTTAAGAGAGACTCTTTCTTCTGCGTCTAAAAAGCCTGCCCCTAAAAGATCGTTTGTTCGCGAAGAGTTGCAAGTTGTCCCACCAAATACGGTGCCGATTAGTTTAAAAAAAAAAAAGTATTTATTTTTTGTTAAACTTATGATTTATTTATTTTTTTTTGGTTAAACTTATGATTTATTTATTTATTTTAGTTCACATCTTATTTTTAGTCTATTTTTGGGTTTAACTGATTGTTTACTTGCTTTTCAATGTTCTGTTTGATTGTCTCAGTGTCTACCTGTTGCGAAGTAAAAGTCTTTCTCCACTCCTTTTGAAGTTCAGTTTTTTGTCGCCTGTAATCCTCACCATCAGCCATAAGATGCTCAAATTCTTCAGCTGTAATGTTTTCATCCTGCAATGCTTTGCTTATTCTCAGTCTTAATGAACAAAGTTTTGCTGATGCTAGGGCTACAATGGCAGTGTGCTTTTGTAGTTTAGGCGTTAATTTTTTTAAAACAGCACTCACAATCATAGACATAGCACCTAAACCCAAACCAAGGCTCCCTAATGCTAAAGAGGCTGGTGCTCCAGCCCCAGTAGCTAAAAGGGCAACGCTAGACCCAGCACTTACGCTCGCTACAGCTGATGAGCCGGTGATTATATAAGAAAGAGTATTTAAAACTTTAGCATATTTCTTTCTAGTAACCCTATACTTATTCAAGTCACTTTCTATTTCTTCTTGAAGTTCAGTTATTTGCTCTAACCTAAACTTTTGAGCCTGATCATCCATTTTTTTAATTAAGATTAATTTTTTAATTAAGATTAATCTTGTACATATTTTCTTATTAACCCTTCTGGCAGCACTTCATCAACAGAGTAAAACGCAATAAAATCAACATACTTAATGAAAATAAAATCGAGTACTGTTAGTTTGTCTTTGTCAACCATCACAGTGACTTTGTCAGAAGATACAGAAGTGTTTATTTCATCCCCGTTTTTAGTAATAGCAATAACAAGCCTAAGAGGCCCGTCCAAGTTTTCAGACTTTATTTGTACACCTCTGATTAACGTATGCTCTGGCAAACTAGGATCAGACTCCCTTGGAGTGATAAATAAGCAAAAAAGCATCGTCATTTTTCTAGGCAGTGATTCTAGTTTTGGGTTAAACTCTAAGCCGACGGTGTCGCCCCCCACTTCAGCTAAGGACTTCTTTCTCCGCAGCATATATACAGAGCCCTGCCTGGTTATTTCAATCTGCTTTTTCTGTTGTAATCCTGGGACTAGGCTAGCAAGAAGGCGTCCTTCATTCAAAGCTTTTCTAAAATTGTATTTCTTATCAAAGTATACATGGGGGCTTCGTAGTTCAAACTTTAAATCCCAGTTAATGTCAGGAAGCAACGCCCAGGCATTCTCTCGTTTATGAAGTTTGTATTCGTGTTTGCCAAAATCGTTTGCCCTTAGATTTTTATCTCTTCCAGGGTAGGATATTGCTGTCGTTTTTTATCTTCAATTTCTATTCGTTTGTAAACACCATCGTCGGTGTATTCAAATCCATAAACATTTCCTGCCACTCCTATCAGATCAAAGTCAGTTGTATCTGCTAGATCTTTTATCTCTACTGCAACGCATTTAGGAGCTAACTCTGCTTTTGATTCAGGTCCTCGAGACATTCTTTTTAAATATAAACAATTTATTATTAAACAATTTATAGTAAACAATCTGTAATAAATAATCTATAGTAAATAATCTATAGTAAACAATTTATTATAAGCAAACGTATTGAACTGGCGGGTCAGTCCGTAAGCATAGTTTAGCGTGCTTAGATTTTTCTAGCTGCTCTTTTATTTTTTTAGTTCATCCCTGTCCCTGATTATATAGTTTTCACTTAAACATTCTTCAAAACTGTCCCGGTCCTTAGTATAGAATAAGATGACTGATTTTAACTGCGATCTAAAGTCTTTTAAGACAGCATTGTATTTTTGAGTTAAGAGCCAAACAGAAACTAATGCGTGTCTTCCGCTAAAGGCTAGCTTAGACAGAGTCCTTCTTTTTTTTTACAATGTCTTGTTCGGCTGAACAGTCATCAATAATAAACAGCGTTTCGGTTCCCTCAAATAGCCTATAGTAATGTTCTAAACAGTCGCTTAGCTTGTCAGTAGGATCAACTAAAAATATATTCTCGTCTGTCCAAACAAACTGCCTTTCTTTGTAAGACTTGTTGTGCTTAATGGTTGTGCAGAATATAACAATGTACTCGTAATGAAACCTGTAGACTGTTTGTAACAAATCAAGCACGAAGACAGTTTTCCAACACCCAGTAATCCCACAAATAAGCGAACAGTGCGGGTCTTTAGGCAAAAAGTTCAAACTATCCATCTGTTTTAATAGGCTATTTCTTTCAGTCTATTTTCTTCAATGTTCAGCTGGGCGTCATAAACCACAAAAACGTGCATTTGTATCTGGCCATTCTCCTCCTCTTCCTTATTAATCTGTATGAGTATACCATCTGACCCTACCCTTCTTCCACTCCCGTGCAGTCTGTTGTCATACGTGGATCTAAAATCCAGCCATAGTCCATATTTGTCTGTTAGATAATCTTCGAGTCTTACATCGTGAAGGTGAAGTTTTTTACACACATGATCGGCTGTGGGGCTTGTCTGTCTGCCTCCAGCGAATAACTTTCTTATTTCATCAAAGTGTTGGTCGGGTAATAGTCCAGCTGAATACAACTGAAAAGGCTTGCCATCTACTGTGCAAGACAGTTGCTCAATTTTTGGGTTGTAAAACACCTCAGATTCTCTCTGAAAAGGAGCTGAGGGTTCAGTAAATAGCAAGAGAACCCCCTTTAGAGACCTTAAAGAATTGCTTATAGCTATTTCCCAGACGGTGTCTTGCTTGTTTTTAATCGCTAGACTGTGGTGTAAAACTCTTTCAAAGTAAACAACCGTCCTACTTTTATACTGGTTTAAGATTGTTCTAGCCAGTTCGGGGTTAGTAACAACGTCAAAATTAAGAGAGATGTTACTAACAGTGTATTTGGCTAAGGGATCATCTGATAGAATAACAGACCCGCTGTCATTGAATGACAGTTCGTAAGTAAGTTTGTCTCTTAGTGCACCTTGGTAATATGGCTGATGGGTTTTTAACAGTTCAAAATCTAGAGGGACGCAAAATCTGTTCTTAAATGCTCGCGCTATTGCCTGGTCCCCCTCGTCTTCCTTTGCATCCGCAGCATTAAGCCTGTGCTTAAGACCGTTTGGACTCTGAATTCCTTGAAAGATTTTGTCTTTTCTTTCTGTTCTAGGCAGCCACAGATCAGAATAGAGATTAAAAATGTCTGCGCTACTCAGTGAGAAGACTTCTCTACCCTCCAGTTTAATTACCATATTTTTAATGATGGCCCTGCCCAGGTTAGCAACGACAGTAGCATTAGGATCCATCGACTCAATATCTATTTTGAATGACAGCCTGGCAGTGCCTGGCATTATAACATCGTCAGGCCCGAGGTCACTAAATCTTACTGTTAACATTTCATTTGGCTCAATTGTTGATGGATTATTTACAACCCGCACAGTCTGTCTTATGCCTTTTATGCCATGGGGCTCCTTCGCTTTTCTGAATGGATCGAGGTCGCAGCCATATGGGTTCATCTTTTATAAAACAAAAAATAATAAATATATAAATATGGCTGATGAAGATTTTGACGCGGTTGATCCTATTGAAGAAGAAGATGAAGAAAGAGAGCCGAGTCCTTCATTGCAAGAAGAACTTGAAGGAGCAGGATTAGGCCAAATACGATTGTTAGATAGAATTGAATCGTTATATGGCAGTATAGGGCGAGAGCAGCCAGAAGCGCTTAACGTTTCTAATTTTTTAGCAGATGAAAATAATCATTTGTTTGTAAGAACTAGTAAAGGAAAGCTTGTACGGCTTACTACAAAGCCAGACCCAACCCAGTTTTTAAGCAGGAGCACAATTCTTAGAGAGCTCCCTATTTCTGACCAAAGGCAGTTAAACTTTATTGGCAATCTAAGGCCTGAGGCTGTTAGTGCTTTACAGAACTTTGGGCAAAGGCTGCCAACACGATCTGAAATGCAAAACATACCTCTTCAAGAATTAAAACGAACAGCAGATGAACTAATAGCAGAAATTGAGACGAGTTTTAATGAGGAGACACAATTAAAAACAATTGATGATTCTCCATTGCCTATGCGTGAAATCATGGGTCTTAATACTGCTCTAAAGACTATAAGGGGTGAACTAACAAACAATTTGGCAAAACTTGGTGAGCTAGATAGAGAGATAGAAGAAGAAAGAAATAAACTGGCCGATGCAGATGATAACAATTTAGGGCGAGAGGAAAAGGCTAGAATACAGCAGAAAATACAAGATTTAATGCTAGAAAGAGCGGCCAGGTTAGAAGCGCTGTCTACTAACAGAGAAAAAATAGCGTCTCAAACAAACAGAATCAGAGAAACTATAAACAGACTCCTTCATGAAAATACTACGTTAGCAGAAAGAATAAGAATTCTGTTCAGAGAGCAGGGAATTACAATAGTTAGTATATTGACGGCTGTTGGGTTTGCTATCTCTACACTGGTTTATGCATTAACTGGCGGTGCGCCAACAGGGTCAGTAGCGCCTCCAACGCCTCAGGCTGGTAAAAGTTGGGTTAGAAAACAACTGCACCATCTAGCAAACCTATTAAAGAAGTTAGCTGTCAAAGCGCTTGATGCTCTGCCTGGCATAATAGGCAGTGTTGTTAGTTGGGTTTTGTCTACCATAGGCAAAGTGGCTGGTTATATGGCCGACCATCTGTGGACGTTAGGGGCGCTGGCTGCCGGTTTAATTTTTAGTGAAATAAAGTATGGCTAATCCAGTAAAAGTTAAAAACACAACAAGGGCTGTCTTTTCGCTAGTGTGTCTGCCGGGGTGAGGTACATCAACAGGCGGGGGGTCGCTTTCTGGGCTGCTTATAACTGGCGGAGGGTCGCTTTCTGCAGGTTCAGGGCTGGATACTTTTTTCAAAATGGCTGGCGCGGGCCTTGTGTTTAAGCCTTGATTGTGTCCTAAGTTTTGATCGTCTCCGGCTATGAGGATTTCATTATTATAATTCTGTATCATGCCAATCTGCAGTCTGAGGTCAGAAGGCAGCATGTATAATCCATGACCCACAACAAAGTCAACCTTTGACCTAGCATGTGAAAGAACGTTTTGGTACCTTTGTATGCTGGAAGGCAAATCAACAGCAGAGTTAATAGCATCTTCTAAATTTGCTAGAAATTGTTTTCTGGCGTCAAAGCCTGTAGATTGATCCACTATGCTAGACTTGGTCTGTGCTTGCGCTCCTAATAGACACCAAACGTACGTCCGTATGGAGTCATTAAGTCTTTGCACTCCTGGCATTGTTAGGCCTTCACTTTTATCTAAGATAAATGTTGCCCAAGCATTGGGGTGTTTTTGTTCTATTGATCCCAATCTAACTTGGGAGTTTGACTTAAAAGAGGTGTGGCCAGGCCAGTAGTCAAAATTATACTCTCTACGCTGACCCCACAAATACAATGTGCCCAACCCGTGATTGCGGTCTAACTTTTGTCTAAAGTTATTTGAAGGGTTAATGTTAAATTCGTTGCAGATTCTTTCATATGCATTATTGTCCATTGGGCTGAGAAATGGATTAAACGCGTTGTCATTGGGGAGGCGTACTTGTAGTTCAGTTAGTATGCGTCTATACTGATAATAAACATGAAAGTTATATACTGACCTTACTAAGAGGTTGGGGTGGTTTAAATGGTTTGTATATGAAACACCGCAGCCAGTGGTTGAGCAGTAAACTGCAAAATTTAACTGATTCTGGTAAAAAGCCATGGGGTGAGTTGACCATGCTGATGGCACTCTATCACTCTTTATTGGAGGATTTAAATATCTAGTTAGTGGGTTTACAAGCCTGACTAGAAAGCCATATGATTCATCCACTGCGATGGTTAGGCTACTAAAGTCCAAAGATTTGGGCTCATAAACCCCCCCTACATCGTAAGTAGCACTTTCATTATATTTAAAAGGTTCCATTTTTAAATAGATTTTTTAAAAAAGGATTTAAAAAGGATGTTCCTTTATATAACCAAGCAAAACACAAGTGTGTTCTTAAAGTATCCAATTAACAATAGGCGCGGTAATAGTCGGGTTGCTCTTAGAAAAATTGGTTTTAAAGTTAAGTGGTTTAATATATCTGAAGAAGCTCAGAATAACTGGATTAATATTAGTAATGAGGGGGGCAATCAAATAACTCATGAAAAAATACCAGAAGGCTATTACAGCTTTTGTTCTTTAAAAGAAGTATTTATCGAATTAGGCATATTGCTAAAAATTAACGAAGCAAACCTCAGAATTACTATGCATTTTCCACTAGAAGAAAAAAGAGAATACACTTTTCCTAAAGGCCTTGCGCGAATCTTGGGTTTCCACAGTACTAGCAGATCTTATAAATTTAGTACAAGAGAAAACATCTATCAATTTGAAGGTAATGAACCATGTGATTTTCTCGTTAACCCGATGTTGTATGTCCATTTACGGGAGTTAAAAACAAGTACTAATTTATTTGATGGCAATCCATCTACAGTTCTAGGAGTACTACCATCAATTAAGGCGGGGTTTTGCGATTATCAGTTAAGCACATTTGGTAAAGACAGCCGGTTTAAAGAATTAGTTGAGGGGTCTATAAATTCAGTGTGTGTAAAAATAACTAACCAAGATGGAAGGCCGGTTGTTTGCTCTGATTTGTTAGTGGTGCTTGAGATAGAAGATTAATCAGAAGAGAAGAGAGAATGTCAATATCTATACTCTATATCCCCCATTTTTTGTTTTGCACGTAAGCCCCCCATTTTAAAATAACGATTACGTCAATTTTGGAGGTTTTTGCATGTTAATTTTGATTGTAAAAAAGGTGTCAATTTTGGCAAAAAGTAGCATGAGATGGACGAGATTTGTTTGTGAAAAGGGGGGTTTTCGTGCAAAATAAGATGTGGGGGGTAGAGTATAGATATTGACATTCTCTCACCGAATGCACCGCGGAGCTTCTTCACCTTTTAGAAGATAAGAAGGGGAAAAAGGAGTGGTCTGTATGTAAACGGCACAAGACTGTTTCTTCTTGACGGCCGTCAATGATAACTGGCTCTAGGGAAACCAATAGCCATTCTCAATAACTTACGGATGGCTATCGTTTCGTCTAAAACCGTTTCGCCTACACTTTGGTCTTAGAGGCTTCAGCGTCGGTTGAGTCTTATCTGCTGTCGATTCGCTGTCAGGACGGAATTCCTTTCGCCTATTACAACGCCTTGACTTAGCAAGTCGATAGGCAATGGAAGTAAGCTGCGACTGAAGTCTGTTTGCGTACACGCACTTTTTTCTTCTTTTCTTTTTCTCTTTCTTACTGAAGTGATCGCACCACTGCTACCTGGTGTTCAATAGAAATTTTTGAAGATTGTTTCAATTTGTTTTGCAGTGCAGTGAATGCCTTTTTTTGTTTGCTGAAAAGAGACAGTCGATCTTCATTCGTAGATTTCATGATAGAATGAGATGCACAGCGTTTGCATTTCCAATCTTTGAACGTCCTAACGGTGTTTTATCTTTTTTTTCTTTCTGAACACACACGTTTGCGCGCGCGTGCGTGCGTGCGAAAAAAACAAAAAAACAACAACAGAAATTCTAGGCGAAACAAAACAGATTTACTTGTATAGATTCTCAGTCGACCCAGCCTAAAATGAATTTAGACAAAACAAAACAAAAAAAACAAAACAAAACAAAAAACAACAAAAAACAACAAAAAACAAAAACAAAAACAAAACAGTAGGCAGAAAGAACTGCGCCCAAACTTGTCAGTAACGGCTACCTCCACTGGAACTCACTGAGGGCATTGACGCGGAGTGGAGATGGAAGCTGAAGTCCCCTGGCAGCAGGGCATAAAGGGCCAGAGAACTGAAGCCTCTCTGACGCTGATCAGGTAGGATGGGATGACGATGATGAAGAAGAAAATGATACTGAGTTAGTTACTGATTGTATTTAAAGTCTTTTCATCGTGTCGATGATTTTAGACTCTAACATCGAAAACAGCAAAACTTTATTAATTTTCTAACATCATCAATTTTTTTAAAATGGGGGAAAATAAAAAGAAGAAGAAGAATAAAGAAGGGAGAGAGAGAGAGAGAGAGAGAGAGAGAGAGAGAGAGAGAGAGAGAGAGTAAAAAATGTTTTAATGTCAGGCCGCCAGCCCAAAAGAGAGAGAGAGAGAGACAGAGAGAGAGAGAGAGAGAGAGAGAGAGAGAGAGAGAGAGAGAGAGAGAGAGAGAGAGAGAGAGAGAGAAGAAACGAACAATAAGACTACATAACAAATAACTAGCTACCCTAATTATTGACAGGTTGAACAGATTAAACTGATCCCAATTTAATCTAACATTAGAAACAGGCAAAATACATTCTACGACTTCCGGAGGTAGGAAAGTTTTCATTGAAGCACATTTAACCAGTATATGCTCAATTGTCCGTTCTGCAGAGCAGACACACTCAATGTCTTTACAGTACTTTGTCGTTAAAGCAGTGAACAAAAGACTGCACGACAAGGTAACAATTGATCTAAAATGACAGTGAAGAGGATGTCATGGGGTTCTGTTCCGGTCTGGGACTGCGTGAGAGTGCTGTATTTAATGCT
>CM065714.1:14634450-14636950 GCA_033310375.1 Conus canariensis | reverse complement strand
ATGGCCTCGCAAACAGCAGTTAAGTCACCTCACGACAAAAGACATGGCAGCGTTGTGTTCAAAGACGTCCGGTGTAACAGCCCGTTCTTACCCCCCTCTGGAACGTACCCCGGGGTAAGTCTGGGCTAGCCTGCTTTTACCCCCGGGGGTCATTCTAGGACTAGCTAGAACTTACCCCCCCCCCCCCCCCAGTTGGAACTTACCCCCGCGGGGGCAAGTTTGGGCTAGCCTGGATTTACCACCCCCCCCCCCCCCCAAAGAGTCAGTCTAGGACTATTTGGAATCTTCCTCCACTCCACCCCACCCTTCAAACAAGAGAGGGTTATTCAGGGTTTTCCTGTAGCTTTTCCCAACACGCACACCCGCCTTTAAAAAAAAATTGTGTTAGCCTGCATATTTACCCCCCCCCCCCCCACCCCTTCTCCCATTTCCTATATACAGTCAGTTGGGTTAGGCAAAGTGTAGTTCTAGATTCTTCTCAATAGATGGACATCCTACTTCCCCAACACCCCCCCCCCAACACACACACACACCCTGGTTCACTAACAGATACGTATTAACATTTCTCGCGCTAGCTTACATGCGTAGGTCAATATTCGGGTGTGTGAGTACGCCCGTGCATGCGTGGGAAAGAAAGACGGCTACATGCCAGTGTGACCAAGTGCTAATGTGACTAAGCGTAGTTGTGACAAAATGTCGTTGTGACCACGTGTCGTTGTGACCAAGTACCGTTGTTGCTTCATCCCGGTTTGCCTCTTTTAACTATTGTACAGCTATTTAGTCTCTTGAGTACCTGTGTACCTTAGATTGTACAATGCAGATGACTAGTGGTCAGTGCCACTGACCACTGGTCATTATGACGTAAATCGGAGATTTAAGTATTTAACAGCTAATTAGTGTTTCCCGAGTGCTTGTGTACCTTGTACAATGTAGATTACTTGTGGTCAGTGCTACTGACTACAGGTCATTATGACGTAAATCGGAGATTTTAACTGTTTCACAGCTAATTATAGTCTCCCGAGTACCTGTGTACCTTGTACAATGCATACGACTGGTGGTCAGTGCCACTGACCACTGGTCACTATGACGTAAATCAGATATTTCGACTATTTTACAGTTAATCAGTGTCTCATGAGTGTTTGTATACCTTGTGCAATGCAGACAACCAGTGGTCAGTGTCACTGACCATTGGTCACTTTAATGTATATCAAAGATTTTAACTATGTTTACAGCTAATTAGTGTCTCCTGAGTGCCTGTGTACCTTGTACAATGTAGATGACTGGGGGACTCAGTTCCAACTAGGGGGGGGGGTGAGGGGGGGTAAGTTCCAGCTAGTCCTGGAATGACCCCGGGGGTAAAAGCAGGCTAGCCCAGACTTACCGCGGGGTAAGTTCCAGAAGGGGGGGGGGGGGGGTAAGAACGGGCTGTTACTCCGGTTTGCTTGGTCAGATGTGCCTACATGGGTTATAGTGTGTAGTGGGGACAGAGAGGGCGTGGAGAAATGGCAATGGGACACAGTGTGTAGTGGGGACAGAGAGGGCGTGGAGAAATGAGCAATGGGACACAGTGTGTAGTGGGGACAGAGAGGGCGTGGAGAAATGGCAATGGGACACAGTGTGTAGTGGGGACAGAGAGGGCGTGGAGAAATGAGCAATGGGACACAGTGTGTAGTGGGGACAGAGAGGGCGTGGAGAAATGGCAATGGGACACAGTGTGTAGTGGGGACAGAGAGGGCGTGGAGAAATGAGCAATGGGACACTGTGTGTAGTGGGGACAGAGAGGGCGTGGAGAAATGGCAATGGGACACAGTGTGTAGTGGGGACAGAGAGGGCGTGGAGAAATGGCAATGGGACACAGTGTGTAGTGGGGACAGAGAGGGCGTGGAGAAATGAGCAATGGGACACAGTGTGTAGTGGGGACAGAGAGGGCGTGGAGAAATGGCAATGGGACACAGTGTGTAGTGGGGACAGAGAGGGCGTGGAGAAATGAGCAATGGGACACAGTGTGTAGTGGGGACAGAGAGGGCGTGGAGAAATGGCAATGGGACACAGTGTGTAGTGGGGACAGAGAGGGCGTGGAGAAATGGCAATGGGACACAGTGTGTAGTGGGGACAGAGAGGGCGTGGAGAAATGGCAATGGGACACAGTGTGTAGTGGGGACAGAGAGGGCGTGGAGAAATGGCGATGGTAGTGGGGACAGAGAGGGCGTGGAGAAATGGCAATGGGACACAGTGTGTAGTGGGGACAGAGAGGGCGTGGAGAAATGGCGATGGGACACAGTGTGTAGTGGGGACAGAGAGGGCGTGGAGAAATGGCAATGGGACACAGTGTGTAGTGGGGACAGAGAGGGCGTGGAGAAATGGCAATGGGACACAGTGTGTAGTGGGGACAGAGAGGGCGTGGAGAAATGGCGATGGTAGTGGGGACAGAGAGGGCGTGGAGAAATGGCAATGGGACACAGTGTGTAGTGGGGACAGAGAGGGCGTGGAGAAATGGCAA
>CM065714.1:14624450-14629450 GCA_033310375.1 Conus canariensis | reverse complement strand
CTGCTGCTGTTACTGCTGTTACTGCTGTTGTTGTTGCTTCTGCTGTTGTTGTTGTTGTTGCTGCTGCTGCTGCTGTTGCTGCTGTTGTTGTTTCTTCTACCGCTGCTGCTGCCCTAATGCTGCTGCTACTGCTGCTTCTGTTGTTGTTGCTGCTGCTGCTGCTGCTGCTGCCGCTGCCGCTGCTACTTGGTTTGCCCTTGTTGTAACCAATGTTGTTGCTGCTATTACTATTGAGCTGTTATTTTTGCTGCTGATCCAAATGTTCTTGCATTGTATTGTGTAATTTATAGATGTAACTGTCCATGGACAGAGGCTAGTAACTGTGCAACAGTTTCAATTATCTGAGGTCTATCTATTTGATAAGCAAGGAGGAATCCAAACTCAAAATCTCGTTGAGGACAGAAAAGATAAACATCGGCATTGTCCATCTGTAAAGAAGAACAACAGCGTGCTCATGTAGATCTGAAATGACCGATGGTAATCATAGATAAAATTGAATTGTTTGCATTTTGCGCCCAGTTTGAGGATATAAGTGATAGTTCCTTTTTGGTTCTCTTTGTCTGGAATGCTTTTGTCTTGCTTGAAGAAGACCAAAGAGGTCGAAACGCGTCGTGCTTTGTCTTGTAATTTGTTTGTCGCATTCGTTCAGCGAAATAGTTTTTTTAAGCCCGTTTTTTTTTAAGGTTGTATTTGTTTTTATTTTACTGTATTTCATCGTAATGTAAGTGCATTGTATTGGAATGTGTTGTCTTGTGTGGTGCTAAGAGTATCGTAATGTAATGCTTTATAATAACTATAGTATATTATACTAAAGTGTATTGTAGTGTACTGCATTGTCATATCTTGTACGGTTCTCTATTGTTTTGTGGTGCAAAATACGGTTGTGTAATGTGATATATTGTGTTGAATGTGTCTGTGTTTTATCAGAATGTGTTGAATTGTTTTGCCTTGTGCTGTCATACAGTATAATGTGTTGTAATTATTCTTCGTATTATAATGTTTATCATCGTATAGTAATGTACTGTGTTGTACAGTGTAGCATTTGAAGGTAGTGTCTTGTGTTGCAAAGTACTGTATGGTTTTCCCCACTACTTAATTGTTCAGCATTATATTTTTTGGTCAATCAGTGGGCGATTGCATCTCTTAGGAGATCCAAGTAAAGGTTGTTCTGCACAATTCTTAGCCGCTGACAATGTTTGGGTTTTTGAACAGCAGAGCTGACCACTCAGACTGTTCCATATCTTTTGATCTCCCTTGCGTTCTTAAATGGATCCTCAAACATAGGCTCAAAGATTATCCCCTACATTTTATACTGTTTGCATAATGTTTTTAGTTTTTCAGCAACTTTTTTTTCCTCTCCACACTTTCGTTCGTTTTCTTTTATTTACTACCTTTCGCTGGCTGCTTTGGGGGTGCTGTTGGATTTTTTTTTTTTTAACCCTTGGTGCTGAGAACACCACAGGATTACGGGCTGTGGTGTGTTTCTATTTGACGCCAAGAGCACAGACACAATCAGCCGTGTTTCCCTGATAAGTCCGATCCAGCGGGCGAAAGGCCTAGGAGCAGGCGATACATGTAGATCTGCCTTCGAGACGGATTGCGATGGTTCCCTTGTGCAGCTAGTGAAAGGTTTTCATATATATATTTTCCCCATTTTCTTCATCTTGAATTTTTTTTTTCTAAATTCCAAATCTTTGCCAGGTCATTACTATAATGATGAAAGAATTGTTGGCCTGCACTTGTTTTCCCCACTACTTAATTTTTCAGCAAAGTAGTGTATTGTATTATATTATATTGTGTTGTATATTGTGTTATTTCATATTGCTATTCATTGTATTGCGATGTCTTGGTACAAACTGCATAGAATTCGCAGTATCCATAACGTCATTGATTGGCTCTTCAACAGATTTGGTAACATGTTTGTGTCTTTCTTTCTTTCTTACTTCCCTTGCAGTGTCGTTCTACGTCACGCACGCTCTGATAGGGCTGGCAACTCTGCTAGCCATCACCGTGCTGTTTCTCTCCCTTTGCTCGGTGTGTAGCCAAGACGAATCCGTCACCACCCCCGGTGTTCTGGCTTTATTTTGTGGTAAGCGTGTCTGTCTGTCTCTGCCTGTGTGTGTGAGCGCGCGCGCGTGTGTGTTTGTGCGTGCGTGTGTGTGTGTGTGTGTGTGTGTGCGTACGTGTGCATGTGTGTGTGTGCGCGCGCTTCCGTACTTGTGTGTGTGTGTGTGTGTGTGAAAAATCTGGCCTGCCCTCACGCTGGCGTTTTGGACCTATTTCGACTGACTGAAAGAAGCTATTGAAAAGAAGTAATCTGATGAGGTTTCGAATACGTTTTACTTATGAACGTGTGTGTGTGTGTGTGTGTGTGTGTGTGTGCGTGCGTGTGTATTTTGTGTGTGTGTGTGTGTGTGTGTGTGTGTGTGTGTGAGTGTGTGTGTGGGTGTATGTGTTAGGAGAGAGAGAGAGAGAGAGAGAGAGAGAGAGAGAGAGACAGACAGACAGACAGACAGACAGAAAGACAGACAGACAGACAAAAAGACAGACAGACAGACGAACGTACAGACAGACGAACAGACAGAGATATAGACAGGCAGACAGAAAATCAGGTGGGATAGAGTTGAGAGAGAGAGAGAGAGTGGGAGGAGAGAGAGAGAGAGAGAGAGAGAGAGGAGAGAGAGAGAGAGACAGATAGACAGATAGACAGACAGACAGACAGAGACAGAGACAGAGATGGACAGACTAACAGAGACAGACAAACAGAGACAGAGACAGAGATGGCATTAGGTCTGTTGCACAGTCACTTCCCCAGCAAATGCACGTGTGAGTTTCTTGACTTGTCTTCAGATTGACTGTGGCTTGTAAGCTGTACACTAAATACACGAAACGAGACTGGCAGGCAGGCGAAACAAGACATTTACTCAAACATTCAAGAAGTTCTAGAGAGCCGCCACACCATGGAAGAGTAGGCGAAGCGGGAAATAGGCGAATCGGACTGGACTAAATTTGTTCGACTCTGGGGAAAGGCCCAGTGACGATGAGGACAGACCCACTGACCACAAGGAAAGTCCTGTTGACCAGCGGGAAAGACTGTAACCCGGGATTCTCTTTAGAGAGCATGTAAGACCACACAGCGAAAGCTTGGCCGTGTCTGGAGTCGTACTGTCCTCGCCTGTCAGCGGAACAGCATGGGTTGAGGCTGAGGAGTGAATACGGCAGTTGCTTGACAGTGGCGTTTTTAGCCGGTGGGCTTTGCAGTCGTGAAATATGGGCTGGTGCACCTACAGGAACGCTCCCGTGGGGTTCTGTCCGTGTCATATCCAGTGGCCATTACACAGAGACATCTGCCAGGGAGCAATTACGTTCCCTGACATCTTAATGAAATGCCCTGTGCGTGCTCGCACCCTATGTGAACACAGCGCAGGGTGGTGGAGGATTGCTTCCAGCTGGTTTGCTCGGCAGTTGAGGACAGTACATCTTTGGGTCTCACTCGCACCTTCGGGTATATCTTTTTCTTTCTTTCTATGCAAATCAGACAGGACTAACCTTGTTCTTCTAATGACCTGATTCCGTGGCTGTCCTTTACAGGGCTGTTGGGTATTGCGGGGGCAGTGGTGTTCTACCTGAAGCCGGAAGAGTCCCTTATGTTGTTGGGAACGAAGCGAGACTGGGCCTTCTTCGTCTTCGTCTGTGGTGCCGGAGCAGCCTGTCTCTTCAGCATCATCCTGATGATCCTGCCCAAGCCCAGGAACAGCGTGCAGCCCTGTTAGAGTCTCCCATGGCTTCACTGTGGAGAAGCATTCCCATGCCCACCCCCTCCCATGCCGGCTTGTATTACGATTAAAAACAAATCAAAATATAAGTGGTACGTTAGGTGAAAAGCAAACATTTTTTTTTCTTCACACCACCTTTCATTACCTTCTGTGAGTTTTGTTTTCTGTTTAAGATAAATACAAGACATTGAGCATTTGCTGATTGATTTGTTCACATTTGATCGCCTCACGGAGAGTTTCTCAATGATTCGGTTTAACCTGTTTACGTTCGGATATAGTACATGTTGATCAGTAGTTCTAGTTTCTTCTACAGACCAAAATGCTAAAGTAGATGATTATTTTGACAACAATGCATACCATTTCATAAAATCTTCACAAACAGCCCAGTTGAGCTTAAGACCTCAAAACTGTGATATCAGAAGATCACGTAAAACACGTACACACACACACACACACACACACACACACACACACACACACACACACACACACACACACACACTGTTCTCCACTAATGTTCCAGTTTAAGCTGACAAACATTGGGGACATGTGGGCAACAACAACCACGAAGACGATGACGAAGAAGAAGAAGAAGAAGAAGAAGAAGAGAAGAAGAAGAAGAAGAGAAGAAGAAGAGGAGAGGAGGAGGAGGAGGAGGAAGGAGAGGAGGAGAGAGGAGAAGAAGAAGAGAAGGAGAAGAAGAAGGAGAAAACGAAGAAAGAAGAACAACAACAACAACAACAACAAAAACGAATAGGAAACAAAGAACAATAACAGCAAGAACAGCATCATAAATGAAACTATGAAAAACAAGAACGACAAAAAAGAAGAAGCGTGGAAAGGAGGAGGAGGAGGAGTAGGAGGGGGAGGAGGAAGTGGAGGAGGAGTAGTAGGAGGAGTAGAAGAAGACCGAAAAAAGGGAAAAAAAGACAGAAAGAAAGAAGGAAAGAAAGAAAGAAAAAAAAACGGACAGAAGGAAAAAAGGGAAGAAAGAAAGAAGGAAAGAAAGAAAGAAAGACAAAGAAAAAGACAGACAAAAAGAAGGAAAGAAGAAGGTGAAGAAACAGAAGAAAAACAATAACAAGAGCAACAACACCAGCAACAACAATTGCAGCCAAGATCAATAGAAAAAAATAACAAGAACCCCAAAACAAAACAAAAAAAAAACCCAAAAAAAACAAAAAAAAAAGAGGTAAGGAAACAGAAGAGGATAAATACGCTTTG
>CM065714.1:14614450-14621950 GCA_033310375.1 Conus canariensis | reverse complement strand
ACTCCCTGGCGGACAGAACTGGAGGAACTTGTCTTCAGCGTGGCGTACTAACGCCTCTCCGCGGAGTCTTGAGAGAAAAAGAAAATAAGAAGAATGCAGCCAGACAAGATGTCCTGTAGTTAAGTTGTTCTCTTGTTCTTTGGCCATTTCGACGCAATTTTCTTAGTTGATGCCATCAGATCTTCATAGAGTCTGATGGACCGCTGGGTGATACAGCACACTTGTTCATTCGTGATATGATCAGTGTCTTTAGTGTTTCGTATCTTACAGCAACATCTCATTTCCATGACTTGAATTCTTCATTCCAGATCTGCTGAAAAGTTACCTTGTCTCACGAATATACAATTAAAGGATGGGATATATCAGTGCAAGCAGAAGCATGATCTTGTTGCACTCCCAGTTCTTATAGAACAGGGAGTACCTTACAATGGGAATGAAGAAATGCTGTCTGTGTGTGTCTGTCTGTCCGTGGTCAAAATGTGTTCCACTCGCTCCAGACAAAACTCCTGGGCCGATCTTTCTGAAAAATTGTAGGTATGTTCATTATAGCTCACGGATGATGCTCGATGTTTTATTTTACCAGAATAGCAGTTACTAACGGCTATAACTGCCCGTAACGGTTTTTCTTCTTTATGGAATATCTCTGAAAGTACTTCGCCGATTTCGTATCTCAGTGACGAAATACATTATGACGCATGTTTCATTGTGACTTTTTTTTTTTTTTAAATTATACGCATGTTTCATTGTGACTTTTTTTTTTTTACACGCGTATTCAAGATAAACTGGGAG
The DNA here is from genome assembly GCA_033310375.1 of Conus canariensis. Lineage (NCBI taxonomy): Eukaryota > Metazoa > Mollusca > Gastropoda > Neogastropoda > Conidae > Conus > Conus canariensis. The sequence continues at coordinate 14,621,161 of CM065714.1, read as the reverse complement.
TACGTTTATATGCTTTGCATCTTGTTTTTCATAGACATGTTTTTTTCCTTTCATGTGGGTTTTGGACTGACCAGTGCTGCTGTTGTCTTTGCTGCCCTTGGGAGAATTTCTAGCTTTAATCTCTTACTGCTGATGATGTACCCCAAGCGAGCGAATGGTCGAATAGATCCTAGCTCCTGTTCACGCACATTGACATCAGTGATGATCCTGTGGCTAGCTGTCATGTTGGTCTTTTTATCGCCGGTTTACAAGCCACATCTTATTGATATTTCATTCAGTCTTTTCATCAGTTTGAAACATGTTTATCCACAGACTATCGCTGTTAGCTGCAAGAAAAGATTTGTAATGGTTAATCCTCCAGTGCTGACTGTATTGACATGATTTTTTAAAAAGTGTATCACTCATTATGCGTTCCAAGAATATGTTGAAAAGTACGAAGATAAAGTGCAGCTCTGACGCACTCCAACCGAAGTAAGGAGCCACGCTCAAATTGCACCCAGTTTAAGTACCGACGTGATCGCTTTGAAGTTTAGTTGATGGATGTTGCTAATTAGCTTTTGAACGATGTTAGATTTCTTGATTGTGGCCAATAGACTACATTGAACGCCTTCTTGAAGTCAACGAAGACGCGGTGGAGCTTCCTCTGATATTTTCCTCTAAGGATACATAAGCGTAGGACATGTTTCTGGAATCCAGTCTGTTCTTCAAGGGGAAAAAGTCCATCCACAACATTTAAACACCTTATCCTTTTTTTTCGCACCACAGCTTTCTGTTAAGGTGTTGTTTCACTCTCATGCTTACTCTTTTGTTGGTTTTTTTGAAAAGTGCGCGCGTGCCACACAAATACACACACACACACACACACACACACACACACACACACACACACACACACACACACACACACACATACGGGGTTACACACACACACACACACACACACACACACACACACACACACACACACACACACACACACACACACACCACGCGCCACCACCACAACCCATCAGATAACACAGTGGGAGATGTTGAAGATATTTGTATTCAGAACACGTTATTAACATGATATGACCTTGCCCTGCGAGGAGGGCTCCATGGATGAAGGTGAATACAGACACTGCCAACAACAGCAACAACCAAAAGAGAGAGAGAGAGAGAGAGAGAGAGAGAGAGAGAGAGAGAGAGAGAGAGAGAGAGAGAGAGAGAAGAGAGAGAGAGAGACAGACAGACAGACAGACAAGCAGAGCAGAGAGAGAGAGAGACAGAGAGACATACAGAGGAAAAGAGAGACAGACAGAGGAAAAGAGAGACAGACAGAGAGAAGGAGAGAGAGACAGAGACGTAGAAAGGAGAGAGAGAGAGAGAGAGAGAGAGAGAGAGAGAGAGAGAGAGAGAGAAGACAGAGAGACAGACGGAGAGACAGAGAGACAGAGAGACAGATAGAGACAGATAGACAGAGAGACAGAGATATGAAGACAAAAAGGATGACTTATATACAAAAGGAAAATGACACAGACCGCAGCATTGTTCAAACCAAGGCCAACTACAAATGAACGCACAAATCAAGGTACACAGTAACACTGATTGAATACACAATAGAACACGGACCAGCAACTTCCCGACATTCTTCAGACGCAGCGTGAGAACGATGACTACGACAAGAGGAGTACCATTTGGTGCATTTTTATAACTGATTCTTTTTTTTTTTTTTTCCTTCCATCTTCTGTGCCACCTCAGTGGCATTGCACCCACGGCGCTCATTCTGACTCCTCGTCCACAGCCCCAGCCCGGTCGACTCACCACAGCACCGGCACTGGCAATCCACAGGGAGCAGTCAATGTCAAGTCGTCATAAGGCAACCCACCGGAGGAGACACTGCACTGCTGCCGAGTCACTTCAGCGGTATTCAGTGGTGCCTGTTCTGATTGAATATACACAGGACACCACCTACTAAGCCCCCTACTGACGACAAGAATCACTTAGTCGTGGAGCCGGTGTGAGTGAGCTCCTCTCTCTGGAGGACACCACCACATCCGTTCGACGACAGTCCCCATGAATTTGCCGATACTGGTGATCCCAACCAAATCAAACCATTGCCATAGACATGGAAAGGCAATCGAAATTGAGGTCATCATGAGAGCAGGGCATGATGTGCCATAGATTTTGAGACTTAAAAAAAAAAATGCTGATAGATGAGGACGAGGATAATGAAGATGGTGCTTCAACATCCTGTTCAGGTCTGAGACTGCACGACAGGGCTGTACTCTACGATTACTTTCATGATACATCCCGACGTCAACCAGGCCCGAGGGCTACAGATACCTGCAGTGTTGATCGGAAAATTTGAGCAACCCTCTCAGACACACATCCATTAAGTGGAAGAAACTTGACTGTGTGGTCCCAGTCTTCCCGGTTGAGTCCATGCTAAACTCAACTCGGTAGGAGCCGGTCGAAGCAGATCCCACAAATCAATGGCTCTGATGGGAATCAAACTGATGCCCTCCTAGCGGGAATTCCGCTACGCTAACCACTTCGCCATGGCGGCTGGTCTATGCCTATTTTTTTGTAATGCCTGAAAAAGACATTCGTCGAAAATTCGCGTCTATTTCGTGCTGTATACCAAATAAGGGTAACTATGCACCCTGTGTTGTGTGTTCACTTGTCGTTCGCTTACATACACAAAAGGTAGGTATCACACTCAATCACAGACTAGTAGGCATGACAAACTACTTACGAGTGCGCTCTTACTTTGGGACAAACTATCGTTGCTGAACGGTAGTCCGGGTCTTGTTCTTATATTCACAAACAAAAAAGGCGTAGAATAAGATCTATTTCAAATATCACTTATCATCCTCACTTAGACAGGGTTGGGAAGATTCGTTATGAAAAGCACGTGTGACAACAAACTTGCATAACATATCTCACTCTGAAAACAACAACAACAACATCATCAACAACAACAACACAGTCACATTTGAATGCACATTTCTACATTCCATACGTTCTTTGTGCTGACACTAATGTGCAGAACATGCTCACATGGTTTACATACCATTACAAAAAAACACAAAAAAACCCCCCACCTGAATTCGGGAAAACGACGAATTGACTGCGCGTGAACAACAACAACAAACGTAAAACCAGTGAAAAACACATTGGGGTCTTCGTATAGGTCAGCATAATGACATGTGCATTCACAGATTCATTTTATTCACATCATGTACATGACACATATCGCAGAATAATTACTGCGCCGCTCTGTTGTATCCGTCTGCCATTATCAGATAGCGAATTATTCATCCTATAGCACCCGTATGCCATTACCAGATACTAATTATCTGTCCTATATTACCCGTCTGCCATTACCAGATAACTAATTATCCGTCCTATATTACCCGTCTGCCATTACCAGATAACTGCCTGTCCGTCCTATATCACCTGTCTGCCATTACGAGGTAACTAATTATCCGTCCTATACTTCATTACCAGTTCCGCCATTCATACCAGGTAACTGCCGATCTGCGCCTTTCCACACATCTGCCATTACCAGGTAACTAATTATCCGTCCTATATCACCCGTCTGCCATTACCAGATAACTGCCTGTCCGTCCCCTATCACCTGTCTGCCATTACCAGACAACTGCCTGTCCGTCGTATATCACCCGTCTGCCATTACCAGACAACTGCCTGTCCGTCCCTATCACCTGTCTGCCATTACCAGACAACTGCCTGTCCGTCCTATATCACCTGTCTGCCATTACCAGACAACTGCCTGTCCGTCCTATATCACCGTCTGCCATTACCAGACAACTGCCTGTCCGTCCTATATCACCGTCTGCCATTACCAGACAACTGCCTGTCCGTCCTATATCACCCGTCTGCCATTACCAGATAACTGCCTGTCCGTCCTATATCACCTGTCTGCCATTACCAGACAACTGCCTGTCCGTCCTATATCACCGTCTGCCATTACCAGACAACTGCCTGTCCGTCCTATATCACCTGTCTGCCATTACCAGACAACTGCCTGTCCGTCCTATATCACCTGTCTGCCATTACCAGACAACTGCCTGTCCGTCGTATATCACCCGTCTGCCATTACCAGACAACTGCCTGTCCGTCCTATATCACCTGTCTGCCATTACCAGACAACTGCCTGTCCGTCGTATATCACCCGTCTGCCATTACCAGACAACTGCCTGTCCGTCCTATCACCGTCTGCCATTACCAGACAACTGCCTGTCCGTCCTATATCACCTGTCTGCCATTACCAGATAACTGCCTGTCCGTCGTATATCACCGTCTGCCATTACCAGACAACTGCCTGTCCGTCGTATATCACCTGTCTGCCATTACAAAGACAACTGCCGATCTGCGCCTTTCCACATGTCTGCCTACCCGCCGTATTTCAACTGTCTGCTGTTACCGGATACCTACTGATATGCCATGTTTCCTTCGTCTGCCATCATTGGACATGTACTGTTCTTCCTCATAACGCCCGTCTGCCATCACTGGACACCTACTGTTCTTCCTCATAACGCCCGTCTGCCATCATTGGACACTACTGTTCTTCCTCATAACGCCCGTCTGCCATCACTGGACACCTACTGTTCTTCCTCATAACGCCCGTCTGCCATCATTGGACACCTACTGTTCTTCCTCATAACGCCCGTCTGCCATCATTGGACACCTACTGTTCTTCCTCATAAACGCCCGTCTGCCAATACCAGATAACCACTGATCTGCCCTGTCCCCTTGTGGTGAGTGCCCCTCTATTTTGTCCTCATGTGGGTTATTTTCGGGAATTTCGGTGTTAAGAGGCGCCATTTGGGGTCAACACAACTGCTGCTGAGAGATCGGCCGCCATTTCGGAAAGTGCGTCGTTTCAAACCCAAAAAGTTGAAAAAAAGGTACACCAAAAAAAAAAAAAAAAAAAAAAACAAAAAAAAAAAAAAACAACAAAAAAACAACAAAAAAAAACAACCAAACCCCCCCCCAACCCAACCAAAAAAAAAACAAACAAACAAACAAACAACAACAACAACAACAACAAAAACAATCAACCAACAATTAAAGAAAAAAGAAGAAAAGAAAACCAGGCTAGAGTCGAATGTGAATATGAGCGAGTGATGGTGATATGGAACTGATTATGAGTCACCAATGTGTACACTGCAGCGGCCCCGGCGTCGCTGAATCGGTGATCACGGTTCAAAAAGCTGCGTGAACTGTACACATACATTGGCATTCGCTTCAGTCTTCAGTAGCAGTTCGTGAGACGCCTGAATGTTGGGAATCAGCATTGAGGTTACCGCAGACAGAATCCGGATTTTCCGTAATGGAATTACGTACAACATGGTGAACGGTTAAGTAGCATCAACAACACAGAAATAGTCACATTCACAGGCAAGCTCACGCGCGACTAGGCGTCTTTAGATACGAAGTTAGATATGGTTTGGAGTAGACATGCAGAAGGGCCTGTCTCATCTTTTACAAAAAACAACATGACACAAAACACCCTCCCCCCCCCCCCCCCCCCCACTTTCCCAAAGAAAAAAAAGGAAACAAGAAAATGCCTCTGTTTTTTAAGAGACGGATTTAGGTGTGCATTGGAAAGGAGGAGGCCAGGATTTTTGAGTGATTTGGTGTGCACTTCAAAAATCACACACTTGATTTTCTGAGCATGACATGAGAGAACTCTATAGCCAATAGCTGTTTTCTCTTCAAGTATGATTCATTTTGCTTGTTTCCAACCTTAATCGGTTGGATAGTACACCGTAACAATGAATAACTTGGCACAAGTGCAACAACATTCAAGACAAACGTACACAACGTGAAATGACATTCTGATGTGCAGATCATGTACAATATTACAAATGCAGTAAGTGTACGAGGGGGGGGGGGGGGGGGGGGGCGCAGAAGGAAGGGGGGGGGGGTTGATATATTCGAACCAAAGAAAGTCGCAGGTGGCACACTAGACTCAACTGACGTATCTTTTATTGCCTGTGTATACATGTGCTTCTAAACAAACATTTCAAGAACAGCTCAGATTCTGTACATCGAGACCACTCAATCACCTCACGAGTTCAGGATGAAACTTTCGTCAAGACCCATAGCACGGTAGACCAAAATTTTGTCAAAAATTATTCCAATACATCTACAAGATATGTACATACGTGGACATTATAATACTTCCATTAGTAGACAATAAAAAGAAAATCATCCATTCGATCACATCATCGTAACGAATCATCGGTAAACCTAATCATCACATCAAACGAACTTGCTCATTGCAATTGTATGTCGTGAATTTCAGAGGGGCGAGGAGGAAGAGGGCATGAGGTAGGGGTGGGGGAGGATTGAATGGGGGGGGGGGGGAGGAGCACGGAGAGGGGGATATGAAGGGAGAGGTATGAGGGCTGAATGTGGGGGTTGGGGTGGAGAGGTTAAAATCTGAGCCATTAATTCACTCTTTAATTAGTGACAACACAATATTTACACCACCGTACCCGATTCGTTCAAAAAAACAAAACAAAACAAAACAAACAAAAAAAAGAAAAAAAAAAGGAACACACCAACACAAATTTCAGACTTGTACAAAGTTATGATAATTTTGTACATGACTTCAATTACAGTTTTTTCCCCCAGCATGACAAATATTTACAGCGTCTTAGTACATCCCTGTTTAAAGTTCTCCGGACGAAAAGTCTT
>CM065714.1:14604450-14611950 GCA_033310375.1 Conus canariensis | reverse complement strand
CATTTCTGTTCCTGGTCATAAGTTTCTGTTCCCTTTGGTCACAAAGCAATTACGGAGATTCCAAATTGCAGGGGGTGTATCCAGATAGCACGTACTTCAGTGATTGTCAGAAGGAGCACATGTCGAAAACTTTTTAAGAAAATCACGAGTTTGGAATTGTTTCAAATCCAAACTGTCGCGTCAAAAAACAACAACCATATTTTACTGCATTTTCAAGTATGGTGAAAACATGGGTGATTGTATTTGGTATGTTTGTACAGTGTCGGAGATGTTACAAGTGTAGTGTCAGTTTTTGGATACATAAATGTTTGTAGAGAATGATTCCTGTCAAACGTGCATCTTGGACTGAAAGCCATGTTCAACATTTTGATTCTGAAAGTTCGCCAGTTGCGACATTCATACTTGCGCTTTTGGGCTCCTGTTTCGCGCTATTTGCATTTATGGACGTATTCGAATGAAGGAACACTGTTGGGTTGCATCACTTTCAGTTTACCTCTTTCACCTGGTCGGATGTCGCAGATTTGTGGTTTTGTCGACCTACGCCGGCTGGGGGCTGCGGAGAACATTTTATTTAACTGGACCTTCCTGCCCGCCGCAGAAATTAATCAGTTCTAGAATTCACTGAAAATAGAACTTTCCATTAAGACTATGAATGAAACACTGCTTGGTGGTTCTGTCATGTACCAAACAAAAGAGAACAGTTCTGGTTCTAAGGGTATCATTGAGGATTCTGCTCTGAATGAGAAATGATCACATTGATCACCGTAGGCGGTATTCGTTGATCGTCGCTCACTTGAATTTCAATTTCTTTTTCTCGGAAAATTATTATGAAGTCATTCCACTGCAACTTTCTTTGATTTAATTCCCCTTCCAGAGTTAAACACGTAGTAATTCTTCTCAGTCCTACGTCAGTTTTGATGAAAGCGCTCGCAAATCAGTTCGTAATTTTTTTTGCCATAGGAATAGGGCTGACATCATTATTGACAAACATATCTTCACCAAGAGTTATCTTTTCTTGTTCACAAAATCAACAAAGACCAGAGCGTCTTAGTAGCTTATTGAAGAAGTGGATAGGATTTTGCATCTGACGCTTTATGATCGATTAAGGATAAAAGACCCTCTCTCCCTAATCCCCGACCACGAAATTACGTGATTACCCACACGCTGAAACAAATAATGTCCCATTTCCATTTACTATAGTCATCATCTGGCCACCATTCACACTACTACCACGAAGCGACCACGAAGCGTGATCAATGAAGAGTGAGTGGTTTCTCCATACAGACACACCATGAAGCTCTGCCCTAAATGTCTGCGGTCGGTTATTTCTTAGCCCACTATGCTAGATTCAAGCCGATTTAGTAGGATGAGAGTTACAGTCTGAGCTGATCATGGCAGCCGATTTCTTTAAAGAACAAAAATACTAGTCTTCCGTGCACAACAACTCATTTTAGGTGAATACAACAGTATTTATATTTTGAAAATCAGAACAGACCAAAAAAAAAAAAAAAAATGCTAGCAATTTTTGCACGTATATGAATATGTTGCAAAATCAACAATTACAGTCACAACATTGGACATTTGCTTTTTCTTCAGTGTTTGTTTTTTATTCCTCAAGTTGTGGTCGAATAATGTATGTGCGCGTGATAACCCGAATGAGACTTTGATAGCATTACAAACACTAGTCATTTTTGCACGTAAATGAATACAGTGCAGATTTAACAATTACATTGTAGAACACTGGACATTTGCTTTTTTTCCCCAGTGTTTGTATTCTATTTATGCAGTTGTGGTCGGAATAATGAACGTGCACGTGACATCCCGATTGAGGCTTTGATAACATTTATGTAATTACATTGACGACGCTTTACAGATCAGTGGCATTATGTAACTATTGTAGCCGATTAAGTGTGTCAATATTAAGCAGAACATCGATTACAAAAACGGCAGAACAGACATAACGAACAAACAAATGAGCCACCGTTATCAACCGGTAATCCAACCAAACGACCAAGAATTCCGGGGCTAAGGATTTCAGGCACTTTCAGTGTGACTGTGACCTTGACATGAGATTAGTCAGAGTGAAACTGACACAGCAGTCGGTATGTACTGACCTTTCTAGCCAGGCGGACCAAAGAGGGAGCGTGTCAGTCATTTCTGATCCGAGTGTTTTGTTGATTAGTGTTCAGTTTCACGTGTTCATCGATGTGGTGCAAAACCTGGCCATTGGTAGTGACCGACATTCTGAAGTAATATTCAGTAAGAAAGTTATTCGGCGTTATCCCTGTTCAGAAAGCTAAACGCTTCCCAGGCTGAATCTTTGCCCGATTTTGTGGATTCAGTGTCACATGTTTGTTGTCATCCTTGTAACCTCACGTTCTCTGGTAGGTTCCGATAATCAAATGATTCGGCGAATTGCTTATCATAAAGACAAGGAGGACAGACGGGCAAGCCACACACATAAGCGAGAACTCGAGCACGCGTGCCGAAGTACCCGCGCGCGAGCACCCCCCCCCCACACACTCACCCCCTTCCACACACACACTGATGAACACTGACTTGATTATGTCCATGATTTGGCGTTTCTATCCTTTTCTAAACACACATCCACATACCCACCCTTTCAAACACCCCTTCTCGGTTGCCTTCCTACCCATCCATTACAATGAAGACATTCAAACATTTAGACAAACGCTCTTCCCTTTTAAGCACACACACACACACACACACACACACACGCACGCACGCACGCACGCACGCACGCACGCACGCACGCACGCACGCACGCACGCTCGCGCGCGCGCATACACACACACACGAACGTACGCACACACACACACACGCACGGACGCACGCATGCATGCACGCACAGACGCACAGACGCACGGACACACGCACGCACGCACATACTAGACAAAGCATATCTGGGGTCAGAGCTAAGAACAAAACACGTAAAGTCAGTATTCAAGCATCGCGCCTTTCCTTGATTGACATCTCAATTTCTCCATCCGAAGAATCCAACAGCCCACATATCTCCATTTCATGGTCAATGTCCTCCATCAGCAATCCATGACGACAATCAGTCAACAATATCAATCCGTTATTGACCTCGTGTTTTACGTGCAGCACAGACGTAGAATAAAAGATTATTTCGTTCACCCCTCCCTGGTTCTTTCTCGGGGTCCAGAATCTATATACTAGAACCACTTCAACCTCAAATCCACCACGACTCTAGCGCCTACCCGGGACACTTTTCGCAATCCCTTCCTCGTTCTTGTCACAGTATCCTCGTATATATCCTTCAAGCCCAAAATATCTATATTCGGTGCCTAGTCATCACTTCCTTCCAAACCCAGGAAAACCAGCTAAAAAAAACCCCAAATCACCACAATCTCCAGATACACTCCGAACAGCTTTGCCCAAGTAGATCCTCCTTCAGAAAGTCTCTCACTACCAACATCCACGAAGATGAAGACCTCCTAGAGGCAGTCGGGGATGGTGGAGAGGGGAACCAAATCCAGGAAACCCAGCTAAAACCCTGAATCATCACAATCTCTGAAAACATCCCGAAGAGCTTCGCTCAAGATCTTCCTCATGAAAGCCTCCCACTACCAACATCCACGAAGATGAAGACCTCCAAGAGGCAGTTGGAGGGGATGGTGGAGAGGTGGAGACCACCATCGGACCTTTCAGTCGTCGTAGCTGTCCCTGTCTCTCAGGCGGTGGGCATGGTGGATAGGGTGCATGCGGTAGGTACTGGCAATCGGCGTGGAGTTGGTGTCCTCCATGCTCTCCACCGTAGTCTGCATCAGCGAGCCGTTGCGGTCCGTCTTCTCCGTGTTGGTCATGCTCATGCGCGTGGAGTAGAAGCCGCGGTCTTTGTGGCTGATGCGCAGCGCCTGGCGGCAAGGCTGGCATGGACAGAAGCGGAAGAACTGCAGGAAGCCTTGTCGGAACCTGGGTGAGAGGAAGAAAGGAAGAAGGAATGAAGGTAAGAAAAAATAAAAATAAAAATGAGAGAAATGGGAAAAAAATAAAAAAAGATCCATTGCTAGGGTGTTCCTTTTTATTTTCTATAAATGATTTTTTTTGGATTATTTCAGGACTGAAGTAAAACCACATACAGATGCAAAGAAACACACATGCATGCGCACAATATGCTCGAGAGTAGTTACGTGCGCACGCAAGCAAATACACACATATATCCTTCATTTCCTATCTCAATTGTTGCATCCTCCACCTTCCGCACAGGACTACTCGCCTGGCTAAGCTAAATGATCGCAGACGTGGTGGGAATAGGACATTGCCACTCCATAGATGACATCCACATCCTTCAAGGCAACAAGTCCAAAACACAACAGCCAATGTACCCAACACGAACCATGTCTGATATGATCTAAAATGGAGCAATGCAGCTATCTCCACATAATGATGGAACATTGCAACATTTCCTACAAAAAAACGTTAAGAGTGCAGCAGCCTGGACAAGACTTATCACAATCTATTTATCATGTACGAATACGATAACAATAGTCACATGTTGTGTTGGGGCTGGTGCTTTCTTCATGTTTTATCGATTAGTTACTATTGAACTTGATGGCATTACTGAGACAAATATTTCTCAGTTGATGGACTCTTCAGCGGGATTTAGATGTACAGTTAAGAGAACCCTGTTACGTTTTCCTGACACCTGAATAACAGGAACTTTTCGTCGTGTGTGGTAAGTTTACGAGTCCTTTGAATCAATACCAAATGTTTTGCATTTTCTCGCCTCCTCCTCCCCCCCCTCTCCCCCCCCCCCCCCCCCCCGACGTTGTCGATCCTCATATTCATCTCTTTCTTTCAATTCAGTGCTGGTTCCAATCGCTGAGTTTTTCCTGTCTAGATTAAACAGTGCTAATGCAGCATCTTCATCAAGAATTGTAATCTTGGTGGATAAAGTATCCGAAAATTGTAATATTGTTACTTTTTTTGTGAAGATCGCTGCATTGTTTTCCTTCGATTTGAACTCTTCAGCAATACTTATATGTACAATCCGTAAGTCTCTATTGCACCTGGCTGTCCACTTGGATCACAAAAATAAGTTGACTAGTGTGGTAAGTTTGTGGCTTCTTTGGGACATCTCAGACTGATTGTGTTTTGTTTTGTTTTCTCCGATGCTATCGATCAGTGCATTTTTTCCGCTGTCCGTTCAACAGTCCGCTGCTCCCAGATATTGCATCGTTCTTTGAAAACTGTCTGCACTAGGTTTCAGTGCAGCGTGACTGCATGGGAGAATTGAAACAAGAGAAAACAAGCTGAGATCCCGGGACAACGATCGAATGGAGCAGGCAAATAACTAAACAGACTCAACGCAGTTCGACCTACTGGTCTCCTTTAGGTAGGACAAACAGATGAACAAATGAAACAAACACACACGCACGCACGCACGCACGCACACACATTAACAGATCACCAAAAAGACGGAGAACTGGAAAAGGAAAATCACTTAGCTGTTTCCAGTAAAATAGACGCTTCATGTGCATGCACGAGCAATGTAATACCTGTATTTTCCATGGAATGCGCGAACACACAAAAAAAATCATACTTTTTAGTGGATAAGACATCCGAAAACTGTAACATTGTTACATTTTTGTGCAGACGGTTGCATAGCTCCACTTCCCATAATATCACAGGTCTTCCCTCACTCCCTATTCACTACCACGGCACCCATCCTCAAACACACAACCCCCAGGCTCACCTGGCGTTCATAAGGCAGTAGATGATGGGGTTGTAGAGGGAGTTGGACATCGCCAGCCAGTAGATGAGCAGGTAGATCTGCTGGATGTTGGGGGTGAAGCGCACATGGGCGTGCATCTGCACCACGATGAAGTAGGTGTGGTAGGGCAGCCAACAGATGCCGAAAATCACCACCACCGCCATCAGCATCTTCACAACCTGGGGACAATCAGGACGAGGATCATCATCAGTCTGAGGAGGATGGGCAGAGACATGAGGAGGGAGAGCATGAGGAAAAGCATCGCTCGGAGGCGGTTGTAGAAGCAGCAGTTACAGCATCACTAACGGTCGTGGCAATGCCATCAGAAGTAGTAGCAGCAGCTCAGAAACAGCGGCAAAAGGTCCAGCAGCAAGGGTAACAGTGGCAGTAGTAGCAGAAACAGCAGTAGAGGTAGTGCCAGCCGTCCAGCAGCAATAGTAGTAGTAATATTGCAGTAGCAGTGACAGAAGCAGCAATAGTTGCAGTAGTAGTCAGAGTAGTAGTAGTAGTAGTAGTAGTAGTAGTAGTAGTAGTAGTAGTAGTAGTAGTAGCAGCAGCAGCAGCAGCAGTAGTAGTAGTAGTAGTAGTAGCAGTGGTGGTGGTGGTGGTGATTGCTGTTGTGTTGCTGTTGCAGTTGTTGTGTTGACGTTCTTCTTCTTGTTGTGGTAGTCAAATTCTTTCAAAATGCTGACATAAGCCAGGCAAGGTATAAAACAAAGAGGCATACACCGAGAACCTACCATCCCTCATCCTCATCCTTCTCCCTCCCTCCATGCTCTTCCGTATATTGCACCTGACCTCTTCCCCATCCTGTTTCTGACAGGAAAGACAAAGATTGCGCATGACAGGAAATCTAATGATCCTGATAAACCCATCATTTTCCAGACAGAGGCAAAATTCATCTCTTTCTCCTCCGCCCTGCCCTGTCTGCACACTTGGTCTTCTGAGTCCTGATGTCTCCCACCTTTCCCTGATTCCGTTCAATTTCAGTATCAGCAGGTAGCTGTTCTATCGTTTCATCTTTATTTATGCTTATCAGATCTGCTATTCGCTTTTCTTTCTGGTAAAGGTTAGAAAAATGACGAATACTGAGACATACAGCCTCTCTCTGTCCATGTCTCAGTCTCCCTCTCTCTCTATCTCTCGGTCTCTGTCTCCGTCTCTCAATGTCTCTGTCTCTCTCTGCCTCTCTCTCTCTCTCTCTCTCTCTCTCTCTCTCTCTCTCTCTCTCTCTCTCTCTCTCTTTCTCTCTGTCTGTCTGCCTCTGTCTGTGTATCTCTCTGTCTCTGTGTCTGTTTCTTTCGGTATGTCTGTCTTTCTCTAGTATTGTCATGTTCTAACCACTTTTTATATTCGAATTACGCGCGCGCGCGCGCGCGCACACACACACACACACACACACACACACACACACACACACACACACACACACACACACACACACACACACACACACACACACACACACACACGCACGCGCAGCAGACAGACAGACAAACAGATGGACGGAATACCCCCCCCCCACACACGCACACACACACACGCACGCGCACACGCACACAGACAGACAGACAAACAGACAGACAAATAGACAGACAAATTGAGAGACGGACGGACACACAGACACCCACCCACGCACCTACAGACCCCCCCTCCTCCCCACACACACGTTTGCACGCACACACATATGCATACAAACCCGCAAGCACGCACACGATGACGGCTGCTCTTCCATGATTCAA
>CM065714.1:14596950-14599450 GCA_033310375.1 Conus canariensis | reverse complement strand
TTTGAACCGAATGCCAACCATGAGTTCATGAGGGTTAGGTTCTTGATGTACATGTTACTTATGAGCCGAACAAAGTTAAGTTTTTCAATTCAAGTAGCATCAGTGGGTCAGTGAAGATTCCCTAAGTCAGTTCTAGTTTCAGCTCCAGTTTCATCAAGGAGGAGTCACAGCGTGAGGACTCGTCCACATACACTACACCACATCTGCCACTCTGTTTGTAGAGTACACTGCGCATGATTCAAATCCAAGTCAATTTTTTTATAGAAGCATAGCTGATAGGTCAAGATAAGTTGGGACTTTTACTAAAATATCAGCTGCACTTGAAGAGTAGCTTGTCGAGTACAGAAGTCCAGGTGAGTTAGTTTTTTTTCCAGTGAACTATGTCTTTTAAAGTCCGAGTGAGTTTTCCAGTGAAGTGTGTCTCTTAAGTCCAGGCGACTTAATTTTCCAATGGATCATAGCGCTGAAGGCCAGGTGAGTTAAGGTTTCGGGTCAAGCATAGATCTCTAGTCTATTTGAGTTTTTTTCTTATTTTGTTTGTTTTTGAGTAAAGAACAGAGCTCCAGTCTACGAGTCAAAATATAAGTCTGAAATTCCAGTACATTTTCGAGTGAAGCAGGTGCAACAGGTTTTTGGAATGAAGCGTTGAAGTACATCTAACGTATGCTTTAGAAGTCCAGCAAATTACAATTCAGGTTACGTACGGCCCTGGAGTCCAGGTAAGCTATGTTTTCGAATCAAGCATAGGTCTGCATGTCAGGCGGGCTATGTTTCTGGAAGTAGCGTTGCTGCTAAGTCCGGACAAATAATGTTTTTGTTTTGTTTTGTTATATTTTTCTAGCTATATGCAGCTCTGAAGTATAATTACGTTCTGTTTTTGAGTGAAATTAGCTCTGAATTCCAGGTAAATTACATATTCAAGTAAAGCGTGGCTCTGATATCCAGGTCATCTACATTTTTTAGCTGCTTCAGCCTATCTGTTTGTTTCTCGTTCATTCTACCTACAGCACGAATAATAAGCAGATATGATAAGAGAGTTCGCACGCATGCACATATGCACACACACCCGCACGCATGGCACACATACACGCCCACTCTTCCATGACTCAAGTGCAGGCACAGCTCTGGTTTCAGTGAGAATGAAAAAAAAAAAGATTTGATATATTGTAGAAAAGAAAAGGAAACATCCCTTCCCCCCCCCCCCCCCCCCCCCCATTCAGTAAAGGCCCAAACTGCTGAAGACTCCCCTCGCCTTCCTCCTTTCACACCTTTACCCTCTTCCACAACCCCCTCCGCCACTTTTTCCACCCCTTCCCACCTCTTTCCCCCCTCATCAAGTCTGACCGGAAGAAGGAATAAACATGGCAGCAGAGTAATGATTCTGACATTCTGTCATTTCAGCAGGCAGGGGCCAAATTTCATCTCTCTTCTATTCCCCTGCCAGCCCCCCCCCCCCCCCTCACCCACCGGGTGTCAATGCTAGCCTGCCGCCTTCCCTTCTTCCATTACGTACTGCTGCCCCTCCCCCCTTCCTTCCCCCCCCCCTCTCCTCCATACACATCCCCTTACCTTTTTTTTTTTACGATGGATAGTTTGAAGAGATGAGAATAATTTTGGCCTCCCTGTCATTTTCTCTGTTTCATTCGGTAGTTCATTTAAGCCCTCCCACCCCACCTCCTGTCTTCCCTACCCCCAACCCTTCCCCCATTCCCCTATCTTCTATCTTGAAGACAGTCTTAAGGATCCAGTGAAGAGGTCACGTACTGGATAATGATTTCGGCCGGAAAGGACAAACGAAAACACCAAATCCAGGCGTAATACTGCATTTGACTTCATTTCCACGCAGTCATTACCTGAGGAAAGCCTTGATGGCGTCACGCTGGTTTCGGCTGTCAATTTATTTGTGAGGATCGACCTTCGCCTTTCAAAACATTTTTTGTTCTAAAACTTGGCAAATTCCTTTTGTACAGTCCAGTCAGCTGTTTCTAATTCCCTCTTTCCCCTTCCCCTTTGCATATACAAACCGAATCACCCAATTCTTGTTTTTGTTTTCTGAATAACGTTTGATGTGGTGAGTGTACGGTCCTTTATTTACAGTCTAAAATCGTTATCACTAATAAGTAGGCCATAAACAGCTGAAAGAACCATAATTCAAGATTTCCGTAGGCAAGGATCAAGTTGCATCTCCCTTCCCCTCCCAGTCCTCCATCCCCTCTCTGTCCCCCCCTCCCCCCCCCCCCCATTAGGTCATAAACAGCTGAAACAACCATAATTCAAGATTTCCGTAGGCAAGGATCAAGTTGCATCCCCCTTCCCCTCCCAGTCCTCCATCCCCTCTCTGTCCCCCCCCCCCTCCCCCCATCCCAAATCTTCCTCTTTCCTCCCCAAGTCCATCTTTCTCCTTCCACACCCAGTGAGTTTCTGATCTCTCATATGCTTGCTCCTCCCCTATACAACAATCCTGACACACACTTGTGGCAGATTAATACATATATACGGC
>CM065714.1:14586950-14591950 GCA_033310375.1 Conus canariensis | reverse complement strand
CTGTTATTAGTTGTTGTTATCAGCATGCATTTCTAATATTCTTTTATTTTTGTAATCAGTAGTCGAAGGTGTCGTTTTCGTAGAAGACGGAACAAATCTTGATGTTTAATCAAAATATCTTAGGAAGGAAAAATCTGTTCTTTTTTTCTTTACATTCCCTTTGTTTCTGTCTTTCGTGGTTTGTTTTGAAATTTTAACACAACAAACTTCACTTCCATAAAACTTATTCCTCTAACCTTTTTGCCTAAGCATGCAGCCTGCCAGAATTTTCTGAATTTGTTTTATCTCGTTATTACGTCATCCGGACCGATGACAAACTGAGATTATACCAATACCTTCTTGGTTAGTTGCCGATGTGTGTGTGTGTTTGTGTGTGTGTGTGTGTGTGTGTGTGTGTGTGTGTGTGTGTGTGTGAGCGCACACGCGCGCTCGCACACACACACACACACACACACACACACACACATGGTCGTACGTTTATGATCTACTGCCGTCTGTCAAGAGCAGTAATATCGCGTTCTCATGTATAACCGTGAAGTCTAACCTCGCATGAAAAGACGACCAGATGATCTCCCCTGCCAGGGTAGGTCACTCTCTGAATGTGGACGGATAGCAAGTGACCTTATTTGATTACAGAGTTTGAAGAGATGGTGGTAAGCTTTCTTGAACAGTAGAAAGAAACTCGTGGAGAGCGTGGCAGCAGAGAGTCCTCAGAAGAGAAGCCCCCTTCAAGCAAGTGTTTCGGCCCTTATCTCCTGACACTCTAGGGGGGTTGGGCCACACCCGGTTCATGACTCCGGATGTCCCTCTGCTGCCCCTTTTTTTTTCCCATCTTGGGACGAGCCATGGCTGGGATTCGAACCCATGACCCTCTGGACATGCTCATTTTCCACTTAATGACTCGCGCTTTAACCACTGAGCCACAGGGACACCTGATATTTGTAGGGAAATTAAGCCTTATGAAGTTCACTTTTGTTCCTCCTTGACCAGATCCAGCTTGAACACCTCTCTGCCGCTTCTGCCATTGCTTTCAGGGCTCTGGTTTTTTCCTTCCCTGCAACTGAGAGCTGTTTCATGAGGCTGTATGCAGACGTTCCTACAAACCCCCTAGCTCCAATTTCTGCAGTGAGGACTTTGACCTGATAGCCTTCTCTCCTCAGGCTGTTTGCCAGATCAGCATACTTTTCAGTCTTGTAGATTTGAGCTGCCTCCATTCTGTTCTCATATGGCACCGTGAGCTCGATCATGATCAGCTGCTTGGTTGACTTAGAGTGGACTACTATGTCTGGTCTCATGCCACTCTTGCTGATGATCTCTGGGTGACTCTTCCATTCTGGGAGGTCTGCAGTGCACTCCCAGTCATCTGCCCCGTCCAGCAGACTCTGCCTGCATGTTTCGAGTGGCACTGTTGTTCTTGGCCATGATTTGCTGCCTCCTGCCGTGAAGAATGTTGCGGGTGCTTTTGGAGTCCTGATTTTCCCTTTTGTGGTGTTGGTACTAGCCCAGACTACTTGCACAATTTCTTTGAGCACTTGGTTGTGCCTCCATGTGTACCTTCCTTGAGCCAGGGCTACTTTAGGAGCTTAGGACATGCTCCACTGTTTGTTTTTCATGGCAGAGGGGGCATGCAGGATCGTCTGTTTTCCCCCACTTCACCAGGTTTGCATTTGAGGGCAGAAGGTCATATGCAGATCTGAGAATGAAGCTGATCCTGAGAGGGGCCATATGCCAAATGTCATTCCAAGTGAGACTTCTTTGGAGTGCATTCTCCCACGTTGTCCATTGCCCTTGCTGGCTCTGCTGGACTGCTTTTTGGAGTCTTTTTTGGTCTTCTTCTTTTCTCATCTCCTGAATCATCATGTCTCTTTTGGCTTTTCCTTTGGCCTTTGACCACCATTCAGTTTTGGTCACCCCCAGTCCTTGTCTGTTGGTCTGTGTGTGTCCTGTTATTTCTCTGATCTTGAGACTTTCTTTTGCAGAATCCATCGCCTCTTGAACTTTCCATTTTCTGCCTGTCTTCAGCTGGAGCTTGATTGCTTCTACCACCTTGTCTCCTGAGTCCTCCAGCATGCTTTGAAGTCTGATCTTCCCTGCTTTGTATTCCTCCAGGATGGATTTCAGGGGTAGTTTCAGCTTTGCTTGGCGACAGTACAGCGCTATGTCAGTCAGACAGGGTGGGACACCAAGCCATTTCCTTGTGAACTTGTTGATTTTGGCTTCCATTGCCTCCACTATGCTGGTGCAGATGTCGTATATCATCAGAGGCCATAGCAGCTTTGGTATCAGCATGAACTGCAGACACCAGACCTTGTATTTGCCAGGGAGCCCACACTGGTCAATGGTCTCCAAGCCTTCCTCCGCCATCTGCTTGGTTTCTTTTGCTCTTTGTGTGTCTTTCAGCGTATCATCATACCATCTTCCAAGGCTCTTGACTGGTTCTTCTGTGACTGTTGGAATGGCCTGGTTGGCAACACTGAAGACCACAGATCCGGCCACTTTTCCTTTCCTCAGTGAGAGACTCCGTGATTTCTTTGGCTTGAACTTCATTCTGGATGAGGCAACTATGTCGTCCAGCCTCTCCAGCACATGACGTGTCTCGTCTTCTCTGGATGAAATCACTGTAGTGTCATCCATGAAGGCCTTGAGAGGAGGCATCTTGTATCCATCGCCAAGGTCTGTTTGTCTCGCGTTGTTTGTTGCTGCTTTCAAGATGAGTTCCATTGCCAGCACGAACAGTATTGGGGAAATCGCACAGCCCATTGCAATACCCACTTCCAAGTTGATCCAGTCTGTTGTGTACTCCTTGGTAGAGAACCGCATTGAGAAGCCATTGAAGTACTTCTTGAGCATGTCGCGGATGTTCTTTGGCACATGGTACATCTCAAGAGCCAACTGTATCATCTCATGGGGCACAGATCCATATGCGTTTGCCAGATCAAGCCACACTACGTCCAGGTCTCTCTTTTCTGTTTTTGCTTTTTGGATTGCGTCCCAGATCATTGTGGCGTGTTCTACACAGCCAGCCACGCCTGGGATGCCACCTTTCTGGACTGACACATCCAAGTACTTGTTTTCCATCAGGTACTTGGTCAGCCTTGCTGCCATGACAGAGAAGAAGATTTTCCCTTCGACGTTCAGTAGTGATATTGGCCTGAACTGGCTAATGTCACTTGAGTTTTGCTCTTTGGGGATGTACACACCATCTGCCGTCATCCACTGGCCGCTGATCTTCTGGTTTCTCCAAGCCGATCGCAGCAGCCTGTGGAGCCACTCCAGCACCTTGGGACATTTCTTGTAAAGCTGGTAAGGTATTCCGTTTGGCCCTGGTGATGATTTGGCTCTGGCTTTGTCGACCACCTTCTTGATTTCCGCCAACGTTGGAGGCTTGCCATTGAACTGTTCCTCAGGGTTGGTTGGCCACACCAGACCTTGAATGTCGAGTGGTGCTTTGCTCTGTGGGTCAGAGTATGTTTTCCTCAGATGCTGCTCAAGAACTCCTTTGTCCACACTTAGGGTCCCAGATTTTGGCTGCTCAAACAGTGTTCTGGCAAACTGGAAGGGGTCTCTGAAGAAGCGCTCTTGTGTCTTCTTCTTTTTGCTCTTCCTCTTCCTCGCAGATTCCGCTTTGCTGAGGGCACTGTGTTTTTCTTTCAGGTCTTTCCACAGTTTTTCCAAGCCTTGTTTTTCAGCTGGCAGTGCGGTCTTCATTTGCATCTTGAGGTTTTTCTTTTGGACCCTGATCTTGTCCATCTTTTCTTGGCGTCTGGATTTCTTTGGAGGTGTTTTCTCTTTGGGTAGTTTTGCTCCATAGGCGTCTCTACATGTGGCATACACAATGTCCCCATATGTGGCTAGTTTGTGTTCCAGGGTGCTTTTCCCTATCAGTGCATCGAGTCTTTGGACGATTTTTGCATCCAGTTTCTCCCAATCTTCAGTTTCGTTTGCTCGTGGCAGGTTGAGTTTCAGGCGCCTGGCATCGAGGGCCTGTGCAAATTCCTCATCCGAACCAACAGCGTGGATGTCCTTGGCACTGTGGTTTAAATCCTGGCCTTGGTCTTCCGACGTCTTATCTGCTGATGCAGTGCGCTGCCGCTCATTCAGATGAGTCTTCACACATCCCATCTTTGTTCTGTGGATCTTCATGCCACGGGTGGTAGCGAAACGCTTTCCACAGACACATGGATATTCCATTTGGTCCATGTTCATATACCAGTCTGTATACGACAGTGGCGGATCAAGCAGTTATAGCAGTCTGTATACGACAGTGGTGGATCAAGCACTCTCCAGACTTAACCACATTAAGTTAGGAGGGAGGTGCCATTAGCTGGATACTCACAACTATCAACATTGCCCGACGATGAGAACAAGCATGTTCAGACTTTGAAGATTGAAGGCAGAATCACAGAAGACGAGATTAATAATTCATACGTCGATATGAGGTTGATTATAAATCACAGCCTTCTAATGATAACTTCATTATTTGATTTCAAGCGACCGTCTGTTGCCTCAATTAAATGACATTAGGTACAGGGCTGAAGCAGAGACAACAAATTCAGATATTCTTGACATAGAATCGATGAGGCAAAGTTAACAAATCAGAAATCGTGTTAGGAAATACATACTATGAAAGAAGGACTATGTGGGAACAGTATTGACGTTGGTTTTAATTCCAAAGACTATTTGGGAACAGTATTGACGTTGGTTTTAATTCCAAAATCCGTTTTGGGAAATACGAAAGTGTTTGCCGGTTGTGGCCGTAGAATGCAATCGAACATTTTTCTTGCTAAACGTTTAACCGGTAAAAAAGAGGGAACGCAAGAATTTGAAACTGGTAAAGAGGGTGAATTCTATTTGTCCTGCCGTATGTCCTTTGCGTAAACAAGGGTCCTGATACAATCTGACTATTCACTTATCACCATTAATCGATTGTCAATAGCTTTTCTGCTGGACGATCTTTTCTAGCTAACGTCTTTTTCACTGCTGCTATAATTTTTTTTAAC
>CM065714.1:14574450-14581950 GCA_033310375.1 Conus canariensis | reverse complement strand
CTGTGCATCTGACTGTCTATCTGCTCTCTCTTTCTCTCACTCCTTCTTCTCTGTCTCCTCTCTCCCTCTATTGTCTTCTCGTCTCTTCCTGTATCTGACTGTCATCGTCTCTCTCTGTCTCCTTCTTTCTCTCTGTCTCCTCTCCTCACTCTCTCCCTCTCCCCTCTCTTCTGTCATCTCTCTCTCTCTCCTCCACCCTCTCTCTCCTCTCTCTCTCTCTTCTCTCTCTATCTTCTCTCACGTCTCTGCTTCACATTTATCCAATCTTGATCTTCATTTTTTGTACTCATAGCCAGTATCTATATCATACACCATCTACGTATCTAAATACCACAAGTCCATCTCCATCTCATGCTTGCTAGTATGACACAGAAAGGATGAAGCCATCTTTTTTTTCCGCATATTGCATTACACCCAGATAATGTGACCATACGTCTGCTGTCTTTTTCTTCCGCGAGGTTTATCTTACCACACCACTGCTGCCTGTCAAAGTAGTCTGGCTGCCACTGTGAATATGACTCTGCTCTTCGATCACGCCAGGGACACTGTCCGTTCTGACCGAGTAACTGCGTGCACAGACAGTCGCTGGCATACACGCTAACGCGCAGGAGCTGACGCCAACATACACGTGTATGGGTCAAAGTTCTTCAACATTGTCTCAAAAGGTAAGGAAAAAGAGCTAGGGATGGGGTGGATGGAGAGTAACAATAATAGTAAAAGACTCATGGCATCGGAGAAACAAACAGACCTATGTAGAAGTGATGCATGAGAGAGAGAGTGAGCGACCGAGCGAGCGAGAGAGAGAAGAGAGAGAGAGAGAGAGAGAGAGAGAGAGAGGAGAGAGAGAGAGAGAGAGAGAGAGAGAGATTCAGACTTCAGACTTCAGACTTCAGATTTTTATTCAGTAAGGCCATTGGCCCATTTGAAGGGGAATGAGCATAATCATTCACATTAAGTGCAAGAAACAAATGATTTATCAGGAAACAAAAACAACAGAACACAACGCCTTCTAAGACGTCATTATTTCTCTGATCTTAAACGCCTTAAACAGAAACATACCTAAATTCCTAATAACCTTATGACTGTTAGAGCTAAGTAGCAATTGTAAACGAAACATACATGGGCGCCTATAATATTTCTGTGGGATAAATTTCTGACGAATGTCTTCTAAAGCTGGACAAAGGAACATAAAGTGCATTTCATTTTCCTCACCTTGCATACACAATGGACATACCAAGTCATTTTGTCTATGCTGTCTATATCTTAAGTAATGAGTCCTTATGTCCGAAACACCAACTCTGAATTTAGCAATTGATCTTTTCAGATGCATATCCAAATCAAATTTCAAATAAGGCTGAGTACAATGAAAACTAGAGTAATTTCTGTACAAATCATAACGTCCACTACTTTGGATATGATCGTCCCACATTTGCCATCTGCAATCAATCAACCTTTGTCGGAAAACACGAATAAACTGGCTTTGATTTCCAACACCCTGAGACAGCCAGACATCCCAAATCCATGCTTACACAGACACAGACGTACATTTGAAACCCAGTTTGTTTTTCCCTTTACATCTAATTCGAACAACATTTTATAAGACTTACGAGGCAATCTATAATGCTCCATCTGTAAAAGCTTTAACCAATACCGCATACATCTAATGGCTGAACAAATAAACAATGGATATCTATTAGTCTCCCATATACCAAATCATTAGAGATACGCCTGTCAAAACCTAAAAACCTCTTCAAAGCAAATAAATGCACCGCCTCACAATGAACAACGGCATTATCCAACCCCCAAATTTCGGCCCCATACATCAGAACAGGCTGTATCTGGGAATCAAAGATTTTAAGAAATAACTCAAGCGAATTGTTATTCAAAGCAATTAATCTTTTCATTACACATATCAAAGCATTCTTTCTCTACAAGCAAGATCTTTACAGGCAAAGGTAAAACTTAGGCGTGTAGAAAAATAGATCCCTAAATATTTATATACATTCAGCACAGGTATAGTAAGTCTGTCATACATCCATCTTTCCCTTGCCGCCAAATAACCTCCCTTTCTAAACACCACGATGTTGCTTTTATTCATGTTCACTTTCAACTCTAATGAAGAGGCAGCCCTGCTCAGGTTATTTAACTGACGTTGTAAGCCAACTATCGTTTCTGAAACCAAAACAACATCATCTGCTAATAGTAGGATAAATAATTCTAACACATCTTCTGGAAATCGTCCACCATGTAGGCCATTATTGATAACCTCAATGGCAAGCTCATTAATGAAATAAAAAACAGCGCAGGACTACAAACATCACCTTGCCTAACCCCAGCAGAACAATTAATATAATCTGTCAGATTGGAGCCACTTCTTACCCTAGTCTTAACAACTTTGTACATGGCTCTAATGCAGCCAAATAATTTCCCTCTGACACCATTTTTTAATAATATAGTCCACAAGAGCTTCCTATTGATGGAGTCAAAGGCCTTTTCAAAGTCAATAAATGCAACATAAAATTTACGATTTAATGAAAATTGTTTCTGAACAAATGCAAGAAGAGTAAACATATGGTCGACAGTAGAGTAACCCTTTTTGAACCCAGCCTGATGCTCTCCCGTGATGTTATTATGTTCAATCCATTCCTGCAATCTGTTGTTAATAACAGTACTATACACTTTACTACTAACGTCAACCAAAGAGATACCTCTGTAATTATTAGGGTTATCTACGTCGCCCTTCTTGAATAAGGGCAAAGTTACAGATTCTGTCATCTTGGAGTCTACAATTCGATAAAGTGGATAGATACCATTCACCATAAAAATTCGGGATTAAAAAAATAGAACTAAGTAAAAAAATCAACCAAACTATTCGGTCCAGCACTACTTCTAATCATTTCACCAGTAATAGAATCAGGGTCCTGGCACCCGATTTTGTTAGTTTTATATTTATCCGCTATGCCGGACAAATATAACATTTACTCTCTTAGAAATGGGGAGACGACTTGAAATAGTTTCGGTCCTTCTTCCCTCATCGATGAACTCATCTCAGAAAAGCTCTTCATCACTTAAAATATCTTTATCTAGCAAATGTTTAAGTGTTCATACCATGTATCCAGGGAGATATTATTCTTAGTATATTTTCTTTTAAATGAAGCTCTTTTTAATGTTTTCCAAACTCCTGTTGTGAAGGAAGAGATCTGATCATGTGATCTAACAAGTTTTTATTGAACATCTTTTTCTTCTGCTTCTGAAGATTTTTATATTCTCTTCTTGCAATGACATACTCACTTCTATCGCTATCGTCCAAAGTACAAAGCCATATTCTCAACAATTTTAGCGTTTTTCTTTTTATTACCAAACAGTCACTGTCAAACCAATCTTCCTTTTCAGCGCCGTTTCTTATTAACACACGTTTTTTCATACATTCAGCACTGTTTTTAATACAATCATGAAACAAATCTAAAGCTTTATTTACATCAACATTAATCAGTTCTGCAGCCTCATTTAATTCTGAGCACATTTCTGCATTACACAAATTGGCTCTGTAAGTCGAAAGATAATCATCACTCCATACAAACTTTTCAAATACAGTCGCCTCAACATTCTCCGTTGATTTATCACTATGTTTTGTTGTTAAGTCAATATGAAATTCAACAGGTAAATGATCGGATTCAATACGTTCCGAAACAAACAAATAACATGAATCACAAAAAGTGGAGAAAAAATCTTTAGATACGAGGAAATAATCATTAACGCTGCTCCCATTGTCTGAAATGTATGTATAGCAACCATGGCGGTCGCCCTGACATACACCATTCATAATGTACACATCAAAAGCAACGCAAAGATTTAACAATAACTTACCGTAGTTATTCAGAACATTATCACGAGAACATCGATCTGTGCAAGGTGGCTGGCTTTTTGTTTGCATACAGGAATCAGAAACATCAGTAGACAAGTCAGGAGAAAAACTTGCCGTCCTGCTGTTCAGATCGCCACACAGTACTATATCAATGTCACCAAGTGCGCACAAGCAGTCAGCCAAACATTCCTCCAACATGGAAATACCCATTATCAGCATTAAAAGAATTATAGAAAGGAGAACCTTCAGGCTGAATATACGTACAAACCAAAGCAATATTTTTCAGTGTACCAAAAAGCGATTTTTCGATTAAAAAGACACATACGTTAGAGTAATCAACTTCTACATATGATACGAAGGGAACAATTTCTTGTTTTATCAAACAAACGAGTCCTCCAGATCGTCTCCCCTGACGACAGAGTTTAACAGCAGGTTTAACAAAGGCTTTATACCCAACAAACATGTTCATGTCAAATATTTCAAGGAAAGTCTCTCCAAAACATACAAAATCAAAACTACAGACATAGGAAATAAATGCATTGTCAAAAACCTTTGAGAGTAAACCATTCACATTCCAAGAAAGAAGCTTGAACACTTTATTATTACATACAGGCGCGTCCAGACCCCGGTTGTCAATGTACGTATCACCATTATCAATTGCACCGTTTTCCATACATACATTAATATTGCTATCTACGTCATCATCAGATTTAGAAAAATCATCATTCAAACGGCTATCATTCAAACTGTCATACGAATTCAAGCGTTTTCCAGTGCCATCGCTCACATTCACAACACTGCCGTCAAAAGCACGTGCAAAGCGACTACTGCCACGCGTGACAGAATCCGGAGCGGCCAGTCTTTCCACCGGTGTCAAGGTATTTTTTCTCCCTCTTAAATTAACATCTTTATCATCGCAAGAGGACCGGCCAAAACCCTATTTTAACTCTTTTAGCTGACCAGAGACATCAAGCCCGAACCTCTTGCCATCAACAAGGAGATGGTCAAAGACCATCGCGGCTCTCTTGCCACTGTTCCTCGCATTTTTCAGATGAGGAGTGAGTTTACGTCTTATGTCACGGACCCTGTTTGTAAAATCTTCACCGACGAAGATGTTGGTTCCTTTTAACTTGGCCTTAGCTTTTAAAATGTGTACCTTGTCCTTATACGAGGAACATCTGGCAATGATGGGGGAGTCATGCTTTGCATTCAAACGATGCGCTCTATCAAACTCGACCCCATTCACGCCCAACTTCTTAGCAGTCAAGTCCTTCAACATTCGTTCACAGTCATCACTGTTCTCATTCTCACTCTTACTCAAACCATAAAACAGCAAGTTGTTACGTTTCGAGCGCCCTTCAAGGTCGTCCGCCCTCTTTTCCAGCAACTCTACTCTGTCAACCATTCAGAGTTCATTCTTTGCAGATCACTGTTCTGGGACCGTAATTCCACCACTTCATCCCTGAGACCCTTCACTTCGTTCTGCAAAGCAGCG
This sequence comes from Conus canariensis, assembly GCA_033310375.1. Lineage (NCBI taxonomy): Eukaryota > Metazoa > Mollusca > Gastropoda > Neogastropoda > Conidae > Conus > Conus canariensis. The sequence goes on along the minus strand of CM065714.1, from coordinate 14,576,590 downwards.
TACTGTTCACCTAGGGTCTTCACTTCTGTTTTTACATCATCCAACTTACTGTCCATGGCCTTGTTGGTCCTGTCCATCTCCAGCAGCTTGGTCATGATGTCGGCAGTGGTGGGTTCGGCGCTCGTCGATCTGGATACAGTAGAGTCCTCAGAGGGGGCAGCACTCCTGTCCGCACTGGCACCGCGCGTAGCGTATCCCAGCCGGGTCTGCTTCACGTTGTCTGCCTTCACCGCTGGTGTAGGTCCGGGGTTCTGCTCCACGTCTCCACACCGCAGTAATAGTCCGCCCCAAAACAACAAGACGAGGAGCAAACCTGCCCAGACACCGTCACTCGGTCGACGCAGTTTCAAAATGGAAATCCTCATTTTCGCATTTTGTACAGTTCTCTTGTACATAAAATGCCGACATATCTCCATAAAACAACCGCATCTCGTCCTGAAAGACAGTCCATCCAATGGCATGGTTCGAATTCCAGCTGCAGTCACAATTACAGTCACTAACACCTTCTTGATCCGTCAAATATACAGGCAAACTGAGAGAGACTTACACACTGCGTCTTACTCCAACACTACGTTGAACTCACCCCCGAGAGAGAGAGAGAGAGAGAGAGAGAGAGAGAGGAGAGAGAGAGAGAGATGGAGAGAGAGAGAGAGAGAGATGGAGAGAGAGAGAGAGAGAGTGAGGGAGAGAGAGAGAGAAGAGAGAGAGAGAGAGAGAGAGAGAGAGAGGGAGGGAGGGAGGAAGGGAGAAAGAGAGACACAGAGAGAGGGAGAGGAGAGTGCGGGGACGGAGGATGGAAGGGGGGGGGGAAGCTGATGGATGGCAAAGATAAACTACCAATTTCATTCCAAGACAGCACAGTGACCTAGTCACCCTCTTCACCCCAACAGGAGGAACCCAGTGTCAGCACGACCACGTTGTCCCCACAATTAATTTCACCTGACAGAGGCTCCGGCTTTATTACTGATGCAATCTCTCTCCACTGCTGGAAACCAATGGGCTGCCAGCGAATTTAGTAACAGAACGGATTTGGCCTGCTTCCCACCTGCACATAAACTGCTAATGGGACGTGTCACCTCTGCTCCACTGTATGGGCAAGGGGAACAAAAGAGGAAGGCAGGGATGATGGGATTGCACACTATACAAACACACACACACACCACACACACACACCCTTGATCGTGGTCCCTTCAAACTGAGCCAAAGCAAAATGCACTGCGCCGAGCATTTTCTCCTGTTTTTAGTGGGAGAAGGGAAGGGGGGAGGGGCTGATAGTGTAGATTTCAGTCTCCTCATTTTCATTGAACGCCTGCCTACCTCGCGCTGAAGAGATCTAAGCTAAGTGCAACATTCGTTCATGTTCATTCCACTGTGTGACTGAATATATATATGACTGTATACATTAATATAGTTTGATTTTTGAGCAAGATCTAATGGAAAAAATAGTGTTTTCTGCATTACAGATTTCTATAGGCATATCTGTAAATTGACAAAATAAGAATGTGATTTTATTACTCTATACCGTCTCATTGTTGCCTTAAATGAGGAGTATTAAATGTATTGTGAACAGGGCAAAACAAAAATGAAAACAAAACAAAATGAAAATCCTACAGTTCTACGCCCAATGCTTTTCTCTTCTGGTAACTCGTGATATACTTACCTTTTCAATTTCTTTGGTTTCTATATCAGAATGACATGTTTTTTATTCCTGGCGCACAATCTCTTATCTTCACCTTGGTTTTCTCTTTCCCATTTTGTCATAAAGCAGACCTCTCACACAAATGTTTCTATCTTGCTAAATTTGCGTCTTACAAAAGCTAGAAGACGCAGACAAAAGATGGGCAAATGTTTGATGGATTAGAACATCCCATCGTTTTACTGAAATGGGAGACCATCTGACATGATCAGTCAGCTGATTTTGCAGAAGTACCTGCACCATCAGTACTTCCAACAAGTCAGACTTACTCCCTGTTAGCCATTTGCTGGAATAGTTTAGAAAGATGACATTGTCAAAGTGAATCTCATCATTAAGATATTAATGAGAGAGAGAGGAGAGAGAGAGAGAGAGAGAGAGAGAGAGAGAGAGAGAGAGAGAGAGAGAGAGAACTCATTCTTACGGCAAAAAAGCTACTGTCTTCAT
>CM065714.1:14569450-14571950 GCA_033310375.1 Conus canariensis | reverse complement strand
CTGCCTGCCTGTCTGTGTCTGTCTGTCTGTCTCTCTCTCTGTCGCTCTCCCTCCCTCTCTCTCTCTCTATCTCTTGATCTCTCAGACACGCTTTCTGTCCTTTTCTCCTTTCCTCTCCTCCCTCTCCCCTTCTGTATCTCCCTGTCCATCTATCTGTCTCACTAACTCACTCACTCACTCACTCTCTCTCTCTCCCTTTCTTCCTTTCGCCCTCTCTCTCTCTCTCTCTCTCTCTTGTCTTCTTCCCACAATCCAATTTAGTTCTTCATATTTTTTCATTCACAGCAATGCATCTACTTACCATCCATTTATCTATAGACCACAAGTCCATCTCCATTTCGGACTGCTACCATCACAGAGAAAAGATGACATCATTTTCGCCTCGTCCATTGCATCATATCCAAAACAATGTGACCATATGTCTACTATTTTCCCGCCCACCAAGTCTATCTTTCCTTATAGCAGCCACTTGTCAGACCAGCCTGGCGCCTTAATGATTGCTGTTACTGTGAATATGACTCTGATCTTCGATCACACCAAAGATGCTGACCATTCTGACCGGGTAACTGTGTGCACAGACGGTCTCCAGCATATGCACAAACGCACACGTAGGCACAGGAGCGGAGGCTGATATTGAAGTATATGAGTAAACATATATCAACATTATCCCGCAAGAGCCCAAAGGAAAGCTAGACGTATGGGGTGGTATATGTGGAGAGTAAGACTGACAGAGAAACAGACTGATTGCATCAGAAACACAAGAGGACAATGTGTGAATAAACAGAAGTAATGAGAGAGAGAGAGAGAGAGAGAGAGAGAGAGAGAGAGAGAGAGAGAGAGAGAGAGAGAGGAGAGAGAGAGACGCCTGGCCCAGGCTGAACTACCAATCTCATTCCAAGACAAGACAGCACAGTGCAGTGACCTAGTCACACTCTTCACCCCAACAGGAGGAACCCAGTGTCAGCACGACCACGTTGTCCCCACAATTAATTTCACCTGACAGAGGCTCCGGCTTTATTACTAATGCAATGTCTCTCCACCTCTCTTAACCGATGAGTTGCCAGCGAATTTTTTCACGGTATAGATTTGCCCTGCTTGCCCTCTGCACATAAACTGCTGATGAGACGTGTCACTCTGATCTGCAGTGAGGGCAAGGGAAGGGGAGACAGGAAGGAAGGGGAGACAGGAAGGAAGGGGAGACAGGAAGGAAGGGAGACAGGAAGGAAGGGGAGACAGGAAGGAAGGGGAGACAGGAAGGAAGGGGAGACAGGACTGAACACTATAACAGATATGATGAGGCCACTCACGGCTCAGCTTCTACACTTTTACTGCTATGGAACGGAATGCAATGTGAAAGTCATGATTCCTGCTGATCATGGCTCAATCTTATGGCAATCTGAAGAGGCGCATCACCCTAGACTGTGTTCCATGCAGACTGACTCAGGACAACTTGCCCTAAAAGGGCAGAAGTGTGTTAAGTTTTTTTTTCTTTTTTTTTGTAAGGAGAGGGGGGAGAAGGAAGGTGTTGGAGGATCAGAAGGTGATTGGGTGTGGCTCGTAGTAGACTGAGGGGGGAGAGTGGAAGGGGTTTCTAATAGTGTGGGTTTCAGTCTTTTTCCTCCACTTCAAACAACAGAACTAAATTGTGAACGCACTCTTTACTGACATTGTTGAATTTTTCTTTTTAACTAAAATTAGGATCTTTAAAAGCACTGTTCTTTATAAAAAAAAAGCCAATACATGTTCATTTTTTAATTTACTACTTTCATTGTGATTAAGAACTGAAATACAAACTAGTGTTTTACATATGATAGGTTTGTATAGGCATGTCTGAAAAATGACGACTAAAATAAGAATGCAGTTTTACAACACATACCATCTCATGATATCCTTGAGGTAGCAATATTCAATATATGAGCTGAACAGAACAAAATCCCCACTTAACGATTTCGACTCTCATAAACCTCTAATTACCGTACCCTTTTGTTTTCTTTGCTTTGTCCATCTCTGTCAGACTTCCTATTTCCTAGCATACGATTTATTTTACTTTTGGTTTCCTATTTTGCATTCTGACAAATGGCAAATTTTCTCCTCCAAATGTTTCTATCTAGCTATGCTCACATCCTGCTGTGACTGGGAGAAGCATACAAAGACAGACAACTGGTCGACGCAACAGTCTATTCTATTTTCTTTCTGAAATGAAAGACCATCCTATAGCCACATGGAGAGACTTCTTTCGGGCAAACAAGAAAACATTTGAGAGAGAGAGAGAGAGAGAGAGAGAGAGAGAGAGAGAGAGAGAGAGAGAGAGAGGGAGGGCTGGGAGGGTGAGGGCAGAGGAGGGAAGAGGGAAGAATGAAATATAAGTAGAAAATGCCATGAATTAATGAAATCTGTAAACCTGCCCTTCAAAATACTTAGCAGCTCGTGTGACAGAATTATGAAATCGATTAAAACACTACAAACAAATAGTAAGTTCCTGTATTTTTTTCCTTGAACA
>CM065714.1:14559450-14566950 GCA_033310375.1 Conus canariensis | reverse complement strand
CTAAATAGAAGTTGATCGTTGCAATCAGTTATGTACAGCTGAGTTTCCAGGCGCACAGGGGAGGGTCCGTTTTCATCCAGCGTGCCGATGGCCGTGCCTGTGAATGTGCCGCGAACAACAGGCGTTGAGGAATGGATTTTCTGTGCTCTTTCAAATGACCTGTCTGAATGGTGGAGATCCCTAGAGAATGAAATGTAGTCTGGTTTATGACTGGTACGACCTTCTTTCCTGTTCCCTGAAATCCATTTCCTTACGACCTCTCTCTCTCTCTCTCTCTCTCTCTCTCTCTCTCTCTCTCTCTCTCTCTACATATATATATATATATATATAGAGAATGGTACTGAGGATCAGCGCAATCTTAAAAACAGTGCTCAACCACAGTGGGAGCGACATTTGTTACATTAAAAGCAAGTTAAAATCAAGCTTCTAAAAACATCTACAAATTTGTTTCACGCTGTGCGGTCGTCAGGATGTGATGAGCTTGTGTTGCCAGTGCCACGTATATATATAGCTAGCTGGTTTGCTGTTGTTTTTTCCCGTGCTACATGTGTTTCTCAGGTGTTGGTTTTTTTCGCTGATAGAAACTTCCATCTGTGTCTGCAATTGTTAACCATTTCTGTTCTAACATTTAGAGTTGCCAACTGTGGTTTACATAGTATAATGTATTTCTCTGTTAGGCATAGATTGCATTTTTTTGAAATGTTGTTGTATGATGCTGCTCTTTTTAAAATTTTCCAAGATATGTTGTAGTCTATGTTTTTTTCTTTAAGTTTCCAAATGTATTTACTCAATTCTGTTTGGTTTTTGTATCTTTCTTTGTTGAATGATTGTTTATGGTTTGCATATCTAGTTTTGAATTGGTTTTCCGTGATACCTACATATGATTCTTTTGCGTTCTCTGATGTTACAGTGGCTTGGTACACAATGTTGTTATAAAGGCATTTGTTGCTTAGGGGGCACTGTTCTTTTTTGGTACAGTTACAAGATTTCCTTTCGTTACCCTCCTTTTTTTCTGTGCTGCTTTTCATTTTGTTTGCTGAATCGATGGCATTTTTAAGGTTTGGCATACATGAATATGATAATTTGATGTTGTTTTGATGCAGAAAGAACAGGAAAAGGAATATCATATGGTACAATCCCCCATATGATGCAAGAGTTAAAACAAATGTAGGGAAAGAATTCTTTAAAATCTTGACATCATCTTTCCCAAAAGACCATAAATTATTCAAGATATTCAACAAAAACAACATCAAATTATCATATTCATGTATGCCAAACCTTAAAAATGCCATCGATTCAGCAAACAAAATGAAAAGCAGCACAGAAAAAAAGGAGGGTAACGAAAGGAAATCTTGTAACTGTACCAAAAAAGAACAGTGCCCCCTAAGCAACAAATGCCTTTATAACAACATTGTGTACCAAGCCACTGTAACATCAGAGAACGCAAAAGAATCATATGTAGGTATCACGGAAAACCAATTCAAAACTAGATATGCAAACCATAAACAATCATTCAACAAAGAAAGATACAAAAACCAAACAGAATTGAGTAAATACATTTGGAAACTTAAAGAAAAAAACATAGACTACAACATATCTTGGAAAATTTTAAAAAGAGCAGCATCATACAACAACATTTCAAAAAAATGCAATCTATGCCTAACAGAGAAATACATTATACTATGTAAACCACAGTTGGCAACTCTAAATGTTAGAACAGAAATGGTTAACAATTGCAGACACAGATGGAAGTTTCTATCAGCGAAAAAAACCAACACCTGAGAAACACATGTAGCACGGGAAAAAACAACAGCAAACCAGCTAGCTATATATATACGTGGCACTGGCAACACAAGCTCATCACATCCTGACGACCGCACAGCGTGAAACAAATTTGTAGATGTTTTTAGAAGCTTGATTTTAACTTGCTTTTAATGTAACAATATATATATATATATATATATATATATATATATATATAGATCAGTATAGTTAAAAAGCCTAAAATGATTCTACGAGTGCTCAACCCCTTGGGGAGCAACATTTGTAAAAACAAGTATTAAAAAGGAATGCTAAAATTTGTTTCTAGCGCTTGGCTATCGTCAGGATGGAGTTTGGGTTGCCCACCGCCGGTGTTATATAGCGTGTGGGGCCCAGTTGTGGCTGTTTTTACGTGCGTGTTGGTTGCACGTGTTTTTTGGGGATTTTCAGGTTGTTGTACGAGGTGTGTTTACTAACAACGATTTCCATTTATGCCTGCAGTTATTTACTATTTCTGTTTTAGTATTAAGGGTTGCTAAGTGAGGTTTACATAGTATTAGCAATTTTTCAGTTAGGCATAGGTTGCATCTTTTTGAGATATTGCTGTATGGTGATGCCCTTTTTATGATTTTCCAGGATATGTTATAGTTTAAAAAACGCCTACGATTTCAAATCATGGCGATCACCACCAGCCATAGACGAAATGAAACCTTTTGAAGATAAAATGAAAAGATTGATAGCCAATATTGAACTCAAAAAATCTAACAACGATTTCCAAACAACATTAAAAAAACAAATAAAACAAGTACAAAATGACAAAAAATATTTGTGAAGGCTGATAAAACTAGCGATTACTACAAAATGGAACCAAAGGAATACTCTCAACTCCTTGACAAAAACATCCAGAAAAACTACAAAAAAAGCTGACAAAAATATACATGACAGTATCCGCACTAAAGAAAAAGAACTTGCACAGTGCATAGACCTAAGTGACAGGATAGAAGCGACAGCAACAAAAGAAGCTTTCATAACACTCAAAGACCACAAGCCCAACTTTCATAACAATCCAACATGTAGACTAATAAATCCATCCAAATCTGAACTAGGCAAAATAAGCAAGAAAATTCTGGAAAAAATATTAAAGAACGTAAAATCAAACTCTGAATACAACCTCTGGAAGAACACATACGAAGTTATCCAATGGTTCAAAAAACTCAATAAGCAAAGTAATACAGTATTCATCACATTCGACATAGTAGACTTTTACCCATCCATAGATGAGGAACTACTCAACAAAGCACTGAAATTTGTCAGTAACCACACAGACATAACAGGGTCAGAAATGGAAATCATTCTCCACACCAAGAAAACATTACTGCACAGCAAAAATGAAACCTGGATCAAGAAAACGAACAGAAACTCAACATTTGATGTAACCATGGGTTCATATGATGGTGCAGAAACATGCGAACTGGTTGGACTATTCATACTATCCAGCATCAAGAAAAAACTCGGAAAACAAGTCGGACTATACAGAGATGATGGCCTTGCTGCACTAACCAACAACCCAAGAACCATTGAAAATAAGAAAAAAGAACTATGCAAAATCTTCCAAAATCACAACTTAAAAATTATCATTGAAGCAAACAAAAAGGTAGTGAACTACTTAGACATAACACTGGATCTCAACAATCACATATATAAACCATACAAGAAACCCAACGACACACCTCTTTATGTACACATCAAAAGTAACCATCCACCATCTGTATTAAAGACCATACCCCACGGCATAAACAAGAGACTATCAAACCTGTCATGCAGTGAGAGAGTGTTCAACAATGCAGCAGTAGAATACCAGGAGGCACTACAAAGAAGTGGATACAATTACAAACTACAATACAACCCAGATAACAACACAAATAAAAACAAGAAAAATAGAAAAAGAAAAATCATATGGTACAACCCCCCATACGACGGGAAACTCAAACCAAACATAGGGAAAGAATTCTTCAAAATCTTAACAACTTCATTTCCAAAAGAACACAAACTGTCCAAAATATTTAACAAAAACACTGTCAAACTATCGTACTCATGTATGCCCAACCTCAAAAACCTAATTGATGCATCCAACAAAATGAAAACCAACACAGCAAAGAAGGGTGAAGAAAGGAAATCTTGCAATTGCACCAAAAAAGAGCAGTGTCCACTAAGCAATAAATGTCTTCACAACAATATTGTATACCAGGCTACCGTGACATCAGAAAATGAAAAAGAAACATACATAGGGATAACTGAAAACCACTTCAAAACCAGATATGCAAACCACAAACAGTCATTCAACAAAGAAAAATACAAAAACCAAACTGAATTGAGCAAATACATTTGGAAACTTAAAGACGCAAAAATAAACTATAACATATCCTGGAAAATCATAAAAAGGGCATCACCATACAGCAATATCTCAAAAAGATGCAACCTATGCCTAACTGAAAAATGGCTAATACTATGTAAACCTCACTTAGCAACCCTTAATACTAAAACAGAAATAGTAAATAACTGCAGGCATAAATGGAAATCGTTGTTAGTGAACACACCCCGTACAACAACCTGAAAATCCCCAAAAAACACGTGCAACCAACACGCACGTAAAAACAGCCACAACTGGGCCCCACACGCTATATAACACCGGCGGTGGGCAACCCAAACTCCATCCTGACGATAGCCAAGCGCTAGAAACAAATTTGTAGATAATTTTAGCATTCCTTTTTAATACTTGTTTTTACTATATTATATATATATATATATATATATATATATATATATATATATATATAATCTCTTTCCTTAGCATTTTGTATCCAGCATTTTCCCAGCTTTCATCAGTCTCGTTTCTTTTGTTTCCACAAATATACCACTAGCCTCTGGGAAAGTTGGTATGATCATTAAAGATATGCACGTATGTGGCAAAGTAATCAAACTCCTTCCTTCCCCTGCGTACAATCCAGCCAACCACAACCGCACACACACACACACACACACACACACACACACACACACACACACACACACACACACCCATACACGCACACACCCATACACACACACACACACACACACACACACACACACACACACAACACACACACACACACACACACAAGTGTCTAATATCACGAATAATGGATAGACGTCAAATGAAGGACACACACACACACACACACACACACACACACACACACACACACACACACACACACACACACACACAAACACGCGCGCGCGCGTGAATGTCTCTGAAAGATAGTAATAACAAAAAAAACAACTAGAAGGAAACACATAAGATACGTAATTATCCTGTCATTAAGAAGATGACAGTTTCACGAGTGTTTGTGAAAAATGGGGTGAAGTGAAATAGAAGAACGAAAGGGACATGTTAATACATAAATATAAACGATGGGCAGCATTTGAATGCCATTTATAGCGTGTGTGTGTGTGTGTGTGTGTGTGTGTGTGTGAGAGGAGAGAGAGAGAGAGAGAGAGAGAGAGAGAGAGAGAGAGAAGAGAGAGAGAGAGAGACAATGTATAATTCTGACTCAAAACCTACGAATGAAAATGAGGATGGGCTTGAGAATAGCAGCTCAGAGTATCAACACAATGGCTTTTTAACAATGTATCACCTTCAAGCTAAAATTTCTCCCTGTTCCATGTGGAGTTAAAATCTTCAGCCACAGCTGTGAACTTCAACGCCTTGCTCACAGAAAGCCAAGTGTCCAATCCCGAGCGAAGCACATGTTGTAACTGTGAGTTCGCCAAGTTTGCTTTTGGCAAGTAGATTATGTATCCCCGTAAATCGCTTCTACTGGCTCCAAGCAGTCTTGAAGGCTAAAAGGTCAGTCGAGAGCATTTGGCACATCAGTGCGGTTGCCTGTATCAGTGAGCCTTTTTCAATAACAGTGTGCTTTTACACAAGCATGAACAAAGTGTGTATGCTCAGGCATGATACACACGTAGGCGCACGCACACACACACACACACACACACACACACACACACACACACACACACACACACACACACATACACACACACACACACACACACACACACACACACACACACACACACACACATGTACACACAAGTAAACAAATGCATAGAACCAGCCTCCCTCCTCCTTCACACACACACCAGTTGTATTCAGGTATTGACTGTTTACCTAGCATACAGCATGTCAGCTGGATATCGATGGCTTGAGCAGAACAATGGGTAGGTGTGTAGGTTAGCCATCCAGCTTTCCAGCCTCTTTATGCAATCTCTTTCACTTATGTGGGGAAACAGTTCTTTCTTGTCGACATCGGGATAAATATGGTTTGATGGATACAGCAGAGGGTTATGGTACTCAGTCACAGACTCGGTTATAACAACGGTCCAGACAAATGCTTGTGAACGTTGGGAGGGTATGGGGCAAAAGTACATGGATGCGAGTCTGCTCTTCAAGAAAGAGTTATCTGTAGGATAGGGATCCCTGAAGAATTCAAGGGAGCATGATTTACAGCTGGTAAAGTGCAAACACAGATAAGTTCCCTTCTGGTCTCTGCAGATTTTCCATCCTTTCCATTCTTTCTTCTTTCCCTTTCATTTCTTTTTCCCTTCCATTGTCATTGGTTTCGCAGTTTTATTCCTTTTTCCTTTTTCGTTTGCTTTGTCATTCTTGTTTCCTTATCTTAGCATCCCTTTTGTCATTCCTTTTCCTTTCTCTTCCTCCCTTTCAGTTCCATTTGCCTTGCTTATCTCTTCCTTTTGATTTCTTTTCTTCTAGGAACCGTGTTTTGTCCTGCAATCTGTTTGTCTGTATTTGTATCTGCGGTGGTAACTAACCCCTTTTCTGTTTAAATTGTGCTTCATTTTCCGCCCCCAGTCACTTCGTTTTGAAACTTTCTATTCTATGTTTTTCTCTTTCCGTACACATTCCATCCTTTTCCATTTCCTTTCACTTTTATTTCTTTCCATCTTCATTAATTCTCTTTCCTTCGTATTGTTTTTCGTTTTATCTCCCTTTCCATCCGCTTTCCCTTCACCATCACTTGTTTTTCTCTTCCCCTTTATTTCCTATCCTTTCTCTTTCCCTTCATTATCAGTTACATTTTTCCCAATTCCCTTTCTTTCCATTCCATTTCTCTTCCCTTTGGTGGCTTCCTTCCTGGTCTCTCTTTCCACCCCTTTCCTGTCTTTCTCTCTCCCTTCTCTTTCTTTTCGCTTTCAATACTTTCCTCCATCCCTCTTCCTGCTCTTTCTATCCATACCCAATGGTTTTCCTATCTCAGTCGCTCTGCTTCTTCCTTTGGTTTTACGGGAATGTTCTTGGTAAGTTTTGTAAGTATCCGCGCGAAGAAAAGAAAAATCCTCTCAAAACAAAACCAAAGAGAAGATAACACTGCACAAAGAAGCTTCGAATCTTAGTTACAAAGTGCTCCTTTAACTTCTCTCTCTCTCTCTCTCTCTGTCCCTGTCTCTCTCTGTCTCTGTCTCTCTCTGCCTCTCTGTCTCTCTGTCTTTCTGTCTCTCTGTCTCTCTGTCAGTCTGTCTGTCTGTCTGTCTGTCTGTATGTCTGTCTCTGTCTCTGTCTCTGTCTCTCTCTGTCTCTCTCTCTCTCTCTCTCTCTCTCTCTCTCTCTCTCTCTCTCCCTCTCTCTGTCTGTCTGTCGGTCTGTCTCTATGTCTGTCTGTCTGGCGTTTT
>CM065714.1:14541950-14551950 GCA_033310375.1 Conus canariensis | reverse complement strand
GCGGGGGGGGGGGGGGGGGGGGGGGGGGGAACGGCGTTATCCTTTCTGTGTGATGGTGCCAGGCCAAATGTGAGGATGGACTTGTGATGTGAAGATATATGGGTGTGAAAAGTATGAAGATCTAGGAGAGAGAGAGAGAGAGAGAGAGAGAGAGAGAGAGAGAGAGAGAGAGAGAGAGAGAGAGAGAGAGAGAGAGAAGGTAGGATGGAGGGACGGAAGGAAGGATAGTAGTGGTATAAGAATGGAGGAGGAGGAAAAAAGAGAAAGAAGGGTAAGGATGGATGGATGGATGGGGAGGGGGGAGAGAGAGAGAGAGAGAGAGAGAGAGAGAGAGAGAGAGAGAGAGAGAGAGACAAACAGATAGACAGATAGTCAGAGAGGGGAGGAGAGACAGGCAGACAGAGAGACAAACAGACACACACACAGACCACACACGCACATGTACACACACACACACACACACACACACACACACACACACACACACATACACAAGAGAGAGAGAGAGAGAGAGAGAGAGAGAGAGAGGAGGGGAGGGGGGGGGGGGGGGGGGGGGGATGCGATAAACACAGTGGCATAGACTGACCCAGAAAACAGAGACCACTGGGAGATGCAAATGATCAAGAGGATAACACACATCCAAATGTGAAGTTGAAGAAGAATAAATTGTTTACTTCTAAACTTTACATCCCTTATCTTGCATGCACCCTCCTCTTTGTACGTGCGCACGGGGCACTTGCGTGGGAAATGGATTCGGAATAGAGCTTCTCATGGTTGAACGCAATCCCCATGTGACATTAATTTGGACGATACAAATGTCCTGGTGTCAAACTTTAAAACTTAAGGCAGTAACAAACCACATTTTGCATCACCACCTGTTGTCAGTTGAAGATAGAACCCATGCATCTTACAGATGAGTGGAATGAATGTGTTGTTCTTTAGCACCTTCTAAATGCATACGTCGAATTGTTGTTTGTTTCCAATACACACATTTGCTTTGTCCCTGTCGAATGACTTGATGTCTGCACTCTTGCGTGATCAGGCTAGACAGTTCAAGTCATAACCAGTTCGACCCACTGTCTTGAGCTGTGTAGGTAAAGAGTCTCTTTGTTGTTTGCGTTTCTGTCCATGTATTATTTCATAAATGGTGAGGCATTTGTTTGTTATTAATTGTTGTTTGTAGTTTAAGGCATGTGCCCGACTGCAACCGTACTGAAATATCTGAATAGAGAGAGAGAGAGAGAGAGAGAGAGAGAGAGAGAGAGAGAGAGAAGAGAGAGAGAGAGAGATTTAAATATAAGCTAAGCACTGCACAGGATGAGAGGCGTCCTTTCGTTCCCTTAAACCATGAGATTATTAACCAGTTTATTTGAAAAGAATTTTTCATCCCACTTGTCTTTTTATTCGTTGATGATCTGGACGAGGAGCAACATTCCTGAAGAAGGGCTTTCTGTGGAACAAAAACAAAACAAAAACAAAAAAACAAATAAACAATTCAAGAAATAAAATAGAATAAAGAGCAGAACGTATTAGAAGAGAACGCCAGTGGCCAGGGATGGAAAGAACAGATAAAGGGCTGGAAAGAAGGAATGAAAGGGAATGGAAAGAAAAGGGAAAGAGAAGGGAAATGGATGGAAAAGATGGAAAGAATTAACGAAAAGGAACCTGTGAAAACGAAATGATGCTGGCAGGGAAAGGAAGGGAAAGGGTAGAAAAACAAAAAAAATCAAGGCGTAGGTAAGGAAAAGAGTATGGAAAGGAAGCTAAAGGGGTGAAAAGACAAGGAGAAAGATTTTACGAAGCTGGACAATGAAAAGAAGCGGAATGAAAGGTAATAGAAAAAAGGCGGGAAACAGTACGGAAAGAGAAGGAAAACTAGAATGAAACGTAAGTTAAAAAGAAGAGAAAACTAAGACAATGGGAAAAAACGATGGGAAAAAAAGTAAAAGGAATGGAAAAGGGTGCTAAGATAAGAGAAAGAGAATTCAGAAAAAAAAGAAAAAAAAAAAGAAAAAAGGAATGGAAAGCATACAAAAACAGGGAACACGGAATAAAACTGCGAAAAAAACCCCAAACAAACCAGAATGAAAACGAAATGAAGGGGAAAGAATAGGGAAGAGAAAAGCAAGGGGAAAGAATTATAAGCCATGGACATGGCAGAAATCTGCAGAAAGCAGGAAGGATCCCGTCTGTGTTCGCATTGTACCAGGTGTAAATTATGTCCTTTTTTTCCTCTTCGGGGGTCCCTATAACAGAGGCAACTCTTTTCCGAAGAGCTGACTGGCATCCGTTTCTCAATGGCTGATATCCTTCCTCCATTCACAAGCATGAAATGTGCAGATCGTTGTTGTAAATGAAGCTGTGCCTGCGTGCCGTGAACCTCTGTTGTATGTATATCCATCAAGAGCCTATCTATCCCGGTATAGGCAGGAAAGGGCTGCTGTCTACATACGTGAGAGAGATTGCGTGAGAAAGCCGGAGAGTCTTCATTCAGTCTCTCTATTTCTTTTCCGTTTGTCTTTATAGAAGTCTTACATCTTCTTCACATGTAGATGGCTAAGCTTGTACCTTGCAAATTGTGCCAGATATATCGTGTGACCTCTATCTCTCGCCCACACACACACACACACACACACACACACACGCACGCACGCACGCACGCACGCACGCACGCACGCACGCACGCACGCACACACACACACACACACACTTATTCTCAGTGTGTTAATGTGAGTGTGTATATATGTATGTGTGTATATGTGTGTGCCCTCGCTTGTGTGTGTGTGCCCGCGCTTGTGTGTGTGTGTGTGTGTGTGTGTGTGTGTGTGTGTGTGTGTGTGTGTGTGTGTGTGTGTGTGTGTGTGTGTGCGTACCAGCGGCCATGGATTCCAGTGTTTGTAAGAGAGAGAGAGAGAGAGAGAGAGAGAGAGAGAGAGAGAGAGAGAGAGAGAGAGAAACGAGATGAAAGAGATTGGGAGATGAGAGGAACAATTGAACAGAATTGTAATGTTTCAGGCCACGCTACAACAATGTGAGTGCAAGTGCACACATACAAAGACAAAGAGAATTACAACAAATGTCTATTTTCGATTACAATAATGCTAATTTGTGAGGGTAACTAATTATTCATACTGTGTGGGATACGAGTTCTTCTCTTTTTTTCAATGCATAATAAATGTACGAGCACTTAGCTATTGGTTCTCTTTACAACAGATGGAACTGAAAAGAATACCCAAGCAAGCATATCTTTCCTTGATTAACAGCTTTATGAACAGCACAGACGACAGAACGATAAAAAATAATTGGGCATATGATATAAAATGTTGTCTTGATAGATATGGGCTTTCTGAAGTGTGGTTAGTGGATGGGGTCGGAAATGTTAATATGTTTAAGAAGATATTTAGGCAAAAGATGGTAGACTGTTATCAGCAAATTCGGGTTAGCAAATTAAATTCAAGTGATCGCTTCAACACCTATTCTTCATTTAAGTCTATTTTACAACCAGAACCTTAACTAACCTATTCAACGGTTAACAAATTTAAAATGTATTTCACGAGATTTCGTCTTGGCTAAACGACCTAATATAATAGCAGATACAAAGAAAATATCAAAGCATGTCTTTTTTGTAACCAACTTGAGAACGAACTCCACTTTCTATTAAGATGCAATGCTTATATGCCTTTCAGAGGAAAATACATACTGAAGCACAGACAATTTCAGAACGTGAACTCTATTGAACTAAAACAATTACTTGCAAACGAAAATGTGCATATTACAGAGAGAGAGAGAGAGAGAGAGAGAGAGAGGAGAGAGAGAGAGAGAGAGAGAGAGAGAGAGGAGAGAGAGAGAGAGAGAGAGAGAGAGAGAGAACGCGATCTTAACATGATCTCTAGTTAATGCTAAGATTTTAAGGATCACGACTTTTGCACAGAGTTCAGCTGCATTGGCAGAGTAAGCAAGGCACCGTACTACATCGTCCAGTTTGTGCTCACAGTTAATTTCACCTGACATAAGCCCCAGCTTAATCACCGATGCAATATCCCCAGAACTCTCCTAATCGAAGTGTTGCCAGCGAATTTTGTTACAGAATGGATTTGCTCTGCTTCCACCCCCACATCATTGCTGCGTCCTGTCACCTCTGCTCCGCTGTGATGGACATGGGGAGGAAAGAGAACGGCGAAATTGGTTTAAATATGAATATAAAATTGATGATTCCACTAACCTACGAATTCATTTTACACAATTTAACGACACAGCCATTGCTCTAAAATGATATCTTTGTAAAACAATGCGCTTCAAATTAAATCCATAACGCTTCGACTTTTAATTTAAGTTCATATTCTCTTTAACTTTAACAACTTTTATATATATATATATATATATATATATATATATATATATATATATATATATATATTACTCGCTCTTTGTCCATTTCTGAAGAGGAATGGAACTCGCAGACGGATAATAAACTCATCTAAATGCGTCCAAACCCGAAAGACACATTCTTGTGCCGTTTACACACAGGCCACTCTTTTTACACCAATTCTGATCCTTTAAAAGGCGAAAAAGCTTAGTGGTGTATTTCATGTCATGTACCATTTACAGTCAGACATGTTCTTTTAGAATGTTGGGAAATGCATGATGTGAGACACAAACACTTTACAGCAGACTCTATGAAAACCTTGTTCAGGCATGTCCCAGCTGATGCGATCTTTGAATTTCTGAGGCAGATCAACATTTTTCATCTTATTTAAGATTTTCAAGAGAACAAAGATTTTAACATTTCCTGAGTGTTTAAAAAAAAGGTGTGTTTTAATGTTGTGTGGATGTGTTTTTCCCCCTTATTTATTACAATATGACTAGAGAGCTGACTTCAATGCAGTGACAGCCCTGATATGGCCCTTTGCGGTCGGCTGGGCTATAAACAACATGATCTCTCTCTCCACTTGTCCATTTCTGTCATCGCTGTTTTCTTTTAAGTTCTGTACAAAAGCACACTCTTGATCGGTCTCTGGATGTGCCTGTCAAAGGTGTATCTCCACACTCACTATTGACACTTAGTCACTCTTACTTCGTAGGCATGCTAGGATGATGACTTTGATGACTTAAAAGTGCCAGTTTATGTGAAGAAAGGAGGACAGCTGCAGTGCAACAAAAGAGACAGACAAGGAAACCCCGCACCAGCAAGCAGACAGAGAGAGAGAGAAGAGAGAGAGAGAGAGAGAGAGAGAGAGAGAGAGAGAGAGAGAGAGAGACAGAGACAGAGAGAGACAGACAGACAGACAGACAGACAGACAGACAGACATGGTCTTCTTTCACGACCACTACGAGAGATCATTGGTCTAAACATGGCTGATCAGCTTAGCTGTCGTAAACATAAGCGTGCTGTTATTGTCATTACTGACGCCGAGTGACTCTTCATTTACAGGCGCTCTTCCTTGGACCAGTCTGGTCTGTCTGACTGCTGACACTGTGGATGACAGCCTCATCTGCCAGCTACCCAGTAATCACACATCTTCTTTATTACATGATTTTATACTATGTGATTTTTTTTTTTACAATCCACATGAATGATAGGGAATGCACAGAGCTGGCCTGTCTAAGCTTATAGTATACTATTGGACGGTGGTAATTGGTTAGCTGGAGGAGGCTGAAATGATGTTGGACTTGAATATCGAATATGCTCTGTGCTTACGAACAAGAGATCAAGAGAGACACACTGACAGACAGACAGACAGATAGACAGACAGACAGGCAGGCAGAACAAAAGATTAAAAAGAAAGAAAGAAAGAAAGAAAGAAAGAAAGAAAGAAAGAAAAAGAAAGAAAGAAAACAAAAGATACCATTCAGATTCAAATCATCTGTGTTCAGAGAGAGAGAGAGAGAGAGAGAGAGAGAGAGAGAGAGAGAGAGAAGAGAGAGAGAGAAGAGAGAGAGAGAGAGAGAGAGAGAGAGAGAAGGAGAGAGAGAGAGGAGGAAATAATCCTTCCAGTTAAAACTAATATATGAATTTAAACACTGTGCTAATTAAATCTGTCTTTCAAAATAGTCAGTAACACGTGCAAACACTTTCAACGAAATCAAAATTAGTGGTGTCTTTTCTTGACCAGGTGATGTTTGTTTGCTTGAAACACAGGACCACGGACTTGCACTCGTGACCTCGACCTAAAGTGCTGGGACTTGCCATCTTTGTTCTGCTCTCAGGTTGTTGGCTGGCCCTGAGGGGTGAGGAGGGAAGGAGAATATGGGTTGACATGCTCTTTCAATCTTCTAGCGAACTGGGCGTAGTGAAGATGAAGTCTGATGCCACTATGCTTTAGCATCTGCATGATTTATTGCCTTAATAATATTTTTGTTTTCATATGCAAACTCTCATTTTCTCTCTTTCAATTAACTGTTCTGTCTGAGTTTATAGAAAACATTTTCCCCCTCTGCAGTGTCTGTGTTCATTAAGATTCTCTCTTTCTCTCTCTCTCTCTCTCTCTCTCTCTCTCTCTCTCTCTCTCTCGCTCCTTCACTCTCCCAAGTGTCTGTATTTACTTAAGACTCTCTCTCTCTCTACCGCTATCTCTCTCCTCCCGTCTATCTCCCCCTCTCCTATCTTCACTTTTTTTTTATTGATCAGAAGTGGTTGTTTTCCAAAAGATTTTACTCAGCATCTTGTTTTTGGATCCATGCACAAACACCCAAATGATGTTTTTCCTTTCTGCCTGCCAGGATGTAAAGGATATGTTTTGTTCCACTTTTTCTCCTTTTTTTCTTGCTCTCCTTCTTTTGGCTTTTTAACAGATATTTGAACTGGATTTCTTACATATCTGAATGCGTCACTGGTATGACAAAAATTACATTTCAGCAAGTGCGTTACGCCTCCATAATTGACGTCAGCTGTTTCATCACAGACTCAAAGAAACTAGAACTCTTCTAACCGACTGTCAGCGAAGTTTATAACAGAATGGGTATGCCCTCTGTCTATGCCTCCATAAAGTCTTGGAAAGTGTGGTATCTGCTCTGTTGTGAGGGAAGTAGGGAAGAAGAGACAGGAGAAGACAACATGGAATCTGGAAATTATCAGCCCAGCAAGCCACAAGTCAATTTTCATAGTAGTCTGATGGAATCTTATATATAGATTTCTACCGGTCATTTCTTTTTCATGAAACGTGTTTCTTCAGTCAAAATCCGCTAAGTTTGTCTATCGAGTTTTGAGAATTACGCTGGTTACTAAACTGTAAGTTGGTTCTCTTTCATTGTGCGCTTCCTTTGCTCTTCTGTCTAATGATGTGTTATAATTTAATCTCTCATCAATCTTTTGAACATTCAGCTCTAAACTGTCTGAAAACAAATATTAACACCAGCTTTAATTACACCGAGTCAGACTTCCCTACGGTTAAAGCAAACAATTATTCTATGGTCCTCAAAATCTCTGTCTTCAAATTCGTTTTAAGCCTTTACATTGATTTTGTAATTAAACTGCACATGTGCTGATCCTTTTGAAGGTCTTGACATTTTGACAAAAATGGGTCGAGAGCAGCAGGTATCATGACCTTCACGTTTCATTCCATCTCATGTCAATAGAAGCCTAAAAATGAGTGGTGAGTGGCTTGATCATAATGCTCCTTCTGTGTTCTGACCCGTTTCCTCCTCCCCCCCCCCTGCCCCTCCACACCCTCAATTGCTCCTCTCTCTCTCCAGCCTCTCACAGAAGAGCGGAGGTGACACGTCTCATCAGCAGTTTATGCAGAGGGGAAGCAGGACAAATCCATTCCATTAAAAAAAAATCGCTGGCAGCTCATCGCTTAGGAGAGGTGGAGAGACATTGTTGCATCAGTAATAAAGCCGGAGCTCTGTCAGGTGAAATTAATTGTGGGGACAACGTGGTCGTGCTGACACTGGGTTGCTCCTGCCGGGGTGAAGAGGGTGACTAGGTCACTGTGCTGTCTTGGAATGAAATTGGTAGTTTAGCCTGGCCAAGCGTCTGCTTCTGTCTGTCTGTCTGTCTGTCTGTCTGTCTTCTGTCTCTCTCTCTCTCTCTCTCTCTCTTCTCTCTCTCACACAGTTTTTCTGTATGTCTCTCTCTCTCTCTCTCTCTCTCTCTCTCTCTCTCTCTCTCTCAGTTTTTGTGTCTGTCAATCTATCTGTCTGATGTCTGTCTGTCTGTGTCTCTGTCAGTCTCTCTCCCTCTCTCTCTGTCTCTCTCTCTCTCTTCCTCATTCTCTCCCTCTCCTCTCTCTGTCTCTGTCCATGTCTCTCTTCTCTGAGCTGAGTTTCTGTCTGTCTTGCTCTTACATGCATTATTCCTACTGTTCATATATTGTTCGTCTGCTTCTCTGGTTATATTCAGTCTTACTCTCCATCCATCTCTCCATGTGAGCTAGAAATCTACATGTCCTTCCTTTCGACTCTTGTGGGATAACGCTGAAATATAACGTGTGCTCCTGTACTCAAGTGCATCTTCGATGCAGTTACCTATACAGAACGGTCAGTGTCCCAGACGTGATGGAAGATGAGAGTCAGATTCACAGTGACAGCTATCATAAAGACGCCGGACTGGTCGGACAAGTGGCCACTGTGAGGTAAGATAGACTGGATGTGAGGAAATAGAGAAGACTTATGTTCACATTGTCTGAGATGTAATGCCATAGGCGGGGGAAAACGGCGTTATCCTTTCTGTGTGATGGTGCCAGGCCAAATGTGAGGATGGACTTGTGATGTATAGATATATAGATATGAAAATATATGAAGAACTAGAGAAGAGAGAGAGAGAGAGAGAGAGAGAGAGAGAGAGAGAGGCAGACAGATAGACAGACAGACAGACAGACAAGAAAGGGAGAGGAGAGACAGACAGACAGACTGACAGACAGACAGGGAGAGGAGAGACAGACAGACAGACTGACAGACAGGCACACAGACAGACACACAGACACACAGAGAGAAGGGAGGTAATAAAGACAATGGCATTGACTGTCCCAGAAAGCAGAGACCACGGGGAGATATGAATGATCAAGAGGATGACACATACCCGAATGTAAAGTTGAAGAAGACTTGTCAATATCTAAACTTTACATCCTTTATCTTCCAAGTACCCTCCTGTTTGTACGTGTACTCGGGGCGTTTGCGTGCAAAATAGATGGGGAATACAGCTTCTCATGGTTGAACACGATCCCCCTCTGACATTGATTTGGACGATAAGAAGATTCAACGCCATTCTTCAAATGCCCTGGTATCAAACTTTAAAAGTTAAGGCCATAACAAAGGATATTTTGTATCACCACCTGTTGTCATTTGAAGATAAATCCCATATAGCTTACAGATGAGTGGAATGAAGTTGTTCTTTTCCACACGTCTAAATCCATGCGTCGATTTTGTTGTTTGTTTCAAATACACACATTTGCTTCGACCCCATCGAATGTCTTGGTGGTCAACTGAGACAATTCAATTCATTTGTAAGAAGTCTCTTTATTATTTGCGCTTCTGCCCATGTGTTCTTTCGCAAATGGTGTGGCATTGTTTGTTACTAATAGTTGTTTGTAGTTTAAGGCATGTGCTCGACTGCAACCGAAATGGAATGTTTGAAAGGAGAGAGAGAGAGAGAGAGAGAAGAGAGAGAGAGAGAGAGAGAGAGAGAGAGAGAGAGAGAGAGAGAGAAGAGAAGTAAAAGAAAACCACTGTAACACAATGAGAGGTGTCGTTTCGTTCCCTTAAACCCTGGGATTATTAACTAAATTTTACGTGACGAGAATTTTTCTTCCACTTTTCTTTCTATCCTGTTTTAGGCTCTGGACGAAAAAGCAAAAATTGTAAGGAGTAGCTTTCTGTAAAACAAAGCAAAACAAACAAACAAATAAATAAGTAAAACAAAACAGAATAAAAAGCGTATTAGAAGAGAAGGCCACTGGGCAGGAATGGGCAGATCAGAAAACGGGCTGGAAAGAAGGAATGAAAGGGAATGGAAAGAAAAGGGAAAGAGAAGGAAAATGGAATGGAAAGGGTAGGAAGACGT
>CM065714.1:14519450-14536950 GCA_033310375.1 Conus canariensis | reverse complement strand
CGAACACGGTTTTCATGGGGTTTGCTGTAAAATGTTTGTGTCTCACATCATGCAACACTCTAAAGAGAGATACAGATACGGAAAATGTATTCATGTTTAGGACATTGCCGTAATAAAGTAGTGCTTACAAACAAACGTAATCAGATCTAACACAAACACACAGTTATATGATTATCAATACACTTTCAAAATGCATTCAAGACACGATAATAGAACGCAACTTAAACGCTTTATACAAATACATTTACAAATTTCTAATAGTTCGATCATGCTTAGATGTGTTCAGAGAGAGAGAGAGAGAGAGAGAGAGGAGAGAGAGAGAGAGAGAGAGAGAGAGAGAGAGAGATTCATTATCAGAGAGATTCATAAAAACACACAATTTGGTCTGAAACTGCACTGAAT
Organism: Conus canariensis; assembly: GCA_033310375.1. NCBI lineage: Eukaryota > Metazoa > Mollusca > Gastropoda > Neogastropoda > Conidae > Conus > Conus canariensis. The sequence goes on along the minus strand of CM065714.1, from coordinate 14,536,548 downwards.
GCACACCCTCCTCTTCAACTGCTCAACAACAGAATCAGCCAGAAAAAGGCTACACGCAGCTTAATATCGTACCACCTATCTGCTGCTTCATAACCGACGTCTCTGAAATTCCCCTGGCGATGTGCCCTCCACCCACATCGACATGAATTGTCAGGACACGTGGCCAAAGTTCTTATAAAGCATCGTGATCTTAGGATGCCAAGGAAGAAGAAAAAGGCATGGTATGATCACTGAATCTTCCAGACACTAATGGCCTTTCCTAATGTAATGTCATGCCACTTGGACATCGGCATCGAGATTATTTCGTTTCTAAATAACTTTCCTTCCTTGGGGGGGGGGGGGGGGGGGGGGGGGGGGGGCGGGCTAAAGAGCTTAGTTTCGATTTTTTTACGTCCATCTTGTATCCGTAGCTTTCCGAAACTTTTTTCATCAAGTGTTTCAGCTATTCATTTCCGCTATACTGTTGTCGTCTTGTGTAAGCTGCTTTTTGTCCACGCCATTTAAAGAAGCTTTTCATGTCAGAACATTGGCGAAAAACGCACCTATAGGCAAGGAAAAACTCTGACACCTTTCAGTTCGACTGTGTGCTTCAGGCACTTTCAGTGGCAATCCTGTCGATCCTAATTGTCAACGTGTGTTGCCACACCTACGAACGGTAAGTTGTGATCTGCATAGCGCTGACAGTGTGCAGGGGACATTGTATGACTACTTGCTGTAAGGGTACTCGTAAAAGGAGACACTGCATTGTGGTTTTCTGTGGTTAACTTTTTTTCATTCCTATTAAACGTTTTCAGGACAATGTCGTCAAAGCACGCCACGTGTGACTGTGGTTGGAGTGCAATACGGTCTGAGTGAAGAAGCGTCATCTCTCTTTCAAAGTATTGGTTACATGCAAATATAGAATGGATTTGATTGCACGGTATTTATTTTGAGTGACACCTTAAAGTGGTGGAGAGGGTAAACGAGCGTGAGAGGTATTTATTTCAGAAAACAACAGAAAAGACTCTGACGGACAGACTGTTTGACGTGATGTTTCCATTCAGGCATTTTCTAAGTGGAAACGTTTCAAAAGACAATTCAGTTTTGTTCATAGCAACTTAAATATTTTGTATCTGTACTTATCCATGCAGAGTGAAAGATCGATCTTTATTTCTAGCACTCAGTTACTTTCAGCCTTGATCCCTCAGCAACTTGCACTCTGAAATGCGCATCGTCTTCCCTGTTGTACGTGATTGTACAATTGTGTGTCTTTGCTGAATGATACATCTGCCTCCTTGCCGCTTTGCACGACCAGCTTCACTACTCTTATATTGTTTTGCTGTTCATAATTTCGTTCCATTCATCTTTGTCTGCTTTTAGACGGTGCACATAATTTACTGTTCGGAAATACCTAACCCCAATGAAAGAGGTAAAACGGGTAGTATTGAGAGAGAGAGAGAGAGAGAGAGAGAGGAGAGAGAGAGAGGAGAGAGAGAGAGAGAGAGAGAGAGATACGGTGGGGGGGGGGGGGCAGACATAGAAAGACAGACAGACAGACACACATGCACACACATACACAAACGTAAATATACACATACACGTATACATACAGAAGAGAGAGAGAGAGAGAGAGAGAGAGAGAGAGAGAGAGAGAGAGAGAGAGAGGAGAGAATGTAGGAGGAAGAGGTGATGAACGTTTCACTATTTTGGAAGTTGTGGATTCGACTCAAGATGGAAAACTTAACTATATTTGTGAACAAAAGTATAAATAAAACACTGTACATTTCACAACAAAATGAATGGGGAAAAAAGCAGCAGCCAACTGCAAAACTGCTTTTGTTTTTTGTTTCTTCCTGGGCAGGTCATCTGCGCCAAGAGCGCGAACACTAACTCCGTGTCAATGCAGGTATCCCAAGCCTACTCCTAATTTTCTTTGGCGTGGACTCTGTTTTTTAAGCAAAGGGATGCTCTAAGCATTTAACTTGCCGACATGTGCCATTTTTTTTTGTCATGGAGAGGAGCTACCCCCCCTCACCATTCATCTCCGCCATGTCCATGATGTTCCCCTGAGAAGGCATGGCGAGCAGGAGGAAAGGAAGGGGAACTGATCAGACAGACAAAAAAAATAGAGTCCCTCCTGAAACATCTTTTACATCTCTCAGCACTTTCTGCAATCCAGCATTTTCCCAGCTTATCTGTAATAAAGCTGCTCTCTTCAGATACTTCTAACAAGATCATTTTCGCAGACATTCTCTCTCTCTCTGATTTATCTAATAAAAGAAAATGCGTAATTTCTCCAATGTTTTCCCTGTTCTTTCCAAAAGGAAGAGCAAAAGTCTTACAGTTGCGGATCTTTTGTTTAGTGACACAATGCATAGTCTGGTTGGTATGATGCTACTAGTGCAACACTGGAAAAGGTTTATGTAGCAGTAAATGAGTACCCGATTCAGGCAAAGAAATATTACAGCATCCCTAGACACTGTGGACCATACAAACTTAGTGCACAAAGGCCTATAGTCTGTGGGCCTTAAACAATGAACCTCCTGTACAAAACCTCTTGAAACTTAATACATTATTATGAGCAGCTGACAGGTTCTTAGGAGTGGCGAAGGCGGCTCATGTTGTCTTAAAGAAATATTCATGAAAACGGGGAGAAATCAATGTAAGAAAAATGTTAAAAGGCAGGAAACTTTGCTCTTCTAAGTTAAAAAAGACAAAAAAAAAACAACAAAAAAAACAACAACAACAAAAAAAACCCAAAAAAAACTCATCGTCAGCTAAATACTTATTGAAACAGAAACACTAGACAGACAAGGAGACTTTCTGTATCCTCTTATCCACGTGTGCGGGTAGGTAATGGGTACTATAAACAGCAACATTGGCTGAAAGTTACGTTATAGTGTTTGAAGAGCGAAGCTTCAAACCGCTCTCTGTGTTCTGTTTATACTCAGAGTTGCCATTTCGGATGCTTAATTTGAGTTGTGTTATAAAGGGCTTATTTTCCAAGCCCAAAATGATAGATTTTCTCTTCAGCTTCCTCTTCAGACATTTTATTGTTCTCTCTCTTTATTTTTTCTCAAAGCCCTCGTCTTCCACCCGTCCACACCGCTTGGAGGCTTGCTTTGAATGCTGTCAAGCCAATGTCTGCAAGAAATTTCTCTTTACACTCTTCTTCCTCCCAATTGTACTATTTTGGCATTCACAGCTCTATTCATAAAAGATGAATCGATCTTGCTAAGTTCACCAAAACACGAAAATCCAGCGTTTTCCTTGATCACTGAACTATCATTACTCCACTGAAACAATTGCTGTCTTAAAGTCCCATGTTATGGCTGTCATTTTATTTATCAGTCTGCCGCAAAGCTTTCTCATCTTTAATCATACCTGAAACCCCTCTTTCTGTGCTGAGAGAGAGAGAGAGAGAGAGAGGGAGAGAGAGAGAGACAGAGAGAGAGAGAGAGAGAGAGAGAGACAGACAGACAGACAGACAGGCAGACAGAGAGAGACAGACAGAGAGAGAGAGAGAGAGAGAGAGAGAGAGAGAGAGAGAGAGAGAGAGAGAGAGAGAGTCCAACATTAGAAATAATGGCTTCCATCTGCACTAAATGCACTACCCCTTTTTTCTATTGATTCAGCATCACAGGCAGCATCATCAAAAGCACTGCATTAGAGATCACGCCCAAGTAATGCCTCAATCCGGAACTTGCTGGAAGGCCGACGTCAGCTCCCTGAAACCCCCGACATTCCCTTCACTGATTGGCTGTTTGAACGTGTTTTTTTTTATTTTGACGAAACGGACTGACTCTTTGTTAGTCGTGACAGGTGTAGCCGGACGTTGTCGACTATGTTTTGCCTTGAGGGTGGGCGTTCTTTGCTTTAGCGGTGGAGGAAGAAGATAACTCCACTACTTTCACACTGCAAGCACAAGTCATCGATGAAACTTGTTCTTTTAAATAGGTTTTGTGGTTAGGTAAAGATTAGAAGAGGGATTATACTGAGGTCTAGGAACAGGGTATTTGTCAGGCTAGTGTAAGTGTCATGCATTCTGGAGTTGGAGAATCTTGAAGCTCTCTCACCGTCAACGCACATCTCGCGCCGAATTTGAAAAGATAAGTGATCGGTCGTTCTCCGTTTTCATTGTTCTGAATACTGTTTATCTCGCCTGAAGAAGACCTAAGAGGTCGAACAGCGTCGTGTTTTGTCTTGTAATTTGTTGGTCCATGTTAGCTGGCGGATTTACTTTAAACTCCTTTTATACTTTCTCTTGCCTAGCTTCCATCTCGAGTGCATAAAGACACTGTCTGCATTGAGGGCATTGACTTGACTCTGTCGCTGAGATGAGAATCGTAGCAAGCGAGATGATAAACGCCGTCTCACCTTCCGGCCACCTGCCGTGTTCTTAATGTGATGAACTGCCGATGGGATGACAACACTCAGTCTCCCTTTCAGCCCCCTCCAGCATTCTTTGGAATCAAATACTGTTGTGACATCTGATTCAGTATTCAATTCAGTTCACACTGTGTGTAATTAAGTTGACTGCAGGGGGGTGGGGGGGGGGGGTGGGGGGGGGTGGGGATGGGGTGGAAGTGGTGGTGGGGCATATCAGAGCTGTCAAATTATTAGTTCCCATAAAAGATTGTTTTTAAGTATTTTAGATATACTCATAACGCCCCAAATCAGAGAGAGAGAGAGAGAGAGAGAGAGAGAGAGAGAGAGAGAGAGAGAGAGAGAGAGAGAGAGAGAGAGAGTGCTCGTTAAAATCAAATCTAATTAACAGAGTTCATCATTGGTCTGATCGGACTGATCAGCTTCTCTGTCATAAAGGTAAATGTGCTGGTATCGTCATTACTGACGCCAAGTTAATATTCATTCATAACAGTCCTTTGTCAGACCAGTCTGGTCTGTCTGACCGCCGACACTGTGGATAACAGCCTCATCTGCCAGCGACCCAGTAACCACACATCTTCTTTATTGAATGATTTTATATTTGTGTGACTTTTCATAATCTGCAAGATTGATAGGGAATTACATGTAGCTGGCCTGTCTAGGCTTACAGTGCTCTGTTCATGGTATTGGACTTTAATAGCAAACATGCTTTGTGTTTCCAAACAAAAGAGAAAGACAGACACACAGACAAGCAGACAGGAAGGAAGGAAAGAAGAAAGAAAAAAGAAAAAAAAAAGAAGAAAAAAGAACATTAAGAAAGAGAGATTCGGATTTAAATCATGTCTTCAAGAGAGAGAGAGAGAGAGAGAGAGAGAGAGAGAGAGAGAGAGAGAGAGAGAGAGAGAGAGAGAGAGATGTTCACATAGAAAGAATTTATTCAATACTGTACTAGAATAAGAACGGGGTGATGAGTGAGCACACAAAATTATATGTATTTTTGTTTCTTCTAGAGCAGTTCAACTGCACCAGGAGCACGAACACTAACCCCGTGTCAGCGTTGATACCTCAACCCTACTCCTAATTTCCTCTGTCGTGGATTTTGTTCCAAAAGAGATGGGATGCCTCTAATTATCTCTCATCATTTTATTTGCCTGCTTGTGCCACCTCGGACGATCGAAACTGTCCTCGATTTGCCCCTGAGGAGACATGACATACTGGAGGACAGGAATGGTGACTGATCAGACAGCTAAAACATGAATCCTAGTTTACCACCTCTCTCAGCGTTTTTGTTCTACAGTCCAGCTTTTCCCATTGTCTACAGTCAGTCTTTTAAAATGTGTGTAAGTAGATCATTGCTGAAGAAATTCTCTCTCTACAATTTACATAATAAAGGTTAACGTGCATATTTTCCAAGTCTGCACTGCTGTTTCATTTTCCCTGTTCTTTTCAAGAAAAAGAAAAAACAAATCTTACAGCTGCAGACCCATTGTTTGGTGTATTGATGTGACATTAGCACACAGTGTGGTTGGCATTGTGTTGCTTCTGTAGCATTGAAAAGGTTAATGAATATGGTACCAGTCCAAAGGTGACTTGCTTTCTGGTCCATAATCTCCTAAGTTTTCCTCATTCCATGACAGCGAACCAAACTCAGTGGTTTCGGTTCCACTACTATGTATAATAGTTGTTGCCTTCCCAGACGGAATTCAAATAATCCTAAGCTGTTAGCGACAGCAGCAAATGTAAAAAAACGTATGCCAGATTCTGCATCCCACTCGTAGGTTTGATTTCATCGGACATGAGACCGTCGGTCTCATTAATGACTTTAGTGTCATCACAACACTCCTACCTAATTGTATGCCAGGAAATTTTGTCATGGAATGGATCTTTTCCTTTACACATGGAAGCTTCTGCAGTCAAATCGTTAGAACGTCCTGTTTTTCTTTTTATTTGATCACAAGTCTATTATTATTCCATCATAACGAATTATTGTTTATACGCCTGTTACTGATGTTATTTTTCTTTTCAGTCTGCAGCAAAGAAGTCTCATCTTTAATCATACCAGGAAACGCTCTCTCTCTGTGGAGAGAGAGAGAGAGAGAGAGAGAGAGAGAGAGAGAGAGAGAGAGAGAGGAGAGAGAGAGAGAGAGAGTTTCTCTTCCAGGTTTGAAATGATAGCTTGTTTCCAAGATAACGACATGCACTGAATGCACTCTCCTTTCTAATCGGTTCAGCAGCACAGGCAGCAGCATCCAAGACACTGTATCAGACATCACGTCCAAGTCATGTCTCATTCCCTCTGATCTGGAACATGCTTTATGACCGATGTCAGGCCTCTGAAATCCCCGACATTCTCCTTACCGACTGGCCGTGAAAGCATTTGATGATGAAATGGACTGACTCTTCATCACCCTCGACAAATATAGCCGAACGTGGTCGAGGGTGCGCGTTCTTTCCTTTATCAGTGGAGGAGTGAGAAGACAAGTTCACACTGCATGCACAATTCATCAATGGAGGTATACTTAGAACAGGCTTCGTATGCTTATGTTAGGACTACATCAGAGGTTATGCTTAAGTCTAGAGATAAGGAAAAGGTCATATTAGTGCTAGAGTCAAGAAAGGTTGTGTTGACGAGTCATTAGGCTCTCTTTCCTAGCTGTCCATCTCTAATGCTTAAACACGCAGTTCACACTGGTGGGCATTAGCTCTGTTGCGATGATTAGACTCAAAGAAAGTAGAATGACGAACGCCGTCTGATCTTCCAGCCAAACACCATGTCACTATGGCTGAAACAACTCACTGCCAGAAATCAGACTGGCATCCATATCTCAGTGCCCAGCACTTTTTTTGTAGCATCAGTTATCGGATCAATGGAGCACCTAAGGCAGTGATTTTTTTTTCCTTTTTTTCTTTTTTTCCCTTTTTTTCCCCTAAGGCCGAAATCCACCTCTTCATTTTTTGGTGCTCACAGTCAGCGCCCAGTACTTTCTTTCATTCACCAGCATGATTACCCGAACTGTTGCTGTAGCAAATAAGGCTCCGCTGAAGCGCAGTGAACTTCTGCTGTATGTATAGCCATCAAATCCTATTCATGGCGGTGTAGGCGGAAAATGCCGGCATGCCTGTCTGTTAGATACGTGGAAAAGATTGCGTGAGGAAGTCTGAAAGTCTTCACTCTCCGTTTCGTTTCCGTTTGTCTCTGATGAAAGCTTACCTCTTCTTGCATATACATAGGTATGCTTGTATTCTGAACTCTCTCTCTCTCTCTCTCTCTCTCTCTCTCTCTCTCTCTCTCTCTCTCTCTCTCTCTCTCTCTCTTAAAAATAAAATTCGTTCGTTCGTTCGTTCGTTCGTTCGTTCTCTCTCTCTCTCTCTCTCTCTCTCCTCTCTCTCCTCTCTCTCTCTCTCTCTCTCTCTCTCTCTCTCTCTCTCTCTGGGGAACGGTTTGAAGACTGCATTCCATTCACAAAGCAATTCACCAGGAAAGGAATAGAAGAAGAATTAAAAAAGAGAAAACGGTGGTACCTCCAAACAAAGGAATGATTTTACAGAAAGAAGTTCTCTGACGTCAAGTCACATTCAAAGCCTAGCCTTTCGTTTTTGTACGCTGAAATGGAAAGTGTCGCTCAATTTTTGTATTTGTGTTCCCTTCATGGATCTTGCTCTATTATCTCTCTTCTCCGCCCCCTACCCCTTTCTTCCCCCTTCCTCTTACAAATCTCTCTCTCTCTCTCTCTCTCTCTCTCTCTCTCTCTCTCTCTCTCTCTCTCTCTCTCTCTCTCTCTCTCTCTCTCCTAGTTTCTGTTATGTTCCTTAACGACCTGTGCCACTCCCAAAGAAAATGTCCACATTTATGTCCTTCTCCTCTACGTCCCCCTTTTCCTCCTCCTTTTATTCTTATGCGTCTTTCCTTGTGTGTATAGCTGTCAAAATATAAAGCAGAAGAAAATATAACAAAAAGAAAAATAAAAAAACAAAAAACCAGAACAGATCAAAATCCTTATGTCTTTAATTCCCTGGCGCAATGACATTTTTGTTTTCATTTCAACCATGAACATCCTACAGTGTGTCATTTTACCTGCACCACTGTATTTCTTTACGTCTTTATTTTACAGGCATCTCTGGAATAACCACCTGAATTTGAAAACATTGTGTTTTAAATGAAAACATACAGCTGCGCTGGAGTGAAACAGGTTTGCCCCCTTTTTAAAGAAACGTATTATAAGCAGATTATGAACACAGAGAGAGACGAGAGAGAGAGAGAGAGAGAGAGAGAGAGAGAGAGAGAGAGAGAGAGAGAGAGAGAGAGAGAGAGAAGAGAAGAAGAAGAAGAATTTGAAGAAGAATTTGAAGAAGAAGAAGAAGAAGAATTTAAAGAATAATTTGAAGAAGGAGAAGAATTTGAAGAAGAATTTGAAGAAGAAGGATTTGAAGAAGAAGAAGAATTTGAAGAAGAAGAAGAAGAAGAAGAAGAAGAAGAAGAAGGATTTGAAGAAGAAGAATTTGAAGAAGAAGACGAAGAAGAAGGAGAAGGAGAATAATAATAATAATAATAATAATAATAATAATAATAATAATAATAATAATAAGATGATGATGAAGAAGAAGAAATGGAACCAATGTGTTTCATTTTAAACGGCCAGTGGCCTGTTTCCAAAATGACAAACAGGACAAGGTCTCGTTCACTACTGAACGTTGTTTTCCTGCACACAGAACAAACAACAACAACAACCAAGTGTAAGCCCATCATCATCGTTATCAGCAGTTTCTCGTCTCTTGCTGTTATTATCATTTACATGTGTCACCTCAACGTCTACAGCCTTAATTACCTTTTCACACAAGGACCCTTGTGTAGAAAGGATACAGTGTGTCCACCATTCTCTTGCCGTCTGGCTGCCCAGACAATTGGTACCGGAGAGGATTTGTCGCCCCTTTCACCAGTCATTGAACTGACAGAACTTAACGTCTGTATAAGAGCACAGGGAAGGAGAAGAAGGGATTTGATTAAAATTAGATCCCTGCCAGTCGCTACTGGCACATCTTTCGATTTTTTGTCTGTTGTTACATCAGTCTGGCGTTTACACTGTGGTTTTGAAAACCTGAAATTGAATCCCAATAGGGCGAAGTAAATTAGATGATGCTGGCTATAGTATGTACACACAAAGACTATTGGCTTCTTAACATGGGTTTTGAAATAGAAGACAGCCTTAATTAATCCCATTTCTCCATACAGTCAACAAGTTACAGTAGCATTATGAGGTAACGTATGTAGTGTTCATGTGCGGGTCAGTTTGGGCGTTCTGTCCCTATCTGTCACGGATCAGGGAAGGGAAGTGGAAATAAAGGGTGGGGTGGGAAGTGAAGGTGTTCCAGGAATCCCATCCACCCACCTCTTCAAATTTTGTGTCGGATAATATATTAAAAGAAGCACTTTAATCAGCGTATGAAAAATATCAAGGTTAGGAATACCTGATCAGGAAAATATTGCAATGTGATATGAGTGCACTTAGTCACGGGCTTCTGTACACGCTGCACACACACACACACACACACACACACACACACACACACACACACACACACGCACGCACGCACGCACGCACCACACACACACACACACACACACACACACACACACACACACACACACACACACACACATCCTGGCCATTAAGCTTGCAGCAATTAATAGCTCTTCAATCTATTAATTCACGTCCTCACTCGCACCCCCACCCCCCACCCCACCCCCTTTTTTTAACCTCTCCGCTCCCCCCCCCCCCCCCCCCCCCCCCCCCCCTTTCTTCTCTTCTCTGCTCAACAACATTTTCACAAGAATACGTTTTTTGACTAAAAGCAAGTCCCCTTCCACACCCCCACTCCGCACCTATACCACGCTACGCCCCACTCCCTTCCCTCTTTCCACTCCTCGTTTCTCCGCCCTCCCCCTCCCCCCCCCCAAAAAAAAAAAAAAAAAAAAGAAAAAAAAAGAAAAAAAGACAGAAAACATTTTCACCACTTAAGACATCCAGACAGAAACTTGACGCTTGCACCCCCTTGACAGGGTAACCCATCCATGCCCATGCCTTGCATTGATTCCGACAGTGAGAATCCTCAGCAGTTCAATTACCGAGAGGACAGCATGGTGCATAGAAAACTTATAACAGCCGCGCAAAATGAAACACATATTGTTTATGGCCTCTAGCCCTGGGAGACACCATTGCTCTTGTTTGTACTAGTAGATGAAGTGGAATTTAGAAGGGAAAGACGAAAGAAGGGAAAGAAGCTGAATCACAGACTGAAATTGTTGAAACATGAAATGTTCACCTCTGTCTCTTGCATGAATAGATCCTTATCTTCATGGGTTCAGATCACCTGTGTTGAGGAGAGAGAGAGAGAGAGAGAGAGAGAGAGAGAGAGAGAGAGAGAGAGAGAGAGAGAGAGAGAGAGAATTTAACTCACTAGTGTTGCAGCCTTTAGTATTTAGTCTTTGTTTTCTTCTCGTCAAAAGTAGATAATATTACAATTTGGGAGTGTCAACACGCCAAATATTTTAAACAATGTGAATCCAGAAGAGAGAGAGAGAGAGAGAGAGAGAGGAGAGAGAGAGAGAGAGAGAGAGAGAGAGCAAAATGCAATCCCTTCCTCTACATCTACATAAATCGCCAGGACATTAGTCTAAAATTCTGCTTTTGAAGCATAGTGATTCTTGGGATACTAGAAAAGAAAATGGGATACAATGCCATCTGAATCTTCCAGCCGCCGACGTCATTTCTTAATGTAATGTCATGCCATTTGGGCCATTGCGTCAATATGATTTTGATTCTAACTAGTCTTTTTCCCTTAGTGGGAAAAGCTGATAAGCCTAATCTCGATTTTTCACGTTCATTTTTTTTCATCTGTAGCATTAAAAATCTTTCTCCTTGGTGTGTTTTAGATTTTCGTTCTTTTGTAGGGTTGTCAGATTGTTTGATTTTTTTTCTGCCCATCTGTCTTAAGAAGCTTGTCGTATCAAGATATTGGTTAAGGTCCGCACCTACACAAAACAATGCCTTACGACGTCTTTCTGTTCGACCGTGTGTTGCAGGCTCTTCTAATGGCACTATTCCCATGCTGTTGATGCTCACTGTCAACATGCGTGGCCACACCCACCAATGGCAAGTTGTGATCCGTGCCAGCAGTGTGCATGAGGCAATTAATGTGAACTTGCTGTAAGGTCACTTACAAAGAAAAAAAGCACATCCCTTATGACTGTGACTGGTGAGTCATGCAGTCTGACTGAACAGGCGTCCTCTTTCTTCAGTGAATTCGTCAGACACAAATATAGCATGGGTCGTAATTACATCGCACCTGTTTCCAGTGACATTTAAAACGGAGAGCCAGGTAAACGACTATTGGAGGCGGGTTTTTTTTTCAGAAAGGCTCTGACGACAAGACCGTTTGTTTGACGTGACAATTCCATTCATCTCGGTGATGTACCGCAAGCATTTTATGACTGGAGACGTTTCAAAAGATAATGAAGTTCTGCTCATACCAAGTCAAAGCTCCTGAATCAGTACTTATCCATGTTAAGTAACATGTTCATCTTTATCTGAAAAATGATTAGAAAAAATTCAGTCATTTGCTTTCAGCCTGGCCCCCGGGAACTTGCAATTTTGAAATACGCTTCCCATTCCTTGTGGTTCATACCATTACAATTTCTTTTCACTGTTGAATGATACATTTGCCTCCTTGCTGCTTTGACCAGCAACTTCATTATTACTATGTGCGTTTCCTATGTACAATTTCATTCCATTCTTCTCTGTCTGCTCTTGATCAACGGGTGTTTATACGCAAAATATTATTTTGTTACAGTTATTGCACATATCCATTATCAGGATATATCTAAACCCGGTGAAAGAGGGAGAAGCGTGTAGTATAGATAGAGGGAGAGAGAGGAGAGAGAGAGAGAGAGAGAGAGAGAGGAGAGAGAGAGAGAGAGAGAAGGTGAGAGAGAGAGAGAGAGAGAGGAAGGTGGAGAGAGAGAGAGAGAGAGAGAGGAAGAGAGAGAGAGGAGAGAGAGAGAGAGGAGAGAGAGAGAGAGAGGAGAGAGAGAGAGAATTAATGTCTCACTAATTTGTCAGTTTGGACTTAATTTAAGTTGGAAAACTGAACTATGTTCATTTAGAAAGTATTCATTCACACACTGATTTTAACGTTGTGACAGCCCTGACGTGGCCCTTTGCGGTCGGCTGGGCTATAAGCAACATTACCTTACCTATTCAAACACTGTAAATAAGAAAAATGGGCTGGGGGCGGAGTGGGGGCTGGGGGGAGGGATGGGGAGGTGGGAGGATAGTAGCCGAACACAAAACAGCATTGATTTTTGTTTCTTCTCGGGGAGCCCAACTGCACCAGGAGCACCAACACTAACCCCGTGTCAGCGCAGGTACCCCAACCCTACTCCTAATTTCCTTTGGCGTGGACTCCTGTTTTTTAAGCGACGAGATGCCTGTAATGTTCTCTCACCATTTAATGTGTCTGCATGTGCCCTTTGTTTCTTTTTTCATTGAAAGGAGCTGCCTCCACTCACCATCCTCTGTCGCTGATGAACATTGTCCTCGGTGTTCCCCTGAGAAAGCTTGGCGAACGGCAGGAAAAGAAATGTGGACTGATCTGACATCTAACAAAATTCAGAGTCCCCCATGAAACATCGTTTACCTGTCTCAGCACTTTTGTTCTGCAACCAGCGTTTCCCAGCGTTATCTCTTCCACAGTTGCTCTCTTCAAATGTTTGTAACTAGTTCATTAGTGAAGACATTCTCTTTCTTTGATTTATTAACAAAGGAAAATGCCTGTATTCTCCAAGTCTGCACTGCTGTTCTTTCCACGAGAAAGGGCAAAAACCTTACAGTTGATATCCTTTGATTAATGTACACTGATGTGACATCAGCACACAGTCTGGTCAGTACAACTGTGTGACCTGTAGCGTTGAAAAGGTTAATGGACGTGATACCAGTCCAATGGTGACTTGGTTTCTGGTCCACAATCGCTTTCATTTTTTTCGTTCTATAACCTCTAACGGAACTCAGTGGTTTGGGTCCACCAGTTTAGAAATTAGCTATCTTTCCATTTCCATGGAAAATCCAACAAATTCCACGCTTCTGCCGCGCAAGCTGTCAGCATCAGCCGCAAATGTATGAAATGTGTCCCAGATTCTGCATCCCATTCCCAGGTTTGATTTTACTGGTTCCGGACTCATTACGGATAGATGCAATGTCACTAAAATTCTCCTGTCCAATCGTCTGCTGGGAAATTAGTCTCATGGAATGGATTTACCCTCCTTCACACATGAAAGGGTCGGCAGTCAAATGGTTAGAGACTCCGGCTGCGGAAGCTAATGGTCGAGAGTACGAATCACTCGTGGGGTGGGATTTGGATAGTTTAAATGTTCACTCTGTCCATCCAGCAGTGAATGTGTATCTGATTCAGCTCAGCCAAGATTAAGGCAGCAGTAGGACAGGGTTGGATTTCACCGTCTATAATACCATGCCATGGACACGGTGAATCTCTAGAAGATTAATACAACAAAGGGCAATAATCCAAGGGCCTTGAACCTTAAACCTCCACAACAAAACCGCCTGATATTTGACGCATAATTATAAGCAACAGTAAGATGCCTAGGAGTGGCGAGGGTCGCAGATATTGGAAAGACAGGCTGACTTAAAGAAATATTGAGTAAAATGGGGATATGTCAACTCATTCAGCTAACAACATAAATGCTAGAACAGAAAAGCTAACCAAGTACACTTACTGTATTCCGCTTATCCACATGTAAACTGTACTGCAAACTGTACAAGCGGCGAGTTACCTTTTCTGTTTGAAGAGCAAAGCTTCAAACAGCTCATGATATTTTGTTTATATTCAGAGTTGCCATTTCAGATACTTGCATTAATGCGAGTTGTGTTGCAAATGGATTGTTCTCCTGGCCAAAGAAAATAGATTTTCACTTCAACAAAGTCTTTAGGCATTTCAACTCTTATTTTTCACACTACCTGCCCTCCACCCACCCACACCGCCAGGAGACTTGCTTTGAAGCTGTCATGCCAATGTTATAAAAAAATTCTTATTACACTCCTCTTTCCCCATTTATCCAAAGTTGGCATTCACAGCTCTGCTCATAAAAGATGAATCAGTCAAGTCACATTCATTCGAATGCAAAAATACCGCTTTTTTTCTTCTACTCCACGGTAAATAATTTTTGTCTTACGATCCTGTGTTATGGGAGTTTTTTTCAGATCAGTGTGCTTCAGAGACGTCTCATCTGAAGTCGCACCAGAAATCGGTCTTTTTGTGTCTTGATAGAGAGAGAGAGAGAGAGAGAGAGAGAGAGAGAGAGAGAGAGAGAGAGAGAGAGAGGAAGAGAGAGAGAGAGAGAGAGAGAGAGAGAGAGAGATTCCCCATTAGATAAAAAAAATGGCCTGTTTCCAAGATAACGGCATGCACTGAATGCACTCTCCTTTCTAATCGGTTCAGCAGCACAGGCAGCAGCATCCAAGACACTGAATCAGACATCACGTCCAAGTCATGTCTCATTCCCTCTGATCTGGAACATGCTTTATGACCGATGTCAGGCCCTGATATCCCCGACATTCTCCTTACCGATGGCTGTGAAAGCATTTGATGATGAAATGGACTGACTCTTCATCACCCTCGACAAATGTAGCCGGACGCTGTTCACTGTGGTCTGCGTTGAAAACGAGCAGTTTTTACTTTATTGGTGGAGCGACAAAAAGACAACTCGAATGTCTTCACACTGCGAGGACAATTTATCAATTGATGAGTTCTTAAATCCGTCGCCAGATCTTGTGGGTGAAAAATTACCCAGACTCTTCAATAAATCTTTATAACTCATTCAGTTTTCATACGTAATTGAAAATTTATTGCTTTGTTTATTGTATGTTTGTGCTTGCCGCCACTGAATATTATGTCACTTTATGCATAGATAAAGGTGTAAAAAAAAAACGCGATTAAATAAAGGTTGTATGGTTAGGTTACGATTAAGTTAAGAGTCATGATTAGGTCTATAGATACGATGGGGGTCAGGTTAGTGCGTTTCGACGTCAGAGTCTTTAGGCTCTTTTACCTTGCTTTCCATCCCTAATACACAAACACTCTGCCTGCACTGAAAGAGCAACTCGACTCCATGTTCTGAGATGAATCGACCAATGGGATGATAAAGCTCTGATTCCAGCATCACCTGCCATGTTCTTCACATTGATTCGCACTGGGATCAAACTGTTTTCCATCTATTCTCTTCAGCGTTCTTGGGATCTACTTTCACATCTGATTCAGTATTCAGCGTTCTTTGCGATCAAAGGCTGTTTTCACATCTGATTCAGTATTCAGCAGTTCTTTGGGATCAAAGGCTGTTTTCACATCTGATTCAGTATTCAGCGTTCTTTGGGATCAGAGGCTGTTCTCACATCTGATTCAGTATTCAGCGTTCTTTGGATCAGAGGCTGTTTTCACATCTGATTCAGTATTCAGCGTTCTTTGGGATCAAGGCTGTTTTCACATCTGATTCAGTATTCAGCATTCCTTTGCGATCAGAGGCTGTTTTCACATCTGATTCATGTTATTCACGCGTTCTTTTGCGATTAGAGGCTGTTTTCACATCTGATTCAGTATTCAGCGTTCTTTGCGATCAGAGGCTGTTTTCACATCTGATTCAGTATTCAGCGTTCTTTGCGATCAGAGGCTGATTCAGTATCCAGTTCAAATCATATCGCTTGTAGCTCAGCTGACCAGAGTGCAATGGGGATGGGAGTCGTGCTGGGGCAGACCAAGGATGTCAAATTTGGTTCCCGTAATAGATTGTTTCCATGAAAAATAGAAATATCAAACTAGGTTATTTCAAACACACTAATAACGTCTCCAAACAGATCTATTTTTGCTACAACATCTGAGATTAAATAAGTCTTCTCTTTCTTCAAACGAGGAGGTATTTTGTTTTTTATTTCTTTTTTTTTTTTTTTTTTTGCTGCAGGTGATATATCCAGACTGCTTTACAAAGCCCGTGTTCGGTTTGTTTTGTTGGAAAAAGCATTATCTTTCTCCCAGGGAAAGAGAATAGAAAAGGATGGAAGAAAGAGGGAAAGGAACAAAAAAAGAATGCATAGTGATGCAAGGAGAAGGGAGGAGGGGAGGGGGAGTATGGAGAAAAAGGGAATGACAGGGCATGCAAAACAATAGAGAAGGAATACAACTGTGACCAAAAAATGGAAATGGAAAGAAATAGAAAAGGAAAGTAAACAGGAAGTTATGGGATGACACAATGGATTGATGATGATAATAATAATAATAATAATAATAATAATTATAATAATTATAATAATAATTATAATAATAACAACAGTAATAATAGAAATAATCATAATGCTTATTTCTATAGCACATATTCCATAAAAACGCTCAACAGAGTTTCACATTTCAAGAAAGAGCAAATGGTAAAAATAGGAGTTATAACAGTCATGCACATGAAAAAAAAACAAAAACAAAAACCCCACAAAGCCTCGAGATATCAAATACGGAATAGACAGGACAGACAATCCTCAGGAAGAAGAAAGATAGCCACGTGTGGCAGCACTTTAATCAACATTAAATCATGTCCTCGTTTAGTCTTCAGGGGGCACTATGGTAGAGACACCTCATTGCCAGAGTGCAGAACAGCATCCATATCTCAGAGCCCAGTACCTTC
>CM065714.1:14511950-14514450 GCA_033310375.1 Conus canariensis | reverse complement strand
GAAGGATTTGAAGAAGAATTTGAAGAAGAATTTGAAGAAGAATTTGAAGAAGAAGAAGAAGAAGAAACCTTCTAAATGAAGAAGAGGATTCATGTGCCATACCGTGTGACGAGCCAGTCATTCTGAAATATGTTCCTTCAAAAAGTATTGACATCTTCATGATGTTAGAGATAAGCACTTACAACCAATTCCATGAGGACGTTGTTCAGAGATGTTCTACCAGATATCGATTTCAATGTTCTGAAAGATGCATAAGGTTTTGTTTTGTTTTTTCTGTTTGATAGAAGACTTTGTGGGAAAAAATGATCTTGAAAATCCTTAACATGAAATGAATTGGCCTTTCTAACATGCATCTACAAAATCAATTTTGGCACGGTAACAACTCCGATATGGTTGCGCTATAAACAGCATGAAACTGAAACTGAAAATCTTTTCTCGCTGTCCCCTCCCTCTTCCAACCCGCCCCCTACCCTCCATCCCAACTACCGTGCCCCACCCAGTGCTCGCTGCCCTTCCCCATTGTCATCCTCATTATTGACTTCACGGATCTGCTGGATCTTGCGACCCATGTCTGAAGAGACGAAAATGGCAAGGGCGGATCAGGGAGGGATGAGGGTACAAAGGGCTTATAATCCCCTCTCCTCCCTTCCTGTCAGTTTCCCACTCCTGCACCCTGAACCCTGCCCTGACTGTCTGGAAGGAAGAAAAAGTGAAGCAAGCAAACATGCGAAAATGCAAGTACATTTTCCTCAATCGCCAAGTCTGATAGCGTTGATGTTTACAGAAGACAAATATCCACCCGCCCACACACAATAACATCAACGGCAACGCACACACACACACACACACACACACACACACACACACACACACACACACACACACACACCACGCACGCACGCACGCACGCACACGCACACGCACGCAAGCACGCACGCACGCACGCACGCACCACACACACACACACACACAAACACACACACACACACACACACACACACACACACACACACACACACTGCGCGCAAGAAAAAAAGCAACAAGCACACTAACGTTGAACCTTTCTCCCCCTCCCCCAACCCCTCCCCCCCCCCCCCCCCCCCCCCACCCCCGCTCCCACTCGCTTATCAAGTTTTCAGCCCGGGAAATCGCCTCGCCCACACCTCGTTCATCAACGTTTGAAACTTGGTAAATCCCTTGGCCCTTCCCCCCTCCCTCCCCGCAC
This sequence comes from Conus canariensis, assembly GCA_033310375.1. NCBI lineage: Eukaryota > Metazoa > Mollusca > Gastropoda > Neogastropoda > Conidae > Conus > Conus canariensis. The sequence continues at coordinate 14,513,225 of CM065714.1, read as the reverse complement.
CTTACTCCTACCCCCCTCCCCCCACATCCCTACTCACCAACTTTTGGGATTTGGTGATAGGCCTGCTCCCCACCACACGCGTCCCCACCCTAGCTGACCTGCCTGTCCTCAGCTTATAAACTTGTGGGATCCTGGGATATGCTCACTACCCCTCCCCCAATGCCACCCCTCGTGTCCCCTCCCCCTGCCTCTGTGCACCCCTCTTGCCCCTGCCTCCAACACCCGGCTCATCAGCTCTCTGGTCAGTGCACTTTCGCTTGCAGGCCAGACAGCTCAAAGCAATTCTGTCATCCCTCACCCCTCCCACTTGCCCCTCCCCACTTGCCCCTCCCTTCCCTCGCTTCCCCCCTCTGCCCGCGCCCTACCCCCACCCCCACCCCCGCCTCATTTGCCACTGTGCCAACCCCATTCCCCACTGTGCCAACCGTTTCCATCCCTGAAGACGACGACATGCCACACAGACTCTGGACACCCACTCATCATGAGATTTGGTTTTCTGTTTCCTTCCATTTTCTCATGTTAAGGCAGCTAAGATGTTTACTCTGACACCAGTTCTGTCCGAAATGAACCTGCCCTCGGGGGTGAAGATGTTAAGGCAGCCAAGATGTTGACTCTGACACCAGTTCTGTCCGAAATGAACTTGCCCTCGGGATGAAGGTTGGATCGGTGCTCCATGTTCCGTTTCTGCTAATCAAAATGAAAGAGAAGAATGGGATTGAAATTTTGATTCGTCTGTTCCATCAATCATTATGTGTTGATTTTGATGTATGGAGAAAAATAAAACAACATCGGCGCATGTTCAAGCGAAACAGATTCCTTCCTGATCTCTGGGCAAAGATTGGTGATATGCCTGCTCCCTGATTCCTTCCTGATCTCCAAGGAAAAGGTGACGCAGAGGCAATCAACAGGGAGCAATCACTGTCAAGCTGTCATGAGGTCACCCGCCATAGAAGACACTACTATGCTTCCCAGTCATCTAGGCGATGTTCGGTGATGTTTGTTCTGATCCATACATTCAGGACACCACCTACTGAGTCCACTACTGACGACAACATCTGCTTATTTGCAGATTCAACTTCAGTGAATTATCCTTCCTGATGGCGCTACCACGCTTTCCCCATGAATTTGCCGGTACCGATGAACCCGAAATATTCAAACCAAGGCCATAGACGTGGGGAGGAAACTGTTGACACGATGAGAGCAGGGCATGAAGGGCCATATAATTTAAACGTTTTAAAATTGCTAATCGATGAGGATCAGGATGATGATGATGGG
>CM065714.1:14501950-14504450 GCA_033310375.1 Conus canariensis | reverse complement strand
AGAATTAAATTACAAGACCTCAAACCTTACCATTTGAATCAGTTATGCTGCTAATATGGAGGCAAAGTTAGACGCAAAGTCATTGCTAGTACAAATTCACTTGCAAATTCAGCTTGCGGGGAAACCTGTGGACGATGCGTCGTGTGTAATTCAAGAAGTACCGCGAATTATTCTACTATTCGCAACGAATGTCACTCTCTGCTTTAAGTAGAGACAGCCGCCGGATTGCCATGTATTTGATCAAGCATCGGGTAATTAATTTTTCGTTCCGCCCGTGTGAGGCCTCAAGGAGGGTATAGCTAGTCCGTCCATCCATCTATTCATGCATCCATTCTTCCATCCATCCTTTCATTCATGCATACATGCATGTATGCAGGCAATCATCTATCCATCTGTCCACTAGTCCGTCCATCGATCCGTTCATCCGCTCATCCATCTATTCATCCACCACATGTTTCTCCACAAATCCCTCCCTCTTCTCTCTTCATCCCTCCCGCCCCCCTCTCTATCCATCCACCAAACAATTCACCCGCCCATCCACCAAACAATTCACCCGCCCATCCACCCTTCTATTCACCTATCTACTCATCCATCTATCCGTCTATCCCTCGATCCAGCCATCCAACTATCTACCCGTTCATTCCCTCACCCATCTATCCGTCTTATCATCCGCCAGCCCACTCACCTACCTATCCATCCATGCGTCTGTTCGCACACCCCACCTGCCCTCCTCGTTCTCCTTTCCTCTCTTCCTCGCTCCCTCTCATCTTCCCTCCCTCCCTCCTTCCCCTCCTCTCTCCTTCCCAACACATCCGCCTATCCACTATCTCTCCACCTGCCTTCCCACCCATCCATTCAATCACCTATCCATCCAGCCATCAATCTTCTCACCCACCCACCCACCCACCCGATCCCTGCATGCATCCATGCCAGTGCCCTCCCCCCCCCCTCTCTTCTTCCCTCCTTCCCTCCCTTCCTCCGCCATCCCCACAACAACCCACCCACCAATCCAACCATCTATCCACCCGCCTCCTACTCATCTGTCAATCCATCCATCAGTCTACCCATGCACCCACCACCCGATCCCTCCATGCATACATGCCAGTGCCCCCCCCCCCTTCTTCTTCCCTCCCTTCCTCCTCCATCCCCCAACAACCCACCCACCGATCCAACCCTCTATCCACCTGCTTCCCTACTCATCTATCCATCCAGCCATCAATCTACCCACCCACCGACCCGATAGTTGGATAGGCAGATGTGTTGGGAAGGGGGGGAGGAAGGGAAGGCGGGAGGGAGGGGGAGGACGAGAAGGAGGGAGGAAGGGAGGTAAGGAGAACCGGAAGGGCACCACAACAGACTTATGATGCTCTACCGTATCCACAACGGGCTGATAGACCTCAACCCCACCCTTCAGACAAACGGACTAGAGGTGCACAGAAAGTTTACCAGGAGCGGGTTACCCATCCAGAACTGCACCACTCCTTTTTTCCCCGCACCAACAGGGAAATGGAACCAGCTACCACCCACCACCACGTCAGCACCCTCACTGGAGGCGTTCGGGCGCCGCCTGAGCTGCAGTCCCCACTACTACCTGCAGCCACCCCCAGTCTCCCCTTAAACCCTCCCATCAACCCATGTACATAGTTTTAAAATCAGTTCGTTTTTAAACCGACCAAGCCTGTAGGGATACCGCAAAGCGACAACGTCACATCGCAGAGCCTACTGCGCCAAAACGGCCCGGCTTTATAACTGGAAGAAGAAGAAGAAGAAGATCCCTCCATGCACACGTGCCATGCCAGTGCCTACCTTTCGCTTACTGCGGATCCTCTCGGCCTGCATGGGGACGGCTTCTCCGATGGTGCGGCCCAGCCACAGCTCCCAGGAGATGCGGGCGTAGGTGGCGGCCAGCGTGATCATGGGCAGGAAGTAGTTGAAGACCATCAGCACCGTGCTGTAGCTGGAAGACACACACACACACAGCAAGCCCCGATGTTGTGTCAGCAGGAGAAAGACAGTACGAAGGGGTTCAGGGTGAGGGGCAAAGTCATGCATGCACAGCACGTCCTCAACACAGACGCATACGTTTCACCTCCCCATATACGTATGTCCATGCTTACACACACACACACACACACACACACACACACACACACACACACACACACACACACACACCCACAAACACCACACGCGCGCGCGCGCGCAAACACAACACAACACACACACACACACACACACACACACACACACACACACACACACACACACACACACACACACACACACACACGCACGACGCACGCACGCACGCACGCACATACACACACATACACACACACACATGCACACACACACGCCACACACACACACACACACACACACACACACACACACACACACACACAATACACACAAGTGCGCGCGTGTGCCACACAGAAACACAGGCACACAGGCACATCAACACAGAAGCGCACTTCTGTTTTCAGCCTATGCAGTCTAC
>CM065714.1:14491950-14496950 GCA_033310375.1 Conus canariensis | reverse complement strand
GCATACACATACACAAACACATACACGCACACACACACACACACACGCACACACACACACACACACACACACACACACACACACACACAACACACACACACACACACACACACACACACACACACACACACACACGCACACACACATACACACACGCACACACACACACACAGAACACAACACAACACTCACACACACACACACACACACACACACACACACACACACACACACACACACACACACACACACACACACGGGGACTGTCTGGGCTCGATAACAAGTCTCCCCGTTTCAAGGAAGCCCCTCACTCGATCTGCCTTCACGACCAAAGCAATCACTGTCGACAGCTGGCTGTGGGAGAGACAGCTGACCGCCTGGGTCAACCCTGTCCTCACCGGACACCACCAAAGGGAAGCGACTCTGACCAGCAACAGCACTGAAGGGTATCCCCTGGGGGTGGAGCTCACGCCATCATGGCATTGATAATTAGCTGCATGTAGTGCTGGGGTTAAGGATAAGACTAGTGAAAGAAAACAGCTAAGAGGCTGTGACAGGTATGGGCAGTGGGAGAGAAAAAAGAGAGAGATACAGATGCAAATGGATATCTCTATCCCCCCCCCCCCCCCCCAAAAAAAAAAAAAAAAAAAAAGAAAAAAAAGAGAGACAGAGACAGAGTATCTCTCTCTCTCTATCTCTCTCTCTCTCTCTCTCTCTCTCTCTCTCCATATATGTATGTATGTACATATATATATATATATATATATATATATAGAATATCCTACAAGATTGCCTCTCTCTGCTTCAAATCTATCGAGTCTTCCTGTCCTGAGTATCTCACCCACCGTTACATCTTACACCCCATCTCGAGCTTTACGTTCCTCATGTGACACTCGTACTACAGTATCCCCACTGATTCGCACTAAAAACTTTGGTCAACGTTCCTTTGCCTATCAAGCTCCAACTACCTGGAATCAATTGCCTCGCTCTCTCAGATACTCGCCCTCACTGCCCACATTCAAGCGCCTTCTCAAAACTCATCTGTTTCCTAGGTAACTTCGTCTTCCCTGTGACCCGACGTTTGCAATGTGTGATGCGAGTGTCTGCTTTGTGTGCGTTCGTGTCTGTGTGAGTGTGTGTTTGCGTGTATGCATGCTTGTGAGTTTGTGTCCTTGCTTTGGATTTTGATGCCTTTTTCTCATGTATGATTGTTATATATTGTGTGATTTGATGTCTGTTGTGATATTGTAAACGCCTAGGGCATTCAATTGATTAGGCGTCATAAATGTTCATAATAATAATAATAATATATATATATGTAGACAGACAGACGGATGAAGGTTAGGATGATCCATGAGTGTCAATGGGGCATAGTCATACGAATAAACAACAGCAGCAGCAGCAGCAGTCAAGACAAAACATATTATTAAACAACAACAACAACTATAGTTACAATCACAGTAAAAGCAGCGAATTCACAACTAAACAGTAATATCAGCGACAAAAAAACAAAGTGTACAACAACTTCAAAATCAGCGCCAACAATGAGAAGAACAACATCGACGGCCATACAAATAACCATAACAGCAATAGGCAACAGCAACAGCAACAACATCATTAATAGCGCAAAAACAAAACAAACAAACAAACAAACAAACACTCACCGCAACAACAAAAACACGAGAGCAGCAGCGACAATAACAGCAGCAGCAACAGCAGTAGCAGAAGCAGCACAACAACAATAACAACAACAACAAGAAGAGCTATAACAACACAAACAATACCAAAACAACATTAACAATAGAGGCGACAGCAACTAAAGCCGCAGCAGCAACTATGATAAAACTACAACTATAACAGCAATAGCGTCAACAACAAGGACAACATCAAATAAAGGAGCCACAACAACATAGCAGCAGGAACAACGACAACAATACAAGAGCGAAAACAGCAAAGGCAACAGGCAAAGAAATAAAAATTTAAAAAAAAACCCAAACGAACAAACAAAACTAACAAACAAACAAACAACCTAAAAAAACAAAAACAAAAACAAACGAAAAAATAACCCTTTTTGAGTATGGTTGGACAAAAATGACAAAGTGCGACAATCAGAATTACCCCTCCTTCCGACAAAGTGAGCGCCCTTAACGGGGTGTGACTGAATACATTTGTGTTTCAAAGACCTTTCCACAATGGATGAAACGGAGGGCGTGAGGGAAGGAGTAAGTAACAGTACATGCGGGCAAGTTTCTGAGAGAGAGAGAGAGAGAGACAGACAGAGAAAGAGAGAGAGAGAGAGAGAGAGAGAGAGAGAGAGAGAGAGAGAGAGAGAGAGAGAGAATCTGCTGTTTCAAAAAGGTATTTAAAAAAAAAGTAACTTTTCAAATCCAGCTTTCCTGACTTCGTTTAAAAGAACTGTCAAACAGAACGGGGAGAGATGCCAGAGTATCTTCAGAGCAACGTAGTCCACATCTGTGTGATCGTAAAGTAAGTGGTCACAGAGAAAACAGACCGACACAAGACAAAAGAGAAGACACGAAGAATGGAAGAAAGTTACAGCGGAAACAATCAAAGAAAGAAAAGACTGAACTTTCAAAGGTTTGGATTATAAAGGACATCCCAACAGAATGAGCACGCCCGCACACGTAGGGGCAGAGAATCCAAATAACTCGGAAGAATGTGCCAGTGACGCACGAGCTACGGGAAGATTGAGTCGACCTCATGACGCCCAAAAAGCAGCCTTGGGGAAGCAGAATGTCCTAAAGCCACCGTCCTATTTGACCGAAACCTGGCCTTGGGGAAAGGAAGGATCAAAGGGTGTCCACTTGTTGGTGCAACTGATGGATTGGGGGCTTGGTGAAGGCCGTCAATGGTTTCCACTGAGGTGCAGGAGACTGCCAATTGGTCTGTCACTGTGAGGAATCATGGCACCTCCAGTGGGATGGGAGAGAGAGAGAGAGAGAGAGAGAGGAGAGAGAGAGAGAAGAGAGAGAGAGAGAGAGAGAGAGAGAAGACGACGACGACGATGACGACGACGACGACAAATGCTTGAACAAAAACTGGAGACTTTCAGACTGGTGACAGTGAAACGAGTTAAGGAGCTGGCAGAGATAACATAACAACAACAACGACAACAACAAACACCAACAACATCCCCCACTACCTTTCCACCCCCAAAAAACAAAGAAAGAAAGAAAAAACAAACAAGCAAACAACTAAACAAACAAACAAAAATTGCGAAACCCCCACCACCAACAACAACAGTATCATAAAAAAAACCACCAACAGTACCATTAATAACAGCAGCAGCAGCAGCAGCAGCAGCAACACAACACACAACAAACAACAAGCACAACAACGAACAATAATGACAATGACACCATCAACAATGACCGGCAACACCACCGACAAAAGCATGAATAACAACAGGACCAACGCCAACTCAACAAAAACAGCAGCAACACCACCAACATCCATAACCACCAGCACTGACATAAGGTCCTGGCGACTGTTGAAGGTGGGTTGAATGTCGGGCCAGTGCAGGTAACACACGGTCCGGTTGTCGATGAAGGTGTAGATCTCAGCGTAGATGATGTTGGGCAGTCCCAGAAGGATGGAGGCCAGCCAGATGGCCACAATGACGGCCACCACGATACGGCCGGTCAGTCGGGGCCTCAGGGGATGGACGATGGCGATATATCTGGGAAACAGAGACAGAAACACACACAGCTCAGCAACGTAGACGTCTCCAAAGAAGAGGACAGAAAGAGAGAAAAAGAGATCTAATTAACAGATTAATTTACATAGCGTTTCTGCACAAACAAAAAATATGCAGCTTAGCATCAAAATAGGTGCGTCTCAACATACGAACACAGAACGATGCGTCTCTGCCTATAGAGACACAAACGCTTGTCTTAGCTACAAAGCAATTGGCATGATGTCTTTCAACCATCAAAGAGAGAAATGCTTGTCAAAGCGACAAAATGATTAACACAATATGTCTTCACGGACGAAGACAGAAACATGAGACTAAACAGCAAAGTAATTTACATGAAATGTCTCCACGAACATAGAAACACACGTCTGAATACCAGAGACTGACACGGTACGTCTTCACAAACACACAAAAAGACACAAACATATCTAAGTAACATAAGAATTGACCTGATATGTCTCTACACTACAAAGGCAGAAACACAAAGCAGGAAAAAACTAACACGATTTCTTTCCATGCAAGAAAGACAGAAGCAGATACATAAACAACAAAGTAACCTCTATGGTATATGTGTACGTACAAAACCTCCTTGAAACATGCATGGAACGATGTAATATACACAGCTCAAGTTCTAAAGTGCGCGGACGATAACAAATAGGCATATTTAAGAGAGAGAGAGAGAGAGAGAGAGAGAGAGAGAGAGGAGAGGAGGGGGGGGGGGGGGGGGGAGAGAGGACATTGAATAAAGGTAACGGATTAAAGGGAGAGAGGAGAGGAGAGAGAGAGGAGAGAGAGAGGAGAGGAGGAGAGAGCGGGGGAGAGAGGACATTGACATTAAAGGTAACGGATTAAAAGGCGAGAGAGAGAGAGAGAGAGAGAGAGAGAGAGAGAGAGAGAGAGAGAGAGAGAGAGAGAGAGAGAGAGAAGACACAGACATTAAAGGCAACGAAATAACAGGAAATCTTAATTAACTTCAAAGCAGCGGTATAAGTGGCAAAAGAAACACCATCTACAACAAATGTAACAGTTTTAATTGACTTCACAGCATGTTCTTCCTCCATTCTTAACAGAAACAAAAGGCTTCACATGTCCTTGAAAACCCGTCGTATTGGGAGAGAGAGAGAGAGAGAGAGAGAGAGAGAGAGAGAGAGAGAGAGAGAGAGAGAGAGAGAGAGAGAGAGAGTGCAACTACACTAACAGGTCTGTATTCATCTTATTTTCTCTAGAGAAGATACGAACGTAAGTAGATTAAGTTTGGGTACAGGAGAGAGAGAGAGAGAGAGAG
>CM065714.1:14481950-14484450 GCA_033310375.1 Conus canariensis | reverse complement strand
TCTCGGCGGCAGCAGTGTCTTATATGTCGGACATTTTGGGACAACAGTGTATTCCAGAAAGTTGGTACATATATTGAAAAAAAGGAGAGAGAGAGAGAGAGAGAGAGAGAGAGAGTTGGGTAACATGTTCTACTTCTCTACTTACAACGTATAGACTTATGACTTGAAAAAGTCTTTCTTTTTTTCCTCAAGTTCGGCGAATCTGGTCTTTTCTGTATTTCGAGACCTTTTGGAGACTCCAGACATATTTATAGCTCCTGCCGAGAATGTGCAGGAATTAAAAAAAAAAAAACAAGCCTCCGTGACATGCGGGAAGACCATTAGTTTCAGGAACTACGTGTTGAGAGGACAGGCCTATAGTTCCTTCTCGTGGATTGAGAGCATCCATTCTGCTCTTCGCCTCTCAGCGAAAGTGTTGACCGCATCCGTCTTTTGTCTCGCAACCCCAAGTACCCTCCATCCCCTTCTTTGTTCTCCCCGTCCATCCCAGTCTCCTTCCTCTTCCTCCTCCTCCTGCTTCTTCTCCTACTCCTCCACCTCTTCCTCCTTCTCCTCTTCCTCCTCCTCCATCTCTTACGATGTTCTTATTTTTCTCTCTCTTTTTTTGCAGGTCATGTCGGGGTCAGTCGACGCTTAGTTTGTCTGAGTTAGTTTGCTTTTGATTTTGTTTTTGCTTTTCTTTCCATTTGTGTTTTTGAAGTAATCTGAAATCACGTTGATGCTAAGGTCCAAGACAGTAAAGGTGGGTGTTTCACCCATAGAAAATAGATCTTGTCGCTGTGTGTGGGTGTTTTGTACATGGAAAATAGATCTTGTCGATATGTGTGGGTGTTTTGTACATGGAAAATAATCCTGTCGATGTGTGCGGGTGTTTTGTACATGGAAAACAGATCTTGTTGCTATATGTGGGTGTTTCGTACATTGAAAAGAGATCTTGTCAAAATGTGTGGGTGTTTTGTACATGGAAAATAGATCTTGTCGCTATATTGGTGATCTGCCACTAAACTTGAAAATAATTATGACTTTTGATGTGAGAGTTATCGTTACTGTTACAGACCGAAATCAGATTTTTTTTTTTTTTAAAATTAGTAATGACCTGTAAATGGGTGTTACGCAGTAGAAGTTGTCACTGGGTTTGAATTCATGCTGTGTGTGTGTGTGTGTGTGTGTGTGTGTGTGTGTGTGTGTGTGTGGTCGTGCGTGCGTGCGCGCGCGCATGCATGTTTGCGTGCGTGCGTGCGTGCGCGCATGCATTTGTGTGTGTGTGTGGTGTGTGTGTGTGTGTGTGTGTGTGTGTGAGAGAGAGAGAGAGAGAGAGAGAGAGAGAGAGAGAGAGAGAGAGAGAGAGAACGAACGAACGAACGAACGAACGAATTTTTATTTTCAGAGGGTAATGGAATAAGCATCACTGCTTTTTTACATCCAGCCCTCCGGGGCCAAAAGAAATTTAAGAAAGGAAAAGAAAAAAAAAAAACCACAAAAATATTGATTAATATAAAATAATGAAAAATCATTCTTAAATATGAAATACGAAAATACAAAAGGATACAAAATCTATGTACAGAGGGAACACCGACAGAAGGTGTGGGAGACGGTGGGGGTGGGAGTGGGATGGGGGGGACAATTAAAAATGAGAGGAGGGGGGATGGAAGAAAAGGAAGAACTGATAAGGAAAATGAAACATTTACACAGAACAGTTATTGGTACATCTTTGGGTAAAGTGGTGTAAGATCAGACAGATACATCAAGTACGTCAAAAGATTGGATTTAAACTTACTAGTGTTTGGTTCGTTTTTCAGTTTTTCTGGGATAGTATTCCACAGCCACCCACCAGAATAAGCAAGGCTTGATTTGCATAAACTAATTGATGGGAAAGGGAGATTTATTTTATGCGAATGACGATGATCATTAGAAGTAAATATATTCATTAAATAGGAAGGAGCACTGCCGTGTAGTATTTTATGCATAAAGAGTGCTTTATTGTACAATAGTTTGGTCTTGAATGGAAGGATACCTGCTCGTTCATAATCAGGGTGCCCTAGCGAGGGTTCATCAATTATTATTTTGACAGCTCTCTTGTATATACTAGTCAATGGTTTAAGCAACTTATTGCTAGCTAAATCCCAGAGTGTCGAGGCATAGTCAATATTTGGCTGAATATAAGATTGAAAAAATAATTTTCTGGTGTGATAATCTAAAAAGTTTTTTATTTTCCTGAGCTGATACAGTTTTACAGCAAGATTTTTGGAAAGAAGTTCTAAATGTTTCGACCAAGATAGGTTGTTGTCGATTGCTATTCCTAAGACTCTGTGATTAGAAACCTCTTTGATTTTTTCGTTACCAATATAAAGGATTGGCAAGTTTTCGGTTACATTTGGACGTTTTTGCCTTGTTGTAATGAACATGAATTTCGTTTTTTGAGGATGCAGAGACATGTGATTGAGTCGTGTCCATTTAACGAGAAGTTGATATTTTTCTGAATATCAAGGTAGACTTGCTG
>CM065714.1:14469450-14476950 GCA_033310375.1 Conus canariensis | reverse complement strand
CTCTCTCTCTCTCTCTCTCTCTCCTCCCCCAAGAAGAGAAGAGAAGAGAGAAGAAGAAGAAGAAGAAGAAGAAGAAGAAAGAAGAAGAAGAAAGAAGAAGAAGAAGAAGAAGAAGAGGACGATGAGGAGGAGGAGGAGGAGGAAAAAGAAGAAGAAGAAGGAGAAGAAGAAAGAGGACGATGAGGAGGAGGAGGAAAAGAAGAAGAAGAAGAAGGAGAAGAGGAGGAGGAGGAGGAGGAGGAGGAGGAGGAGGAGGAGAAGCAGTAGCAGCAGCAGCAGGAGCAGGAGGAGGAGCAGGAGGAGGAGCAGCATCGGGAGGAGAAGGATGAGGAGGAGGGAGGGGACATGGAGGTGGAGGAAGAATAGGAGGTAAAAGGAGAGAAGAAGAAGAAAAAGAAGAAGAATTCAAAGAAGAATTCAAAGAAGAATTCAAAGAAGAAGAAGAACAAGAAGAAGAAGAACAAGAAGAAGAAGAACAAGAAGATGAAGAAGAACAAGAAGAAGAACAAGAGGAACAAGAAGATGAAGAAGAACAAGAAGAAGTAGTGATGCCACGCTCGAGCGACAAGCTATATCAAACACGCTTGTTCTTGAAATCTCCTCTTCGCTGGTTCCTTGCACACCATCAAAACACAAATGGGAATGGCTGAACCGCCCTCTGAGTGGGAGACAGTTCATTTCTAGATGTCTGACCTCATTCCTGGCCCTGACTCGCTGTCTGCCTGTGTGTCTGCCTGCCCGTCTCTGTCAGTCTCTGCCCTGTCTGTCAGTATACGGTTGTCTGTCTGGCTGCCTGCTTGGCTGTGTCTGTCTCCATGTATCAGTCTCTGTCTGTTTGTGTGGTCGGTTGTATATCTGTCTGTCTTTTTTTTCTCTCGCTCTTTGACTCTCCGTGTCTGCTTATCTGTCTGTCTGTCTGTCTACATTTCTGTGTGTGTTTGTGTGTGTGTGTGTGGTGTGTGTGTGTGTGTGTGTGTGTGTGTGGTGTTGTGTTTGTCTGTCTGGCTGTCTCGCTCTTTGTATCGGCCTGCCTGTCTGCCCCTGCTTGTCTATATGTATGTACGTCTTCTCTCTCTCTCTCTCTCTCTCTCTCTCTCTCTCTCTCTCTCTCTTTCTCTCTCTCTCTCACGAGCATGTGCTCTCTCTCTCTCTCTCTCTCTCTCTCTCTCTCTCTCTCTCTCTCTCTCTCTCTCTCTCTCCTTCACTGCAATTACTTTCTGACAGATGATTAAAAAAAATCACAAATAACTCCGAGCCAGGAGGGGACCGTGTCTTTAGAAAACAAGAAGAAAAAAAAATGCCCTCTCTGCGATTCGCATTTACGTTCGACAGTATTCCATGAATTCTATGAGATATTTATGGAGTTTCTAGGGTAGGGTGCTGGAGGTGATGTAGAGGGGGTCAAGACCCCTTGCCCTCCCTTAATCTTCCTGTGTGTCTTTTTTCTCTTCTCTTCTTAGAATGTTCTTTTTTTTGTCCTCTCAAAAAACGATGTTAACGCCAGTTGAGCCAAAGGATAGAAAGATAAGAGAAGCGACCTCTGTAGCCCCCAATCCTTTTTCCCACCCCTCCAACCCATCTCACATTAATGTGCTGATAGTTGATGAACTTCTTTACCCAGCTCTTATCAAGAATTAACGACGCTTTAGGTTCGTAATTAAACTCTTTGTTAAGCGGGTAAAGGGATGCACGCAGTATGTGCACATTTTGGTTTTTGATGATTTGCATGACTAATAACGCACGCACAAAGACACACAAACAGACACACAGACAGATAGAACCACACACCCACACACACACACACACACACACACACACACACACACACACTAAACACACACACACACACACCACACACACACACACACACACACACTAAAACACGCGCACACCACACACACACACACACACACACACACACACACTAACACTAACACACACACACATACACGCACGCCACACACACCCACACACACACACACACACACACACACACACACACACACACACACACACACACACACACACACACAACTTGGCTTTGACGGTGTACACACTGGACACTACTAATCAGCGGCGTTTAGATAATGACATGCACGTATATTGGACACAGAAAGTGAGCACTTTTTAGTCGCAATTTGAGGACACCAAATGACCTGGTCGTACGCTTATCGGCCGTTCGACCGCTCCTGGACCAAGATGACGTGGTGGCGGACAGCTGAGAAACAGGAGCCTCCAACAAGTCAAGAGACCTTGGGATGACTCCAGCAGACCGGCTGAGAAACGTGCATGGTGGAACGCCTTCACTGCCTCATGTGTCGTGGCATGCAGAAGACACTGGGTCTAAGAAAGTGTACGCGGGTCATATCATGCTGAATTCACGAAACAATATGCATGAAAAAAAGTATATCTGCAGAAGTTTTCGCCATTGGGTTTTGAACAATTTTCAAGACCAAGTTCCTGTTGAGTCGCGCGTTCAGAGAGTTGGTAGAGTGAAATACACACACCACACACACACACACACACACACACACACACACACACACACACCACACACACAACACACACACACACAACACACACACACACACACACACACCACACACACACACACACACACACCACACACACACACACACACACACAACCACACACAACACACACACACACACACCACACACCACACACTCACAAACACACACACACACACACACCACACTCACAACACACACACACACACACCACACACACACACACACCCCACACACACTCACAACACACAACACACACACACTCACAAACACACTCACACACACACACACACACTCACACACACACACACTCACAAACACACTCACACACACACACACACACTCACACACACACACACACACACACACACACACACACACACAACACAAAGGGAAAAAAGTGTAACAAACATCAACACTTTTGGTTTGTAAAGGCTGATTTGAGGGCTTCAAGTGAGATAATTAATCTTCAGAGTTTGTCGAGAGGTTTACTTATGAGGTCTAATTCCTTAAGCTTCGTTACGACCTTGAGATGTTATCGATGATTTGGGTTTGAGGGAAAGTACAAGAGCTGTACCACAAATATGACGATGGGGAAGGAGGGGTGGGAGTATGTATGGTGTGAGGGGTGGATGAGGGGAGGGAGCACGGTATAGAAACCCACTGAGTGAACAGCTGGAAGGGAGGTGGGTGGGAGGTCAGCGCATCAGAGATCAATTAATTTAACAGTTCCGTCTGAGAGCAAGGGGTATGCGGTCGTAGGCTGACAACTTTTTTTGCAATGAACAGCGTGGAAGAAAAAGAGTGAGACTTACAGTGAGATGGAAAGCCACACACACACACACACACACACACACACACACACACACACACACACAGAGAGAGAGAGAGAGAGAGAGAGAGAGAGAGAGAGAGAGAGACGGACTTAACTATCATAATATCTAAAAGTAATGGAAGTGAGCAGAACCTAAGATGTTTTACATATACTTTAATTTCTTCAAGTAACTCGATAAAAACTCCAATTAAACCCAAAATGACATTAAAAATGCATGCCGATTAAAAGCAGGAAAGTAATGTCTTCGTTGAAATATATCGACCAGTCCCCGTATTTGTGGAAGTTTTAAAAATATGAAAACAAAATTTTTTTAAGGGTGTAAGAGATCATGTTTGACAAATACACTCTAAGAAAAGCATGGCCAATGTTTGTAAGCCTGTTTTTTCACACAAAAAAGAAATAATGCAAAAACAAATCATCTCTTTGCTGAAAGTCAATGCATTTTCTTCTACCCCCCCCCCCAAAAAAAAAAAACTTCCGGGCCAAAGCTTACATGCTTTTTAGTTTGTTGATGAACTCATCAACAGTTTCATATACAAATTCTAAGCGGGAAACAGAGGCGGAGTATGATTACAAATTTTTATTTGGTGTAAAAAAATAAACAAACAGACAGCTTCTTCACACCTCGCCTTTATAAGCATCCAAAAGCAAACAAACGCCATTGCGTTTCGAAAGATTTTCAAGAGCAAGTTCCTGTTGACTCGCGCATTCAAAGAACTGGTTGCGTGAAGCACACACACACACACACACACACACACACACACACACACACACACACACACACACACACACTAACACACACACTAACACACACACACACTAACACACAAACACACACACACACACACACACACAACAACACACACACACACACACACACACACACACACACACACACACACACACACACACACAAGGGATATAAGTGGAAAAAGAGAACGTGTTTCGTTTGTAAAGCTGGTTTGAGAGCTTCAGGTGAGATAATTAGCTTCAAGATTTTGTCGAGAGGTTTTACTTATGAGGTCTCTTTCCTTCGGCTTCGTTTCTACGATGAGATTATATTGATGATTTGGGTTGTGAGGGAAAGCAGAACTGTGCTATGAGGATGATGGTTGGGAAAGACGTGGGAGTAGGGTGTGAGGGGAAGTTGAGGTGAGGGAGGGCTGTGTTGAAGACCACTGAGTGAACAGCTGGGAAGGGGGGGTGGGGGTGGCGTTGGGGCTGGGGTTGGAGGTGCACGCATCACAGACAAATTGATTAAAAAGTTCCGCCTGAGAGCAAGGGGTGTGTGGTCGTAGGCTAACTACTTTTAGCAGTCAACAGTGTGAAAGGAAAGGAGTGAGACTCAACTCAACTCAACTCAACTCAACTCAACTCAACTCAACTCAACTCAAATACTTTGATTGCAAAGGCCACCGACCTATCTGCAATGAGGTCAAGAACAAAAGTAGAACACACACGCGCTCGGCTCATATACTGTAAATTATGAAAGAAAATGTTTGCATAACCAAATGTTCTTCCTGGAATTACTCTGGCATTTGTGTGTTACCTGATAACAGCGTGAGAGTAACAATGAGAGAGAGAGAGAGAGAGAGAGAGAGAGAGAGAGAGAGAGAGAGGAGAGAAAGAGAGAGAGGGAGGGAGAGGAGAGAGAAGAGAGAGAGAGAGAGAGAGAGAGGAGAGAGAGAGAGAGGGGAGAGAGAGAGAGAGAGAAGAGAGAGAGAGAGAGTATTCAAAGACTTAACTATCATAATATCTAAAAGTAATCGAAATGCACAGGACCTACACTGTTTAACAAATACCTCAATTCCTTTAAGTAACTCGATAAAAAAAACTGCGATTAAACCCAAAATACCATTAAAAAGCGTTCTGTGCAAAGGCAGCAAAATTGACGTTTTCCTTGAAATATATCAATCTAGTCTCCATATTTAGAGTTTCAGAAAAAAAATGAAAACATGTTTTCGAGAAAACCTCGGGTAACGGGAGTTAGAGATCATGTATGACATACAGACCCTAAGCAAAGCATGCCAATGATTATACGAAAGAGAATAATAAATTTAAAAAAATCATCTTTTTGCTTAAAGGCAATGCATTTTTTCTCCAAAAAAAAGGGAAAATTCCCCGCGAAAACTGACATTTTTGTTTGCTAGTTGATGAACTTATTTACACGTTTATACACACATTTTAAGTGAGGGAATGGAGGCAGAATACGAATACAAATTTTTATTGGGGATAAAATTGACAAACTGAGAGCTTCTTCACACTTTGCTCTTATAAGAACCCACATACAAAAAAAATAACTCGGAATAAGCCCTTTTCCCTTCCCTGCTCTAGCCTCTGACCCCTAAGAGAGAGAGAGAGAGAGAGAGAGAGAGAGAGAGAGAGAGAGAGAGAGAGAAGAGACAGAGACAGAGAGACAGAGAGAGACAGAGAGAGCGAGAGTGAGAGAGAGAGAGAGAGGGGGGGAGGGGGGGGGGAGAGAGGGCAAACGAGAAGGTAGCAGGGCTGGAGAGACGATAATAGGAAGGCATTGAGAGATAGAAAGAAACCAAATCAAAACTAATAGAAAAGGGGGCATAGAGAAAGAAAGAAGAAGCAAAGAAGAAAGAAAGGAGAGAAAAAAAGCAGACAAAAAAAGAGGAAAAAAGGTCAAACAGGAGGAATCAACACAAAACGTGGCTGACAGGTCGTAAAACGAACAAAAATCAGTTTACTTAACGTGCTATGTAATTTTTTTGTTTCTGGAGTTCACGCAATGCAACCGGAACTTACAAAATGCTTCATTCACAAAATAAAATCTTACCCTGTCTTCTCTCTCTCTCTCTCTGTCTCTCTGTCTTTCTCTCTGTCTCTCTCTGTCCCTGTCTGTCTGCCTGTCTGTCTGTCTCTCTTTCTCTCTCTCTCTCTCTGTTTTTGTCCGTCTGTCTGCCTGCACGTCTGCTGCCTGTCTGTCTGTCCGTTCGTCTGTCTGTTTGTTTGTCTGTCTTTTTTGTCCCTCCGTCTGTATCGGACGATCTCTTCTCTCGTTTTTTTTCTCTCTCTCTGTGTCTATATCCCTGTCTTTCTGTCTCTGTCTCTCTGTCTGTCAGCTTATCTGTCTGTCTGTCTGTCTCCGTCTCTGTCTGTCTGTTTGCCTGCCTGTCTGTCTCTCTCTCTCTCACTTGCTCGCTCGCTCGCTATCTCTCTCTCTCTCTCTCTCTCTCTCTCTCTCTCTCTCAGTGGGGCATGAAAAGCACGCATGTCAACTGGTGCTTGGGTGTCAGTGATCACTGGCTGTGTACATGCATATGAGGCAATTACAAAGCAATTACGATGGGTGACTGAATTTGCTCTATTTTTTGTCATGCCAGCATGTAATTCGTCTCTGTCTCTCTGTCTCTGTCTCTGTCTGTCTGTCTCTCTCTCCCTCCCTCTCCCTCTCCCTCCCTCCCTCCCTCCCCCCTCTCTCTCTCTCTCTCTCTCTCTCTCTCTCTCTCTCTCTCTCTCTCTCTCTCTCTCTCTTCCCCAATTACTTTCTGACAAGTGATTAAAAACAAATCACATATTATTCCGAGGCTGGAGGGAACCATGCCTTTAGAAGACAGGGGAAAAAAAAGTTTCTCTGCGATTCGCCTTTACGTTCGACAGTTCTCCATCATGAATTCTATGAGATATCTATGGAGGTTCTAGGGTAGGTGTGGGGGTGACGTAGAAGGGGTCAAGACCCCTTGCCCTCCCTCATTCTTCCTATGTGTCTTTTGCTCCTTTCTTGTTAGAATTTTCTTTTTTGTCCCCATGAAAAACGCATCTAAAGCGCTTTTAATGCCAAGAGAGCCAAAGGAGAGGAAGACAACGAAAGCGACCTCTGTAGTTCCCAAGCTTTTTTCCTATCCCTCCAATCCATCTCACATTAATGTGCGGATAGTTGATGAACTTCCTTACCCAGCTCGTATCAAGACAGAAGAAGCTGTAGGCTCCTAATTAAAGTCTTTGTTAATTAAGCAACCAAAGGGCTGCATGCCTTATGTGCACATTTTGGCTTTTGACAACTTGTGTTATTAATGGTATACAGAGAACCACACACACACACACACACACACACACACACACATATGTGCGTGCACACAAGCGCGCGTGCGCGCGCCGCACACACAC
>CM065714.1:14454450-14456950 GCA_033310375.1 Conus canariensis | reverse complement strand
AAAGAATATTATAAGTATTTTCCAATAGGGGTGCGTTCTAAGTGTACAAAGAATTCGTACGTTAAAACTGGTGACTGAAAAATGGCCTGCACAGTATTTTGCTTCAATACTGGAATGATTTTTTTTCATATCATTGCATGAAACAATATGAATTGGAGTAATTTTGTTTCCACATACGCAAACTACGTTTTTTACATATTTTGTTTTAAATGCATTAAGTTTCCACCTGTGCATTAATGAGAGTAATTTTCTATTAAAATTAAAATTCTCTTTGATTCTTTTAATATCAAACTGTTCTTTATAGACGTGATCTACCATACTATATTCAAAAGCTTTCCAGATATGCGACTTAACCAAGTTACACTGTTCATGTACTGATAAGGGGAAATCAAACAGTTCTGAATCAAAACTATTTTTGGCTCCACGTTTAGCTGCCCTGTCTACTTTTTCATTATAATGAAAAGAACAATGTGAAGGAATCCAACAAAAAGCTACATGGGTTCCTCTTGCAATTAACATGTGTATCTTACAACTTATCTCTATGATCATTTCAGGTCTTGTGTGCAATTGAAAAACTATTAATACCTGAAGAGCTGATTTAGAATCAACACAGAACAGAATTTGAAATATTGTTTTTGGAAAGTTTAAAAGGTAATTTAAAGCCAGGAGTATCGCTGTTAATTCTGCTGTAAATATCGATTTGTTAATTCCGATATAAAATGATTTCTCTACTCTTAAGTCTGGTATTAAGAATGCACAGCCTGTTTGTTTATCGATGCACGAACCGTCTGTGTATATTTTCAAATAATTTGAATAGTTCTTTTCAACATGGCATTTGATATAGCTTGCTAACATGTTTATGTTTTCATCTTTTTTCATATTGGGTTGTTCAATATCAAAATGTGCTTTATTAAGCTCCCATGGTGGTATAGGAGAAAATAACGGTCTAATGGATAGAGCATCGTTATCGATTGAAACTCCGGGAATCAGTAATACTTTTTGACGTGTACATTGCAAGTGTTTTTTGAGAAGCTACAGATTTTGCTCTTTTAGGAAAATCAATATCTGACCTCATTTTAATTTCAGATCTAATGTGCGTTTTATTAGTTGTACTCTTGATAACAAATTTACAACACGCTAACTCTCTGTATTCATCTAAGGGAAGCATCTGCGCTTCATAATACGTACGAGAAGATGATGCATGCACCGGAAGGCCAAGTGCTAATTTCAATGCCTTGCATTCAATACTTTCAAGCTTTTTCAATAGGTATTTGGGAGCGCTAAAGATTACTTCTTGGGCATATGTTATTTTCAACCTCATTAAAGATTTACATAGGGTTATCAATGTAATGATTTGAATATTTGATTTTTCCCGCCAATATTCTATCTTTATGATATTAATTGTGATAGGAATTATTTATATTAATTTTCCATCGCCTTTTGTTACTATTAAAATTATTGCAATAGATAGTATCCATTAAGTTCAATGTAATGACATCCTATTTAGTTCGTCACTGTATAGAGGTTTTATGCCCAATTAAAACAGCGAGTTTTTTTGAGTTATTATCCACATGAAAGATTATTCTGATATTGAACTATACCTTTTTAGATAAGTTTATCCAAATCATACATTAGCATGAGAAAAGCGATCTTACATGTCCTTGAGGGATTTCCATTGACAATTACTACGGGTGGAGTTTTTCCTTTTTAGTTGTATCCATCACCATGATTCGTACTGCATTTAACAAACTATTTTTAGATATTGTTTGTGCAATCATACATGTGGAAGAAGCGGAGTACCTGGCCTTGGGTGGTTCATTGACGAAGAGCATGGATGAGAGAGATGTATTCCTACGTTGAGAGAGTAACGATCTTTCGATAGCATTATGTCGCGATGTGTGTGGTGTGTGTGTGTGTGTGTGTGTGTGTGTGTGTGTGTGTGTGTGTGTGTGTGGTGTGTGTGTGCGTGTGTTAAGAGAGAGAGAGAGAGAGAGAGAGAGAGAGAGAGAGAGAGAGAAGAGTAAGAGAAGAAGATTACGGATGTTATGAATCGCGCGGATGTGTGATGTTGTGCTGAGTGTAGTGTGGTTTTTTGTTTGTAATGTGTGGTGTGTTGTGTGTTGTTGGCTTTGTTGTTTGAATGAATTGGTATGCTTGTATTAAGACAGTGAGAAGAGAGAATAGAGAGAGAGAGAGAGGAGAACATTTCTCGATATTTTCATAATGGAAGCTGCAAAATTACTGAATTGTTTTTATCGTGCCAAAAATCATCTCCCCCCCCCCCCCCCCCCCCCCCCCCCCCCCCCGCAATTTGTGCTGAATTTATTCTCTCTAAACACTGAAATTGATTTAATGTCAGCAGAATTTATTTTTCTCTTAATTAAATTAATCAAGTCAACAAAATTGGAGAAAAAAGTGTTCAGTTGACTGCTATTAGAATTTGACGCCTTTGTCTTAGTCAATTCATCGAAACAATGCACATCTGGTATGCTTATTGTCA
>CM065714.1:14444450-14449450 GCA_033310375.1 Conus canariensis | reverse complement strand
GGAAATGAGATGTTATCCCAGGGATACTAACCATCAATTATACAGCTCATATCAAAAGAAGAATCTAGGGGGTATGGAAATGAGGTGTTATTGCAAGCTATCAACCATTTAATATACAGCTCATATCACCAATGAGCAAGTGAATCAGTTCGTCAAGGGACACATCGGACCATATGAAGATCCACTGACCTCGATCAGTATAGTCAGGTAACATGATCCATTGGCTCTGCTGAAACAAGTCTCCATGGAACTGTTCAAGGACGGAGAAGGAGGGGAAGACAGACAAAACTGATGGACTGACAACATGCAGAATGTACAGGGAAACCGTTTGTGGAGATGGAAGCTTTGATAGAGAACCGACCGATCTGGAAGAACTTCGTGTACAGGTGTTCAGCAGCAACCAATGACTTCACAGAGTTAGAAAAGAAGAATTCGAAGAAGAATTCGAGTTAGAAGAAGAAGAAGAATTCGAAGAATTCGAAGAATTCGAGAGAAGAAGAAGAAGAATGAAGAAGAGGAATTCGAAGAAGAAGAAGAAGAAGAAAGAAGAAGAAGAAGAAGACGGCAGCAAGAACTAAAGCCTATGTCACACA
Organism: Conus canariensis; assembly: GCA_033310375.1. NCBI lineage: Eukaryota > Metazoa > Mollusca > Gastropoda > Neogastropoda > Conidae > Conus > Conus canariensis. The sequence continues at coordinate 14,448,857 of CM065714.1, read as the reverse complement.
AGGCGAGCCTCGCACATGTGATCGCTCTTTTGACTCTCCAGTGGTGTAGCCATCTGAGCAAGCAAACACAAGAGCAAGCAAGCGCCCAGTGTAATGGGACTGAACTTCTGTAACTTTTCAGGCAAGATAGCCACACAGCGATGATGATCATCCAATCGGAGTGAATACGAATATTGTGTGTTTGGTAGCAAATCACCTCGTCTGGGCATTGTTTTCAGTTGATTTTAGTCTTCTTTACAAAATCAGTGGCTGCTTAAACACAGGATTCATCTAAGCTTCCAGATGCTCTGTCAGACATGATTCAACTAGTATTTGAACACTCTCCACTGAAGTAAAGGCAATCAGAATGCTCTACGTAGATTTGAAAAAAAAACACAGTGTGAAAGGCCAGAGTGGCAAATGATTTTCGGTGCCGAGGTACCTGGCAAATTAATCTGCATTCTGCTATGTTGCCAACTCGCCTGGTGAGACCACAAAATGGCGAGGCGAGCGGAAGATATTACACTTGAGCGAGTGAATCGACTAATGTGACAAGGGCTTAATGGCAAAACATATAAAGGTCAGATTCATCCGGCGGACCACAGCGACGAAATCGGGGACTGACCAAAGCCATGTCCAAATGAACATATGGTCAATTCTAATTCTGGTCAGTCCATGGCCTGTCCAGTTCCAGTGAAAGAGTATCTTTATCTTTGTTTGTAAAAGAGCTAGTGTATCAATACTATTCAAATATGTGGGGTTTTTCATGTGTATCTGTGAAGAGCTTTCCACGTGGCTATAACACATATACTCTTTGACAATTTCTTTGTTGCTGCTATACCTTGTTGCATAAAGGTGAAATTCTGTGAGAAAACAGATACCATTTTTAATGGAAATGGTAAAAATGACGAGTTGTCTCTTGTGCTCTAATGGTATTTAGTGTAAGAACAATATTTGCATAATATCTTAATGAAGACAATCCATTTACACCATAATAAATAATACTTAACATGAGATTTTTCACAAATTCATCCATCTAAGCACGGGCAAAAATACGTGTAAACAAGACGTGACATTAATACCGGAATAGTAACACATTAAAGCGCTTGACCTTATGGGTTGATGATTCTTGATGGAAGAATAAAGAGGTGTCAGAATGGTGAGAGAGTGAGCGACTGAGCGAGCGAGCGAGCGAGCGAGCGAGAGAGAGAGAGAGAGAGAGAGAGAGAGAGGCAGGCAGACAGAGAGAGAGACAGAGAGAGAGAGACAGAGAGAGACAGTCAGAGAGACATAGACAAACAGACAGACAGACAGAGAGAATTTGACAGAGAGACAAACAGACGGAGGCACAGACAGAGACAGAAAGAGACATTCCAACAATCCAAACAGACAGTTACAGACAAAAATAATGGCATCGTGATAAGTCAAAGACAGACTGACATTTTCACGGGTGAGAGATTGAACACACGCAGATAACAACCTTCCGCGCGATGAAGAGACAAATGAAGCTTGAGGGAAGATTTATATCGCCCTCAGACAAAGTTAATAATAGACCCTGAAGAGCGCGCTGACACGACAACAGGGGATCTTTAATACAGCTCAGAAGACGTTAAAAGGGAACCAAACAGGAAGCGTTGACTACCTCAGAGGGGAATGTTTACCCCAGGTCCCAGACACACACTAGTGCTAACAATCAACCCAGAGACCTAGGCATTGACATTGACACTGGCTCAAGATTGATCAGTCTGGAGGATAAAAACAAAGTAAGCCATGCCTTCCTGATCTAAATTGTGCTCTGTCAATACATACCTATCTTCCAAACAGCTTCCCCAATGGATCCGTCACCACGACGAAGGCAATGTTATTGCAGGAATGTTTGATGGGTGTTGTACCTGGTTGTGCTCAATCAGTACCAGAAGTACTCAGGTCCTCAGTGGTGCTTGTTCTCTTATGATGGCTTCGTGCTCTGGTCTCCTATAATGGCCTGAAAATGTCTGGTCTCCTTCGATGGCCTGGCGATGAGCCGGTCTACTCTGATAATCATCTGGTCTTTTACTATGTCTATGGGATGGTCTAGTCTCCTGTCAAGACCCCAGAATGGTCTAGTCTCTTGTGACAGACTGATGATGATCTAGTCTCTTACGACTGCCTAATTATGACCTGGTCTTCTATGATAGTCTGAAGATAATCTGGTCTCCAATGATGGTCTGATGATAGTCTGGTCTCCTATGATGGTCTTATAATTATCTGGTCTCCTTTGATGGTCTGATGATTATCTGGTCTCCTGTGATGGTCTGATGGTAATCTGGTCGCCTGTGATGACCTCAAAATGGTCTGGTATACTGTGATGGCGTCAGGTTTGTTTGCTCTCCAGTGAAGACATGAGAATGGCTCCTATGATAGCATGGTGGTGATCAGTTCCTTACGAGGGCTTGATGACAATCTGGTCTCCAGTGATGGTCTGATGATTTTCTATTTCTTAATGAAAGGCTGGTAATAACTTGGTCTTCTGTGATGCCCTAACGATAATCTCGTCTTTTATGATTATTTGGTCTACTATGATGACCTGATGAGCATCTAGTTTCGTATGATGGTAGAATCGTGATAGTATGGTCACCAAAGATGACCTCACGATGGTCTGGCCTCCTATGATGGTCTGATGATGATTTAGTGGCCTGTGGTGACCTGCTTCTGTTCCGGCCTCCTGTGATGGCGTAGTGATCAACTGATTTCCTCTGATAACCTGTTGATAATCCAATCTTCTATAATAGCCTGATTATGATCCTATTTCCTATAGTGGCCTCAAAAGTGTTTGGGCTCTTATCCTATTATATTAAATATGTTTCCATTTTTGGGTTATTGTTTCATACTTTTTCCAAATTTTCTTTCCCTCCAAACATGTTCTCGCTTCTCAAAACATTAACACCTTTTTCAATACGTTCTCAATTTTGTAAAAACTTTCCAGCTTTTTAAAATTTTCCGTTTCCTAAAATGTCCTACTTTTCGACATAATTTTATTCTTTTCAATATGTTCGTATTGTATCTAACGTTTTCCACTACTTTTCATGGTATTTTCAAAACTGTTCCAACATTTGATAACATTTTCCCTTTTTGTTTCACAGTGTTCCTAGTTATCCTTGTTTTTCCTATATTTTCTTTCAAAACGTACTACTTTTCAAGAAGTCACGATTCAAACATTTCCCCTTGCATTTTTCTATGTGTTCAGGCCATTTCAGTTTTTCAGTACATTTCTACCTTTTATAAGATTTGTTTGCTTTTACAGTATGTACAACATCTGAGCATCATCCTAATTTCCAGTGCGTTCATATTGAATCCAACATCTTCTAACACATTGTTCCCACATTCACAAAACTTAAAATTTTCCCAATATCCCCTTGCGCCTTCTTTTAGATTTCACAAAGTTGCTGATTTTCCTTTGACTTTTTTTTTAAAAACATTCTTTTTTTTTTTCAGTATATTCCAACTTTTTCCTGTTGTTCCTATTTTTCCGTGAGTTTTCTGCTTTTCCATTCTTTTGGCAATCTACACTACAGGCCATTTTGTGGCACAGCATTTTGCACTTCATCCCCTCCCATCCCTCTGAAAAGAGCAACAAAACCTATTCCTACTTTTCTTCCCGCAAGAAATTCGCTCAGTTTGGCAGGATGACACATGTACTTGGAAAAAAAAGGTATCACTAAGTAGAGCTGGCTGAGTAGTAAAAAAGGTCTCCGGGACAAGTTTAAAGCTTCTGGAGCAGGAAGAAACAAACAAATATATAGACAGACAGTGCGTGAGACAGGAACAGAGGCGTTGCAGGAGACAGACAAGGAATGTTTCGCTAGAAGAACGGAGCAAAAGTCTCCATTACAAAAAATCCCGAAGCTCTGAGAACAGCGGATGGCCGAAATGCTACATGAAATATGCAAGCCCGTCCCACAAAATCTGATTTTGAAGACAACACTATGGCAACGTACATAATTTATTAACAACCCCAACATTGCGCGACAGGTCGGCCAAAAACAGATAGCCAAGAGCACTCACAGACACACTTCGAACTGGATTATGTGTCGCTCTCAGCTACCGTGAGACGAGGTGTTAAAATCATGGACAGAGTGTTGGGAGGTCGTTGGTTCGAGTTCGAACAGAAACATTCATTTTTGGGACTTTCCGACCAAAGCCGGTTCTTCTTCTCAAAGTTGTGTGCTATGGGTTTAAATTAGAAGGCTAAGACCACACAGTTCATTTCATTCACCTGATGGATACGTCCTTTAAGAGTGCTGACGCCGGAATATATTATGAAGGGAAGCATAGAGTGTTACACTGTGATGTGGTCTCAGACTGAAATGGTATTTCATAACAAAATCTTCACCATGCTTACCCTTTCTAATCATCATGAAATACTACAACATTCTATGGCCTTTCGTG
>CM065714.1:14419450-14424450 GCA_033310375.1 Conus canariensis | reverse complement strand
GAGAGAGAGAGAGAGAGAGAGAGAGAGGGGGGGGGGGTCCGATGTCAAAATAAGAACAAAAAAACTCTGCTGTGAAATTTGCATGTGAAAGGAAGGCTGCCTATGTTGTGTTTAAGCGCCAATGTCCATTTGATACTTTTACTTAGGAAGCTAACCCCACATTTTCCTGGTCTTATCCTCTCCTATCAAAAATTATATTTGATCCTTGTTTCTTGGTGTGTTTGGTGATCCGTCTGCTAGTAAAATTTAGAAAAGAAACACTGTATAGATTTTAACAACACGTACCACGGATATCAATGCAGCTTAAGAACAAACACTGAGCAAGTTTGTTCGGTGGTGCTACAGTGTTGTTATGGAGGCTTAAGTTATCTTCCTTGCCTATTGAATATTGTTTTTAGAAGTCGTGCCGCTTTCAAAGCTCCCCTATCCCAATTTCCTCACTTACAACTACATTTAGGTCAATGCTAAGATGGCGCAAAACAACAATGCACATAGAGGTATGAAAAATCAACATCATCATCATCATCATCAACAACAACAACAACAACAACAACAACAACAACAACAACAACAACAACAACGAAGCAACAAAATTCCTGGCGACAAGATCACCCACCGTAGACACTTTGACAAGAAAAAGGGACGGAGGAAGGTAAAGAGGAGTTCCATGCAGGAGGCACTGGCGCAGGGCAATGCCATCGCTAAAATTTGCAGATCTGAAAAGAACTGGTCCATCTTAATGTCAGCAGACCTTTAAAAAAGAAAGAAAGAAAAAAAAAGCAGGAGCGACAGTGCCAGGTTTCAGCATAGCAAAAGAGAACTTAAATGGTTTTATGATTTAGAATGTCCTGTTCGTGTGTTGGCGGGGATGCTGCATATGAGAGAGAGAGAGAGAGGAGAGAGAGAGAGAGAGAGAGAGAGAGAGAGAGAGAGAGAGAGAGAGAGAGAGAGGGTCTAGGGGAGGGCGTCAAGTGCTTAGCGGGATGTGCCACACGTATGTATTTCGTTCAGCAAAACATTGAAATCCTGTCTAATTGCTTGCGCATGGACACAAACATAGACAGACAGACAGACAGACACACACACACACACACACGCACACACACACACACATACACACACACACACACACACGCACGCACGCACGCACGCACGCACGCGCGCACACACCACACACACACACACACACACACACACACACACACACACACACACACACACACACACACACACACACACGATAGAAGGTGCGACACTGCAAAGGAAGGAACAGAATCTGTTCTGCGACAGAAAAGACTTTGCATGGCATATTCACCAAATAAGTTTATTTCTCCATTTCTTAGTTACTTTTTAGCACACACCGCTGTCAGACTGTAGTATCAATGTCGTATGTTAGACCACCTCTACCCCTCCACCCTTCAGAATACGCCCTCAGTCCCCTTCATCCATCCCTATTCTCTCTTGTTCAATGTTTCGCTGACCCTCGCACTTTGCCCAGTTAACTCTTTTCTCCTTTTCTTCATATCCCCTGTGCTCTATTATCTAATGCCTAATTTGTACACAGACCACAAGAATTCCGATAAAGCTATTCACCAATCAGAAGACACTGTTTCTTTATCGTGCCGAAAATAAAAACCCAGCTACGCGCAATTCGAAAAAAAACGTTCCTTTTTAACTTCAAGACATTGAAGACAACATCGACTTTTTTTTTTATACCGGAAGTGAATTGAATGTAAAAGAAAGGCAGCTGAAAGCTCGTTTTTATTGAAAGTGGAGTGAATTTAAACGGAAAACAGCTGAAGCCGACATTTGGGTTGTTTTACCTACGTTTCTTTCGTTCACCTTCTCTCTCTCTCTCTCTCTCTCTCTCTCTCTCTCTCTCTCTCTCTCTCTCTCTCTCTCTCTCTCTCTCTTCTCTGTTTACCCATCCACTCATCCACCTATCTGTTTATATGTATATGCGTAAGACGATCTATGTGATTCGTAGAAATCTAAACTTCCTGGGGACTGATAGCTGATAAATGTGCTATTTACCTTGTCATATGCAGCCCGCGATCATCATGTAATATGATATTTGCTTCAGGAACAATATTGGAGCTCGTGCAATTCATAAACAACAACAACAACAACAACAACAACAACACCAACAACAAAGCAATAACAACAACGGCAAGATAAAGAAAGAACAACTTGCTGTATGGTCTGTTTCCTATTGGCCGTGGAGCCAGTCTGTCCGATTAAAAAGCGGTCATACATTATGGATTGGAAGATGCCCATTGTCAGGAGCTTTTAAGACAGGAAAAAAGCACAGAATAGCTATTTCAACAGGACTTCTCAGAAAACAAAACAAAACAAAAACAAAAGTAACAAGCCAATCAATAAAAAAACAGCAAAAAAAAAAAAAAAAAAAAAAATCACAGAAACGTAGAAGATGAAGATGAAATCTTGACTGCAGGACTTGAAACAGGAGGAAAAAGGGTCAAACAGAAACATATTTCTCAATTTCTGCATGTAGTCACCTCACTTCGAACCCAATCAAGAAAGATGTAAAATCGCATGGCAAATAACCGACAACAAATATTACACCCTATTCCCCCACCCCCTCCCCCGCTTTTCATTCCCTCTTAAAAAGTCCAGCCTGCATTCTTACTCTATCAAACTTCTTGGTATTGGAACGAATTTTCCTTTTCTGTCTGACATTCATCACCTCTGTCATTGTTTCAAGCTTCAGGCGAAACGCTGCGCTCTCAATTCTACCACCCACCATTGAAGTGCTGATCTTAAGTGTACCTTACTGCTTGTCATCCTTCTAACCCCTCGCCCGGTTAATAAGCAGTCATACATCATGGATGGAAAGATGCCCATTGTCGAGTTGTCAGGACAAAACGAGACATAACTATCTGAACTGGATTTCTCAGAAAACAAAGACCAAACGCCAAAAGTAACAAAGCAGCTGATCAACAAAGAAACATAGAAACACATGTTCCAGTTTCCGATTGCAGTCATCCCACTTCTAAACCAATCAAGGAAGAAGCAAAATCACATGCCAACTAACCGAAAACAAATATAACTCCCTACCCCAACCTCTTTCTTTCTTTCAAAAAAAAAAAAGTCTGTCCTGCGTTCTTGTTCTGTCAAACTTCGACCTGGAACAAATTTGCCTGCCCTGTCCGACATTTCTCATCTCTGTCTTCGATCCATGCATCTGTCGAAATGCTTTGCTCTCAATCATAACAATATCTGCCATTGAAATGCGAGCCTTATGGGTACCCTACTGCTTGTCACCCTTCTACTTTCTCCCCCTCCCTCCCTCTTCTGTTCGTGTGTGTATGTGTGTGTGTAAGGGGGGTGGGGGTGGGGGATACTGGAGGGGCCACCAAAAGAAGTAACTTGCAATATGAAGGTTTGGGTGGGATAATACCCGAGTAGTTTCTGGATAATAATAATGATGATGATGATGATGATGATGATGATGATGATGATGATGATGATGATGATGATGATAGTAATAATGATAATAACAACAATGATAATAATGATAATAATATTGATTATAATACAACAACAACAACAACAGTAATGGCAATAATGATAACAATGATGACGACGACCACCACAACGATGATGACGATGATGATGAAGAAGAAGATGATGATAAGAATATAATCATAATGATGATGATGATCATGATGTGTGCGCGTTTTCTCTCTCTCTCTCTCTCTCTCTCTCTCTCTCTCTCTCTCACACACACACACACACTCACACACACACACACACACACACACACACACACACACACACACACACACACACACACACACACACACACTTACACACACTCACACACTTGTCATTTCATTAACAATATTTTAAACAGTTGTGAAGAGAGAGAGAGAGAGAGAGAGAGAGAGAGAGAGAGAGAGAGAGAAGAGAGAGAGAGAGAGAGAGAGAGAGAGAGAGAGAGAGAGAGAGAGAGACTGTGTGAGTGGTTCAGTGAACAATGGATCACAGAGAGAAGAACAGACGCTTAGGCAAGTGAGGAGTGCATAGAAAGGAGTGGCTGTGGAGCAGGGGGGCGGGGGTGGGTGGGTGGGGGGTGGGGGTGGGGGTATAGGGAAAGGCCACGGGAGAAAGGGAAGAAGTGGGCAGACACCCCTGATGTAGTATCCGTCATTGTTATAATCCAGAATTATAACCTTTGTCACAATCACGGATGAAACCATAGACTCTTTTTTGTCCCCTCACAGGATCATTTTCTCCTGTGGAGAGTGCATTATTCGTTGAATCTAGAATATCAATCATCATGCAACAGGTCGTAGTTTTTGTCAAGTTCAAACAAGCTCAAAGCTCGCACAGCAGCTTGAAGAGAAATAATATTCTTTCCCATTCCTTTCTATTGTCTCCGTTACGTTTGTGTTGATGATTCTTTCAACACAGAGGTATCAAATGGCAGATTTCTATCACAACCAGCGCCATCGTGTTATCGTAAAACAGCGTTCGTGTTACTAGTGATGGGCTCCTGGGCAAAAAACAACAACAACAACAACAAAAAAAAACGCCATTCCCAGACGTTTGTGAGATGACGGCCATGAAGAGATATTGGCTTTCCTCCATTCGACCAATGACCTTTCCTGGGTATTATGCTAATTGTCTTTGTGGTCCTTTTCTTGGTGGTCCAGTGGTTACAACATTTTGGTCCCAGTGTGAGAGTAGCAGGTTCAAATCTTGGTGGGTGAAGACAGAGCAGTGTCTCAATACTATTTCTTTCTCTAATAAAGCAGAAGCGGAAGTAGGTAAGTTATTAAGATTTTGAAATCACTGTCATAGTTTGGTGAGTGATGAAAGGAAGTGTGTGCTTGTGTTTTTGAGGGGTGGGGTGGGGGGGTGGGAGGCAACTAAAATAGTAAACATGTTCTAAGATGGATCATGTTTGGCGTGGGGATGGGTACAGCAAGAAATCTCTCCAACGAAACGATGTGATATGTATTGTGATCCATATA
>CM065714.1:14409450-14414450 GCA_033310375.1 Conus canariensis | reverse complement strand
GGTCAGTGAGAAAGAGAGGACTGAAAATAGGTGGATCAGAAAACTGGCGAATGTGTGGATGGGAATGTAGCATTTGTCAGTATTCACGTGTAATTCTAGTTGTCACTTTCTAATGCAAGTTTTCACTTCTTTTCTGGGTGGAATATACTTCTTGTGTTGGGGAAAGGCAACCTTGTTCTGTGAGAAGGGCAAAGCTGTGCTGTGGGAAATTCATACTTGTTCTGTGGGAAAGGTATAGTCGTTTCATGGGAAAGGACATAGGCATTCTGTGGGGAGGACAAATTGGTTTTGTACGAGGGCCAAAATTCCTCAGTCGGAAGGGTAAAATCGCTTTGTGGGAAGACAGTGGTGTTTGGCAGGAAGAGCAGAAAGGGAAGAGAAAATTGTTCTGCGGGGGAAAGAGCTGGGTTGTCACTTGGGAAAGACAGATTTGTTCTTTGGGAAAGGAACAGTTAATGCAAAGGACAAAGCTAATCTGCAGCACAAAATGGTAATATTCTTTTGTAGGAGGACAATATTTTTTTTTGTTCAAGGGGCAAAGTTCTTCTGTAGGAAGGGTAACGTTGCTTTGTGGGATGGGCAGAGTTGTTCTGAGAGGATGGTAAAAGTATTCTTTGGGAAGGGCAAAGTTTTGTTCTGTGGGAATCGTCAAGTTATTCTTTTAGGAAGGGCACATGTGGTTTTTGGGAAGGGCCAAAAAGTTCTCTGTAAACTGAAAAGGTCTTCCATTTGAAGGGATACATTTTGAGGAAAGGGCAAATTTTGCTTCTGGTCATGTTGTCCTGCTCATGGATACATGACTTCTTTTGGCACAGCTCTTACTAACATCTGAGTATTTCCTGTGCAGTTCTCTGTCTCTTCTGTCTGTCTGTCTGTCTGTCTGTCTGTCTGTCTGTCTGTCTGTCTCTCTCTCTCTCTCTCTCTCTCTCTCTCTCTCTCTCTCTCCTATAACCCATTCCATCTCTCACCCTGTCTGATTACCGTTCTTATCTACTGAAGGTCTAGACAACCAACAGTGTAGCAACCATCCAACAAGACTGTCAGTTATCAGACAGACGTGACAGTAAACCTCCATTACAGACCGTTAATGAGGCGTATCAACACAGACGTCCTGTGGTCCTTAAACCCTTGGCCCTCGCCTGGGTCCAGCGCTAACTCACAGTATGGAAGATCGGCGGTCTGATTACACGCTCCTCTTCCACTGCCTTCAGCTGGAAGGGCTCACTGGCCATCAACATTGCATTTCCCGTGCCCATTGCACGTTTCATTCCTTTTTTTTCTCCATGCCAGCGAAACGTGAGGTCCTATCCATTTGAATGACTTTGCTGTCTTGCTGTTTCTGTGTCAGTTTGCTTGTTTGTTTGTTTGTTTGTTTCTCTCTCTCTCTCTCTCTCTCTCTCTCTCTCTCTCTCTCTCTACTCTTGATAATACTTAGATATTAAAGTAATGGCCCGCATGTGCTCACTTATGTATTTACAATTTTGCTTCAGATTCTGTCTTGTCTTGACTGTATGAGATTCTTTCCTCACTTAACCCAGAAACTGATTGTGTGTATTATATAAAAATCTCCTGTACATGTAGGCTGGGGCCTGTGGTAAAATATTCCAGAATTCAGATCTCTCTCTCTCTCTCTCTCTCTCTCTCTCTCTCTCTCTCTCTCTCTCCCCCCCCCCCCCCCCCCCGCTCTCTCCTAGCACTCCTCCCCATCTATCTCCTTCGAAGTGCACCCAGCCAACAACATACCTACGACTGCTGACAACGATGACCACCAGCGAAGCCAGCACATTAACGGTCATTAACGGGTCAGTTCTAATTACTCGTTGTGGATTAGGCTGTGTGCCCAGCAGCTGTAGAAGCGTAGGGAGGCCCGCTGAGCTGATTGTTAATAAAGACAGTGACCATTTCCTCCTCAGCTTCCTGGGGTCATTTGATAGAAGGAAAAGTGCGGAGAGAGAGAAGGGGCGGGAGTGAGTCTGATCAATGCGAGAGAAGAAAAGACAACTCTGGAGAGAGAGAGAGAGAGAGAGAGAGAGAGAGAGAGAGAGAGAGAGAGAGAGAGAGAGAGAGAGAGAGAGAGGTCTGATGTCAATGTAAGAAAAGAAAAAAAAAACTCTGTTGGCGAACTTTGGTTGTGAAATGAAGGCTGTCTATGTTGGGTATAAACGCCACGGTGTTACATTTTAAGCACAAAAAAAAATTTCCTCTCCAGGCCTGAGTTTAAAAAGATTATTTGTATGCTTCTTTTATTTTTTTTTTACTTAGTGAGCTAAGCCTAGCCTTTCTCGGTTTTATCCTCTGCTACCAGCAGTTGTTTTAATCCGCGTCTGCTGGCCTGTTTCTTGGTCTCTCTGTGGGTAAACTTACAAAACGAAATACTGAACAGATTTTATGGAAACGTGACGGAAATATCGAATGTAGCCCAAGAACAAACACTGCCTAAACTTGTTTGTTCGGTGGTGTTTCTGTCTACCTGTGAGGTAGATGCCTTTACCTTGGAGTATATACATGCAACAGTTTTGTTATGGATGCTAAAGTTATCTTCCTTGCCTATTAAATATTGTTTGTAGTAGTCGTGCTACATTCAAAGCTCTCAAATCCCGACTTCTCCACTTTCAACTACATTTAGGTCAAGGTTGTGATAGTGAAAGCGCAACAATGCACAGGGAGACATGAAAACAACAACAACAACATCATCAACAACAACAAAGCAACAACACTGTTGGCGATAAGATCACTCGCCATAGACACTTGGACAGGGCAAAGGGATGGAGGGAGGTAGAGAGGGGTTTAGTGCAGTTGACAAATAATAATTGGCGCATGGCGTTGCCATCGTTAAAATTTCCAGGTCTGAAAATAACTGTCCATTCCAATGTCAGCAGACCTAAAAAGAAGCAGGAGTGACAGTGCCAGGTTTCAGCATGGCAAAGGGAACTGTGATAGCTTTTATGCATAAAAATGTTCTGTTGGTGTGAAGGTTGGAATGCTGCATAAGAGAGAGAGAGAGAGAGAGAGAGAGAGAGAGAGAGAGAGAGAGAGAGAGAGAGAGAGAGAGAGAGAGAGAGAGTGACTATAATGGAATACGTCACATGTACGTGAATTTCATTCGCGCGCACGCCACACACACACACACACACACACACACACACACACACACACACACACACACACACACCACACACACACACACACACACGCATATCAATCTTCCGGCTGGGCCCTCAGTCCCTTCATTCATCCCTATTCTCTCTTGCTCAATGTTTCGCTGACCCTCGCAGTCTGCCCAGTTAACTCTCTTTTCTCCTTTTCGTCACAACCCCTGTGCTCTATCATCTAATGCCTAGTTTGTATACAGAGAACGAGAATTCCGATAAAGCTATTCACCAATCAGAAGACACTGTTTTTTATGGTGCTGGAAAAGAAAACAGAACTCTGCGCGATTAGAAAAGATGTTCCTTTTTAACCTCAAGACTTTGAAGACAACATCGATTTTTTTTTTTTAAACCGAACTTGAATTGAATTTAAGCAGAAGGCAGCTGGAATCTTGTTTTTATTGAAAGTGGAGTGAATCCAAACGGAAAACAGCTGAATCCGACATTAGGGTTGTTTTCACTTCGTGTCTGTTCATTCCACCTTCTCTCCTCTCTCTCTCTCTCTCTCTCTCTCTCTCTCTCTCTCTCTCTCTGTCTGTCTGTCTGTCTGTCTGTCTGTCTTCTCTCTCTCTCTCTCTCTTCTGTCTTCTTCTTCTCTCTCTCTCTCTCTCTCTGGGAGCTGGTGACCTGAAGAACTAAAAATTTGTTCTTGTTCTTGTTCTCTCTCTCTCTCTCTCTCTCTCTCTCTCTCTCTCTCTCTCTCTCTCTCTCTCTCTCTCTGTTTTGTTTAGCCATCCATTCATCTACCTATCTGTTTATATGTATGTACGTAAGACGATCTGTGTGATTCGCAGAAATCTAAACTTGCTGGGAACTAGTACCTCATAGATTCGCTAGTTACCTGGTCATCTGCGACCCACGTCATTACATAATCTGATCTGTGCTTCAGGGACAATACCGCAGCCCGTACAACTCATTAACAACAACAATAACAACAAGACAAACAAAAAGACCACCAAAATTCACTTTCTGTATGGGACCTGTTTCCTATTGGCCGTAAATTCGGTCTGTCCTGGTTAAGAGGTAGTCATACATTATGGATGGAGAGATGCCTATTATCGAGTTGTTAGGACAGAAACAAGGAGCTATCTGAACTGGATTTCTCAGAAAACAAAGACCAAACACCCAAAGTAACAAACCAGCTGATCAAGAAAGAGACATAGAAACATATGCTTCAATTTCCGTTTGCAGTGACCCCATTTCTAAACCAATCAAGAAAGAAGCAAAATCACAGGGCAACTAACCGCAAATGAATATCTACCCTACCCGGCTCTCTTTTCCTCTTTCCAAAAAATGTCTACCCTGCGTTCTCATTCTGTCAAACACCTTCGACTTGGAACGAACTTTCCTGCCCTGTCCGTCATTCGTCATCTCTATCTTCGATCCATGCATCTGTCGAATGCTCTATTCTCAATTGTAACAACGCCTGCCATTGAAATGCTAGCCTTACTGGTACCTTACTGCTTGTCATCCTGATACCTCCTTATCCCCCTTCCTCTTTTGTTCATGATGTGTGTGTGTGTGTGTGTGTGTGTGTGTGTGTGTGTGTGTGTGTGTGTGTGTGTGTGTGTGTGTGTGTGTGTGTGTGTGTGTGAAGGGGGAGGAGGCTCTGGAGAGGCCACCAAATAAAATACACCGACAACATGAAGTTTTAGCTGGGGTAATACCCGTGTAGTTTCTGCATTTTATAATGATAACACCACCACCACCACACCACCACCACCACCAACAACAACACCAACAACAATAATATAATAACAACAATAACAACAATAATAGTAATAATGATGTATGATGTGATGATGATGATGATGATGAGATGTGATGATAACATAATAATAATAATTATAA
>CM065714.1:14401950-14404450 GCA_033310375.1 Conus canariensis | reverse complement strand
TTGGGGTGGAGGACGGATAGTAAAAGTGGAGGTTGAGGGGAGGGATAAAATCGCAAAACAGTCCATATTCGTGAGGCACTTGTAAAAAGATGACCATGTTCCATATGAATTTGCTTCCTTCCTGCTGAACGAGTATTTTCAGACCACGTCTTCCCGTTGAAACACTATTCACCTCTCTCTGTTCCATTCATCTCTCTCTCTCTCTCTCTCTCTCTCTCTCTCTCTCTCTCTCTCTCTCTCTCTCTCCCAATCATCATTATAATCATTATCATCATTATCACTATCTCTCCTTCTGTCTATCTGTCTATCTGTCTGTCTGCCTGCCTGTCTGTCTGTCTGTCTGTCTCGCTCTCTCTCTCTGGAACTTACTGTTTTCCTTCCTCGTTCCCCCCCCCCTCTCTCTCTCTCCCTCACTTTCTTTCTCTCTGTCTCTGTTCTCCCCCTTTCCTCCCTTCTTCCCTCCCTCACTCCCCGCTCACTCTCCTCTTTGCACCCGACTGCATTTTCCATCATCGTTAAAGCACTTGTTTTCTTTTGGAAACGGCAAAGCATTGCAGAAGCAAAACCAAACTACTTCACTTCACTGCATAAACCTACGCAAACACTCCAAGACAGCCACCCCATCCCCCATCCTACCCACTGCTTATTTCCCCGTGTCTCCGCGGCCACCACCCAACGCATTCAACTCCCTACATTTCTCACCCTCTCCCTTTATCAAGCAGCATGTTTGAAGTCGTTTCATTGAACATACACGCATCATCACACAGATGTCGTGAGGTGTTCAATGACCGCAGCGGCCCCGGGTACACCTCACGTGGGATGGGATGGACTCCCTTGGATGAACACAGCCAGCCTAGATGCCCGTCAGATAATGGCTGCATGGAAAACGTTCACGACTGACCCATAAACCTTTCTAATGGTCGCTTACACTCTTTTCTGGGGATCAGAGGGCCTTAGGGTGGCACTGAGGTTGTGGGATAAATCATGATTCACATCCATCATGGAGGTCTAGTCAATGATTTAAAAGTGGTAAGAGTGAGAGGGTAGGTCACGAACAGCATAAATGTGAAGTGGATTGTTTTTTGCCTAAGGGTTATTCAGTGATATTGAGTTCTGTGTCTGGTTTACTTCATTGTAACTATGTTTGTTTAGTTTGCTGTGACGATGTTGCCCATTGCGGCAAGACTGGAGTGCTTTGAGTGGGATGGAGAAAGTGGAGAGAAGGGTTGTGAGGACAGGTGGAGTGGGTACTTCAGATAGGGAAGGGGGCTGGGAGAGCATCCTGCTTTCTAATTTATCAATCGCAGCACAGTGTTAGGCGATGTGAAGTTTTAAACTTGGCACATTTCAGGGAAAATGTTGCCAATGACAACAAATATTTTCAACACACACACACACACACACACACACAACACACACACACACACACACACATACGCGCGCGCACGCACGCACGCACGCACGCACGCACGCACGCACGCACGCACGCACGCAGAGTAGAATTGAGTGTTGGAGGACAAAGAGAGGATTGAAAATAGGAGGGTCAGAAAACTGGTGCATGCATGGTTGGGAGCGTTACATTTGTCAGTTTTCGTATGTACTTCTTGTTGTCAATTTCTAATGCAAGTTTTCCTTTTTTCTGGATAGAGTATTCTTCTTCCGTTGGAGAGATAACATTCTTCTGTAAGAAGGACAAAGATGTTCTGTGGGAAAGGCACAGTCGTTTCATGGGAAAGGATGTAGCCATTCTGTGTGGAGGACTCACTTGTTCTGCAGAGGGCCAAAGTTCCACTGTGGGAAAGGTAAAATCGGTTTGCAGGAAAAGCAGTGCTGTTTAACAGAGTGCAAAGAAAGGAGTGGCTGTGGAGCAGAAAGTTTAGGGAAGGGTGACAGAAGGAAGGGAGAAGCAGGCAGATGCCCCTGACACAATATCCTTCATTGATAATATCCATAATCATGCCCTCTGTCCCAATCACAGATGAAACCAAAGACTCTTTTTCCTTATACCATCCTTTTCTTTAGTGGATCATGAATTATTTGGTATTTCTAGAATATCGATCATCGCACAACAGGTCGCAAGTTTTGTCCAGTTCAAACAAGCTCAAAGCAGGCACAGCAGCTTGAATGAGAAATAGCTTTCTCATCCGTTGCTATCGTTTCCGCAACGTTTGTGTTGATGATTCTTTCAACACAAATGTATCAAATGGCAGATTTACATCACTACCAGCGCCATTGAGTTATCACAAAGAGCAGCGTTCAAGTTACTAGTGACGGGCTCCTGGGCTGAAATATAGCATACCCAGACATTCATAAGATGACGTCCATATAGAAATATTCACTGTCCTCCATTCGAACAATGATATTTCCAGGATAAGATGCTGGCTGCCAAGGTGACCCTCTGGTTAGAGCATTTGGGTCCCAATCTGAGAGTCACAAGTTTGACCCCTGTTACATGAAGGGGGCTGGTGTCATATATTTTCGACCTTACAAATCTGGCAAT
>CM065714.1:14384450-14389450 GCA_033310375.1 Conus canariensis | reverse complement strand
AAGTTGCTTCAACATATCAAGATGTTTGGGTCCATAGTCACTATTTACAACATGAACCCCTACCGCCGTGGAGACCAATGTATTATTTGGCACAACGTGGACGGACTTCAAACAGATTTTAGTTATATGTTTATGCCTCACGACTGACAGGTTTTGGACAAGAAAGCCTGGAAAAGAGAAAGATGATTTGTTTGGGTGACACAGCTACAAAGATCGTCGCTATGAAAAGCCATGTTCCTCTCGTAAACGAAGCTATTTATTTATTTATTTGTGTGTTTGTTTATTTGGGAAGGAGGAAGGGTAAAATGCAACGGAGAAGGGGAAATTTAGAAAGAGAGGGGGTTAGTTACTGCCAAGGACATAGACAAACACAGTACAGGACAAGACACTTATCTTCTCATATTCTCTAAATGATCGTGCCTGAATATGAGAAGATAAATGGTTTCTCGTTCTTAGTTTTCACTGTCCTAAATGTTAGTTAGAAAACACCTTCGGGTGTTTCTTTTTCTTCTAGTTGTTTTTGCCTCAAGAAGACCCAAGAGGTCGAAATACGTTGTGTCTTGTCCTGTACTTTGTTTGTCTGTGTCTTTGGCGGTAACTAACCCCCTCTCTTTCTAAATTTTGCTTCATTTTTCGCCCTCAGTCACTCCGTTTTGAAACTTAATTTTTTTTAAGGGAAAAACGGCGACCAAGGTGAGACAGTGAAAAATTCTGATGACTCCAGAGAAAAGGTTTTTTTTTTTTTTTCTTTTTTTCTTTTTAATAATTATTTTAGCGCAAACGGAACAAAAAAAACAAAAAAATAGCGCAATACAATAAGAACACATTGCCTTTCTGACATTAAAGTTAGCATTTTCACATCGGAAAATGAGCTGGATTTCACCACGAAATAAACTGAAATAGAAACTAGATCGTTCAGACCGTGTATCTGTGTTCTATCTATGTCTTTTTACTCTCATGCATCGTGTCCTTTGAAGAATCTGCAGAGCAGCCTTCAGTTCGCCGCCCCAATATTTTCATGAAGTTAACGGTGAAGAAAAAGAGGGCATCTCATTTATTTACAAATATTAATATGTTTGTCGGGGTGCGTACTTCGCCACATTCTATAAACGTTTGTTTTTATTTGTTTTTTTCCCCCGTTAGTTGGAAGAATCGTTGGTAGTCACATGTCAGCTGAGAAAGGCTGGTGAAGGGGAAGGAAAGAGACGTTGCCTCGGAGTATTTAGTTCTTTTTCCTGCGATAATACTTACCGATTTTATGCGGAAGCACTAATTATCCCCGATTGAAAACATGAAATTGCTTACATTGTGAAAATAGTAATCGTTACTTTTGAAATGATTGAGCTACCATACGGCACACTAGAGATGGTGATGTACTGCCCGCAACTTTGCTATTCAAAGGTAGGTAACTCTCTTCTTATGTCTGACAGGTAAGATACCGTCATTAGCATGTACTGAATTGAAATCGTGTTATTCAAGAAGCAATGTTAATTCCTATCTTTTGGTACCGCACGCACGCACGCACGCACGCACGCACGCACGCACGCACGCACGCACGCACGCACCACACACACACACACACACACACACACACACACACACCCTCTTCCCACTGCCTTCTCACTGCCCTCTCTCTTCTCAATCTCTCCCTCCATTTCCCATGTCAAAATAAATTCGGAAAATTCTCCGAATGGACTTTCTGACATTCCCCAAGAAAGAAGAAGAAGAAGAAGAAGAAGAAGAAGAAGAAGAAGAAGAAGAAAAGAACAACAACAACAACAACAACAACAAGACGAGAAGAAGAAGGAGAGCAACAACAACAACAATAACAACAACAACAATGACAACAATAACAACAACAACAGCAGCAACAACCACAACTACAACGACGACGACAACAACAACGACGACGACCAGGTTGACTTCGACGAGACAACACAACACAAACATCAGCAACAACAAAAGCAGCAGCAACAAGAAAAATAAAATAAACATGAAGTGTCCAGCGACACGTCACAGACAGTGCCACAACAGCCTTTGCGACTTAGCTAGAACCCTCTGGAACCCTTTGGAACCCTCTGCACACAGACAGAGATCGAAAGCGATCGGTTCACGGCAGGGCTCTGCATTGTCACAGCACGTCAGCGGCCACGGTCCTGTAAAGAATGTCGTGGGCCCCAACACGGAAACTTCATTTGGCTATGAACATTCCCCCCGCCCACCGCAACATCCCACGCACATGGTCTGATGCATGCATCATGGTGCCAGTGATATAGAACTTGTAGATCAGTCAGTTTAGATGATGCAGGTGAGTGTACAGTAGTTTAAATGGAAAGGTCGAAGCCACGAAGGGATTAACAGTGCATGTACGCAACAGGGAGAGAGAGTGAGGGAAGGTGAGACAGAGAGACAGAGAGAGAGAGAGAGAGAGAGAGAGAGAGAGAGAGAGAGAGACCAAACGACCGACCAGCAGACTGACAGACAGACAGACAGAGAGAGAGAGAGAGAGAGAGAGAGAGAGAGAGAGACAGACAGACAGACAGACAGACAGACAGACAGACAAAGAGATAGCGAGTGAAAAAATGTATGTAATAATATATATATATATATATATATATTATTATATATGATATAATTATATATAGAGATAGATAGACACACACACACACACACACACACACACACACACACACACACACACACACACACAAATATTATATATATATATATATATATATATATATATATATTGGTGTGTGTGTGTGTGTGTGTGTGTGTGTGTGTTTTCCCCCACTACTTAATTGTTCAGATATATATATATATATATATATATATATATATATTCAATTATATAAACAAAGCTTACTTCATTATAGTTCTTAGATTGAAGAAATAGGGGAGATCAGCATCATATCTGCAGTGGTAGATAATTCTGCCTAACTAACAGTATGTGCTTGAGTGGGTGAATGAGGAAAATAAATACAATAAATGCTTTCAAAATGAACCTTCAGCAAGCTTATAGTCTCCAAGGGGAGACAATCTCCAATGAGGAGGAAACTCACTAACTATAACTCCTGGTCAGATACCGATATTTCGAAACCTGATTTTTCTCTCATAGTGACCGCGAAAGTGGTAATTTGACTCCTCTGCATTCGGTTTTAAGAAGAATGCTATCCCAGAAAAAGTGGTGGTGCAATACCGTAGTATGTTTGTTGAGTATTCAAAAAACAAACCAAAGTGCACCTAAGAGGTTTGTTTTTGTTGGCCCGCCATTCACCACACCAAGCACATACTGTATAGTTAGGCAGAATTATCATACCATGCAGAAATCAATGCTGATACTCCCCTATTTCTTCAATCTAAGACATAAGAGCAAGCTTTGTTTATAATTGAATATTTCTTGCAGTCATTGCAACACCAAGCTGCTCTGTAAGTTGCTGGAATGGTGCTCGGTACTTATCCTTGGAATTTATTAATTTATTGTGTATATATATATATATATAATATATATATATATATATATATATATATATATATATATTCAATTATAAACAAAGCTTGCTCTTATGTCTTAGATTGAAGAAATAGGGATGATAAGCATACATATCTGCAATGGTAGATCATTCTACCTAACTAACAGTATGTGCTTGAGTGGGTGAATGGGTAAAAATAAAATAAATGCTTCTCACAATGAACCTTCAGCAAGCTTATAGTCTCCAAGAGGGAGACAGTCTCCAATGGGGAGGAAACCCACTAACATATAACTCCTGGTCACCAGTATATATATATATATATATATATATATATATATATATATATATATATATATATATTACATACATATGAAAGAGAGAGAGAGAGAGAGAGAGAGAGAGGGGAGGGAGGGAGGGAGGGAGGGAAGGAGGGAAGGAGGGAGAGACAGACAGACAGACAAACAGACTGAGACAGAGAGAGCTGGGGGGGGGGGGGGGGGAAGTAGGAAATGGGGACTAACCAGCAGACAGACGGACAGAGATATAGTGGCCCCTTGTAATGAATCGACTTGCACTCTGTCAACTTCAACGTATACCAGCCACTCATTTCTTGCTATTATCGAAACGAAGGAAGTGTGAAACGCCGATACGACGCCCACGTTAGAGCCCACACTTAAACCAATTGATTCAACCGCTTACGAGACTCATACATCACGGCTGTCAGCGCCTCTTATACCTCCTCAACCTGCAATGATCAAAACTCTGCCGGTGGGATTTTTTTTTTTTGAATATGAGCAAAACCATGTCGTTAGGTCCAGACATTCTATCCAGTTAATTCTCGCCTGTAATAAAGATTATTTAAAAAAAAAAAAAAAAAAAAAAAGGAAGAAAGAAAGAAAACCACCAATTTTAGCCAGTGAAATCTCTCACTAGTCCAATTCTGAATAAACTCTATCAAAAATCGTTTTTTTACGTCAGTGAAATCACTTTTTTTTCTTTTTCTGTCTCTGTGTGTTTTGTTTTTCTGTCTGTTTGTCCGTGTTTCTATTTGTGTTTTATGTCTGTCTGTCTGTCTGTCTGTCTCCTTGTTTCTTTTTCTATTTTCTGCCTGTCTTTCTGTCTGTCGGTCGCTCTGTCTGTCTGTCTCTCTCTGTCGGTCGGTCGGTCTCTCTATCTGTGTCATTGTCTGTCTCTGTCTGTCTGTCAATCTGTCTGTCGGTCTGTCGGCCTGCCTGTCTGTCTGTCCGTCTGTCTGTCTGTCTCCTTGCCTCTGTCTCTCTATCTGTCTCCCGCTCTCTTATTGACATTAACGCTCATAAAAGGACAAGAGAGAGAGAGAGAGAGAGAGAGAGAGAGACAGACAGACAGAGAGAGAGAGAGAGAGAGAGAGAGAGAGAGAGCTAGAGAGAGAGAGTCGCAGCAAATGGACAGACAGACAGGCAGACAGACAGACAGACAGACAGATAGACAGACAGACTGACAGACAGACAGACAGACCGTGTATTCAGTAATGAAGCAGATTGCAGC
>CM065714.1:14366950-14379450 GCA_033310375.1 Conus canariensis | reverse complement strand
TCTCTGTCTCTCTCTGTCTCGTCTCTCTCTGTCTCCTCTGTCTCTCTCTTGTCTCTGTCTCTGTCTCTCTCTCTTCTCTCTGAGAGAGAGAGAGACAGAGAGAGAGAGAGAGAGACAGAGACAGAGACAGAGACAGAGAGAGACGCTTCAGACACGTTTTTATTGACAATGGCCTATATAGCCTTTAAGTCCAGGGGGTGTATAATAATATTTTCAGCGCCGAAAAGAAGTATATAATGCCAAGAAACATAAATTGTAACGGATTACGTAAATGTTAATGATGAGGCTCGACGCCATGTAGAAGAAAAAGAAAATAAAGACGTGCTTTTTCGTCACTCAAAAATGAATAAGTAGTTGTCTTTTTTATTTTTTAGTAGCAATATGATCATAAACACAAGTACCTCACTCAGGCACACACACACACACACACACACACACACACACACACACACACACACACACACACACACACACACACACACACACACACACACACACAGAGAGAGAGAGAGAGAGAGAGAGAGAGAGAGAGAGAGAGAGAGTGAGCGAGTGTAGGAAATGGCAAGGGGCGCAAAGACGACGATCACAGGCACCGTCATTTTATAACTAACAAAATGTTCTTCTTCAGACTCGGCTGAACAATTGTCACCAGACACTATCTCAAGGGCATAGCTGCCTTTATAGGACTGATACAGAAGAAACAACTTATTTCGAGCGATGAAAAGGGGATTGTTAACTGGTGATGACTACGTATGAGACTACTGTTAACTGGTCATGACTACGAATGAAAACTACAATTTAATATGTATGAGACTTATAGGAAAGAAACACAAGAATTTATTTGATACCATAAAAAAGTCTTTGGGAAGGACTCTGAAGACTGAAAGGGACTTCAGCGTGGCAGAAAACAAACTAAAACACGTAGAAACATGAGGACAAAATGAAAAGTAACTCTTATTTATTTCACTGCTCAATAACAACAAGTGCCAAAAGCATTTCAAAAACATGTGTTCTTCAGACATCCAAATTGTAAGCAAATGCCCGAAACAATATTCCCCCGAAGGCTGTCAGTAGGAGAATGGCAGTCTAGTAAGAGAAAAGTGGAGAAAGAAATTACGACAGTTCAGAAACAAAAAGCAGAAGCAGAGAGAGAGAGAGAGAGAGAGAGAGAGAGAGAGAGAGAGAGAGAGAGAGAGAGAGAGAGAGAGAAGACAGACAGACAGACAGACAGACAAAGACAGACGACAGACAGACAGACAGACAGACACAAAGACAGAGACAGACAGACAGAGACAGACACAAGGAGAGACAAGACAGAACAGACAGACACAGACAGATAGATAGAGACAGAAACAGACAGACAGAGAAGACAGAGAGAGAAGTAGGGGCAGAGCGGTAAAGGGGAGGGGGAGGGAGTGGGATGTTTGTTCTGGATCTCTTCTACCACAATCAAAATATTGCCAAGTGCTGGAGTGAGACATCTATGTGAAATGTTAATAACGCATATATGTAAGAAAGTAATCTGTATGATGAAAGGTCAGAACATATACAACGCTGTACATGTCAGTCAGTTCAGCCGTACCTCAACATTTTCTTTCTTTTGTCGACAATCAGAATCGAAAGCTTACTCTTTCTGATTCTCCTTCTTCAATTTTATGGAAACGAGATTCATAGCATGGGCGTGGTACCGGAGTTTGCAACAATCATCGTAAACGGTTACAATCAAAAACAATCGGAAACAGCCGATAGGATATGTTTGTTAGAATAGTTTATTTTAGATGCAAACTGAACTCATTATTTGTTGTTTATTTTTGAAATTGAGTCTTGATCTCATACAAGACGACTCTTGAATGACCACGATTTTCAAAATTGTGGGCTCAATAATGTGCCTGTATTTTAACTTTAGATATAACATAGATTGACAACATCTGGACAATTTCAGGTTCCATTGATGAGACTAAGCAAGTTCAGATTATGCTATTTGTCAGTGGCCAGTCTGCTAATTTTGTAAGATAACGGATAAAGCTTGTCATTTAGTGATTTGGATGGTGCAAAATGTAATATCACGTCAGTAAGTACATGTGTTTGGTGCGTATTTAGTCATGTTGATCTGAACTGCACTCATGGAGGATGTTGATATGGAGTATATATCAATCGTTTATTTCATTTTTGACGTACAGGACGTTTTGGTGTCTTTCTTAATATCAATAAGCACAGCGCACCGTAGGATGCATGAAAACAAAAATCAAAACACAAAGAGAACAGTACAACTGATAACTTTCAGATCAACTAACGCCCCCTAAGACCAGTCTGTGATCTCTATGACTATGCTGGAATCTTTCTCATGAAGATGATATCTGCCTGGTCTGTCGCCGAGTACGAGTTCCGAAGAGGAATGTGAATGGCAGTCGTCGTTGTATTTGTCTTAGAGGCAAATATTACTGTATAGACATCTGCCGTAACAGTCAAAACGGCATTGTGAAATTCGTGTGACTATGGCTACTGACAAGTGCCAGTTACCGTCTGGTGGTACAGATCTACAGGGGTGGATCAATTTGACTAGAAGAGGACTTAGATGCTCCCGCGTTTTGCGACGCATGAAGCAGTCAAGGCGCTCCACTGTGCACGGTCCTAAGCCAGTCTGCTGATGTCACTCCATCCTCTGTCAACGAGTCTGAGGTCTCTCTCCACTGTCTGTCGCCAGCTCATCCTGGGTCGTCCTCTTTTTCTCTGGCCTGCTGGGGTCCATTTAATGGCCTGGTTTGCAGGTCTTGAAGAGGGTAATCTTAAGACCTGACCCAGCCGGTGGAGGCGCCGTCTGCAGACGAAGAGGGGAAGAGTGGTTTAATTTAATTGTGGTCTAGATGGGTTTACAGGATGGGGCTGCTATTCTTGATTACCAGATTAATAACACATGCAACAAAGATGCGCTGAAGAGGAGGTGCAGGTGAAAGAGTAGAGTGGGTGAGTCCCATTTGTTCCGTGTACATTTTGCACTATGTTTGCTGAAGAATTTTCCATATGACTGTGCTTTGGTTTTGTTCTGGCTTCTCCTCCTCCTCCTCCTCCTCCTCCTCCTCCTCCTCCTCCTCCTTCTTCTTCTTCTTCTTCTTCTTCTTCTTCTTTCTTCTTCTTCTTCTTCTTCTTCTTCTTCTTTAACCACCAAGGGCAGTTTGAGGCTCTTTCAGTTCATCAAATGTATTTCACTTTGCTTTCGATCAGTTTCAAAGCAATGTGATGCAGGCGGAAACTGGAACACATTTGAAAGATATAATTATTATTACTCTGCTGGACAGAAGGGACAAACAAATTAAAAGACAAAACACGACACGTTTTGGCCTCTTTGGGCTTCTTCAGACAAAATAAATAACATTAAGGCCAATGAAAACGAAGAACGAGCAATTATTTATCTTCTCAAAAGGGGCGAGAAACGGACGTTGAATTTGTTTGTTTTCGATGTTGGTGTTGTGTTCTGTGTTGAACACGCTCTATTGAAATGTAAATGCGTGAAGTTCAGTTGAGTTCTACATGTATTCAAATATGTCAATTAGATAAACCCACTTCATTTGGAAGCTGTAATTTTATTGATTTATTCGTTTATTTATTTACTTACTTATTTATCTATATCATTCATTTATTCCTGTTTTGAGAACTTACTTTGCATTTTTGCAATTCCGATTTTTGATAATGTCCTGTATTTCTTCGGTGCCATGGAAATGATTATAATACTGCTGAAACTGAGAAACGGAAAAAAAATCCAAATCATCGATGCTAATGGCCTGCGGAGTAAAACAAAAACCACCTATACGCTGGTACACCCATCTTGTTATTCATCCCTAAGTATAGGGCCAGCAGGGTGTATCAAACATAGGGCGGACCCCTATCAGACAAGTAATGACACCGTCTGACGAGGTTGATAGAGAAGGAAAAATGGCAGCATGTGACTTAATGTCAATTTCCCGCCAATCTCCCCTACAACAACAGCTTTCCTCCTACTTCCTTGCCCTCGCTCTCCAAAACCCTTCTTCCTCTTCCATCGGCTTCACACACCCTCTCCCCCCCCCTCTCTCTCTCTCTCTCTCTCTTTCGTACTTTGTATGCTGATGTGTCTTTCGTGTATTGTTTGGGTAAAAGGTAATGAAAAGCATATTGTGTACTCATTTTCACCTCCCATTAAAGATAAAGCCAATCGTTTGTTCGTTCACTTGTACGCTCTCTCTCTCTCTCTCTCCTCTCTCTCTCTCTCTCTCTCTCTTCTCTCATTTAAGCACTCCCGCATAGTACAGAATATTTATAAGAGCAACAGCTGCATTTGTAAAAGATCTCTAAAGAAAACACGGCAGAAACCAAAGTGAACATGAATAGTTGTCTTGGAAACTCTTTGCGCAGAAAGATCAAACGGTTTTTGGCAGAAATACCTAAGTATTACCTCCCCCCCCTCCTCCTTGCTTCCCTCTTAGCTCAGTTGAACCCGCAACTGTTGAAGCTGAAAGATAAAGTCAGGTTGAAGGGAAAAGTAATGCAGAGGCATTCGTCTTGCACGCGACGAAGCTACGTCGCTATTTAGTACACTTGCGCTATTCGGCTTTATATTATGTTTGCTTGGCTTCTTTCTTTTCTAAATCCTTTCTTTTATGATTTACTCTTCATACTTCCCTCTGCATTCCCTGATTCATGTCTTTGTTCTGTTATGGTTCTTGGCTTTCTTTCTTTTCTCTCCCCCCCCCCCCTTTTTTTTTTTCATGTTTCATCCTGGTCGCTCATTTTACAGCCAAAGAATGGCCCGTTCCGCCACAGCCTCAGCACCGGCAATCCACAGTGAAGAGTCAATGTCATGAGGCAACCCACCAGATGAGATACTGCGCTGCTGCCGAGTAACTTCTGTGGTGTTCAGAGGTGCCCGTTCTGTCCAACTTCAACGCGGTGTCGGCCCTGGTACGGCCCTTTGCGGTGGGCTGGGCTATAAGCAACATCACCATTACCATTACCGCTCTGATCCAACATACCACCTACTAAGCCGTTACTGACGACAAGATTGGATGAGTCGCGAGGCCTGCGTGGGTGAGCTCTTCCCCCGGAGGGCACCACCACGAATTTCCCGATACCAATGACCCCGACAGAACCAAACCAGGGGCGTAGGAAATCGAAAGTGAAACATTGTCTTTTTCGCTGAATAAACGAGTTTTAGAAGGAAACAAGTTAAAAGCCAACAATTCTTCTGCCATTTGGACAACACTCTCTTGAATATCTATACTGAGCAAAATATTGGGATGTAGGAAGGAAGAAGAAAATTGAAATGAAAACAAGGGCGTGGAAATTAAATATTGAACACTTCATATGGGACCAACCGTTTTGAAATGAGATTTATTTATATCGCCCGTCCAGCGTCAGATGTTGTCTGTGGCGGGGACTCATCAGTGAAAACCTATCTTTCTCATTTCCTAGCTTCAATAGCAGAAAAAAAATCATTTAAAATGACGGGGGCCAGAATAGCTCAGTTGGTAGAGCGCCGGACTCGTGATCCTGGGGTTGCGGGTTCGAATTTCGGTACAGGGGGATTTTTTCCCTCGGAGTTAACATTGGTTCTGACTCCATTCCCCATACAGTCCTTCGAATGAGACTATAAACCGAGGTTCCGTGTGTGAACGCACGCACAACATCTTGCACACTCGTAAAATCCCATCACCAACTTTCGGAAGAGAAGGCCAGTTTGGCCGTTGGTATGGATGACACGTTACACATAGCATGCACCTTCCCCGAAGATGGAGTATGGCTGCCTTAATGGCGGGATAATAAACGGTCATACACACAAAACTCCACTGCCTATCTATGCAGGCAGTGTCCGCAGGAGTATCAGCCTGTGTACGCAGAAAGAAAGAAATTTAAAATGGCTATCCTGTCGATGGACACAAAGTGACACAGACCCCAGAGGTATAGTCCATGGATTCTGATGATGGGTACTTTGCTTCGTAGCTTTGAAAAGCTAACATTCTCATGGCTTCTTTACCTGGAAAAAAACCATACCTGTTTATATTCACCTGGGTAGTATGCATTGGTTGCTAGAACTGAAGCAGACGGTAACGTTTTACTGAAAACATGCCGTTTGTCCTCGTATTGTTAGAGGGTGTACACGGAGGTTTTGCCCCGCATTTAACCAGCCAAAATACAAACACAGCTATGACTTTAAATTGACGCTCATTTTTTACAAGACACCAAATCGCACCAGTGAATTTTCTCACATTTCTTTAGCCGTCACCAATAATTATTCCAATACAAGCATACTTGTCAAACATTGACCTGCCTGTTTTACAAAGAGTATCCATTGGGCAGACAGATAGACAGACAGACAAACGGACGGAGAGAGAGAGAGAGAGAGAGAGAGAGAGAGAGAGAGAGAGAGAGAGAGAGAGTCAGACACAGACAGACAGACATATAGTGAGAGAGAGAGAGGGGGGGAGAGAGAGAGAGAGAGAGAGAGAGAGAGAGAGAGAGAGAGAGAGAGAGACAGAGAGAGACAGAGACAGAGAGAGAGAGACAGAGAGAGACAGAGACAGAGAGAGAGACAGAGACAAAATAGAGAGACAGACAGACAGACAGACAGACTAATTGTCTGATAAAACAGACAAACCATTAGATAGTGGAATCGAACTTCAGGCCAAACGGAACGACTTGCACCGATTCCAGACACGATCCGTTCAAAGGCAGCCACCGTATTATCTCATCCATCCATCCAAACCAGGGCTGTCTGCGGACGAATGTGACACTCCATTGGCATCATTCACTGACCAATTCCATCATCCTCCGACCCCAGGGCACCAAGACAAGAAACAAGAGATCACACCCGGTGGCCATGTGCCGTGTCCGAGCCGCTTGGACAGGAGCACTGAGGCTTGGGAAATGAGTCTGAGGACACTATTTCAAAGAACATGCCAAAAGAGCTAACAGAGGAGACGAGATGGTACCGCGATTGACTGGAGGTTTAGAGAGGTAACCTTACATTGCAGGATGTGTTTGGATGTGCTGTATTGTACGCAGGGCAATGCGTGTTGTCTGGTTTTCTCTGCGTGATAAGTTCAGGTCCAGGGGACTATTTGATGTGGTATTTTTATGCTCTGTTCAATACGATATAGTCTGCACACTAGGTAATGTTTTGTTCCCTCGTGCTCTGTTTCTTGTGTTGTGTTTTGTCTGCTGAGTAATATAGCTTTTCGTGCTGTGTTACTTGTCTTGTGTTTTGTACATCAAGTGATCTCTTAATGTGTTGCGTTTTCGTTGTCTGTGTTGTGTTTTGAGCGGTACTGTTTTCGTTCATGACTTATTTAATACGGTGTGTAATGTGTCTGACTTGTGCACTCTTTAATGTGCAGTGATCTATTGTCTTCGTAAAAGAGTTTTGGTCATTCTTCCGTTCAAAAAGAGCATTGCCAAAGTGACTTTTGTTCTGTACCTATAACGCTTCAAAGCAGGCATACTGTATACAGTCTTTTCACACCCGCAAGTCATTGTAGACATCGTATTAAAGTAAGGCCCCCTCCCCCCTCCCCGCTAGAATATTATCATTAAAACAGTCAGTTTCTAACTGAGGGGACTGCAGGCAGAAATTGAAACAAATTTTAAAGAGACATTTTCATTAATCTGCCACACGAAAGGGACAAACACTTACAAGACAAAACACGACCCGTTTCGACCTCTTAGGTCTTCTTCAGGCAAGATAAACACCATTCAGGACAATGAAAACGAAGAGCAAACAATCACTTATCTTCTCAAATTGGACGCAAGATGGACGTCCAACAGATTGATTATAGTTTCTCTCATAGAAAAAAAAAAAAAAAAAAAGAAAAAAAGAGAGAAGGGGTGAATTTGTGGGCAGTGGGTGGTGGATGGAAGGGGGGGGGGCTGATAATTTTAATGAAGTAAAGGGTTAGATAGAAGGATGGATAAAAGATAAATATTTGAAGTGATGTAAAGTTTGATTTAAACATTTAGGCTACCAAATGAACTGTTTTAATGGATAAACGGAACTTAACAAGAGAAACAACTGACTGGAATCTAAACAAGCAAACAAGCAGAACAAAAGTCAACAAAAATCCCAACACTCCTAATGTCTGTAAACGGCACACTTTCGTGTAAGAAAGCCTTGGTTAACTCACAGTCAAATAGAAGACACTGAATGGTAACATCACTCAGGTAATGTCTCAAACCCAACGCTCGCTAGAAAACGCCCTTTCCGTGCTTGATCTAAGTTAGTGCACCATCACAACTTCATCCCCGCTTTATCGACAGGCCAATAAAAGTCTTCAAAAGAACATGCATAAAAGCATAGTAAACAACGGCTTCAGTGCTCCGTGCTATAACTAGCACACGGTCTGTCGATGTGGAACAAAACAAGAGCAATCAATGCCGGAGACACAAATAAGACAGACAGCGGGTAAACTGAAACGGCAAAATTGACTTCGATCGAGGAATGAAGAGGAAGGAAGAGGAAGGAAGGAAGAGGAGGAGGAGGAGGAGGAGGAGGAGGGGGGTGGGGTGGGGGTGGGGGATGCAGCAATGTGTCGTCAGCTGCCTGCTGGTTGCGCAATGACTGATAGTCTGGCACAATGTCACGGGGTGAACGTGCGGATCACGACAGACATGACGGGGAAAGTTTGCAGGAAACCGATGTACATCAATCAGACATTCAACGATGATGAGCCAGGTTTCCACGACTGGGTCAGACTTCACTCGACGGCAGAATCGACTCTCTGGAATAAGCTGGGAGAGAGAGAGAGAGAGAGAGAGAGAGAGAGAGAGAGAGAGAGAGAGAGAGAGAGAGAGAGAGAGAGAGAGAGAGACAGACAGACAGACAGACAGACAGACAGACAGACAGACAGATCTCTCTCTGATCAATCCAACATCTGCATAAGGATTAATTCCTGGTCAGTGGCAGCTATAATGTCTACAGATGCGATACTTCTCTTCAGTATGCCTGATGAAGTCACGGCATTACCCGTCCATCAGTCTGACTCAGACTTGTTATTCCACTGGAAGAACAGACAAATACCTATATTACTCCAGTACATGGATCCTTCCCCTTTACAGTCTCGTGAAAGTAAGTTGAAGAGCTGTGATACGACGCAAACTGTAACAATGTACCAGTCTGGAAGAACACGTAGTAGTTACATTGTGTCGTGGTCATGGCTGCTTTTTTTTTTAGTGTTGTATGTAGGAGCAATGAGACAATTGTTATATTTTTCGTCGTGGTTGCAGCTTTTCTGCTGCTTTATTAATGGATAGCTGCTAACCCCAAATGGAAAATTGAGGCTTTATTTTGTTGTTGTTGTCGTTGTTGTTGTTGTTGTTGTTGTTGTCGTTGTTGTTGTTGTTGCTTTGGTGAATAATGCATTATGCTATTTCTATCTATGTAAACACTTCAGCGGTACTAAAATGTACACTGACATTTTGTAGTCTGGTTGGATAATATGAAACTAGGATGTGGTAGACGTATGTTCCTTAAGAATGATCATCTGTGATCATTTTTGTTTTGTTTTGCTTTGTTTTTTCCTCGCGACTGTTGATGCTGTTATCATTTTCGGTCAACTGACTGTCCACCCCAACTGATACTGCCCCTGCTCCCATTCCAACCGCCCACTTCACCCCCCCCCCCCCCCACACACACACTCTTTTTTTTGCTCTTATAGAATGAAGACTGTTATTACTGGACCCGCTGGTGTTGAAATGTGCGTGTGGTTTAGATCGGAATTTCTGTGTAACATTTTCTGTCTAGACGACTACATTGTTACATTTTATATTGTTTAAAAGCTGCAGTGACAGACACGCACGGATGCACCGGGATTTGGCTTGAGTCATGCGTAGCAAGGCGGAGGCCTGGTGTGTTAAATCTAGCATTTTACACCCCTCTTCGCAGAGACTCTCTGCAAACACAGCGCAGAACATTTAACCACTTCGTTTTTGTTGACTGAATTTTCGGCTTCATCTTTACATCTTACGACTTTATTTCGTAGACTTCTTGGCGAAAAGGTTGAGCAGGTTGATGAATGAAATGTTTTAGAGGGAGTTGCCTTTGCTCTGTCGTATGCTTTGCCATGGTTTATGGACAATATTGACGTCGATACATGGCTTTAGTAGACTTTTCTGCGGTTCCTGTTGCCCGCTTCTTCTCAGGTTTGCGTACATGTCTCTTTACAGTCTGGTCAATTTTTCTTTCTATTTCTGCAGAAGCAGGGTACCTTCTTTGGTTTCGTCTCGTTTTTCAAAACAGCATTGATAATCAGTCACGTTGTTCTTGTTGAACATGCCACAAACTAAGCTAACCAAGTGACCTGCCAATATTCTGTCACTTTGTTTGAGGAAGTCAGCCTCTTTCCTTCCGTTCCTGTGGGAGTTGAATGGCCGGATGCTACATGCCAGACGCCATTTTTTTTGTCCTATATTGAACAGTGTATATATGTCTGACATCGATTGCCGCTGGAAGAAAAAGTAAAGTAACGCTTTTTTTTCCCAAAGAAAAACAACGCCTTGCTGCCCTGAGAGATGATGGTCTGAAGACTGCTGTGATGAAGTCTGAAGTCTGAAGACGCGCCCATTCCGCCTACTGGGGCATTTGACAATGGAATCAAAAAACTTCGTGTGGGACACATTTGATGAGAGAAATAACAATTACTTCACTGGCGAAGAAACACAGGTCGCAATGCTCGCCACACCCAAACTGGCTAACAAAAACAACAACAAACAAACACGACAGATACTGCGACTGGAAATGAATTAACAAGGCTAATACTCCATAGCATAATGGCCCGAAGGTTAGTGAATGATTAGAGGTTCAACATTTCCGGGGTACGACATTTTCCAAGGCGGGGCCCATCCCTCTCTATCCGCCACCTAAACCTTCCGTGACCTGCATCAGGTACTCATTTACTGCTGGATGGACAGAAAAGGTTTCAGTCCGTGACGATCCAACCCAGTGAGTGGTTCAAACCCACAGGAAAACGCTGTAACGTTTACACTACGGGCTCCGCTATTGACGATGGATTTTTCGATTCAACGCCTATCTTGCGCTGAAGTGGATGAAGATAAATGATTGCTCGTTCATATCATTTTCGTTGTTCTGATTGTTTTGTTTCTTACCTGAAGAAGACCTGAGGTCGAAACGCGTCGTCTTTTGTCTTGTGATTCGTTTGTCCATTTTTATCTTATTTTATTTTATTTTTTTGCGGTTCGCTAACATTGATATTTGAAATTTGTTTAGATTTCTGCCTGCAGTCGCTCACTTTGCAACTAGATGGATTTTTCGTCAAATCGAAACCTGGTGAGAGACTTTGGGGCTTTAAGTGTTGCGACTTGGAGCACGAAGACTGTGCCGACATCTGCCACATGATACTTTTTGTTTGTTTCTCTGTTTAAAGTAGTAGTCGTGTACCTACCTTTGGTTTACTCATAGATTTGATTCGTATATTGATTCGAAAGTCAGTGGAATTGATCAAATTAGTCATAAACCCATGCTCTTTTCTCCGTTTTCATTGCCCTGAATGTTGTTTATCTTGCCTGAAGGAGACCTATGAGATCGAAAGGCGTCGTGTTTTTTCTTGTCATTTGTTTGTCCCCTTTGTCAGGCGCATTATTCATAATTTTTCTTTCAAAACGTGTTTCAATTTCCGCCTGCAGTCACCTCACTTTGAAACCTTCAAGCACTTCAAGCAGAATTGGACAGAAAACGTGAGAGCGATGTTTGATAAACGTTTGCCTGCAAACCACATTATTTTCAGACAGAAGTGCTCGCATACACACGCACGTCTGCACGCACACCTACTCTCTGTCTCTATCTCTCTGTCTCTTTCTCTGTCTCTGTCTCTGTCTCTCTCTCTCTCTCTCTCTCTCTCTCTCTCTCTCTCTCTCTCTCTCTCTCTTCCTCGATTTTGAGAAAGCTTTTGATTCCAATAACAGACACCTATTCTGGCCTATACTCTTGAGAAATGACATAAAAGGCAAAATGTTTCGTTGTATTCATAGCATGTATACTAATGTTAAAACCAGAATTAGATGTGGTTCCATGCTTACAGATTACATTAACTGCACACGTGGAGTAAAACAAGGGGATGTGTGCAGTCCCGTTTTGTTTTCCTTGTTTATAAACGAATTAGCATTAGAAGTTATTAGGGAAGGGAAACACGAGGCTATTTTTTCGTCAGACTATTTTGAACTGTTTATATTGCTTTTGGCTGATGATGTTGTGTTGCTGTCTGAAACTGTTATCGGTCTTCAAACACAGTTGAATAATCTGTATAAAGCAGCTTCAGCTCTCCAGCTAAAAGTAAATATGGACAAAGTAATATTATTGTGTTCAGAAAAGGGGGGTATTTAGGAGCCAGAGAAAGATGGATGTATGCAGGAGCTGTGATGCCTGTTGTTAATGTATACAAATACCTAGGAATTTGTTTTTCAACAAGATTGAGTTTTGTTATAGCATGTCCTAATTTAAGTAGTAGAGCTAAAAACGCTTT
>CM065714.1:14359450-14361950 GCA_033310375.1 Conus canariensis | reverse complement strand
GAACGTTATCCATTGGCATGATGTACACTCTGGTATTGTGCAAGATGTTCCCTTACACTCTCACATCCACATTCACAGACACCTTAAAATCATCAGCACCACCACCACCACCACCACCACCACCACACACACACACACACACACACACACACACACACACACACACACACACACACACACACACACACACACACACACACCAATATATATATATATATAGACCACTCAGACTGTTCCATATCTTTTGATCTCCCTTGCATCCTTGAATGGATCCTCAAGCATAGGCTCAAAGATTGTCCCCTGTATCTTATACTGTTTGAATAACGCTTTTAGTTTTTCAGTAACTTTTTTCCTCTCCACACTTTCGTTTTGTTCCATTTACTATCTTTTGCTGGCTGCTTTGAGGGTGCTGTTGGATTCTTTTTTGAACCCTTGGTGATGAGAACACCACAGAATTATGGACTGTGGTGTGGCTCTATTTGACACCAAGAGCACAGACACAACCAGCCGTGTCTCCCTGATGAGTTCGATCCAGCGGACGAAAGGCCTAGGAGCAGGCAATATAAATAGATGTGCCTTCGAGAGGGGTTATGATGGTTCCCTCAGGCAGCTAGTGAAGGGTTTCTCATCTTTATAATACATTCCCCATTTTCTTCATCTTCAATATTTTTTTTCCCTAAAAGTTTAAATCTTTGCCAAGGCATTACTATAACGACTGACGAATTGTTAGCCTGCACTTGTTTTCCCCCACTACTTAATTGTTCAGCATTATATATATATATATATATATATATATATATATATACAAACGTATATATACAATAAACTAATAAATTCCAAGGATAAGTACCGAGCACCATTCCAGCAACTTACAGAGCAGCTTAGTGTTGCAATGACTGCAAGAAATATTCAATTATAAACAAAGCTTGCTCTTATGTCTTAGATTGAAGTCAAATTACCACTTTCCGCGGTCACTGAGGAGAAACATCAGGTTTCGAAATATCGGTATCTGACCAGGAGTTATATGTTAGTGGCTTTCCTCCCCATTGGAGATTGTCTCCTTCTTGGAGACTATAAGCTTGCTGAAGGCTCACTTTGAGAAGCATTTATTTTATTTTTCCCCATTCACCCACTCAAGCACATACTGTTAGTTAGGCAGAATGATCTACCACTGCAGATATGAATGCTTATTTCCCCCTATTTCTTCAATCTAAGAATTGAATACAACGTTATATATATATATATATATATATATATATATATATATATATACAATTATAAACAAAGCTTGCTCTTATGTCTTAGATTAAAGAAATAGGGGGAGATAAGCATTCATATCTGCAGTGGTAGATAATTCTGCCTAACTAACAGTATGTGCTTGAATGGGTGAATGGAGAATGATAAATGCTTCTCAAAATGAGCCTTCAGCAAGCTTATAGTCTCCAAGGGGGAGACAATCTCCAATGGGGAGGAAACTCACTAACATATTACTCCTGGTCAGATACCGATATTTCGAAACCTGATTGTTTCTCCTCAGTGACCGCAGAAAGTGGTAACTTGACTCCTCTGCCTTTTCAAGCACATACTTGAATGGGCACATATTGTTAGTTAGGCAGAATTATCTACCACTGCAGATATGAATGCTTATCTCCCCCTATTTCTTCAGTCTAAGACATAAGAGCAAGCTTTGTTTATAATTGAATATTTCTTGCAGTCATTGCAACACCAAGCTGCTCTGTAAGTTGCTGGAATGGTGCTCGGTACTTATCCTTAGAATTTATTAGTTTATTGTAATTTAGTCCCTTGCGGATTCATTCCAAGAACTGGCCCTCAGCACTTGTGTCTTAAGAGGTTATCTTTTTATCTTTTCTACTTTTCACAAGAAAATGTAGCTTGTTTTGCTCTTTCATGATTTTCTTTGCTTCTTAGGTGGCACCTTTGGTTGGTTTGTTGAAAACTCAGCAAACATACTACAGTATTGCACACCAGCCTTTTTCTGGGATAGCATTCTTCTTAGAACCGAAAAGGCAGAGGAGTCAAGTTACCAGTTTTCGCAGTCACTAAGGAAAAACAATCAGGTTTCGAAATACCGGTATCTGACCAGGAGTAATGTGTTAGTGAGTTTCCTCCCCATTGGAGATTATCTCCCCCTTGGAGACTATAAGCTTGCTGAAGGCTCATTTTGAGAAGCATTTATCATTCCCCATTCACATAGTTAGGCAGAATTATCTACCACTGCAGATATGAATGCTTATCTCCCCCTACTTCTTCAATCTAAGACATGAGAGCAAGCATTGTTTATAATCGCATATTTCTTGCAGTCATTGCAACACCAAGCTGCTCAGTAACTTGCTGGAATGGTGCTCGGTACTTATCCTTGGAATTTATTAGTTTATTGTTTGTATGTATGTATATATACATATATATATATATATATATATATATATGTGTGTGTGTGTGTGTGTGTGTGTGTGCGCGCGCGTGTGTGTGTGTATCCTAG
>CM065714.1:14349450-14351950 GCA_033310375.1 Conus canariensis | reverse complement strand
TTCATCTGTTGTAAAAGTAGCATAATTGTGGCGATAAATATACTTTTTTTGTAAAAAAAAAAAAATCCTACAGTAGTTACAATACTTTTCAGAATTTCTATAGGCATGGCAATACGTTTCAAAAGTGCCCCAAAAGTCAATATCTTTACTACAACTTTGACATTTTGTTGTACAAATACTACAACAATTACAATGTATTGTAAAAGTGTAACAATGTCTTTGACAATACTGCGGTGATGGCTATCCGCTGGTAAAGTAGTGTGTCATGAAACTTCCGCAGTGATGGCAGTGCGTCATAGAAGTGTTACAATGACGGCAATTTATTGTAAAACTACTTACAATTGTGGCAATAGTTTGTACTACTATATGTGGTAAATGTACTACATCAAAACCATATCCTCTAAAAATAATCACAATGGTGTCACTTTGTTACAAAAGTACTACACTGATTATTTTATATACATGTGTTGTAAAAATACTATGCTGATAGTTATATATTGTACAAGTTTTACTACGATGGTCTTGTGTTTTAAAAGTACTATGACGATGGCCATTTGTTGTAAAAGTGCTATAGCGATGGTCAGTTGTAAAAGCACTACAATGATGGCTATGTGTTGCGATAAGCTTATATCTATGGCCATGCGTTGTAAAACTGCTATAGCTATGGCAAACATTTGTGAAGTAAAATAGAAATGGCCATGTGGTGCAAAACATACTACAGTGATAACTGTGCTGTTAAAATACTAATTTTTTGGTCATGTGTCGTTAATGGATCACAGCGATAGCGATGTAAAAGCACTGTACTATAGTGATGACTGTGTATTGTAAATTACAGCGATGACAACGCGGTGTAAAAGTTCTAGAGCATGTGAAAGCATGTTCTGAAATTATCACAGGCAAGACAGTGTGTTGTAAACGAACCACAGCAGTGGCAATGTACTGTGTTGCAAAAGAATGACAACAATGGCAATATATTGTGCTGCAAAAGAACTACAACAATGACAATGTTGGCAATGTTGACAGAGGTGGCAATGCGTTGTAAAAGGATTACAGTGAGAATCAAGTGTTGTGAAAGTGCTATAGTGATTGCAATTTTTTGTACAAGTACGACAGTGAGCATCATGTTTGTAAAAGTACTACAGTGAGCATCATGTGTTGTTAAAGTTCTACAGTGAGCATCATGTGTTGTAAAAGTACTACAGTGAGCATCGTGTGTTGTAAACGTTCTACAGTGAGCATCATGTGTTGTAAAAGTTCTACAGTGAGCACCATGTGTTGTCAAAGTACCACAATGAGCACCATATGTTGTCAAAGTACTACAGTGAACATCATGTGTTGTAAAAGTACTACGGTGGGCATTATGTGTTGTCAAAGTACCACAATGAGCACCATATGTTGTCAAAGTACTACAGTGAACATCATGTGTTGTAAAAGTACTACGGTGGGCATCATGTGTTGTCAAAGTACTGCAATGAGCACCATATGTTGTCAAAGTACTACAGTGAACATCATGTATTGTAAAAGTACTACAGTGAACACCATGTGCTATCAAAGTACTACAATGAACATCATGTGTTGTCAAAGTACTACAGTGAACACCATGTGCTGTCAAAGTACTACAATGAGTATCATGTGTTGTCAAAGTACTACAGTGAGCATCATGTGCTGTCAAAGTACTACAGTGAACACCATGTGTTGTCAAAGTATTACAGTGAACATCATGTGTTTTCAAAGTACCACAGTGAACACCATGTGCTGTCAAAGTACTACAATGAGCAGCATGTGTTGTCAAAGTACTACAGTGAACATCATGTGTTGTCAAAGTACTACAGTGAACAGCATGTGTTGTAAAAGTACTACGATGGGCATCATGTGTTGTCAAAGTTCTACAGTGAACAGCACGAGTTGTAAATGTTCTACAGTGAACAGCATGTGTTGTAATCGTACTACAGTGAACAACATGTATTGTCAAAGTACTACAGTGAACGGCATGTGTTGTTAATGTACTACAGAGAGCATAATATGTTGAAAAACTACCAAAGTGATGGCAATTGGTTGCAATAGTACTATGGTAATAACATCGTGTTGAATAAAAAATGTTTGCTAATAATTGGTTGTAAAAGTGCTATACGGGTTAGTGTTGTTGTAAAAGTACCACCGTGAACAAACATTGTTGTAAAAGTACGAAAGTGAGCATCATGGGTTGTAAAAGTACTATAGTCAAATCAATGTGTTGTGAAAATACTTAAGTGATAGCAGTCTGTTGTAAAAGTGCCATAGCAATGACTATGTGTCGTAAAAGTACTATAATGATAACAATGTGTTGTGAAATTACTTTAGTGACAGCAATTTGTCGTATAAGTGCTACAGTGAACACCATATGTTGGCAAAGTACTATGGTGATGACAATGTGTTGTAAAAGTAGTGCAACAACGGTTTGTGTTGCGACAGTAGTTGATTAATGGTCATATATAAAGAAAGTGCTTTAGTGAAAGCAACA
>CM065714.1:14329450-14339450 GCA_033310375.1 Conus canariensis | reverse complement strand
CTCTCTCTCTCTCTCTCTCTCTCTCTCTCTCTGTATGTGTGGTGTGTGTGTGTGTGGGGTGTGTGTGTGTGTGTGTGTGTCCGTGTGCGTGTAAGAGAGTGAGGAGAGAGAGAGAGAGAGAGAGAGAGAGACAGACAGACAGACAGACAGACAGATAGACAGACAAACAGACAGACAGAGACAGAGACAGAGACAGACAGATTTTGTTTTTGAATGCAGTATATACAGTTTACGCAGATCTATTCCTTATTTTAAAGTTATTTATTCATTAAATGTTCTATCTATTTCTGTGTCGATTTCTTTTCTTTTTTTTGTAATTCCTGTATTCTACTTACCAATCGAGAAATCAACAGGTTCCTTTACGTTTGTTCCTTCTTCTTAACTTGATGGTTAGTTGGCTGCAAATGTGACGTTCACTCATTTCTGTCTGTGTACTGTAACCCGTAACTACCGAATAGGTAGCCGCACACCGTCCTGGGAGATGTCTCTGTTTTAAGGCGATTCTTGGCGAAGTTATTGGCCA
Organism: Conus canariensis; assembly: GCA_033310375.1. Classification (NCBI taxonomy): domain Eukaryota; kingdom Metazoa; phylum Mollusca; class Gastropoda; order Neogastropoda; family Conidae; genus Conus; species Conus canariensis. Next base: position 14,338,927 of record CM065714.1, on the reverse strand, counting down.
GGGAGGGAATAATGTAGTGACTGACGAAGCGTCAAGACGAAAATATTCGGAGCACAAAGCGTCATTGTTGTAGGTTTGTGTTTTGTTGGGTGAAACACAATTTACATCTTGGCTGGAATATCAGACCTCCAAGATGTACCATCACTGTACTCCAGTGGATTTCTTCCCACTGTGGAATCACTGAGAATGAGGAGGCTGAGGCTGCGTCCAAGGCAGGCACCAACAAGGGGCAGTTCAGTCACCTAGTGACCTACATAGAGACCAAAGCTATCATCCATAACCAATACCAAAACTAGTGGAAGAGAAGGCTGAGTGCAGACAGTGGTGGTGATCTAATCCAGCAGCTCCAGAGATACCAGCAAACGATCCTGTGAGAACTGGCCGCTCCCGACTGCTGACCCACCTCAGAGAGATTAAGATTGCCCACCCAGACGAATGTCCGTGTGGAACTGGATCTCAGACCCCAGAACATACCCTCCAACACTGTCCAGCCCGTGAAGTTCTACAGTGTCAAACCTGGCCAGAGGGAGCAGATTGCAATTGCAGCTTTGTGGCACCCATCAAGACCTCGAGAAGACTGTGGGATTCATCGTGGCGATAGGATTGAAGATCTGACGCAACCAAAAACAATCGACCGCAGAGAAGAAGAAGAAGAAGACGTAGAATTTTCAACAATCTGTCAATCAGTGACCTTTCGTGACTCCCTTTAGAAACTAGGACGACAATGTACAGGTATACATATACGGACAGCTGGATAGACCAGCGTTTTAGCAATGCTTCTCTGGTCCACCGCCACCACTACCCCAACTGTCTAACCCACCCCCGCCTCCCCTTTCCACTTCTGGCTCTATCGATATCAAAAGTATAATCCAATCTCAAGGGGATGGAGTAATGCTGTGAGTGCATTCCACGTAAAGGAGCATGCTAGACGTTTGTTCCTAGAAAACCTACTTTCTTGAGAGAGAGAGAGAGAGAGAGAGAGAGAGAGAGAGAGAGAGAGAGAGAGAGACAGAGACAGAGACAGAGACAGAGAGAGACAGAGAGACAGAGAGACAGACAGGCAGACAGGCAGACAGACAGACGGAGACCAAGACAGAGAAAAATATTGCAAACCATTATACTGACTTTAGATATGTGTAAAAGACTAGCATTTTAACCCGGCTGTTCACCCCCCTCTCTCTCTCTCTCTCTCTCTCTCTCTCTCTCTCTCTCTCTCTCTCTCTCTCTCTCTCTCTCTCTTCCTCATTGCTTCTCAGCCTCCCTCATTTCCCACTTTTGCCATTTCCATTTTAACAACTGCAGTCCAGTTCCCAGAGGACATTAAAGTGAATTTGTCAACGTATTCCGTATTAAGCAGAGTGTCAGCCGCTTCCCGAAAAATTCCCTTTCTCGGGGTGGGGAGAGAGAGAGAGAGAGAGAGAGAGAGAGAGAGAGAGAGAGAGAGAGAGAGAGAGAGAGAGAGAGAGAGACAGACAGACAGACAGACAGACACACAGACACACAGACAAAGACAAAGACAGGGACAGAGAGGTGTTTACTGGGATGAATTGTGAATATATATATATATATATATATATATATATATAGATAGATATAGATATAGATATATAGATATATATATTATATACATATAATTGTGTGTGTGTGTGTGTGTGTGTGTGTGTGTGTGTGTGTGAGAGAGAGAGAGAGAGAGAGAGACACACACACACACACACACACACACACACACACACACACACACACACACACACACCACACAGACAAAGACAAAGACAGGGACAGACAGGTGTTTACTGAGATGAATTGTGATATATATATATCACTGCACTATCTCCCCCTTCCTTCCCTGTCGTTTCTCTTCCTCCTCACTGCTATAACCACAAATCCAAAGGAACCTGACCTTGTATTCTTTGTAATGGTTCATAACATTCCCATGTAATAACTTTGACGATAGCCAATGACTGCATGTAGCAATGTAAATTTCTGGAATATACATTGATTGCATGTGCTTGTGAGCGCTTGTTGGATAGTTAGTGATTACATATGACAGTGGGCGTTAATCTGGTAGTTGTTGACTGCATATATCAGATCGTATTTAGGGCCTGTTAGATAGGTATTAAAAACACATAACAGTGTACGTTTCTGTGATAGTGCATAGAGTGGATGGCTACAGATGGTATAGGAGATGCATCTACTGGAAAGCTACCGAATGCGTTTAACAGTGCACGATTCAGGAACTGTTGACTGCATTTGGTGGAGCACATTCATTGTAAAGTTACCGAATATATAACATATGGTTAAGCACATTTAAAGCACATTTCTAGGACAGCTACTGAACGCATATGTCAACGCACATTTGTGGGATAGCTGTTGACCGGATTGTTCACGACTAGCTTTGACTGTATAAAAGAGTGAGTTTTAACCAGATAGCCACTGACTGCATATTATAGCGCCCATTTGTAGACAGTGACTGCTTTTCATAATGAACATTTCTGACTACATTTTATCATGCACATTTCGGAGGTAGCTAATGAATCTTTCTTATTTCGCACACACCTCCGATAACTTTTGCTATACATTACAGCGCACATTAACTGTGTAACACAGCTGAGAAATCCCATGTAGCTTTTGACTGCACATCGGCGCACGTTTATCAGAGAGCTACAGGACGCACAGCGCGAATTCCTCGAACAACCATCGACCACATAATGACATTATCATCACCTTTATAGAACAACTCAAGACCATATGTCACAGAGCACATTTCTCGGATCCCTTACAAACTGCGCACCACAGCAAACATATTTCCATTCAGTCAGTTATTGATCACGCATATTGACTGAATATGGCAGTTCATTTCCCGGGAGACTATTCATTGCATGCATACCCATGGTACATGTTTATGCGGTAGCTATTGACTAAACGTCTTAGCGCGGATTTCTTTTCTAGCTATTGAATGCATGCCTCACCGCAGATTTCTTTTATTCTAAAATCTGCATGTCTTAGGGCAGAGTTCTTGTCTCGCTACTATTATGTCCTAGGGCAAATTTCGTTTCTAGCTACTATTGTGTCCCATGGCAGATTTCTTTGGTTCTAACTGCTAACTGCATGTCTTAGCATACAGTTCTTGTTTAACTATTAACAGCATCTTTTAGCTCAGGTTTCTTTTCTAACTCTCGTCTGCATATCTTAACGCAGATTTCTTATCTAACTGTTTTAACTGTACATCTTAACGCAGATTTCATGTCTAGATGATGTTACATCCTAGCGCAGATTTCTTTTATTCTGACTATTAACTGCACATCTTAGCGCAGATTTCATTTCTAGCTACCATTATGTCTTTACGCACATTTCTTGTTTATTAACTCTACGTCATAGCGCAGATTTAATTTCCAGCACAGATTTTTTTAAAATTCTTTTTATCTGCATGTCCTAGCGCAGAATTCTTGCCTAGCTATTAAACTGTACGTCTGAGCGCAGATTTCATTTCCAGCACAGATATCTTGTATTCTGTTATCTGCATGTCCTAGCGCGTAATTCTTGTCAAACTATTAACTGCACGCCTTAGCGCAGATTTATTTCCTAGCTACTATCATGTCTTAGCGCATAGTACTTGCCTAGCTGGAAACTGCACGTCCTAGCACAGATTTCATTCCTAACTACTACTATGTCTACAGCAGACTTCTTTTCTGGCATTGTCTTGGCTTCTTTTCTTGCTACCATGATGTCTCCGCGCAGAATTGTTGCCTAACTACTTACGGCATCTCTTAGCGCATGTTTCTTTTCTATCATGTTTTAACGCAAATTTCTTCTCTAGCTATCAAGTGTGTGCCTGAGTGTAATTTGCTTGGCTATCTGGTAACTGCTCGTCTTCGTGTGTATACCTTGTCTAGCAACTAACTGCACGTTTTAGCACAGATTTCTTAGTGCAGAGTTCTTGTCTAGCTATAGGGCAGATTTCTTTTCTAGCTAATACTACATCTTAGCGTAGGTTTCTTATCTATCTACCACTATATCTTAGCGCAGATTTCTGTTCTAGCTACTACTATATTTTAGCACAGATTTCTTATCTATCTACTACCATAACTTAGCGCAGATTTCTGTTCTAGCTACTGCCATATCTTAGCGCAGATCTCTTTTCTAGCTGTTACTATATCTTGGCAAAGATTTCTTAACTATTTTCTAGTATATATCAGCGCAGATTTCTTATCTATATACAATTATATCTAAGCGCAGATTTCTTATCTATCCACAACTATGTCTTAGCGTAGATTTCGTATCTATCTACTACAATATCTTAATGCAGATTTCTTATCTATCTATTACTATATCTAAGCGCAGTTTTCTTTTCTAGCTAATACTATATCTTAGCGCGGATTTCATATCTGTCTACTATTATATCGTAACGCGGATTTCTTTCTATCTACTACTATATCTTAGTGCGGATTCTTATCTATCTACAATTGTACCTTAACGCAGATTTCTGTTATAGCTACTACTGTATTTTTGCGCAGATTAATCTATCTATTATTGTATCTTAGCGCAAATTTCTTTTCTAGCTAATACTATATCTTAGCGCAGATTTCTTTTCTAGCTAATACTATATCTTAACGAAGATTTCTTTTATAGCTAATACTTTATCTTAACGCAGATTTCTTTTCTAGCTAATATTATATATCAGCGCAGATTTTTTTTTTCTAGCTAATGCTATATCCTAGCGCAGCTTTCTCATCTATCTACTACTGTATATTAGCGCGGATTTCTCATCTGTCCACCACTACATCGTAGCGCCGATTTCTTACCTAGCTACTACTGTATCTTAGCATAGATTTCTTATCTTTCTACAACTATATCTTTACGCGGATTTCTTTTCTAGCTACTACTATATCTTTGCACAGATTTATCAATCTGTTACTATGTTTTAGCATAGATTTCTTTTCTAGCTACTACTATATCTTTGCACAGATTTATCAATCTGTTACTATGTTTTAGCATAGATTTCTTTTCTAGCTACTACTATATCTTTGCACAGATTTATCAGTCTGTTACTATGTTTTAGCATAGATTTCTTTTCTAGCTACTACTATATCTTTGCACAGATTTATCAATCTGTTACTATGTTTTAGCATAGATTTCTTTTCTAGCTACTACTATATCTTTGCACAGATTTATCAATCTATTACTATGTTTTAGCATAGATTTCTTTTCTAGCTACTACTATATCTTTGCACAGATTTATCATCTGTTACTATGTTTTAGGATAGATTTCTTTTCTAGCTACTACTATATCTTTGCACAGATTTATCAATCTGTTACTATGTTTTAGCATAGATTTCTTTTCTAGCTACTACTATATCTTTGCACAGATTTATCAATCTGTTACTATGTTTTAGCATAGATTTCTTTTCCAGCTACTACTATATCTTTGCACAGATTTATCAATCTGTTACTATGTTTTAGCACAAATTTCTTTTCTAGCTACTACTATATCTTTGCACAGATTTATCAATCTGTTACTATGTTTTAGCATAGATTTCTTTTCTAGCTACTACTATATCTTTGCACAGATTTATCAATCTGTTACTATGTTTTAGCATAGATTTCTTTTCTAGCTACTACTATATCTTTGCACAGATTTATCAATCTGTTACTATGTTTTAGCATAGATTTCTTTTCTAGCTACTACTATATCTTTGCACAGATTTATCAATCTGTTACTATGTTTTAGCATAGATTTCTTTTCTAGCTACTGTTATATCTTAGCGCAGATTTCTCTTCTAGCTACTGCAATATCCTTGCGCAGATTTCTTTTCTAGCTACTACTATATTTTAGCGCAAATCTCTATTCTAGTTACTACTATATCTCAGGGCAGATTTCTTTTCTAGCTACTACTATAACTTAGCGCGGATTTCTTATCTATCTACTACTGTAGCTTAGCGCATATTTCCTTTCTAGCTACTACTATAGCTTAGCGCAGATATCTTTTCTAGCTACTGCTATGTCTTAGCGGAGATTTTGTTATCTATCTTCTAGTACATATTAGCGCAGATTTCTTATCTGTCTACTACAATAACTCATCGCAGATTTATTTTCCAGCTGCTCTTATGTCTAAGTGCCGATTTCGTGTTTAGCTATTAAATGCACGTCTAAGCGTAAACTGCTCGCCTGTCTGTTAACTGCATGTCTTACCGTAAGCTAGCTAGTTGCCTAATAGTTGCACGTCTTAGCACGGATATGTTCTCTGTCTATCTATTAACTGTATGTCCTAGCAGTTTTCTTTTCTATCTATCAACTGCAAATCTTGTCCCAAGCTATTAGCTAGTACGTCTTAGACAGTTTACATTTTTTATTTTTATGTCTTCGCGTGGACTTTTTGTCTATCTATCAATTGCATCTATAAGCGCATGTTTCTTTTTTTTTTTTTTTTTTTTTTTTTTTAGCTATTAACTTCATGCTCTGGCCCGGATTTCTTCTGTATTAATTGCACGTCTTATGGAAGCTTTCTTAGCTAGCATTTGATTACATCCTACGGCGAACGTCTTTGATCGCTATGGGTTGCAGACTTTAGAGTGGAGCACATTTTTCCTGGAGCTTTTAACTGCACACCACAGCGAATTCTTTTTTGGGGGGGACAGTCATTGATCGCATACCACGACGCCACTTTATGGAGTAGTCAGCCATTAAATGCATACCACCGCGCACATTTATCGGGTAGCTGTTGACAGCATGTTATATAGTAAACACATGTGTGCATTTCAAAAACACACTATGTTTAAAAGCGCACATAGCTCAGAAACGGACACAATTCAAAAGCGCGTATGGCTAGTGTCAGCTTTTCATAGAAGATGATTTGCTTAGGTTTTTTTTAAGGCATATCACTGAACACAAACGCATGCAGGCTATCTCACAAACACAGGAAGTTCAAAAGCACACATAGTTCACAAACAGACACAGCTCAAAAATACACATAGCTTAAAAGAGTTGTTCGTAGAAGGTTTGTTGATTTTCTTTCTTTCTTTCTTTCTTTCTTTCTTCTTTCGTCCGTTCTTTCTTTCTTTCTTTTTCTTGTTTTCTTTCTTTCCTTTTTCTCTCTCTTTTTTTTTCTTTTAATGTTAAACGATTCTGAGCACCGCGCTCAAGCAAGTCTGGAATACAATGGTTACTCTCATTCTGGAAACAGTTAATCCTGAAGTCAAGGCTGACAAATGTTCGCCGTATTGCCATAACGACGATCAAGCTAAGCATCGGCATTTTCGTTACCTTGTTATCATGATGAGTGAATGTTGGATGCAGTCATTCTTGGAAGTATTTTCTTCTCCTATGTGATGGTGCTAGTACAAACTTCGAACCTGGTATAGCTTAGATCTCGCCAGATCGGATTTTCTTTATTTTCTTTCTTTTTTTTTTTTCTCCTTTTCTTTTAATTTTCTTTTTGTAACTCCCCACATACGGCAGAGAGTTCTGGATTTACACGGTTTCCACTGTGGCAGAGGAGAACCTGTGACCTGACTATGACTGCATGAGTATGATACTGTAGCAAGATCCTATGGCCTTGCTAAAACACACATCCTTGGGAATAATTTGAAATGTAATTAGTAGGGAACCGCCACGAAAACGTAGACAAACGAATCACAAGGCAAAACACGACGCGTTTCGACCTCTTAGGTCTTCTTCAGGCAAGATAGAAGACACTCAGGACAACGAAAATGAACGAGCAATTACTTATCTTCTTTCTCGTCAGCGCAAGATGGGCGTTGAAGAAGATCTAAGAGGTCGAAACGCGTCGTGTTTTGTCTTGTGATTCGCTTGTCTACGTTTTCTTAGCGGTTGGCTATTAATTACATTTCAAATTTGTTTAGATTTTCGCCTGCAGTCGCCTCACTTTGCAACTAGATCTAACTCTAGGGGACTGTTGAGGAGAGAGAGAGAGAGAGAGAGAGAGAGAGAGAGAGAGAGAGAGAGAGAGAGAGAGAGAGAGAGAGAGAGAAGCTATTGACAGACAGGATTGCAGAATGGACAGGGAAAAACCGTTTGCAGAGACCCAGGCTTTGGCACACAGCAGAACTGGAGGAACCTGGTGAACTGGTCCTCAGTGTGGTGCTCCCAAGAAGAAAAAGAAGAAGGAGGAGGAGGAGGAGGAGGAGGAAGAGGAGGAGGAAGAGGAGGAGGAGGAGGAGTAGAAACCTGGTAAACTGTTCCTCAGTGTGGTGCTCGCAAGAAGAAAAAGGAAAAGAAGAAGAAGAAGAAGAAGAAGAAGAAGAAGAAGAGAGGAGGAGGAGGAGGAGGAGGAGGAGGAGGAGGAGCCTGGTAAACTGTTCCTCAGTGTGGTGCTCCCAAAAAGAAAAAGAAGAGGAGGAGGAGGAGGAGGAAGGAAGAAGAAGAAGAAGAAGAAGAAGAAGAAGAAGAAGAAGAAGAGAAGAAGAAGAACAAGAACAAGAACAAGAACAAGAACAAGAACAAGATTCAAGACTCAAAAACTTTATTACTCAAGGATAGAGATTTTAGGCAATGCTTATTCTTCCAATCTGTCCGTGCTATTCTACAACATTCAATCAAACATAAAGGCTGCACATATTAATAATGGCAGAAGCAATGAAGAATATAGCAACATTATAATAATAACAATAACAATAACAATAGTAAGAAGAGTAATAATGATTAAACAAAAAACAAACAAACAAAAAATTCCATTACAAAATTACACAAACACAATCAGACACGTACGCGCGCGCGCGCTCACATGCACGCCCACGCCCACACATACATGCACGCATGCGCACTCCCACACCCACACCCACACACTCACCCACACGCGCGCGCGCGCGCGCACACACACACACACACACACACACACACACACACACACACACACACACACACACACACACACACACACACACACAACACACACACACATTTTTATTAGCTAATATAGAGGCAAACATAAAAGTAGGGCGTTGAGACTATGATCAAAAAGTTAGATTTATTGTTCAAGTAAATGTTTAAGTATTGCTGATTTGAAGGACGGCAGTGATTGACATGTTTTGGCAGACGGAGGAAGAGAGTTCCACACAGTTGGACCAAAAAATGCAAAACTAGATTTGAACAAATCAATGCGGACACGTGGTAAAATGTAATTATTTGAATCATATCGCATTGTTGCCATTTGGATAAATTCAGCAAGATATGTTTGTGCCATGTTTGTATGGACTTTAAACATTAGTACTGCCTTATTATAGGTCAGTAGGCTCTGCAGTGGTAACATCATTAGTTTGCGAATTTGCCCGTGGTTGATAGAGACTTGTCGGGAAGAATCAGCTTAATTCCCCGTCTATGCATAGAGTTGATCTTTTTTATGTGATTTTCACCGGCACCACTCCAGACAGTGGACGCATAGTTGATGTGAGAAAGGCAATGGGCTTCAAAAATAATTTCCGGATGTGTGGTTCAACATAATAACTGAGTTTATTGAGTAA
>CM065714.1:14301950-14304450 GCA_033310375.1 Conus canariensis | reverse complement strand
GTACCCATCTTACTGATGTGTAGACAGAGAGACCAACCTGAAGAATGCACCCATCTTACTGATGTATAGACAGAGAGACAACCTCAAGAATGTACCCATCTTACTGATGTGTAGACAGAGAGACAGCCTCAATCTTACTGATGTGTAGACAGAGAGACAACCTCAAGAATCTACCCATCTTTCTGATGTGTAGACAGAGAGACAACCTCAAGAATGTACCCATCTTACTGATGTGTAGACAAAGAGACAACCTGAAGAATGTACCCATCTTACTGATGTGTAGACAGAGAGACAACCTCAAGAATGTACCCATCTTACTGATGTGTAGACAGAGAGACAACCTGAAGAATGTACCCATCTTACTGATGTGTAGACAGAGAGACAACCTCAAGAATGTACCCATCTTACTGATGTGTAGACAGAGAGACAACCTCAAGAATGTACCCATCTCACTGATGTGTAAACAGAGAGAGAACCTCAAGAATGTACCCATCTCACTGATGTGCAGACAGAGAGAGAACCTGAAGAATGTACCCATCTTACTGATGTGTAGACAGAGAGGGGTTTTCAAGCAGGAAAACGAAACCCCACCTCACGAGGTACTCGAACTCACCACTGATCAACTCCACAGACAAATGCTCAACCAATTGGCTACAAGCCCCACACCCCCACCCACTCTAGATATTGGAGCAACACCAAACAGCACGAGAGTCAGTTTGCCTGCATTGGACCCACTTGTGATGAATATATGCCACAAGGTGCAGGGTGTGTCGGTAAGGAGAGAGGGGTGTGAAGATGCACACCATCACCGACGACAAAGCGTGGAAAGCGTAGGTAACGGTCACCAATACCAATACTTGCAGACCCAAATACGGAAGTTCTCACTTCTGTGTTCACTACTACTTCTTCAATGCCCTAAGGCGCACTCACCACACCTCACCTCCCCATCTCATCCCATGGCCATTGCTCCCCCACCCCCCCCCCCCCTCCCCTTACCACTCTGCACTCCGTCACATCAGCGCTCTCAAAATGCCATGACCTTGATCACTGCTCTCTCTCTCTCTCTTTCCCAGCTATGGGATGATCGCGTGTGCACCTCTGACGGTGAAAAGTTCATCCTAGAGATCTATTTCAGAGTGGCAGTTGGGTTTAGTTATGTCGTATGTGTTGAAAGCATGCATCATCAGCGTGGCGTAATATTTTGATATAACATACAACAATAACGATAAATTATATAAGGGCTTTGCCGCACATACCTAGGTCCAGCTTAATTTCTTATGTAGTTATACGTTTAATTGATATCTCCATATTTGTTCTCGCGAGGAACAGCATTACATGGTCAGATCTTGACTGAGAGTTATCATTTGTTGCAGTTTTCTTGCGCGCGCGCGCGCGCGCGCGTATTTGTGTGTTTGTGTGTGTGTGTGTGTGTGGTGTGTGTGTGTGTGTGTGTGTGTAAAAAAAAAAAAAAAGAAACTGGCAAAAAATATTAGTTTAACTCTTACTCAATATCGGATTATTAGAGCTTCTCTCTCTTCCTTACCTCTCTCTCTCTCATCTCTCTCTCTTCTGTGTGTGTGTGTGTGTGTGTGTGTGTGTGTGTGTGTGTGTATGCGTGTGTGTGTGTGTGTGCAGAGAGAGAGAGAGAGAGAGAGAGAGAGAGAGAGAGAGAACACACCACACACACACACACACACACACAACACAAAGACAGATAGAGATCAATAATTGAAGTGATTATGATTTACGAGACACTGACAATGTTCTAGTATTCATTTGCTTGCTACAACTTTTAATTACAGATTCACAGCCTTTACAATTCTGTGACACCTTGACATACAAGAACGTGAAAGTCCTAACAGTATATTGATCATTATCGTTACGCTGGTGCGTTTACTTCCTTAGACAAATGCCAGTTTCAAAGTTTCGCAAGCACCACACACACACACACACCACACACACACACACACACACACACACACACACGCACGCACGCACGCACCACCACACATGCACACACACACACACACACACACACACCACGACACCACCACGCACACACACACACCACACACACACACCACACACACACACACACACACACACACACACACACACACACCACACACACACGCACACACACACACACACACACACACACACACACGCACGCACGCACGCACACACACACACACACACACACACACACACACACACACACACACACACACCACCACCACCACCACCCCACACCCACCCACTTACTTATTAGGCTTGCTGCACACAGGTATTGAAACAGGGCAGTTTGATACTGATCAATGTTTTGCCTTACCCTTCCTGTATCAGACAAACGTAAGCTAGATATTTGCTACCTCTGTGCAATGAATGTAAATAGCAATCAGCATAATTTCCCTGAACACATGGAGTCTGATAGGAATGCCAGAGGAACAACAGAGCTACAATGTTTACTTTACTTCTTCTGTTTGGCAATAACACCTAT
>CM065714.1:14294450-14296950 GCA_033310375.1 Conus canariensis | reverse complement strand
ATTAAGCGGGTGAAATGTTACTTGTGACTTCAGTCTTCTCGCCTTAGCTATTCACTTACTCGACTCTAGGCCCAATAATCCCCAAAATGAATACTGGCTGGTGGGACCAAACTCAAGATGTCTCGGTCTGCTAGTCCGCAATGCTTGTCATTGCACCACGACGGTTTGTCCTCTGTTTCTTTGTCCTGTGACTGACTAATCAACGAATAAATAACCAACGTAATGAGTGACTGAACAACTGAACGAAGACAATACCTCTCCAATTATCTAAAAAATCGACTTACCAATCAAGGAACTGACTAATTCATTAATTGGCCAATTGAACTTGAAATGTGTGCAAACATCTCATTGTAATTTTCCGAAATTCCCCCTTTTTTAACACACAATTATGGTTCTGAAAGAAATAAAGTAACAGCATCAGCAGGAGAAAAGCGCGATACACGCTTCTAGTTTAGTCCAAATCTCGATGACATAGTTCCAGACATATATCCAGAACTAAGAAACAAGAAGAGAATCTGCATAACAGGTCTCATCTGACTCATTGCTTCCTCACCAATTCCAGTTTTTCACCGGATCAAAGGCCCCTTGGTGCATGCCTTCCCACAGTAAATCACAGCCATGCCTGTCCTTTTGAGGACAAAGGAGGTTCCGTGCAGATTTGCTTGGAGTTAGCTCCACTCCACCAAATCTTGCTTCGAATGGGAGCGAAAGAAAAGTGCCTGATGCTTTGTTTGTGATTTATTCTTGACGTCTCCAGCAATTTGTGTGAAGATGAAAAATGCGTTTCTGATTTGAAAGAGAATTTGGTTACTGAGAGCATGTTCTCTCTCTCTCTCTCTCTCTCTCTCTCTCTCTCTCTCTCTCCTGGAAAGGCCATAGTGCGTTCGTGTCAACGTGTGTGAGATCGGCAGGGTTTTGCACAATGCCACTCAGGAAAACGAAAGGGAGGGAGGGAGGAGATAGTGGAGGGAAGGAACTGTGGGGGGGGATGGAGCTAGGGACGCAAGGACAGGTGGGAAGGTTTCAGTGGTCTGCAATCTACAGTTTACCTGGACTTGCTCTGTCTGGCTTCCTGTACTGTCTGGACCAGTGGAGGGACTTGGAAGCTGGTGCCAGACGTATGATGCTGGATCAGACCAGACACGGCTGATTGTCGCTGAAGTGATCCAGCTGAGGTGCAGAGTCTACTTTTGTAAGTGGCTTCAAGGCGAACTGATCTAATGGTTAAGTTCCAAAGCGGAGTGACTGAGGGCGGAAAACGAAGCAAAATTTAGAGAGAGAAGGGGTTAGTTACCGCCAAGGACATAGACAAACAAGGTACAGGATAAGACACAATGCATTTCGACCTCTTGGATCTTCTTTAGGCAAAAACACGTAACAAAAACAGAGAACGAAAAACCACTTATCTGGTCATGTTGGAGCAAACCGGTAAAATGGCCGCCGGGAACGGAAACGAATGAATCATGGGAGAGGAAGTGGTGAGGGGGGGGGGGGGGGGGGAGGGAAGTGGGTGTGAAACGTGGGGTTTGTAGCTTGTTTTGTAGACTAGTTTGATATCTTAGTGATGGTAGTGGTTGTGGTGGATTGATGATAGTGCTCAGTGGTGAAGGGGGGGGGGGGGGGGGGGGGGGTACAAAAAGTCTAATGGTGTTTAGCTTTTTAATGTATGATGGCACAACCCTGATGGCTTGCATTATATCGAGAGGTTTGGAAAAAAACAGGGGTTAATGATAATTCGATGGTATTGGTAGATACTGACGCAGATTATAATCAAACAAACAAACGAACAAATACACAAATAAATAAACGAGTAGATAAAAAATAATCAGATGAATATCTCAAGAAAAAATCAACAGATAAATGATTAAACGAAGAAATGAATGCATAAATACGTAAGTAAATCAATCGATCAATCATCAATCAATCAATCAATGAAAAAACAACCTCTGTACTTAAGACTGTCGTCACCATTATGAACCTGAACTCTTGTTCATGAGGAGTGGAGGAGGGTGCTGGCTGGGGTTGGGTGGAATAAATGTAAACATGATGAATGCCCAACTAGTTAGATCGGTGGAGATTTCCATCTTCCACCTCTCGCTACCCTCCTCCGACCCCTCCCCCCACCCATTCGACACCCCCGTCCCTCCCCTGCTCTTCTCTCCTCTCTGACAACGCTTTGACCTTCTGAAAACGCTTAACCTTCTGAAAACGCTTTAACCTACTGAAACGCTTTAACCTTCTGAAAACGCTTTAACCTTCTGAAAACGCTCTAACCTTCTGAAAAAGCTTTAACCTACTGAAAACGCTTTAACCTCTGTAAACGCTTTAGCCTAGGCTTTCTGAAAACGCTATAACCTAGCCCTTCTGAAAACTCTTTAACCTTCTGAAAACGATAAACAAGTAGGGTAACTCTTGCTTCCATAAGAAACCTAACTCAGAGTAACTTTTATTCAAGACTGGCACAGCCTTTTAAACTTGAATAAAGTCAGACAAATACAAA
>CM065714.1:14274450-14281950 GCA_033310375.1 Conus canariensis | reverse complement strand
TTAAGAAGTTTAGTAACTTTGGTTGTTAGTCGGTCGGCTGGGTGGGTGGTTAATTGTTAAATGTATTCTTTCATCCAGTCAATTGGTTGGCGATTTATTAGTTGAAATGTTGATTTTTCGGTTAGACAGTTAAACGGTTAATTTATTACTTATTTACATAGCTGTTTTGTTACCTAATTAAGCATAGCACAAATGTGTTGATGCTATAGATAGTGTCACAGGCTTGCCATCGCGTATGTCGTGGGTTCGATTCTCATCAGACGCCTCTATTTGAGAAAATGTTTCAGCCCAGCTATCTCATACCCGGAGTGTAGTGTGCTGATTTCTAAAATGGAGGACGAGAACCAAAATGACCAGTTTCGTCCAAATGATGGATTCATCTCAGCGAGTATACCTCATTTTTGAAAACTGAAATTCAAAAAGTCTGTATTTCTACAGCGTGATTAACCCAGGCATATGTAGCAAACAGGAGCGTAGAGTACAGGCCTGTCATTAAATGGAACTGCATAGTGCCACTTACACCGCCCTTATCCCAGCTGATCATCAGAAACTCAAACAGACAAACAAATCGATCAAATTGTATGGCTCTTTCGTGACAGCATGTTCAGCGAAGTAGCAATACCACTAATGGGACATGAGAGACGAGACAATGGAAAAACAAACATTTGATGGATAGGCAGGTTCACCGGTATTCAAAGCAACTTCAAAGACATGCCTGAAACATGACTCTGATTGGGCAAGTGTTTGTTTGTTTGTTTTCTAAAGCAGTTTCTTTGACATATAGAGCTCTTGAATTGTAAGCTAAGATGTTGTCTCTATCAAAAACAACTATTTCATGTTTGTGTGTGTAGAACAAGACACCACCAATGGTATTCATGCTGTAAAGCAACTTTATGACGCCCAACCTGGTTTCCTTCTGTGTTTGTTAGACACATTGAAAGGTGTTGATAACATATTTCTTCTCTTCATACTTCAAACCATTTCCAGCTTTGGCTCCATTTTTTTAGGTCTCTGATACTTTTTTCTAGCATACTATCTCCCTGATCTTCATACCTTCACTTGAAAAGTGTTTTGCTATTTTCATTCTTCCTCTGCTTGCTAACACGATGCTGTTGCAGATCTGACATCCTCATCACTATTACTGGTATACATGAAATTGTCCCCTGAATCATTATGCGAACGTTGAGGTCCCTTTCCATAAAGGAGTAGAATATTTGAAACACCTGACTCATCTGCTTAGAAGCAGCCGTACCATCCAACCAACCGGTCGTCAGACACCGCCTGTCCAGCACACATCATGCCCACTGTTCCGAACATAGTGTTACAGATGGAGCCTAACGTCATCCGTCTTTACAGATACCGACGAACAGAATTCAAACGTGACATGTTGTCGTAAAGACAGTCTCATGGTCACAAAACAGACTGTTTTTGTTAGCAGCTTCCTGTGAATAATAAAGGGAGGGACGGGGTGGGGGTGGGGGTGAGGGAGGCTGCAGGAGGTGGCTGGTGTTTTCTTGCATTGTTTTGAGTGCCTCTTAGCGTGACGTGTGCTAGATGAATGGGCTTGTTAGCTGCCTCAGTCTAGACGAACGGGCATGTAAGTGCTTTCTAAAAAGCAGAAAAGTTACTGGCTTGTTTTGTATTTACTGTACTTGTAGATCTGTTTCTGCTTGTTGCTTATGAGTTCGCTTCACTTTGTCTGTCTTTTTGTCTATCTTTGTTTCCTTGTGTGTGTGTGTGTGTGTGTGTGTGTGTGTGTGTGTGTGTGTGTGTGTGTGTGTGTGTGTGTGTGTGGTGTGTGTGTGGTGTGTGTGTGTGTGTGTTGTGTGTGTGTGTGTGTGTGTGTGTGTCTTTCTCCCAGGCAACACAGTCTTGAAGCCAGTCTAATCAGCTAGTTGTTTTGCTAAAGTATTAAGACAGAATGACTCAGAATAGTCCTGAAGCCCTTGTTTATGTGTCGTGCTTGTCTCATTTAGGTCTGAGATTCAGAGTAATCCCTCTCTGTCAGTCTCTCCGTCTTTGTCTCTGTCTCTCTCTGTCGCTCTGTCTCTGCCTCACTCTGTCTTTGTCTCTCTGTCTCTGCCTCTGTCTCTCTCTCTGTCTCCTCTGTCTCTCTGTCTCTGCCTCTGTCTCTCTGTCTCTCTGTCTCTGTCTCTGTCTCTGTCTCTCTCTCTGCTCTCTCTCTCTCTCTCTCTCTCTCTCTCGCTCTCTCTCTCTCTCTGTTACTTTCTAAATCTGTCTGCCTATTGCGTTTTTTCCCTCCCTGCAGAGGTAGGTGAGAGGAGTGATGTTCTGTGATATTTCCCTGATGGCGTGCTCTTTAGTTCTCTTTTTTGTTACCATGTGTTGATTAAGGTGATTAAGACTTTTTAATCTTATATTTCATTTCAGGAATTGATTTTTTTTCAAAAATGCTAGGATTGAAAGGTAGGAACAAGAGTAAAGGGGTGGGGATGGGGTGGGGGGTGGGGTGGGGGGGTGGGGGGTCAGGATGATGTTTCAGAATCCTTTGGATTGCGCAGCCTACTCCTAATCCTCACCCACACTGACCTTATAAGTCTTTCCTGTTCTTACCCAACATGCGAAGGACATTACCTACTAAGTGGTTCTACTGACCAACACACTGGATTACTAACGGGTCGAAACAGTAGCAGTCAGTCTCCACTGTAGAATATTGACCGCTTCTATATCAAAAGCTCCCCGTCCATCCCCCCCCCCCCTCTCTCTCTCTCTCTCTCTCTGCCGCCTCTCCGCCACACTATCCTATCCACTCTGTCTTTCTTCCACCACTCTCCAAGTCTCTATCGTTGCAAACAGTGACAAGAATGCAAGAGAGAGAGAGAGAGAGAGAGAGAGAGAGACAGAGACAGAGACAGAGACAGAGACAGAGAGACAGAGGAGACAGAGAGAGAGAGACAGGGGAGAGAGAGAGAGAGAGAGAGAGAGAAGAGACAGACAGAGAGACAGAGAGAGAAGAGAGAGAGAGAGAGAGAGAGAGAGAGAGAGAAATGAAATGAAATGAAATGATATGAAATGAAGTCTTTATTCCATAAGGCCAAGGTCCTCCTTGGAAGAGGGGAACAAAAACAAATACATATAAACATCATTACATACACACACACATAAATATTCATTCAAGTTATAGCAATCTGCGGCGCTTTAAATGCTTGATAAATATAAAGTAATATTTTTCTGACTGTATTACTGTTCGTTGAGGCAACAAGTGCGAGAGAGAGAGAGAGAGAGAGAGAGAGAGGGAGAGAGAGAGAGAGAGAGAGAGAGGAGGAGAGAGAGAGAGAGAGAGAGAGAGAGAGAGGCGCATTTCCCAACTTCACATAGACCGGTAGAGACGTCAAGAGTTGACAACAAACAAAGCATCAAAGAGGTTTTCTTTCTTTGTTTGTTTTCCCAGACTGTAACAGTAAGGAATTGACGTTATTTATCTATGCTGAACTTCACAGAACCTCTTTTCTCTTAAAAACAAAACAAAACAGGAATGGCTGTAGTTTATTACATAAAAGCACGCACAGAGGATCCCTTGATCTGCCGAAAGTCTGGAATTGGTTCGGAATATTGAGCCTGATGAGACCTATTGCCCGCCATCTCCTGCTTCCTAGTTCTAGATATATGGCTGTGAGCGTGCCATCGTGTTTGGACGACCCTGGAAGCTGTCGTCTTTGTTGGTTTCATTGTGTGTCGTTGCTTATTGCAAAGGTCTGATTGTTCTTTCGGAATTGGACTTAGATGAAACATTTGACATGTTTGGCCATATTCCGAGAGTAATGAATCAGTTAGTTCATGACTTAGAGTCTTTGTTGGTCAGTCGTTTGGTTGGGCAGTTGACTGGTGAGTACATTCATTCATCCAGTCAGTCGGTCGTTCATTTATTAGTTGATATCATTATCAGGTATTATATATTTATTCTATAACTAAGCAATCCTAGAAAATGTTTGATGCTATGAATAGTGTCACCAGGTTTTGGGCTGAAAGGTTATGGGGTCGATTCCAAATCAGAGGGAATTCGTTTAATGTTTTGCCAACACTCAAGATATCTGAATTTCTCTGATCGGTTAATAACGGCATAATATATATATATATATATATATATATTATTATTATATATATATATATTTGTGTATATATAGATAAAGTGAAAGAAAGCATAGAGAACAGGTCTGTCATTTAACCTGACCACCAACTCCAGAACATCATTTGCATCATCCATATCCTAATCGATCATCAGGAACGCACACAAACAAACAAACAACAACAATCAAATCATATGTCTTTTCATGACCTACTCTCGTGTGATGACCTCAGTGGTGTGTTTCCACTTAAAGCCCACGCAGATGTTGACTTTGGGCTGGAGTTGCTATTACCAAGTTCTCATAGACAGTCATTTCGTGGATGTCGCAGCATCTCTGAACGAGGAAGTTCTCCCACACTAGCTCAAATACTAAGTAATTATTGCCGTTAGTGTGGTGCTTAGTAGGTGAGTGTGTGTGTGTGTGTGTGTGTGTGTGTGTGTGTGTGTGTGTGTGTGTGTGTGTGTGTGTGTGTGTTGTATGTGTGTGGTGTGTGTGTGTGTGTGTGTGTGTGTGTGTGTGTGTGTGTGGTGTTGTGTGTGTGTGCGTGCGTGATGTGTGTGTGTGTGTGGTGGTGGTGTGTGTGTGTGTGTGTGTGTGTGTGTGTGTGTGTGGTGTGTGAGCGTGTGTGTGAGTGAGTGAGTGTGTGTGTGTGTGTGTGTGTGTGTGTGTGTGTGTGTGTGTGTGTGTGTGTGTGTGTGTGTGTGTGTTGTTGTGATGGTGGTAGTATTCTAAGTAGGTGGCATCTTATAATGATGTCGTGAATCAAGACAGGAAAAACTACAACACTAGCAAAGTAACTAAACAGTGGTGCAGTGTCTCCTCTGAAGCACTGCCTGATGAAGATTCGATAGTGATTGCCCTGGGAATGGCTGTGCATGTGCGAGGCGTAGTAGTAACACCGGTCATGGGTTTTGGAAGATGAGACAATGGCGTAGTAGTAACACCAGTCATGGGTTTTGGAAGATGAGACAATGGAAACAATGTTCGATGGATAGGCATGTTCATCAGAACTCAAATCAACGTCAAAGCCTGCCCGTAACATGACTCTGATGGGACAAGTGTTTTTTGTTTTTCTTTCCTTCCTTTTTATTGTGGATAGAGCCCATAAACTGTAAGTTTTCAAAAAAACGTTGTCTATATTATAAATGACCCTTTCAATATTTTGTGTAGAACAAGACACCACAAATCTTATCGACGCAATTTAACGATCTTCTAACGCCCGGACCGTGTTTTCATTATGTTTCTCTGCTTATTTGGTCAGACACGTTAAAAGGCTTTAATAACGAGTTTCTGTTCTTCCCACTTCAAATACTTCCCTGTCTCGGATATATCCTCGCTCTCTGACAGAATTTCCAGCCCGCCATCTACCTGATTTTAATACCTTCACTTCTAGAAAATCTTATTCTAATTCTTCAACTGCTTGGCAAGATGGGGGATCACAGTTATTGCCTATCTGCTTCCTTATCAGTATTACCGGTATTAGGAAAACTATCCCCTGAATCATTATGGAAACCTTGAGCTCCATCTCTGCAAAGCAATGGACCATTTGGAACATATTAATCACCTACAGACGGACCTTGCTTACTAGGAGACGTATGATTAGAGACACATCCAGCCAGCCGGTCATCAGACATCGCCTGTCCAGCACGCATTAGAACATCTGTTCCAAACATAGCGTTACAGACAGACAGCTCAACGTCACTTGTCTTTGACGACACCGACAAGCAGTATTCAAACATGACATGTTGTCATGAAAACAGTCTCACGGTCTCCAAGCAGACCGTTTTTGTCCGCAGCTTCGTTTTAATATCGAAGGGAGGAACAGGGGAGGGGGAAGGCAGGGGTGTGATGTTTTCTTCCATTGATTTGTGTGCCTCTTGACTTTGCGTGTGTTAGATGAATGGGTATTGTTAGCGGCCTTAGTTTGGCCGAATGTGCCTTCAACTGCTTTTCAAAGAGAAGAAAAGTTACTGGCTAATTTAGTGTTTACTGTACCTGTAGATCTGTTTCTGTACACTGTCTGCATGCTGCTCATGGTTTTGATTCTTTGTCTTTCTCTCAGTCTGTCTGTCTTTCCATCATTTCTGTCCATCTAAGTGTGTGTGTGTGTGTGTGTGTGTGTGTGTGTGTGTGTGTGTGTGTGTGTGTGTGTGTGTGTGTGTGCGTGCGTGCGTGCGTGCGTGCGTGTGTGTGTGTGTGTGTGTGTGTGTGTGTGTGTGTGTGTGTGTGTGAGTGTTTCACCCAGACAATGCAATCTTGAAAACAGTCTAATCAGGAATGTGTTTTGCTAATGTATTTTGAAAGAATGACTCAGAGCAGTCTCAAAGGCCTTTTTTATGTGTCTTGCTAGTCTCGATAAGGTCCAAAAATCAGAGCACTCTCTCTCTCTCTCTCTCTCTCTCTCTCTCTCTCTCTCTCTCTCTCTCTCTCTCTCTCTCAGGCTGCCTGAGTATTCTTCCTATCCCTACAGAGGTAGGTGGAAGGAGTGACGCTCTTTGATATATTGTTGATGACATGTTCCAATTTCTTTCCCTATTTTTCGGTGCATTGACTAAGATGGTTAGGAAACTTATTCTTTATAAATTTTCTTTATCTCAGGAATCAAATAGATAAAAAAAAAACCGGTGAGGGTGGAAAGTGGGAACAACAGGAGAGGGAGTAAGGATAAGGTTTCAGAACCTTTGGAACTGCGCATCTTACCCCATAATCCCCATCCACTCTGACGTTGCAAGTCTTGCCTGTTCTTCTGCAAAGTACACAGGACTTTACCTACTGAGTCCCTCTGCTGGCCAATACACTGGTTCATTTACGGATCCAGATTGCGACATCGTCCTCTGTAGAGTGATAAACACTTCTACTTTCCAAGCTCTACATTCGTTCTCCACCTCCTTTCCCCTCTTCACCATGTCCCCTCCACTCTTTCCCTACTCCTTCAGTTTTTTTCCCCTTTCCAACATCGTGCACGAACCTGACAACCTCAAAGACTGTGATGAGAACGCAACAGAGAGAGAGAGAGAGAGAGAGAGAGAGAGAGAGAGAGAGAGAGAGAGAGAGAGAGAAGAGAAGAAGAAGAAGAAGAAGAAGACTGCTAACAATCAAAAACC
This sequence comes from Conus canariensis, assembly GCA_033310375.1. NCBI lineage: Eukaryota > Metazoa > Mollusca > Gastropoda > Neogastropoda > Conidae > Conus > Conus canariensis. The sequence continues at coordinate 14,274,758 of CM065714.1, read as the reverse complement.
CATTTGGTAATTTGAAATATCAAGAGCTGATCCACAATCAAAATGTCAAAGAGATTTGTTTCTCCATTTAAATGCAAGACGTTCAGGGGCTTCAACCTAAGCAGAACTCCACACAACCTCTTTTCTAAAGGACAGGAATGGCTGTAGTTTATTGTATGAAGGCATGCACAAAGGGGCTCTTGATCTGATAAAAAGCTGGAACTGGTTGTCCGCAATGAGCCTAATAAGAACTATTGCCCAGAACCTCCTGTTTCCTGGTTCTAAATACATGGCTGTAAGAGTGACAGTGAACAATTCTGGAAGCTTGT
>CM065714.1:14266950-14269450 GCA_033310375.1 Conus canariensis | reverse complement strand
GTGGCCCTTGATCCGATAAAAAGCTGGATTGTGAGGTAGAAACGAGCCGGGTAAGACTTGTCGCACACCATCTTCTGCTTCCTGATTCTAGATATTTGGCCAGAGCCATGGCATCGAGTTCTGGATGGTCATAGACATGTGAGTCACTGTCATTGTTTTAAATACTTTCTTTCTCTTCTTAGGGCGGTATTGTTTTGCTATAGAGAGAATCTAGGGAAAAGCTGAAATGTTTACCCATACCCAAAAGTTGTTTTGTCAATTACTTGACGGTTGGTTCCTTAGCTGGTTCGTTCGTTAGTTAGATACGTGCTTGCATTGTAAATTCGTTCATTATTTCGCCAAGTTTATTAAATGGTCGTTTATTAGTTGACTCGTTGGCCGGTAGTCTGGGTATTTTTAAACTTGTAAGTAAAATAAACACGGGACAGCTTGCTACAATGCAATGGATAGTGTAATGAACTGGCAGTGTGGAACGTCGTGGGTTCCATTCTCATTAGAAACTCCTTTGTGGCATTGTTCAGCTTCAGCCGGCTGATATCAAGAACTGAGTGCAGTAATGACTCACGAAAAGACCGGCACTGCACACTGGTTTCATCCAGTCAATGGACATGTCGTTGAGAGCACTGCTAGAAATGTTCATCAAGTATCATTGCTTCTTTTACTGCAAAATGAAAAGAGAATTGTAACTCGCTCAGAAGCTATGTTTATTTTTAAAGCACTAAAACGAAGAGAAGAACTGCTCTCAGTTAACACACAAATGCCAGAGTAATTTCAGGAAGAACATTTTGCTATGCCAATATTTTTTTTCATAATTTTCAGTATATGCACCGAGCTATTTGAGTTTGAGTTTTCCCTGGGTTAGTCTGTACGCTGTGCTATTTTGTAAAAGGGGGAGCATAGAATAAAGACATGTCCTGTAGTCCGAGATCAGAATGGAGCTTCCTACCATCATGACGTTCAACATTTGCATCCTAATTGATCATCAGAAACACAACACAATCCACAACAAATCTCAGGTTCTGTGGCCCTCCCTCTGCTGTCCTTGTGATGACCTCTGCCTTGATGTCCACTCCATGTCCATACCCATCGCAAATCCCTGTCAAAATCGGTATTGGCCGGTTCCTAGGGACTGTAGTTGGATGGTTGTCGTGCCGCCCTCACATGGGGTCCATCAAGCTGGCATTACTACTAAGGTCGTCAACGTGGGGACTTAGGGAGTGGTGTCTTGCGTGTGCTGCATCAGAACAGGCACCTCGGCAACATCACCAAAGTGATTGTAAAGGCAGACATGGTCCCTTCTGGTGGGTTGCTTTGTAACGCTTTGGTACTGACTGATTCATTGTTGTTGATTGGTTGGGTGTTGCTGCGTGTGAGAGAGGTGTGAATAGTTGGCGTGCTGGCAATGCCACCAGCAGGGCGTGAAGGATGAGACCCTCTGAAAAAAGGAAGCGTGATGTAGATAGGTTCATTACAACTCAAATCGATCTCAAAGACCTACCTGAAACTTGAGTCAGATGCAACTTCTGTTTTTATGTTTCCCCTTAAACCAGTTAGAAATGCGTAGATCTCATTGATGGTAGGCCGTCTAAAATGTTGTTTGCATTATAAAGGACTCTTCCGTCACTTTGTGTACGACAAGGAAGCACTACTTTTATCCATGCTGTAAACGACGTCTCAGACCTGGCCAAGATTTCCCTCTGCTGCCTGTTTGTGCTTGGTCTGGCCTTTTGATGGGTTTGAAAAGCAAAGTTCTCCTGTTCCCATTTCAAAGAGTCCCCAGCCTGGATTCATTCTAGCCCTCCAACGGTTTGTCCAGCCCGTTATCTCCTTGATCGTAATACCTTCGCTCCTACAAACAGTGTCTGGCTATTTTCATCCTCGTTGTTGTTCACTGAAGTTCAGGATCGGTGTTGGGGGTGTGCCGTCCTTATCATCAGTTTCACCGCTAGCAGGAAAAATGATCCCCAGAATCATTATGAAAACCTTGTACTCATTTTTTTTTCCCGAAGGGATGGAATATTCCAAATATACAAGCTGCCAACCGAAGTCATAGTGTATTAGCAGACGCATCTCCCGAATCATTATGAAAACCTTACACTCATTTTTTTCCGAAGGGATGGAATATTCCAAACATACGAGCTGCCAACCGAAGTCATAGTTTATTAGCAGACGCACCATTATAGACCTGTCCAACCGCCACATATTGCCTGTCCAGCACACATATAGTTCCCTGCGGCAGACAATGCTACAAACAACAGCTCATCGTCACCCTGTTTTAAAGACATCGACAAGCAAATTCAAACCGTGACATGCTGTCATAAAGACAGTCCTATCGTCGCCAAGCAGTCCGTTTTCGTGCGCGAATTCCTGTAAATCAGGAATAAAAGCAAGAAAGCGAGTGTGGGTGCGTGGGGGAGTGAAGATAGGAAGGGGGGGGGGGGATACGTTTTTATTCGTTCTGTGTGGTTTTTGTCTTCTTGTGTGTTAGATAGACGGGGAG
>CM065714.1:14241950-14261950 GCA_033310375.1 Conus canariensis | reverse complement strand
TGATCCGGTGAAAAGCAGGGATTTGTCAGGCAGCAATAGACCACATGAGAAATGTTGCACACCTTCTCTTGCTTCCTGGATCTAGATGTGTTGTTGGAAGCATGACGTCGACTTCTGGACGGTTTTAGAAGCTTGTCATTTTTGTTTTAAGTGTTGTTTTCAGTCAAGTCTGGGTTATCATGACCAAGACTGCCAAATAGACGTGTTTTTTTTTCTTCTTTGTTTTCATTTTCATTTTCATATCCTTCTTTCATTTTCATTTTCATTCTTTCTCGGATGCTTTGTTATGTACTTGTACTGTGAGAGGCACCACTGAGAGCCCGTACTCACCGGTTCTTCATACAATCCAACCATCCAGATAAATTCATTATGTTCAGTCATTACGTGAAAGAATTAACTTCATGTTAATCAGCCTTTAGATCACTCGCAAAATGAAGACACTGCAATTCAACAGAATCACTTCATCAATGTGGTCGTTCTAATCCCAACAAACACCGCAGAGCACTTCATAGGTCCCTCTAACGACCATAACATTAGGTCATTCACAGGTCAAGACACAGCGAGTCAGCCTACACAGTAGAGAGGATACCATACCCCTCCCCCTCCCCTCCCCCTGTCCCGTCCACTTCCCTCTCCACCCACCCGTTCCTTCCCCCTCTCCCTCTTCCCTTCTATCCCTCTCTCATTCCCGAATAAAATTCTGTAAGGACAAACCGAACTCAATGTTTTGACGAGAGAGAGAGAGAGAGAGAGAGAGAGAGAGAGAGAGAGAGAGAGAGAGAGAGAGAGAGAGTAAAATTCAAAAAGGAATGTTCCAACTTCACGTATATTTGGGAATACATCGCACGTTGATCACAAACAAAACTTCAAACATTTGTTTCTCTAGCTTTAAAAGATAGGGATGGAGTTTATTGCACGCAAAGCTGCACGGAGCCTCTTTTCCCTTGAAAAAAAAGAACAGGGATAGCTGTAGTTTATTACATGAAGGCATGCTCCGAGGGGCCTTGATACGATGAAAAGCAGGGATTTGTGAGGCAGTAGTAGGCCACATGAGATTAGTCGCACACCATCTGCTGCCTTGATCTAGATATATGTCTATAAGCGTGGCATCAAGTTCTGGACGGTTTTGGAAGCTTGTGTCATTGCTGTTTTCAGTGTTATTGTTGTTGCTTCGCTTCTTGTGTAAGAAATGTATTTTTAGTATAGAAAGAATTCAGGACAAAGAAAAGTTGGGATGCTTGGCCACATTCCAATGTTAGTTGATCCATTAGATTCTTAGCTGGTAAGTCAGTTAGTGGATACTTGGTTGTTTGGTATATTCGTTCACTTGTTCAGTCAGTGAGCTGACGGTCATATATTAGTTGATTCGTCGGTCCATAAAGTTGATTTTCTGATCGGTTTTAAGATAATGAGCACATGACGAGCTGCCATGATACCAAGCAAAATGTTGCAGACTGGTGGTCTCGGCAGTCGTGGGTTCAATTCCCATTAGAGGGATTTAGGGCCTTGGAAAGCTGCTTCCCAGCGTTAAGAGTAACGTTTCATATGAGAAGGGAGGAAGAACATAACTGAGTTTCATCCTGTTAATGGATGTATCCCTGAGGGTTTTAGTCAATTTTGCGGACCATCGCTGCAGGTGTCAGCATTTCTCTGGCCTGATTTATGCAGGGACATATATTTAAGGACGTAGAGAGAACCGACCTCTTCCTCACTGAACAACATCAGAACACACACACACACACACACACACACACACACACACACACACACACACACACACACACACACACAGAGATTGTCTGTCTCTTTAGGCGCAGCTGTCGATGTGCCCTCTATTCTCATTTCTTCACCCCGTTGTCTGTGTTCAGTTTGTGCCACACTCAGTTTTGAAGGTCTTGGGAATGTCACTGGATGGACATCACAAAGACCTCTGGTGGACGACGCTTGCTCGTTCTGGTGTTGCTGCCATGCCATTACTGTCGGCATCACTCACCGTCACCGGAATGATTCCCCATCTCCCCTGATGGGCTCTGTCATGTCGACTTTATAGTAATTGTTCTCTGGGTGGTACTGTCTAATAGGGATATGAGAAACAGGTCGGAGGAGTGGTACTATTTATGGGGGATGAAAGTAAATCGGCAAAGAAAAAAATCAGTAAATAGGAAGTTCCTTACTACTCTAATCGACATCAATTACTCTCCTAAAACTAGATTCAGCCAGAACATATTTTTCTCTTTTGACCTGTTTATCATGTTTGGATGTCATCAACTGTAGGTTATCTAACATATTCTGCTATGCATGGTTCTTCAGATACTTCGTGAAGAAAACAAAAAACACCAGCAGCATGCTGTAATTGATCTTCTTATGCCAGACAAAGTTTACTGTCTGTCGGCTATATTTTTGGACTGACCTTTCAGTGGGTGTAACTTCTCCTCTTCCTGGTTCAGAAAGTTCCCAGCCTCAGACCCATGCAGCCCTCCGACGGTTTCATCAACCTGTTATCTCCCTGATCTTAATTTCTACAATTCCACGTACAGTATCTTGTTCTTTCCGTCATTCACGTGCTTACTGAACTGCAGACATGGTATTGGGATCCTGATGTTCTTATCATCAGTATTTCTGGTATGAGGCATACGATCTCCAGACTCATTATAGGAACTTAGGGTTCTCCTTTCCCGGAGGGATGATATATTTGGAACATATAACTCACCAGCTGACGTCTTGGCTTACTGGCAGACGTACCATTAGAGACACGTGCGACCCGCCAGTCGCCAGACATGGCATGAGCCGTACACAGAGGTCCCACACTTACAGGCATAGTGTTGCAGACAAACGGCCAAACGTTAGCCGTCTTTCAAGACGCCAATTAGCACAAGTCAAACGTGACATGTTGTCATAAAGACAGTCTGACGGTTGCCGAGCCGGCCGTTTCTTGTGAGCTGATTCCTGTAATTCAGAAATGTAGGGTCAGAAAGGGAGGGAGGTCTTTCTTTGTTCTGTGTGTCTCTTGCCTTTGTGTAAGTTTGATCAGTGATACTGCAAACGACATTAGTTTGAAAGAATGGGCTTTTTTTTTCCAGAAAAGGCTCTCTCTCTCTCTCTCTCTCTCCTCTCTCTCCTCTCTCTCTCTCTCTCTCTCTCTCTGTTGGTCTGTCTGGTTGTTTTTCTATGATTTTTGTCCCTCCCTCATCTGTATCTGTTTACTACTCTGTGTTTCCCTCTGTCTGTAGCTAGCCTCTCTCTCTCTCTCTCTCTCTCTCTCTCTCTCTCTCTCTCTCTCTCTCTCTCTCTCTCTCTCTGTGCGTGTGCAAGTGCGTGCCCGTGTGTGTACATATGTTAGTGTGGTGTTGTGTAGTTGTGGTAGGTGTGGAGGGGGGGGGGGGATTGGAGAGGAATAAAAGAGAAGAGGAGGGAGTAAGGGAGCAAAAAAAAAAAAGAAGAGGGGTGGGGAGTGAGGGGGGGGGGGAAGAAGAGGAGATCGAGGGAGAGGAAAGAATAGAGGTACAAAAAAAGGAAACCCAACAACAACGACATATTGTAAGAATATTTTGAAAAAGAAATCTTTACTCAATTAAAGTGAAATCAAAAACGTAAAACTCCCTTTTAACGCTGTAGCCTACTTGAACTGTTTTAGTTGCGCATAAGAAAACAGTTTTCTATCTTCTTTCTTTAAACACGCTCTTACTTTTTTTTTTCATTTCGCGATTTTAAATGGGACTGTCTGCTTAGCATTTGAAGGAGCCGTTTGAGCCCTCACCCCCCACTCCCACCTCCTCTGCCCTTCTCAGCATTGAAATGAGTAAGAATGTGTATCAAAAGCGCACGAGTTTGAGTGTGTAAGTGTGCGTGCGTGCGTGCGTGCGTGGTGTGTGTTGTGTGTGTGTGTGTGTGTGTGTGTGTGTGTGTGGTGTGTGCGTGCGTGTGGTGTACGTGCATGTGTGTGTGTGTGTGTGTATGTGTGTGTGTGTGTGTGTGTGTGTGTGTGTGTGTGTGTGTGTGTGTGTGTGTGTGTGTGTCCGCGCGCGCATATGCCACCTTTACAAACTCCGTACTACATGGACATAAGACGTACTGATTCTACATAATGTGCACACGTGCAATCCTCTGTCATACTCTTAAAATAAGAACTCTCTCTCTCCATCATCCACACAACACACACACACACACACACACACACACACACACACACACACACACACACACACACACACACACACAGTGAACTTCTTTCACGTCCGTGAGGACAGAGCGGAAAATACCATTCTGTAGACCCGCACAACGTTTGGCTGAAGATTTACTTCATTTTATTTCACTTATTTTATTTTAACTCCTTTTTTTCCTATACTGTAGGTGGATTCTAGCAATCGCTTTGAGCCTTGAAATCTGGAACACAATTACCACAGGAGAGGCTCTAAAATGAGTGTCTCCTATGCCTGTGCATTAAAGGCTTACTGTACAGGGGTAAATGGTGGTAGTATTGCTGATGCCTCTGATGGTTGTGGCGATAGAAGGTAGTGGTGTTGGTGCGTTGGTGATGATATGGATATGGAGCGGCAGGCGGGAGGTGGGGTTGGGGGGTTGGGGGGAGGGATTAGAAGGATGGACGATAGTGGGAGAGAGATACTGAACTCCTTAATGTCGAGTTTCCATCAGATAAACAAGTTTGACAGATGAATGATTAGTGGTGCAATTACACATTACGATTACGGGGACAGATTCAGATCTCTGTTTCGCGACAAACAAAAACAAAAACAAACAAACAAACAAACAAAAACGTTAGTGTTGAGAAGATAGGTTGAGGTATTCATCCAGAACTGACAAGAATGTTTCAATGATTTATAGGAGATTTGATGTTGTGGAACATTATAAATGAGGATCCCCCCCCCCCCCCCCCCCCAGAGCACCCCAACTAGAAGATCAAGTGAGGGTCATAGGGGGAGCCTCAGAGATAAATCCTTCGCTGAAAGAGCACACGTCTGCTGACCTGCTCCTCCCTCGACTCGTTCCCACCTCAACCCCCCTGTGTCACTTCTAGCCATCAACACCAGACCCCCGCCTTCTTACCATTGTTTGCACCCTTGGTGAAATGATGATGATGATGATGATGATGATATCATATGATCATGATCATGATCATGATCATCACCATCTTCATCATTATCGTTGTCGTCGACGTCGCTGTCGTTGTCGTAGTCGCGTCGTCGTCGTCGTCATCAACATCATCATCATCATCTTATGATATATGATCATCATCATCATCATCGGTCTCGTTTGTGGCTGCTCATCATCGTCTATTCTCTCTCCTGTTTGTTGATTGTTCTTCACACCAATGTGCTCGTTTCAGTCATAAAGGCACGGTGGATGTGGTGTGACGTAGTTAGTGACAAAGTAGCCCCCCCCCCCCCCCCCCCCCCAACTCACCACCCCTGCCTTCTCTCCTTCCTGATGAAACAGAAACTGTCATCATGAGTTATCCACGTTATTTCCTGCTTTTGAAGGCTCTCAAGATCATTGTTCAACATAATCAACCGGAAAGCAACATGAGGTCATGTGTATACATTTCAGGGACTTTCCCCATTGGCATCAGTCAGAGAAATGGAGGGGTAGGTAGAAGGGAAGGAAAGAAGAGGGGAGAGAGGAAGTGGGAGGACTGAGTGGGCGTTTTGTTGTGATTATAGAATGGAGAGAGAGAGAGAGAGAGAGAGAGAGAGAGAGAGAAGAGAGAGAAGAGAAGAGAGAGACGAGAGTCATTATGGGGTGGTTTACGATTTTCTCCTGTTCACGCAGCAATAAACACAAAAACATGCGATTGAAATGGATGCAATAAAAAAGGTATATATATATATATATATATATATATATATGTTCTGCAAATTTCATTTGAAATTAATAAGTGTATATAACAACAAATAAAAAACACATAACACACACACACACACACACACACACATTATTAGATTTCAAATGAAATTTTCAGAACAGACAGAATTTAGTATTAGATACGTCCCTAAACATGGAAAACATAGAGAATCAGGGACAGAATGAAATCTGCTCAATGAACATTGGTCACAGAGATGTAAGAGAAGATACACATTTTTATGTAGTTGTTCATGCAAAGAAAAGGAGATGATATTAACTGAAATTATGTCTGACTCTCAGATTAAATACTCATTTGGAATTGGAAATGGCGTTTTTTCATTTCTTTTTTAAACTAATTATTCATTTTTTTTACTCTTTAATTATAGCATTTGTTTTATCAACGAGAGATGTCATTTCCACAAGGAGAGGTCGGTCTTACTTTTGTATGAAGAAAGGGACTATAAAGTGAAGATTAATATCTAACTTGTTTTCCATCTGTCTCACTAACAGGCTATGGATTAGCCTACTTACTGATTGTACTACCTGAAGGTTATCCACAAAATGTTTGCCCACATCATTAATAACAACGAAGTTAGTTTATAAACGATACAAAAATAGAGCACAGTGTTTAGAATGATTGGTAAACACAATGAAATGATGGATACGTAAATAAAACCCCATACTGCTTGTGATTGATCACTGCTGTACTTCTGATGCCCTCTCAAAAGTGGAGAGTGGGAAAGAGAGAGACGGACGATGTTCCGCAATATTTTTTCTGATGAATAGTTTTCATGGAATGTTTTGACGACTTTTAAAAATTTCAATTTCTATTTTGTACTGAATATCAGATTCGGGATACTATGAACTTTTTAAAACCTAAAACTCAGAATGCAATCAGAGAGGCACCGCCGAAAGCTGAGACAGGGGGAGATAGAGGAAAGAGAGGCATTCTCGAATCCTTCAACCTCCATAGCCCACCTCTTATCCTCACATGCCCTAACCTTACAAACCAAGCACTTATCACTCTTTATATGTAGCCCTCCTCCAAACCACCAATGCCACTCTTCTCTTCCCTCTCTCCGATTCACTTTCTGCACGATCAAGTAAAGGGATCTTCTGAAAGTTCATCTTCTTACTTTTTTGTTTGATCTTTTTAATGCTTTTTAATGTAATTGTATTGTGGGAGGCGCTGTTGGCGATCCGGTTCTCCCAGCCTTTCCCTACAGTACTGCCATTTAGACTTGTTCAGCCATAACCCGAAGGATACATCAACGTCAGGTCAACTAACTGGCCTTAAGGCCGATCACAAAGAGAAGACTCTAAACTTCAGCTGTATCACTTCATTGAATCAATCGTGTGGCTGTACCGATCCCAGCACACACAAAACCCTCCAAGTCCACACATGACTACCACCTTGGGTAATTCATAGTTCCAGACAGAGCCAGTCAGCATGCATTGTGGTGTGGAGACCATTACTATCGTCGCACATCTTCCCCAATACCCCCCTTCCCCCCCCCCCCCCCCTTCACCATCGTCCTCTCTTTTCATCTCCTTCTTCCCTTCCATACTTCACCCGTTCCTAAGTGACATTCTACAAGAACTTTACAACCTCATCGTTTTGACAAGAGAGAGAGAGAGAGAGAGAGAGAGAGAGAGAGAGAGAGAGAGAGAGAGATTATTTTTTAAAAAAAACCGCATTTTCCAACTTCTTACGTAGTAGTAGAGACGTCACGAGCTGATCAGAAACAAACCATCAAAGGTTTTTTTTTATCTTCTCCCTTTAAAGCTAGGGAGTGAAACAGTTTATCCCGAAGCAAAGCTGCACGCAACCTGTTTTCACTTCAAAAGAACTGGGATGGCTGTAGTTTATTACTCGAAGGCATGCACCACAGGGGCTCTCGATCCGGAGAAACGCTGGGATTAGTGAGACAAAAATGGGCCAAGTGAGACCTGGAGCAGACCATCTTCTGCTTCCTAGTTGAAAATATATGGCTGGAAGCATGACATTGAGGTTTGGACTGTTTTGGAAACTTATGTCACTGTTCCTTTCATTGTTGTTGCTGCTTCACTTTCTGTTTAAACTGTACTTTGGGTGTAAAGGGAATTTATCGGTAAATTTGAGGAAGCTTGCCAAAGTCCAAGGCTTCTTAATAACTTAGCTTATTGATCAAATTCTTTGCAGGTGAGTCAGTTGCTTGGATACTTAATTGTTTGGTATAGTCCTTTACTCGTTCAATTCGTAAGTCTACAGTCATTTATTAGTTGATTGGTCGGCCAGCAAAATAGTGATTTAGTCAGAATTTTAGACTTGTGGTCTGTGATGTTGAAGGAGTGATTCCCATGAAGGCACTCAATTGTTCGATTCTTCAGTCTCAGCTGGCATTGGGTTTTAAATCTGTTCACGGCTGAAATGAGAAAGCTGTAACCAAACAGTCAAGTTTCCTCCAGTTAACTAATGGACGCATCTATGAGCGTGTTGCTCCACACTACAGGTGTCAGTATTTCTTTAACCTGATTTACTCAAGGACATTTTTGAAAGAAAATGTAAAGAACAGGCCTGTCGTGTAGTCTCAGACCAGAAGGGAATTCCATTGCATCATCTTCATCATTCTCATCCGCACTGGCCATAATTTGGAAAAAAGGCAAGCCCTCTCTATTTTCTTCTGTTAAGGTGCCTCACTTTTGATTTCCTTTTTATGTCTATACCCATGGTGAGTTTGTGTCACGTTTGGTACTGGCAAGCTCTCGGGACAGTCACTGGATAGATGTCGTCTCAGAGTGACGCTCACTCACTCTGGTTCCGCCACTAAGACATTTCTGTCATACGTATGTTGGGTTAGAACATGCACAACTAAACATCACCGAAGTAACTCCACAGTTTCCCTTGGAGTGGATGTCTATGGGGTAGATAGGAATGGGCGTCTTGGCAGTGGTACGAATAATGGGGTGCGAAAAATGAGACAGAAAATAGGAAGCATATTTGGTAGACAGGCAAGGCAGGTATAACTCTTAGTCGACACCAGTGACCAGCCTGAAACAGGATTCAGTTGGGACTGTTTCTCTTTAAACCAGTTAACTATGTTTGGATCTCACCAACTAAAAGCTGTCTAAAACATTGTCTATGTCCATGTCTATTTCATAAACAGATTCTTCCAATACCATACTTCGTATAGAACAAGGCTCCATCAGCCTTAACTACACTATCTATATATAAGACTGATCTCATGCCAAACCAAGTTTCCAGTCTGTCGTCTATGTTTTAGGTCTGTCCCTTTGGTGAGTTTTAGTAGCAAAGTCATTCTCTTCCCATTTCAAAGAGTTCCCAGTCCCGGATCCATTCCAACCCCCCCCCCCCCCCCCCCCGCTCCCTCACACTCCCCCGCTGCTTTCTCCAGTCTGTTTGTTATCTCCTGATGATACTACCTTTGCTCCTGCGAATAGTCTTGTTATGTCCATCCTCCCTGTGATCGCTGAATCCACGGGATCAGTATTGGCAGCCTGCTGTCCTTATCATCAATATCATGGGTATCAGGAAAATGATCCAAGGATTTCCTATATTAATGTTGGACTCCTTTTCCCTGAAGGGAGGGAATATTTGGAACACGTATCTCACCATCAAACGTATTTGCTTACAGCAGACATACCATTATAGATACGTGCAAGGAACCAGTCATTAGAAATCGCCTGTGCACCACACATAGTGCCCACTGTTACAGACGACTTCTCCAGCCTGATATCTCCTTGATCTTAATACCTTCGCCGCCACAGACAGTGCCCTGTTATTTCTGTCCTTGGTTCATTTACTGAAGTGGAGGATGAGTACTGGGAATGCGTCGTGTTTATCATCAGTGTTACTGGTATCAGGAAAACGATCCCCGGAGTCATTACGAAATTCTTATACGCATTTTCTGAAGGGATCCAATATTTGGAAAAGTACTTGTCAACATACGTCATTGTTCACCAGCAGACGTACCATTACAGACCCGTACAACCAGCCAGTCACCACACATATGTGGTCTGCTTCACAAACATATTATTATAAGCAAACAGCGACAACGTGGTCCCGTCTTTCAAGACACCAACAATCAGAACTACATCGTGACATGTTAGCATAAGCAGCCCCTTTTATCCGCATGTCTTGTTAATTACGAATGAGCAGGGGGGGGGGGGGGGGGGGGAGATTGGAGAGTGGAGGTGGGGTGGGTGCATGATTGTGATGATGGATGTCTCCTTGTTTGTGTGAGCTGAGTGTGCGTGTGTGGCAGGTGAGTGTTAGTGTCACTGCGTGTATGACGTTACCTTGCTTGTTTCGTTCTTGCGGTATCCTTCTGTCTCCATGACAGGTTGTCTGTGTCCTGAATGCTCTCTTTGCCTTTGCCTGTATGACTTTGTCTCTATCTGTATGTCTGTGCTTTTGTTTATCCATTTAATTTCCTGCTGTCTGTCTTCCTCCCGCTTCTCTCTCTCTCTCTCTCTCTCTCTCTCTCTCTCTCTCTCTCTCTCTCTCTCTCTCTCTCTCTCTCTTTCTCTCTCTGTTAGTCTCTCCGTCAGTCAGTCACCCAGTTAGCAAGTCAGTCAGTTAGTCAGTCAGTCAGTCGGTCGGTAAATTGATCAAATAATCTCTCTGTCTGTCTGCCTGTCTGACTCTGTCTGTCTGTCTGTCTGTTTGTCTCTGTCTCTGTCTATCTGTCTGTCTGTTTGTCCATCTGTCTGTCTGTCTGTCTGTCTGTCTGTCTGTCTCCCTGTGGCTTTGTGTGTGTGTGTGTGTGTGTGTGTGTGTGTGTGTGTGTGTGTGTGTGTGTGTGCTTGCGCGTGCATGTGTGTGTGTGTTTGAGTTGTTTTTTGTTGTTGTTTTTTTTTTGGGGGGGGGGGGGGTGTGTGTGCGTGTGTATGTGTGTGCGAGAGAGAGAGAGAGAGAGAGAGAGAGAGAGAGAGATGAGAGAGAGAGAGAGAGAGAGAGAGAAGATAAGAAACTAATTTCTTTTCAGCAAACAAATGAAGCGGGCAAGCACACTTTAAACGTTTTCCGCAGCTGTGGCCAAATGTTATCATAGAATAATTTGATTTTTGGGGAATAATATTTTGTTTCCAATAATTCTAAACCTAGACTGATGCTCAACATTAGCCAGACTCGATAGACCCCTGAGTATTGATGGAAATCATATTAGAAACGTATTTTTTTCTCCTTCATTGAAAACATCTGATAAACAACAAGGAAGTTCAGGTCCACTTAAGATCATATTGCTTGCTTTACAGATGTTTAGACTGGTCATTATAAAAAGCTAATGTTAATTCTCTTGAGGTCAGTACGCAATGTTTTAGAGATCTTTCTACAGAAATGTTGTCATTTCCGTTTTGTAATCACGGAGCAAAAGACACAAATGAACGAAGAGAGAAAACAAAGAAAGTGAATTGTATACAGAATCTACGTAAGTAAAGGAATGAAATTATTCCTGTGTTAAATGAATCCAATGACAAAGGCTTAGAAACTTCAAATTCTGCAATGGCAAATATGAAACTGTCATGATCTATCAGAGTGTGCACGTATGAGGGGGAGGTGAGGAGTCGAAGATGGGGGAGGGACGTACAAAGGGTGGGCCTGTCTACCTGTCTGTCTTTCTGTCTCTTTCAATCAGCAATACTCGTAAATCTATCCCTTGAAATTCAACTCTCGTTCCCCATCTCTCACGAACGTTAAAAAATAACTTACATGGACAAATTACGATATTGTATTCATGACCTGGTGAAAGCAAGAAAGCCAAGGTTGTGATCGATTCACGTAACACAAAGGAAAAAGCCTCCAGTCTCTAGCCAGACGTCTGAGGGCAAACTAGCCCTAGATTACACCAATTATCTGTGTAGAGAAGGTTGACAGAAACATCACGTGAAGGATGGAGCAAATACAAGCATGTAGAGAGAAGCTCGCCAGAGCGGCCATTTCCCCCGAAGGCTTAAAAGAGATGGAAAGGTCGCTTTTGTAGTGGATGGGAACGACAGTGTGAAGCCTACGAAAAGGGGGGGGGGGGGATCGTATGCAGACATTAGCCGACGCCTTTCTGTCATTTGATCCCTTAAGGCTGATTAAGCCAGTGAGCAGAATGCGTATTATGGACACAGACCTTAGTTTAGTAACTCCTCGAAATGTGAGCTTACCCAAGGAAAAATGATGTTAGGTGTTATAAACTAAAATTAGATAGACTCTCTCTCTCTCTCTCTCTCTGTCTCTCTCTGTCTCTCTGTTTTCTCTCTCTCTCTCTCTCTCTCTCTCTCTCTCTCTCTCTCTCTCTCTCACACACACACACACACACGCACACACACGCACACATACAAAACACACACACACACACACACACACACACACACACACACACACACACACACACACACATCATCATCATCATCATCATCATCAAAATATCACAAATATTCTCAAAATGCGACAAAATGTTAAAGAAAATGTATAGAACGACGTGAAAGTGCTAGAACTGTGTCAACAAAATGAAGAAGAACGGCGTGATGAATATAAATGAGATTTTAGCCTGGGCTGAAAAGTGGTAAGAGATGGAGTGTGACAGAAACAAATGGAAGCTCATTCCACAAAAGCAGGTCCCTGACAGGAGAAAGCACGCAGAGAGAAAACACATGTAGGGAATGGTGTATAACAAGAGAGTGAGGAATAAATACAATCCATATGACGTAGGCGCAGAATTTCTATATAATTATATTCAGATGCCATCTTTAATACCAAATGAACATAGATACTTAAACTATGCTACAACGAACAAATAAAGACCATTATGTTCAACATTACAAAAATAATAATAAAGCGATTTTGTCGAAGTTAGCTAGATTTGTGAGTAGTTTGATGCCGAATGACTGATGGGGTCCCATTGCTTTCATATACATTCACTGAAGTATTGAATGTTAGTAAGAACATGCCATTTTAAAGTGTTGATCTATATGATAATTACGGCTCATACTACGTTTTTTTTTTTTTTTTGTGATTGCATTGTGGATCGCTCTTTTTCCATCTATTGATCACTTTTTTTCCGCCATCCAAATGTCACGACTTTCATATCAACGTAGGAGCACGTTGGCTGTACGTGTTTTTACAAGTTCTAATCCCACAAGGTCTGATCAGCGCGTTTGGCCTAATGCGTAGGTCAGACATCTGCTAAGTTGTAACCACGAGAGTGTGGTCTCAAACCTTAGTGGATGTGGTGTAGCGTACACGGACAAGTCCGCACGCAGTGACGCCTCCTTGATGAAACTGAAACTGAAACTAATCCCTTCATTTGCTCTCGAATTTGACGTTTCGTTCCATCGTCGCCGTCGGACTGAACTCTTTCATTTCCATGTGCCTGAGCCTAAGAAAGCACGTACTACACTGCAGATCCGCGCACGTTTTGGCTGAAGACCTAATGGGTCGATAGACTGAGTGGAGCCAAAAAATCGGAAACACGTTTACCAAAGGGAAGTCTCTGTAAGACGTGCCTCTGCTCATCACCCTATCATTAAAGGCTTACTGTAAGACGTGCCTCTGCCCATCACCCCATCATTAAAGGCTTACTGTAAGACGTGCCTCTGCTCATCACCCCATCATTAAAGGCTTACTGTAAGACGTGCCTCTGCTCATCACCCCATCATTAAAGGCTTACTGTAAGACGTGCCTCTGCCCATCACCCCATCATTAAAGGCTTACTGTAAGACGTGCCTCTGCTCATCACCCCATCATTAAAGGCTTACTGTAAGACGTGCCTCTGCCCATCACCCCATCATTAAAGGCTTACTGTAAGACGTGCCTCTGCCCATCACCCCATCATTAAAGGCTTACTGTAAGACATGCCTCTGCTCATCACCCCATCATTAAAGGCTTACTGTAAGATGTGCCTCTGCCCATCACCCCATCATTAAAGGCTTACTGTAAGACGTGCCTCTGCCCATCACCCCATCATTAAAGGCTTACTGTAAGACATGCCTCTGCTCATCACCCCATCATTAAAGGCTTACTGTAAGACGTGCCTCTGCCCATCACCCCATCATTAAAGGCTTACTGTAAGACGTGCCTCTGCCCATCACCCCATCATTAAAGGCTTACTGTAAGACGTGCCTCTGCCCATCACCCATCATTAAAGGCTTACTGTAAGACATGCCTCTGCCCATCACCCCATCATTAAAGGCTTACTGTAAGACGTGCCTCTGCTCATCACCCCATCATTAAAGGCTTACTGTTCAAAGGCGGGTGGTTGTGGTAGTGGTGTTGCCTTTGAGCATTGTGGGGGTAAGAAAAGAGCTGGCAGAGTGTGACAGTAATGGAGGTGGGAGAACAATAGTACGAGAGAGATGCCATACTTCTTGTTGTTGTTAGTTTTCCATTGGATAAATGAGTTTAACTGATAGGTGATCGCCTGTTCTCGTCACACTACAAGAGGGATGATTGAGTCCTTTGTTTGGCGTAAACACCAGTGTTGCGAGGAAGGCTGGAGTGTTCACCCAGAAACAACTAAAGTGTATCACTGGCATTAAAGGGGAAACTGATGTAACTGGAGGTGATGAATGGGGAATTTTTATCTCCAAGAGTGTCTGAATGCAAACGTGGATCAGGTGAGGAAGGATGGCAGGGACCCGGGGATAGTCCATTCCTGAAATGAGTATTGGTCTACTGCCCTCTTTCTTTCCAAACCCATCACTACCATACACCCCACCCTTCAGGTCCACTGAACAACGATGTAGTCACTGCAGGTAGGTAGGTAGGTATAAAGAGAGGGAGAGAGAGAGAGAGAGAGAGAGAGAGAGGGGGGGGGGAGAGAGGGGGGACAGAGAGAGAGAGAGAGAGAGAGAGAGAGAGAGAGAGAACGAACAAAATTTTGTTTATTCAGGGATATGAGATAAGCATACAAGCGTGCTTTTTTACACTCAGCCCTGAGGCTAAACAAAAATTCACAACAATGGTGCAGAAAGTAAATTGTCTATATATATATATATATATATATATATATATATATATATAACAAGTGTGGCAAAGAAGAAGAAGAAGAAGAAGAAGAAGAAAGAAGAAGAAGAAGAAGAAGAAGGAAGAGAGAGAGTAGAGAGAGAGAGAGAGAGAGAGAGAGAGAGAGAGAGATTGTAAAAAAAGCACCCCAAACACATTTTTCCATTTTTTATATGCTGTTAGCGACGTCACAATTTGATCAGACACAAAGTATCAAAGAAGCCTTTTACCTTTAAAAGGAAGGGACTGAAAGAGTTTATCCCAAAGTAAAGCTGTATCGAACCTCTTTTTCTCCTCAAAGAACAGGGATGGCTGTAGTTTACTACATGAAAGCATGCATCAAGTTGCTCTTGATCTGGCTAAAAGCTGGGACTGGTAGGACAGAAGCTGGCCAAGTGAGACCTGTTGTCCTATTGTCAGTATTGTGTGTTTCCTTATCGTCAGTATCATGGGTATCAGGAAAATGATCCAAGGATTTCCTATTTGAACACTGGGCTCCTTTGGAACACATATCTCACCGTTAGACGTCTTTGCTTACAGCAGATATACCATTATATACACGTACAGTCAGTTGAACTTCAGACATCGCCTGTGCACTACACATTGTGCCCATTGTTACAGACGGTTTCTCCAGCCTGATATCTCCTTGATCTTAATACCTTCGCCCCTACAGACAGTGTCCTGTTGTCTCTGTCCTGGGTCCATTTGCTGAAGTGGAGGATGGGTGTTGGGAATGTGCCGTCCTTATCATCAGTACTACTGGTAACAAGAAAATGATCTCCTGTGTCACAATGAAACCCTTATACTCATTTTTTTCCCGAGACGATGGAATGGTGTGTGTGTGTGTGTGTGTGTGTGTGTGTGTGTGTGTGTGTGTGTGTGTGTCTGTGCGTGGGTGCGTGCGTGCGTGTGTGCGTGCGCGTGTGTGTGTGTGTGTGTGTGTGTGTGTGTGTGTGTGTGTGGAGAGAGAGAGAGAGAGAGAGAGAGAGAGAGAGAGAGAGAGAGAGAGAGAGAATAACGACTACCTGCAAACCTTTTTTCACTAAATTAACACTCAAAATGGACAACCACGATATGATTGCTTTCCCAGATAAAACCTGAAAAATATGTGCTTGGTAGAAGCCAGCTGTTGTCTATTGTACTGTTTTTCATCACAGTCTGTTGATTTCTTCCGGTAATTCGTTGTTGTTGTTGTGTTGTTGTTGTTGTTGTTGTTGTTGTTGTTTCTTTTTGTAATTGCAAAGCCAAAGTCACAAACGAACAAAAAAGACGGAAAAAATAATGTCTACAGTGTTAGCTGAATCGAAGGACGAAGCCTTGGAGACTATGAATTCTACAATATAAAATGAGAAACCATTAAATCTATCAGTGTGTTTATGTGTGCGTGCGTGCGTGCGTGTGTGCGTGCGTGCATGTGTGGCGCGCGCGCGCGCGCGCGTGTGTGTGTGTGTGTGTGTGTGTGTGTGTATTGGGAGGGAGGCAGGAGTTCATGCAGGATAGCAGGGGGGGGGGGGGGGAGGTGGGAGCGAAGATGGGACTTCAAGGGGAAGTTATAGAGGGAGGGGGGGGGGACTGTGTCTGCCATGTGTGTCTTTCTGTCTCTATCAGTTAGCAGTACTTGTAACTCGGTCCTCGTAATTCATCTCTTGTTCCCTTTCTCTCACAAACACTTAGATTATGCTCACAAGCTACAGCACTATACTCACGACCCAATGAAAGCGGAAAAAAAAAAAAAGAAAAAGGGGGAAAAAAGAGGTTGTAATCGATTCACGTTAACACAAAGGAAAAAGGCTCCAGCCTCTAACCCAGACGTCTGAGGGCAAACTAGCCTTTGATCACACCAATTATCTGTGTAGAGACAGTTGACAGAAGGGTCACGTGAAGGGTGGAGCAAACCCAAGGATGTGGAGAGATACTCACCGGACCGGCCATTTGCCTTGAAGGCTTAACGCTGAGACAGTTACACACGGTTAGATGGAAAGGTCACTTTCGTAGTGGGTATGAACGAGAGTGTGAAACCCATGTAAAAAATGGTGTTGGGGAGGGGGGGGGGGCGAGGGGGATCGTACGCAGTCATTAGCCGGCGCCTTTCTGTCATTTTGATCCCTTAGAGATGATTGAGCCAGTGAGCAGAATGTGTATGATGTACGCTGTCCTTTGTATGCTAACTCCCTGAAATGTAAACTTACCTAGAGAAGAATGAGTTTAGGTTTAATAAAATAAAAAAAAGATAGCAAAGTAGATTCTGTCTTATCCCCTGCTCATCTCATCACTCCAGTCTCCTCACATTCACACATGAAGCACACACTTACACAGACACAGATCGAAAGACAGACAGACAGACAGACAGATGCGCGTGCGCGCGCACACGCACACAAACACACACACACACACACACACACACACACGCGCGCGTGTGCGCGCGCGCACACACACAATCAATACATCACAAACTCTCTCTCTCTCTCTCTCTCTCTCACACACACACACACACACACACACACACACACACACACACACACACACACACACACACACACACTACTCTCACAATGGGACAGGAATAAACATAAATGGTACACTCTGAAAATGCTATAACTGTCAACGAAGAATATGAATGAGTTTTCAGACTGTGTTGAACTGTGGTAAGCGATGGAGCGTGACAGTGACAAATGGAAGTTATTTCCACAAAGCAGGTTTACGACAGGAGAAAGTATGCAGACGAAGAAGCTGAATCTAAGGAATGTTAACGAGAGAGTGACATAGGCGCCAAATTTCTTCATATGTTTAGGAGCCATTTTTAAATAACAAGAAGAGCATATCCATTTAAACTAGACTTCAGCAAACAGTTCAACGTCATTATGATCAACATTGAAAAACAGAAGAAATAAAGACATAAATGAATAACTAAATAAAGCGATTTTGTTGAAGTTAGCCAGATTTATGAATAGTTTATGCAGAAACACTGAAGTGCTAGCTTTCTTTTCACTACTTTGAGCAAATAATGAATTTCACAGAGAATATTGAATTGTTTAATGATGATTCAGATACCAGTCATGATACTTCATTTTGTGATTGTTACAGCGGTCAACATTTTTCTCTTGATTACAATTATTTCCCCATGCAAATATATCGTGACTTTTTACGTCGATGTAAGAACACCTCGGCAGTACGTACGTTCATAAATACTATTCCTTTCAATTTGGGTCTCAACATAGAATTTGAGTTCCATGTTCATTCACGGACTGAACTCTTCTCTTTCCAGGCCCTGATCCAAAGAAAACACGTACGACACTGCAGATCCGAATATCTCCTGGCTGAAGACTTAATGGGTCGATAGACTGAGTGGAGCCCAGAAGTCTGAAACACGTCTACCAAAGGGAAGTCCCTGTAAGACGTGCCTCTACTTATCAGCCAATCATCAAGGGCTTACTGTTCAAAGCCAAATGATTGTGGTAGTGGTGTGGTCTTTGAGCTTTGTGAAGGTAAGAACAGAGCTTGTGGAGTGTAATGGTAATGGAGGTGGGTGGGTTATAGTGGGAGAGAGATGCCAGGCTTCTTGGTGTTAATTTTCTATCCGATAAATGGGTGTAGTTGATAGGAGATCAACTGGTGTTGTTTCACTACAACAAGCACGGTTTTGTCCTTTGTTTAGCGACCACATTAATGTTGCGAAGAGAGGCTAAAGCATTCACCCAGAAACTACAAAGAATACCAGGGTCATTAAAGTGGAATCTGTTGTCATGGAAAGTAATGAAAGGGGCATGTTTATCCAAGAGTGTTCCAAAGCAGAAGTGGATCAGGCGAGGAAGGACATCAGGGACTCCAGGGTAGTTCATTCACGAACAGAATAATTGCTGCCTTATATATCCCTAAACCCATCACTACCATACCCACCTCCCCCCCCCGCCCTCCCCCCCGCCCCCCCCCCGCCCCCCCCCGTCCCCCTCCCGTCCCCCCTCCCTCCCCCCCTCCCTCCCCCCCCTGCATTTCCACAGAACAACGTTTTGGTCACTGTAAATCTTCCTTTAAATATATATACTTGAATTCCCCATCACCTGTCCCTGGACTCTCACCGGAATCCTTTGCACTGTTAGAATTCACTGACTGAACAGAACTGTTTGTTACGCCTGGTTAGTAGAACAGACTTTCATTCCACGGTAGGAGTCCTCAGTAGTTTGGCCACCTTGTGTTGGTCCATCTGTGGTGCCTAATAGAGACAAACCACATGTAGTTCTGTTGTATGGCGAGTGTGTGTGTGTGTGTGTGTGTGTGTGTGTGTGTGTGTGTTGTGTGTGTGTGTGGTGTGCGTGTGTGTGTGTAAGACAGGAGAACATATCCACTGAAACAACACTTAAACAAACAACACAACACTGTTATGTTCTAGAGTGTATTAAACAAAACAAAAATAAAAAAGTATTTATTTTGTTGGTATATTGTTGGAGTTAGCAAAATTTTCGAATAGTTTTATGCGGAGTAGTGAAAGGATGCTTTTTTCATGTATTTCTATGAATAAAAAAATTCTGTGAGAATATTCAACTGTAATGTGTTAATTTATGTAGTACTTACTGCTAAAGCTACTCCACTGTATGCTTGTTATTGTGGTTTGCCTGTTTTGTTTTTCTTCTCGTTATTGTTTTTTGTCTATGGAACAATTAAATCTTGAGATTTACGTTGATGGAGGAACATGTTGGCTGAAAATAAGAGCACACATACTGTTCCCTGCTTTTGGTCTCAAAACAGGCGGTTCCTCCCATCTTTGCCTGCAGACTAAACTCATTTGTTCCTAAGTCCATGATCCTAAGAAAGCACATACAACACTGCAGAGCTGCAAGTCTTTTGGCTGAAGGCCTAATGGGTCGATAGACTAAGTGGAGCCAAGAAATCTGAAACACGTTTACCGAAGGGAAGTCTCTGTAAGACGTGCCTCTGCTCATCACCCCATCATTAAAGGCTTACTGTTCAAAGGCGGGTGGTTGAAGTAGTGGTGTTGTCATTGAACATTGTGTGTGTGTGTGGGGGGGACCGCTAGTAGAGTGTGATGGCAATGGAGGTGTGTGGATGGAGAGAGAGAGAGAGAGAGAGAGAGAGAGAGAGAGAGAGAGAGAGAGAGAGAGAGAGAGAGAGAGAGCGATGCCGGGCTTCTTTT
>CM065714.1:14236950-14239450 GCA_033310375.1 Conus canariensis | reverse complement strand
CCTTTGTTGTTACAGTACAAGAGGAACGCTTTGATCCTTTGTTTAGAGTAAACATCAGTGTTGGAAGCTAAGCTGGAGTAGTAGTAGTCACCCAGAAACAACGGCAGTATCACCAACATTAAAGGGTCATCGGATCTTAAGGGCGGTAATTAATTGTCAATGTTTCGCCAAGAGTGTCCCAGTGCACAAGCGGATCAGGTGAGGAATGATGGCAGGGGAGGCAGGACGGTTCATTCGGGAAATGAGAATTAGTCTACTGTCTTCTTTCTCCCCAAACCCAGTGCCACCATGGACACTACCGCTCACATCCATGGAACAATGTTTTGGCCATTGTAGATTTTCTTTGATTAATGCTTCTCTCAGTGGACAACGTAATCTCCCTCTGCAATGTCAGTGCCCACTGATTGGACAGAACCGTTTGTTACGCCTGTCTGGAAGAGTCGCCTCTCATTCAAGGGTTGGTTAGAGTTTCCAGTCGACTAGGCTTAGTCGTGTTGACCCACTCATGGTACCTAAAGGAGACATACCGCCAATAGTTCTTTATTGTTGACTCCACCACTCATCTCTCTCTCTCTCTCTCTCTCTCTCTCTCTCTCTCTCTCTCTCTCTGTGTGTCTTTTTGTCTGTATGTCTGTCTATTTATCTATCTATCTATCCATCTGTCTGTCTGTACATCCATCTATCTATCTTCCTATCTATCTGTCTGTCTCTCTGTCTCTCTGTCCGTCTGTCGGTCTCGTGCTGGTTTAGGGAGGGAGGAGACTGTATGTCACACTTAATGCGCATATCGCAAGTAACTTGAGTGTTTCGATCGTCAGTTTCAACATCATGGAATAGGCAGAACGAGGGAAGTAAACAATGGCTTGCCTCTTCTTGTTGGTGATTGCAGCTCTTTGTTTGTCCGTATGAAGGACTTTGTAGCTGTAATACCGTCCTACTTGATATTTCTGTGCCAGGTTGGTAATTGGAAGTCATAGTAAGATTAAGAACTACATCAGTGTGTTTCACCCTACCATCGATTTTGTGCCATGAGAGCGTCCTTTTTGGTAACACTAAATTCAACATTCTTTTTAGAGTATGTAGGAGACCTTCCATGGCGTCACTGAACGATCCTCTTTTAAAGAAAATGTGAAGAAGGATCTTAGGAGCACTGGTGAAAGAACACCTCACCAGACTATGGAAGGAAGAGAGAGAGAGAGAGAGAGAGAGAGAGAGAGAGAGAGAGGAGAGAGAGAGAGACAGACAGACAGACAGACAGACAGACAGACAGACAGACAGACAGAAGAGACATAGAGAGAAAAAGACACAGACAGACGCACAGACACAGACAGACAGACAGACAGACAGACAGACAGAGGACAGAGATAGAGAGACAGAGAGATTGAGAGAGAGAGAGAGAGAGAGAGAGAGAGAGAGAGAGAGGCAAGCAGACAGACAGAGAGAGAAACAGAGAGAGAGATACAGACAGACAGATTGACAGACAGACACACAGACACAGACAGACAGACAGACACAGACAGACAGACAGGCAGACAAAGACAGAGAGACAGAATCAGTGAGACAAAGAGAGAGGATGGCGGGGGGGGGGGGGGGGGGGGGGGGGGGGGGGGGGGAGGCAAATCTACACTTTTTTTTTGTAAAAGACATCTCTTTTTCGTTCTCAAAGAGTTCTCATTAAAATCCAAGCACGCCTAGAAACACTTGATTTGAAGTCGTCACCAAATTGCAAGGGAGTTTACAGCATTCGAGAAATTCAGCAACCTACCACAGCTATGGCCCATGGCCTCGTGCACCTGATCCGAGGTCAGGAGTCAGTCTTGGTTCAAAACTTGCACACTTAACCCTTATTCCTTGGATGAATGATAAGTAGACAGAGAGTGGCTTAAAGCTACGTCTTTGCTGTGTTATGTGCCGCTTTGAGTGAGCAAAATCAATTTCCAATAATATGATGTTTCATTTGTTTTGTTTTGTTTTGTTTTGAGTTAGTTTTTCTTCTTACGACGTCAGGCGACAATGACGTAACATTACAGTGTGGCAAATTGTAAATAAAATGATAGTTGACAATCTTTGGAGTAAAAAACAACAACAACAACACAAGAAGTATAAAAGAAAGGTCATATAAAAACTCATAAATGTAGGCGAAATATAAATTTACCATTATAATTTCATACAAATACAGAGAATGTGTTTGACTCTCATACACAGTCAAGTTTCATTTACGATTGATGAAATAGGCAGTGATACAACCTGTCACGTTAAGGAGTAAGCTATGAAGGATCTGTTAGTCACTACTTGGAAAGGAACTATGCATCATTGGACAATCCAAAAACAGTAATAATCTAATATTTTCAACATGAAATGCATTTCTGTAGATTGTGTGACCATTTTGTTTGCCGATCCAGAGTTATGGCAGTTTAGGTAAAAACAGTATCGATCTTCTAACTCAAAACAGCCAAAAGACGGCAGGCTGAGAAGATTACACAGCCGGCCACTATATCAG
>CM065714.1:14219450-14221950 GCA_033310375.1 Conus canariensis | reverse complement strand
ATTGCCACTGTACGTATTTTACCAGAACTTTGATAAATTGACATACTGCTTGGGAAGACTAAATGTTACCCATGGTTATGGTATTCCAGAAGAAATGTTTTTGAGTTGAGTATTCTGTGTCTGTGTCTCTGTCTCTGTCTCTGCCTCTCTCTCTATTTGTCTCTCTCTCTCTCTCTCTCTCTCTCTCTCTCTCTTCTCTTTGTCTCTGTCTGTCTGTCTGTCTGTCTGTCTCTCCCCTCTCTCTCCCTCGCTCTCTCTCTCCTCTCTCTCTCTCTCTCTTTCCCTCTGTCTGTCTGTCTCTCTCTCTCTCACTCACTCGCTTGCTCGCTCGCTCTCTACTTTGCCCATCATGCTTCCTTTTCTCTCGAGCTCTCTGTGTCTCTCCCCTAATCCCCCCCCCTCTCTCTCTCTCTCTCTCTCTCTCTCTCTCTCTCACTCTTCTCACTTAAAGATACACTCAATGTCTGTCTCACTCTCCACGCTGTCTTTCTTTCTCTTCCTACTGACCCAGTTTCGATCTCTCTCTATTCCCCCCTCCCCCGATCTCTAACCCCACCCCCACCCTCTTCATCCACCATCCTTCTCCATTGATTCTTTATATGTTATTAGTAACTTTGTGCCCCCCACCCTCATATCCCTCCTTTCCTAATACCCCACCAACCAAAAGAGCATCTCCCTAGACGACCTTGTGACCCTTTTTTTTGGTAATGAGATAAACGGCTCTTTGCACAGAGAGTTCTTTGTATTTATCTCCCTTTTCCCCACCCCCTATTTCTCCAAATCCCCTGTCGTGCCTCTTGTAAATGGACTTTGTCAACATCCGACATCGGACCTTCAAGTCCACCCCGCCCCTGTCCTTTGGCCAGGAGAAGCACAGCGCCCTAAATCCCCCGTCGCCTGTACTGCTTGGGCCAAACTGGATTATCCTAGATCCTGGACCTAGCTCTGGCACTGTGTCTGGCATCAGGCGAAATATGCACGCGCACGAACAGGTCCGCAGATCAAACATAGATGCATGCTTGTACAGAAATTAAAGCACGAAGAGAGATGCGCCCAATGCACGCGCGCGTGAGCAAGCACAGACAGGAACAGACAGACAGACACACATGCACGCACGTACGCACTCACATGCATGCACGCACGCTCGCACGCTCGCACGCTCACACGCACGCACGCACGCACGCACGCACGCACGCACACACACACACACGCAAGCACACACGTACACACGCGCGCGCACGCGCACCACACACACACACACACACACACACACACACACACCACACACACACACCACACACACACACACACACACACACACACACACACACACACACACACACACACACACACACTGTGGCACTGAGCTGTGCAGATGTTATGAAGTGAAGTTTTGGGTTGCATTACACTGCATATTGTTTGAGTCGAATTAATATGATTCCGGTTCACGTCAATATGATTAGTCCTTATTTGATATTCTTGCAATCTGATTTTGTTTCTGTGGTTCAGCAGCAACTCATTTTTTGCTGCTCACTTAACACACCCATACTTCTTGTCGTTGCCCCCCCCCCCCCCCCCCCCCCCCCATCCCTCCCTCGGTCCGTTTTCCTTTCGCATAATGCCTAGTACATATCAGATTTCTTTCCTTCTTTCCTTTTTTTCTTTCTTTTTCCTTTCTTTCTTTCTTTCTTTTTTTTCTTTCCTTCTTTCATCAGAAAGCAAACACTGCAAGGGCAGACACTTTCATTCCGACTTAAACAATATCCACAGAAGGGGGTATATATGATCGTTTTGGCAATTATGCTTCCGTTTAGCCATTCACCTGGCACACATGTAGATCGGAGGAACACAGATCAAAGAAATCTTCGCCCCCTGCCCCCCTTTCCCCTCTTCCATCCCCCCCCCCCCCCCCCCCCCGTCCCCACCCAAAGATTGATGAATCATGAATTGCTCTCACACGCCCGTAGTTAAAACATACAGATAGCAAGCAAAAAGAGCAGAATAAATGACACCCATAACGACATGTACTCGAGGCACAGTTCACAGAGACACTGTTTGTTCAATATTAACTTCATTGTACAAAGAATCGAACGTGGATGTGACTGTACACGATTCTATCAAAACAATAACCCACAAACCAGAAATTGTGCAAACAGCAAAAGTGCTTTCCATGCATCAAATTGATAGATTTTTTATAAACGCTCCCCTTCCCCTTGCTCCTTTTTTTTTTCTTTAGTCTAATATCACCAAGTGTGAACAGACTCAAAATTAAAGAACTCACTCACTCACTCATTCACAGAGACACTGAAAGAAAGATGACAAAAAAAATGCACGACACCTCGGTATTTATTCATTTATTTATTTACTCATTTGTTTATTTATTTGTTTGTTTGTTATTCATTTAGTTATTTATTTGTTTGTTTATTCATTAATCTTTCTCTTCTATCTATCTATATATATATATATATATATATATATATTCTTGTTTGGGTTGGGATGG
>CM065714.1:14206950-14209450 GCA_033310375.1 Conus canariensis | reverse complement strand
GAGAGAGAGAGAGAGAAGAGAGAGAGAGAGAGAGAGCAGAGAGACAGGAGAGAGAGAGAGAGAGAGAGAGAGAGAGAGAGAGAGAGAGAGAAATCTGAACTCGTCATCTTAGGTCTATGGATCGGTGAGACACGGAGACTGAAAGCCATCGTGTTTGCTTCAAAGATCAGGCACGTAAAAAAAAACCCAGATCATAAGCACGTATAACATAGAAATGGCAACACAGGAAGAAGAAGAAAAAAAAGAACTGAAAAGACGTACAAAGATGAACTTGTAGAAGAACAGAAGAAAACAGCCAGAAGAAGGAAAAGGGACGCAAAGTAAACAGCAGAATGACTATAGGCACAAAAGACATAACAAGTAAACAGAAAAAAAAATCACACTGTCTATAATAACGAGGACATACATAAAGATGGAAGAAGAAAAACGAAAGACGTACAAAGATGAGCGTGTGGAAAAAACAGAAAACGACAGAAGAAGGAAAAGGTAAAACAAAGTCAACAGCAGAATAACTATAGGCACAAAGGCATAAGAAAACTTCACAAAACCGAGCGGGTACAACTAAGAAGATCAGACAGGACGAAAACATGAAAACCGGATGAAAAGAATCCGAAAAAGATGAAGGTAATAACGAAATAACAGAAACACATTATTGTTGTTGTTGTGGATGTTGTTGTTCTTGTCGTTGTTGCTGCTGTTGTTGCTGTCGTCGTCGTCGTCGTCGTTGTTTTTGTTGTTGTTCCTTTTAACAGCAGTTATAACAGAAAAGCAAAAACGAAGAAATGGAAGGGATGAGTTAAAAAAAAATAGAAGTAAAAAAAACAACTAACAGAACAGAGAATTATTTCTAGCATGAAAAAAAAAAGTTCCAAATCGTCGTTAGGGAAAGAAGTGGAAGAATGAAGAAGACTGAAGTAGAGAACACACACACACACACACACACACACACACACACACACACACACACACACACACACACACACATGCATGCACGCACGCACGCACGCGCGCGCTCGCGCGCACGTACACACACACACACACACACACACACACACACACACACACACACACACACACACACACACACACACACATACGCACACGAAAAAAAAAAATAGAAAGAAAAAATGACACATTGCCTGCAATAAAGAGGACATACTTAAGATGGAAGAAGACAAAGGGAAAGAGTAAGAAAAAAACAACAACAAAACATATGATAGAACAGAACAGAAATGACAAGACATGGGCACGAACAGGCACAGAAAAGAGGACAGCAGAGAGCAAAGCACAGCACAACACACGAACAGGAATACAATGGAGAATTCCTCACACTACCCATCCACACTGATTCCTCCTATGAACATGCATGCACACCCACGTTCGCATGCGCAGGCCCGCGCACGCACGGGCGTGCATGCGCGCGCGCGCCACACGCACACACACACACACACACACACACACACACACACACACACACACACAGACATGCACTCACACACACACGCTCAGAGGAGGGATGAAGAGAGAGAGAGAGAGAGAGAGAGAGAGAGAGAGAGAGAGAGAGAGAGAGAGAGAGAGAGAGAGAGCGTCATACAGACAGAGAGACAGATAGACAGACAAACAGACTCACACACACACACACAACACACACACACACACACACACACACACACACACACACACACACACACCACGCAAGCGCGCGCGTGCACACATACGCGCACACACACACCACACACACACACACACACACACACACACACACACACACACACACACACACACACACACACCCGCACGCACGCAAGCGCGCGCGTGCACACATACGCACACACACACACACACACACACACACACACACACACACACACACACACACACACCACACACACACACCACCAGTCCCACTTTCTTCCTTTCTGCACCTCCGTAACTCCTTTACAATCCCTCCCCTAGACATAAACCCCTCCTTGACCTTCACTAACGGGTAGGTAAATAGTGCTGGTCCAAGGTAATACCCGTTCTACAGTGCCCTTTCATGACTGGACAGCGGTCAGTTAGACACTTAGATCTTCCCGACGACTGCCTCGCATTACCCCTGTGTTTTCTGTCCGCTCCTTACAAAATTAGATTGGCCTTTCGAGTCTGTTCATAACAGGAGCCTCTGGCACCATGCCACAAGAGGAGAGGAGAGAGAGGAGAGAAAGAGGAGAGGAGAGAGACAGAACAGGACAGAGAGAAGAGAAGAGACAGAGAGAGAGGGAGAGAGAGTGAGAGAGGAGTTTCAATGAGACCAGGTCTTGAGTTGTAGAGAGACAGTAGACAAGCAGAGAACGAGGAAGTCAGCAATGAGATTGTACATTAGTACGAGAAAGATAAGCATGTAATGGTTTTCACGACCATGACAGCGATTACTTCATAATGTTGATTTTATTGCGATTAGATGTTTTTAGTACCAATCAAACAAGTAACGAGATATGCAGCAATCACAAACTGCTTT
>CM065714.1:14199450-14201950 GCA_033310375.1 Conus canariensis | reverse complement strand
AGACATACATACATACAGACAGACAGAGACTCATGTACACACACATATGGACACAGACACGTAGAGAGACAACACAAACTCCATACACATTCGGCCATGCACACACACACACACACACATCACACACACAGCACACACACACACACACACACTCACACACACACACACACACACACACACACACACACACACACACACACACACACACACACACACACAGTCCTTAGATTATTAGGTGCTTATATTCATTATTTCCATTCAAAGTCAACACCAAAGATTCATACCAAAAATCTCCTGATTTCTCCACATAGCTCTGCAGTGATTTTCCAGTCGACCAATCTGGTGACCGTTGATGTTGTCACTACTCGCCTGTGTCCAATTAGCTCTTCATAGGAAATTAGCAAGGAGGATCAGCAGGAAATAAGGTCGTCCAGCTCACCTACAGAAGAACATGGTCCTACAGGTTAGCTCAGGCGTCAGCTTTTTGTCTGTCCTATCTTCTGTGCCAACTCAGTGGCAGTGAACCCACGCCGCTCATTCCAACACCCCATCCACAAGCCACAGCCTGCTCCGACCCACTGCAGCCCTGGCACTGCCAATCCACTAGGAGCAGTCAATGTCAAGTTGTCATGAGGCAACCCACTGGAGGAGATACTGCACTACTGACGAATCACTTCGGTGCTGTTCAGTGGCGCCTGTTCTGATCCAGCATATGCAACGTATGCAACATATGCAGAACACCACCTACTAAGCCCCCTACTGGCGACAGTAATTGCTTAGTTGTGGAGCCTGCATGAGTGAACTCTCCCTCCACAGGCCGCCATTACGACCATCCAACTACAGCCCTCATGGACTCGCCGATACCAGTGACCCTGACGGAATCAAAAAAGGCCACAGACGTGGAGAGGACATCAAAAGTATGATCACCTTGGGAGCAAGGCATGAGGGCCACAGAATTTAAGTTTATTTTCTGCCGATCGATGAGAATGGGGGTGATGACGTTGATGCTTTGGATTTCCATTCCGGTCTGAGACTGCATGACAAGGCTGTACTCTATGCTTATTTTCATGATATATCCCAGCGTCAACCAGACCCGAGAGATACAGAAACCTGCAGAGTTGGTCAGGAAATTATTTTGAGCAAAACTCTCAGAGATGTATCTATTATGTGGATGAAACTCGACTGTGTGGTTCCAATCTTCCCAGTTGAGCCTGTAGCAAACTCAAGTCTGGGTAGGAGCCAGTCAGGGCAGTAAAATCCCACATTGCTTTGATGGGAATTGAACCCACGACCTCCCAGCTGGGAGTCCGTGTTGCTAACCACTTTGACACGGTGGCTGGTAGCTCCGACATTAGCTTTGTAATTCCACTGACACTGGACAAGCAGCTAATCACAAGGTAGAGGAACTTTCAGCGCGCTGTCTATGATAGCATGTTTACATACAGAGGCAATGGTTAAGAAAGTTTAGATACACTTTCTTGTCTGCTTTTGTCCTGGAAGAGAAAGGGAGATGTAGGTTGCTACTGGCTTGATTGGCCGAGGACTTGGTATTAAAGTGTATATAATGCACTGCTCATGAATGGCGTGAGAGGTGACAACAACCTCTTGAAACGGTAATTTATTAAGGCATGCCATGACGAAAATCTATTCTCTCTCTCTCTCTCTCTCTCTCTCTCTCTCTCTCTCTCTCTCTCTCTCTCTCTCTCTCTGTACAAAGGCCAGGCATACAGAGAGAGACATAAACAAAAGCTCTCACACAGACACAGACACAGATGCACAGACACAGACACACACGCACATGTACAACACATACACATACATACATACATACATACATACATACATACATACATACACACGCAAACACAAGCGTGCACACGCGAGCGAACACACACACACACACACACACACACACACACACACACACACACACACACACACACACACATGCACACAAGTCCACACGGGCATGCGTGCACGCACGCACACACATACACACACACACACACACACACACACACACACACACACACACACACACACACACACACTACACTTTCGGTGGTCCCTTGATTATTAGAAATTTATATCCATTATCTCCTATGGGAAGACCAACACTGAAAATCCATACTGACTATCCCCTGCTCTCTCGTGGCCTAGGTCTGCATAGATGATTTCCCTGTCGACCATGCCAGTGAGCTCTGATGTTGCCGCTACTCCCCTGTGTCCAGTTAGCTCTTCACAAGGAATGAGCCGACAGGTCCGGCAGGAAATTAGATCCGTCCACCTCGCCTCTTTGTACCCCAGATCAGTTCTGACGTCAGCTTAGTAATACCACTGATACTGAACGACCGGCTGACCTCAGGGCTAATAACGTAGACCAGTTTTCAGTGCAATGTCCGTGATAGAGCCTTAACCCGTAGGTGCAGCGTCAATGTTGCTTCAAAAGGCATGGATATACTATTTTGTCCACTTCTCTTCTGAAGGAGATAGGAAGATT
>CM065714.1:14189450-14196950 GCA_033310375.1 Conus canariensis | reverse complement strand
TTGGCACTAAGACGGGGCTTCTCAGCAAAGAGAAAGGTAACGGACAGCGAGGCGTCTGTTGTGATTAGGCCACTGGCATTGCACCTCATGATGCTGACAGCGTGCCGCCTGACCTCCCCTCTCCCACCTCTCTTCAACCACCTCCCTCCACTCACCACCCTTGCATCCCCACCACCTCCATTCTCCTTTTTTTTTGCTCGCCTCGCTTCCTCCTTCTCCATCATGCGCCCTCCTCTCCTGCGGCCCCAAACCTGTATCCCCTAAACATTCCTAACCTTCCTTACCAACCACACCCTTCTCTTTTCCCACTCACACTCCGTGCAGACTCAAACCACATTCTGTTCTTCAGTGAGACTTCAATGGAAAGTCCCTTGCGAGAAAGCGTTGCATATCAAAGTCTTGCACGTACGTTAAAGTCCCATTTCACTTTTCAGAGAATGTAGGCTTTCACGAACCGGTGCAATGGAGGAC
This sequence comes from Conus canariensis, assembly GCA_033310375.1. Lineage (NCBI taxonomy): Eukaryota > Metazoa > Mollusca > Gastropoda > Neogastropoda > Conidae > Conus > Conus canariensis. The sequence continues at coordinate 14,196,479 of CM065714.1, read as the reverse complement.
TCAAAAATATAACACATACATACTGTTGTTCACTTTAGACATCGTCCACGAAGACGGAAGATGGTTTCCTTAACGCAAAAAAAAAAAATCATAGACATGGTGAACCTCAGAGATTCAACTGAGGAACGAAGAGAGAAGGAAAGAAAATACATATATGCGAGACTGAATGAAACCCTATACTCTTTTATGAAGGCTGCACTCTGTGGATGCTTCAAGGCTACACTCTGTGGATGCTTCAATACATTCAGTTTTGATCACAATAGTAAAATCGGCATGCATCTCTGTCTCTCCTTATTTATTCAGCCCGTCTTCGCCCTCTTTCTTCAGTGGTGGATATTCACCCACGTGAGTCTCAGTAGGACACATTGTTCTTCGTTTTTTCTAGTTTCCACATAAGACTTTCATCCTTTTTTTATTTTGACAAATAGCTATTCTCTGACGTTGCATACAAATCGGTCTTTATTACTTATTTCTCATTATTGATTTGAAATCGCATTCAGCTGTTATGGAGTTGCAACGTTTGCTTTTGCAAACAAACATGGTATGTTTACTTCAGCCACTGGCCCCTTTGAAGAGATTGGATTGTGTATTCAAAAGACAAACGTAGCTTACAACTTTTTTTTTTTCATCTAGATGTTTCCGTTCGCTTACTCTGTAATATCCTCTGATTTTTTTTGCCACCTAACAACACTGTCTTTTACTGTATCTACTCTTGGCTTCAGTGTCTTTTACTGTATCTACTGTTGGCTTCAGTTTATAAAGATGTAACTCGCTCATTGAATGTATTTGAATTGTTGACTAGGTATCCGTGCGTAATGTTCTATTCTTGTAGTAAAGAGTTTAGTGATTTGAACAATGCTTTGGTTTAAGTGATACGATACACTTTTATTAATGATGTAAGAAATAAGTTTTAGGACTAGATTTAACAGCTATAAAAAAAATATTCGCTGATTCGCAAGTTTCAATATTGAAACGTTGCACACATAGGTCACTGGATATCCTGGAAAATGTTCGTATGGATTATGTTTTCAGCACAGCAACTGAATACATTAATAAAACAATAGTTTATTAAGTACAGCCAGGATCAGATGAATAAACTAGTCATTCTACCTACTCTATTTTTTTTTGTTTTGCAAGGGCGTGCTGATTGGTCGAATTTATTCGGAGATATATAACAAAACGTAATCACATTCACGTGCAACCCCCCCCCCTCCCCATTCCCAATCCGATTCCTGCCCCCACCCCATCCATCTTTCCCCCAACCCTTCTTGCGAGTAAACACACACACACACACACACACACACACACACACACACACACACACACACACACACACACACACACACACACACACATACACACACACACCGTTAAAGATTAAATAACCAAAGGATCCTTATGAAAAAAGTGAATGTGTGTAGGGGTTGGTGGCAAAGGGTGATGGAGAGAGTAAGCAGTACAGGAAGGGGGGGGGGGGGAGAAGTTTTGGGTGGGAAGATGAGGACATTCTCTTATGTATGCGCTGGAAGATGTAGAAGAGAGTAAGAATCATCAGGGAATGGTGGAGAGGAAACACTTCCACATATTTTTTTTTGTTTTGTTTTGCAAGCGTGCTGATTGGTGAATTTATTCGGAGTTTGCACAAAAGTTCACATGTGCAACCTTATCGATTCTGCCCCACCTATCACATTACTTCTTGGTGGTCACCAAACATCACAACCATCAACTGACATGCACAACAACCCACAACGTTGATAATATAAGGTCCTTGTACAAAAGTGAATGTATCTGTATGGGGTTGTCACAAGTATGAAGCAGTGCATCGATAGGGTGTGGTCAGCAACTAGTCATTGGTGTAATGGACTGTTCTTTTGTATGCACAACTGTAAGGAGTAGAATCATCGGAATGGTGGAGAGGCGAAACGTTCACATGCAGTGTATCTGTACTGGTGTTGTCACAACTAGTGACAGTGTATCTGTATTGGTGTTGTCACAACTAGTGACAGTGTATCTGTACTGGTGTTGTCACAACTAGCGACAGTGTATCTGTACTGGTGTTGTCACAACTAGTCACAGTGTATCTGTACTGGTGTTGCCACAACTAGTCACAGTGTATCTGTACTGGTGTTGTCACAACTAGTGACAGTGTATCTGTACTGGTGTTGTCACAACCAGTCACAGTGTATCTGTACTGGTGTTGTCACAACTAGTCACAGTGATCTGTTACTGGTGTTGTCACAACTAGTGACAGTGTATCTGTACTGGTGTTGTCACAACTAGTACAGTGTATCTCGACTGGTGTTGTCACAACTAGGACAGTGTATCTCACTGGTGTTGTCACAACTAGTACAGTGTATCTGTACTGGTGTTGTCACAACTAGTCACAGTGTATCTGTACTGTGTTGTCACAATGTAAGTGAATCTCTACGATTGTACAGTAAGAAAGTCAGATAGACAGATAAATATGTATAATGCTTGTATGTGTGCCTGCTATCTGCACTCTCAGTCGCTCCAAATCAGACAAACGCGTTCGCCCACTGGGAAAGGAAACTAAGGTTGAAAACGTGTTAAGCCACACCCTTTTATTAATAAAGAAATAAACGTTTTTTTTCTTTGTTTGTTATGGCCTGGGTATGGACAGAGGAGGGGAAACAAGATAACATCACCACCACGTTGAAGACACCGTTTTTTGTTCGTGCTGCACTTCACTTCTGGCAGCTCTCGAAGTCACTCTTGGGCGTTCCTTGACTGTCCGACTTTCTTCCCAGTCCCTGGAAGAAATCACGCCCGTAACCAGTCGAAACTCGACATCAGTCTGTGCCCATTTCCTGGCACCAACAATACGTGCCAGTCCCTGGCACTGGAAGCTTTAAAAGGCAAAAGACAGTCAACTGTGACAACGAAAAGTTCAGCCCGCAACTTCCCCACAACAGGTGAGTGAATTACGTTCATGCAAGCTGCGCGCGCACAACCTCGCTACTAGGTGTTCTGTTTATTTTGGCCCCGTCTCTAAAATGTCTGGGACAAAACGCCTTTTGTTACACACAACTAGTCACAGTGTATCTCTGCTGGTGTTGTCACAACTAGTCACAGTGTATCTGTACTGGTGTGGTCCCACCAACACTGTAAAGTCACAGTGTATCTGTACTAGTGTTGTCACAACTAGTCACAGTGTATCTCTACTGGTGTTGTCACAACTCGTGCAGCTTTCTAGCTAAGAACTGAACGAAGCATTCATTCGTTTGAAAACAATATTTTCGGGGTGGCACAACTATCTTGCATATTATCATAAAGCTTTGCATATTCTTCACAGAGCCATTTATTTATGAGGGCGTAGGTCGGTTTGGGGCAGACGCCCTCACATGTATACGTGCTTCCAGACAATCAGATAGGCCCATGCGCGTAGCATCCAGTGATGCATATAAGGGTTTGGACGGCAAAAGGACACACACAAATTACCCGACAGGCACTTCGTTACTTGGAGAGGGGATGGGCTGCAATACGCATTCCCCATGCATTGCCCTTTGAGGAGTCACGATGACCAGCCTGATAGCGGCACCATCGTTGTTCATGCGTCTGTCGTGGGGAAGGAGCAGTGCTTGAGGGAATTACATGATTCATGATCTAAATCAATAACCATAATTATTGTCATTTATATCAACCCGCCTCCGCCCCCCCCCCCTCTCTCTCTCTCTGTCTCTCTCTGTCTCTCTCTCTCTGTGTCTCTCTCTCTGTCTCTCTCTCAATTCTCTCTTCTCTCTCTCCTCTCTCTCTCTCTCTCTCTCTGTGCGTGCGTGCGTGTGTGCGTGTGCGTGTGCGTGCGTGCGTGTGTGTGTGTATGTGTGTGTGTGTGTGTGTGTGTGTGTGTGTGTGTGTCTGTGTCTGTGTGTGTCTGTGTGTGTCTGTGTCTGTGTGTGTTGTGTGTGTGTTGTGTGTGTGTATTGTGTGTGTGCGTGCGTGTGTGTTGTGTGTGTGTGTTGTGTGTGTGTGTGTGTGTGTGTGTGTGTGTGTGTGGTGTGTGTGTGTGTGTGTGAAATCTCGTGTATGTTTTTTGTACTCTCTGCCTCCCTCTTTCCCTCTGTTGGTCTGTCTGTATGTATGTCCCTCTCTTCCCCCCCTCTCTCCCTCTCGCTCTCTCTCTCCTCTCTCTCTACACCCCCCCCACCCCGCTCTCTCTCCCTCTCTCTATGTCTCTGTCTCTCTCTCTCTCTCATAAGAAGGGAATTCCTTATTTTGTTTGTTTCTCAACCTATGTAAATTTTACCTTGTACATTCCTTGTAAAGGCGAAACAACAGCACTGTTTGCATGTGCTACCCAAACCGTCCCGTCCACACACACATAACTCGATTCACAATACCTAGGTAGGCACAGACGTGTGCGTGAACACCTAGGAAGGGGGGGGGGGGGGGGGCAGGGAGGCAAGACCTGCTCCTAACCATTTGACCTGGTCCAGATTGTCTAAATATCAGGTCAGATAGTTAACTAGGAACATACCTGACAAATTCTCAAAGTTTTAGAACGTGTTTAATGTTTTGGCTTTATTCACAAATCTTCACACACACACACACACACACACACATGCACACACACACACACACACACACACACACACACACACACACACACACACGCACGACGCACGCACACACGCACACACGCACGCACACACAAACACACACACATACAGAGAGAGAGAAGAGAGAGGGGGGGGGGGGGGGAATTGTTTATAAGAATCAGGAAAAATAAGCAGAACACTTGAGAAAAAAATCCTCGGAGATCGGCTTAATCAGCTTTTTCAAGTGGTTTCAGGCAATTGTCACTTGCTGCGTCCTAGCATGTTGAAACATGGTCAACGTCTGGTTCAATGCATGCGTGAAAGAAGGAAAGACAGAATGAAAGAAAGAAAAGAAAAGTATAAAGAAAGAAAAGGAAGAAAGAACGAAAGAACAGAAAAATAGAAAGAAAGAAAAGAAAAACAGAAAGAAAGAAAGGAAGAAAGAAAGAAAGAAAGAGAGAAAGAAAGAAGCAAGCAAAGAAATAAGCAATGAAACTTTGGGTGTTCCTATCGAGGAAAATATTCTTTTCCATTGCGAAAGACATTTTGGAGGGAGGGGGAAAAGTGGGGAAGGGGGTTGTTGCTGCGAAGTATAGGAATGTGTTTGGACCAAGATGGAATAAATGTTGTTACGAAGAAGACCTAACAATTTCGAAGAATCAACTTCCTCTGGTTCTTTGAATACAAATTTGGGCTATTTTTTGGCCTTTCTGTCGTGTTAGACTTAACATGAAATCAGATTTATGAGGATGAACAGCCATATGTTTTGCTTTAATTCACGTGATAGGTGTATGAATTTCTTTTTGCAAAAGAGTGCAAACTCTATTAGAGTTTATATCTATAATGCGCAGAATATTATCATCAGCAAAGACTTGATCGTAAAATATGAAGGGATAGATAGTTCATATACATTTAGAACGTCATAAATAGGGCCTGGCACAGATTGTTAGGGAATTCTATTTTTGACAGTCATGGTGAACGATAATGCAGAATCTTGAGAAACTACCCGCCTAGTATTGTTAAGAAAAGACGTTATAGTGTCAGGGGCTTTTAGCAAAATCTACAAAAATAGATGCAAGGAATAAACCATTATTTGTATTCGAGTGCCATTCCTCACTTCTCACTGAATCTATTTTGATCAGAGTGGAACAAGACATACTTGATGAAATGAGATTGAAGATATTTTCAAATACCTTTTCAAGGGCTTCGAGGAAGTAGATACCATTAACAAAAGTCTTTAGTTTGAAGAGTCGTCTGCATAGAATTCAAGATGTACACATTAGAGTGTCTAGAGGATCGTGGATAACAAAAGTAATTAATACGATATTTATAGATGAAGGTTATGCAAGCAGAAATAGCAGGAGCAAACATCTTCAAAATTTCGCGATATGAACCATCTAAAAGTAAACAATTTCTGGGACATCTCACGTACACTAATGTATGAGAATGCAGTTAAGATTTCGTGTGGTTTGAGTCACAAAAGAAACTTCATATAAATGTAAATCACACAGAGAGAGAGAGAGAGAGAGAGAGAGAGAGAGAGAGAGAGAGAGAGAGAGAGAGAGAGAGAGAGAGAGAGAGAGATCACATCTGATCAACCTAAGAAAAACGAGAGCCGGAGGAATATCAGCCATTCAAATTGTGCCAATGAAATTATCAAGGAGAAGTCAGTGCTTCTGCAGGATCACGGGGAGACAATCAGCACAGGCCCACGGACGGTTCCCTGCACGTGTGCAGACACCCTTGGGACGCTGCCAGATGGCAGATGGCGGGATATTGCGTCCTCCTTCACAGTCAGCAGCAATGTCAATGACCATCGACCATGCCATGAAGTTCTCATTTCCTTGTTATTGTTCCTCCTTGTTAACAACATTGCTGCAGATCTTGTCACACACACACACACACACACACACACACACACACACACACACACACACACACACACACACACACACACACGCACGCACGCACACACACACACACACACACACACACACACACACACACACACACAGTATTGTGACAAACAATCACCTGTGCCTAGTGGATTACATAGTTTGTTTTTTTTTCATGTGCTGTGACTGTCAAGTTTTCAGACTTCTTAAAAGTATACTGTGCTCCTGTATATTTATCTAAGGGTCCAGATGACGCCAATACTGAACGGATGAAAAACATCAAGAATGATAATGGTAAATGGTTAGTAGGAGGGGATTTTAATGCGCATTCTCCTTTCTGGGAAAGAGAGAGAGAGAGAGAGAGAGAGAGAGAGAGAGAGAGAGAGAGAGAGAGAGAGAGAGAGAGAGATTAACATAGGCACAGGCCTCTGGATAGCTGTCTCAAAGTTATGGAAGTAGCAGCTCACCGTGATACTATTCAAAAGCAGACACGATGCAGACAATAAAGGTGTTTAACACTGGAGCAACAAATCTTGGAACTGCATCGCATCTAACAAAATTGATGAGTTGTAATTGCA
>CM065714.1:14161950-14164450 GCA_033310375.1 Conus canariensis | reverse complement strand
CCCTTTGTTTGTTCCCCTCGTAGGCAAATTCGGGATAGGAACGCAATGTATATTGTTTTGCACTTCGTTTCTTTTGCGCGGAGGATCTGTAACCTCCTTATATTCCGTGCTTGGTATTCCGCCTGCAAAGCATTTTCATTAGACTCTCTCTCTCTCTCTCTCTCTCTCTCTCTCTCTCTCTCTCTCTCTCTCTCTCTCTCTCTTCGGACATGCATTGAATACATATAGTTTGGGACTGGTTTTAACTATGCTGGTCAGTCCCTTCCATACACCAACTTTATTCTGCCATAGCTTCAACAGCGTTAATCAATGCCAGGTCGTCGTAGGGTGACACACCACAGGAGACACTGCACTGCTGCGGAGCCATCCTGGTAGTGTTCTGATCCAATGTAAGCAGGACACCAATAATACTCAACGAGGTCGTTGAGCCAGTATGATTGAGCGTCCAACCTTGAAGGCTGCAACCACGTCAATACCATCCATCAACAGCGCCTATGACTTTTTCGACATAAACATGTTGACAAGAATACACTATGGTCATTAAAGTAAAGACAAAATAACATTCACGGAGTATTGTTGTATGAAGTGGTACATTTGCAGTCTCAGTTGCCGGTTGTGCTGGGGCCTGTCCTAATTTGTGCACGTTATTTTTTTGAATTTGGATATGAATTGTCACGTTTTGGTGTGCCCCTACTACTGCAAGTGACGAGGAAAACGCTCGTTAGCGCATTGAAGGGTGTGCATTTAGTATCTTTGGCATGTTTTCAAGGATGAAGAGCGGTGGATATCTCTACTTGCCATGTGTCCATCACGGCGCCCTGCCACCTACTGTCGTGGACCATAAAATGTGTGCATTCTTTCACTGCGGCAAATTATGGATTTATCATGGATGTTGCGCCAGTATATTTCAGCACTGTCAGTTCTGAATGTGGGTCGAGTGTTGTGCTGAGTGTGCAGTTCGTTTATTATGAGAAGTTCCGATTTGTTACTGGGTGTCATGCTGCTTGTGCGTTATTTCACTTCTGCAGGTTTTTGCATTTGTCTTGTGCTGTTTGTGCATTCATTCACCATTGCAAGTTTTGAATTTGCTCACGGGTTGGCTGGGTGTGTATTCTTTCACTATAGCAAGTCACAATGTGTATTGAATGCTGTGGCGGATGTGCGCTCTTCACTATCGCAGGTTTTGAATTTCTATTGAGTGTCGTGCTGGGTGTAGATTCTTGCACAGTTGCAAATTCTGAGTTTGCATAGCGAGTTGTGCTGGGTGTGCGTTCATTCACTATGCACGTTTTGAGTTTGTTCCGACTCAATTTACCGAAAATTGCTTCATACAAGATAATATATTGATGTTCCGTAAGTTAACACACACACATCCTGTGCGTATGCAAAATCCTGCCACGAATTTTCGCAAGACAAGACCAATCTGGACGTTTGTATGGATGACAAGGATACACACAGCACGCATCCTCCGTGAAAAATCCAAGATATGAGTGAAAAACTGAATGACTGATATTCAGCTGAGTAATACCAGAAACGAATGATAGCCATCAGCAGACAGCTATTCGGTCGGCTCTACCGAGGTAGGCAACTGGTTATGTAAAAGAGAACGTGGATTGTAAAGCGCGTAGAGCTTGTCTCGAACTGAGGACATGCGCTTCACTGCGTTGAGTAATATACAATGCGCCTGTACTGCTCTCTCTGCATGGAGATTATGTGTTCTCCCGCATTTGTTGGTTTGTTGATTCATCTGACTGCCCGCCAGCTAACGCAAAACATACGAAAACGAATTTCACAAAATTTTATCGAAATATTGGCTGAAGCAAACGGACGACCACAATCAAATCGTAGTCAAAGCGAGTGTTCAGCATCCTTCAGCAAGTTTACACCAAGAAAAGCTACCGAACCTTTTTTTAACGTAACCGGTAGAAAAAATAGAATGTGGATCTAAAGGAAAATCTTATATGCAGATCCTTGCAGCGGATCCGGATCTGAAGACAATCCGGGATCCGTAAGCATTGTTTAGGGTACATTACAGAACCGATGCTAATGAAACTGTGTAGAAAGATAAAACGTGGCTGAATGATGAACTCATTACATAATAGCGCGGATTGGTGGTGCAGATATGGTTCAAAGTGCAGATCCAGATACGTTTGAACTTGGCAAAGGTCTGCACTTTCTTAAATGCGCTTCCAGTTTATTTATTATTTATTTATTTATTCATTTTTTTCATTCATTCATTTGTTTAACATATAATTATTGCCGTCATGTACACATTTGTCAGACCTTAGCACAAAACCAAGAGAGCTGATGGTAATTGAAAACAGTTCTTTAAGAGCAATGCCTCAATGGCTCTTCACGGAGTACAGGAAGGAGAAGAAGGTTAAGAAGGCCCATAGTAACTTGATGTATGCGTCTTGTAATTCCGCATACATTCCAACAGCTACCACAGAAACGATTCTTCTAGATTGACTGTGTACTTTTTGTGCACAAATGGCATTTT
>CM065714.1:14131950-14144450 GCA_033310375.1 Conus canariensis | reverse complement strand
GAGAGTTCGTCAGACTGTTTTGAAGTTCTACTATCGTAGAACGTAATTACACTGTTGATCTTTAACACAAGAATGCATTGGCTTGTGCGATGTTTTTTTGTGTGCGTGTTTTCAATACTCTATCACGCATCTCATTTTTCTTTCTCTCTGGCACTGATTCGATAATGCTATTTACGTTATTCTCTTTCGACCTTTTTTTTGTTGTGGTCTAGTTCAGGAATCAAGAACTGCCTTTCAAACAAAATTTTTTGATGACACATTTATGTGTGTTTGTTTGAGCGTGTTTTTAGTAGGATGCTTTTGTCTCGTTCGATGGTCCTACATATATGCAAGCATTCTGGTATGGCTTGTCTTTGGCTCCAAGCTGTCGCTTTTTACCTTTCATCTAAAAGACGTATAAGAGGATAGGAAGTAAAAGACACATATAAATGTCTTTTCTTCCCCCACTCTTCATAACTGTTTTCTTATTTATCATCAATCATCTTTCTGTATTCCATCTTTTCAGTCTTGATATCCTTTTCCTTCTTTCTCTCTCTTTTTAATGAAACCACAGAATGTTTAAGACTTGTGATCATTGTCTTGAAAAGGTCATTCGCATTTGTCATACACTATCTTTTTGGCAAATGTAACGTTTATGGATTATGGTCAAGAAAGTGAATTCTCATCGTACGTTTCACGAAGTTTTCTGCTGATTTTACATAATATATGTGTTTTAAGAGAACAACTCCAAGTCTAGGGTCCAAAAGTATTTTGCCAACATAATATAGCTACAAAATACGGTGTAATGTAGCACAGTGTAGTATAACACGACGCAACTCAATAAAACACCGAACAATTCAACGCAATGCATTTCAGTAAAGTGCTTTATGACAACATGCGATTTCTTTGGCGCATCAACAAACGGACACAATAGCATACACCCATGCACACGTACAATGTTCGGAGTGCCTCACCCGTATCCTACGGAGTCCTGACTGTGTATTTATCAGATTAATGATGATAAAATAATTGTTTTAACATCCACTACTATATGGCAACAGCTATGGCTACTACATTACTACTACTATCATTATCAAATGATAATGATAATAATGATGATGATGATGATGATGGTGGTGGTGGTGGTGGTGGTGGTGGTGGTGGTGGTTCCTGCAAGTACTAGTGCTACTGCTACTGCTGCTGCTATTGCTGCTGCAATCGTTATTGTTCTTATCATTATTATGATAATTATCATCACCATCATCGTCATCATCGTCGTCGTCGTCGTCGTCATCATCATCATCATCATCATCATCATCATCATCATCATCATCATCATCATCATCATCATCACTGTCATTTCCATGATGACATAATTTCTCTCTCTCCTTCTCTCTCTCTCTCTCTCTCTCTCTCTCTCTCCTTCTCTCTCTCTCTCTCTCTCTCTCTCTCTCTCTCTCTCGGGGGGGGGGGGGGGGGGTCATATTTAACGTCTATACACTCTAAGTGATATAAGGCGAAAAAACAAAAAACAAGAAAATGAAAATAAAAATAAAAAGTAAGAAAAGAAAGAAGACACCATCCCTTTAACCCAAAACAAACAAACAAACCAAACACTAATGATAAAACTATAAAAAAAACAAAAACAAAAACAAAAAAAACTGCCAATGGTTTTGATGTGGGAGAGAAGAGTGAGAGATAGGGGACGGATGAAGATGGTCCTTTCGTATATTTGATGTAGATGTAGCAATAGCTATATGACTGACTCACTTAAAAGTAACCTCATAAGCATGAGATGATACATCTGAGAAACTATCAGTACTTACTTACTGGATTCTTTGACAAAGAAAGAAAGAATTCATAGGTTAATACCGGTGATTCATATTTCTAATAGCATATGTAGAGAGCATGGGTCTAAATTGTTTGATAGCGGCAAATGAGAGAATATGATCAGCCGTGATATTCTGTCCACAAAAAGTGTGTGTGTGTGTGTGTGTGTGTGTGTGTGTGTGTGTGTGTGTGTGTGTGTGTGTGTGTGTGTGTGTGTGTGTGCAAATTCTGTGGTATTTGACAGTGCTACTGTTGTGTGATAGTTGCTATTATTATTTTATTTATCTGTGTGTGTGTGTGTTGTGTGTGTGTGTGTGTGTGTGTGTGTGGAGGGGGGGGGAATTTCTGTGTGTCTTCCAGACAACAGATGTCTGAAAACTTTGGACTCTTCAGGGAAAAGAGTGGGCTGCGTTTTTTCCCCTAAAACTCTCTCTCTCTCTCTCTCTCTCTCTCTCTCTCTCTCTCTCTCTCTCTCTCTCTCTCTCTCTCTCTGTGTGTGTGTTTGTCTATCTGTCTGTCTGTCTGTCTCTCTCTCTGTTTGTCTATCTGTCTGTCTGTCTGTCTGTCTGTCTGTCTGTCTCTCTCTCTCTCTCTCTCTCTCTCTCTCCTCTCTCTCTCTCTCTCTCTCTTTAACGTTCTCTTTCCCGTCCCTTCTCTTTCATCACTCCAGCAGCGCTGTGCACCTGACTCAATGGAGCTTACGGGGCGTTACTTTGTCCTAGATACCGACACTGCCATTAGGGCCTGGCACATTGTAATAACATCCCAGTCTCCTGAAAAAAGGTCAGATGTCACATCGTGATGCCGGTGCCGTACAGTTTTCAGACATCTTACATTTATTGTTGAGTTGCAGTTATATATATATATATATATATAAAAGAGAGAGAGAGAGAGAGAGAGAGAGAGAGAGAGAGAGACAGACAGACAGACAGACAGACAGACAGAAAAGAACAGACAGACACAAAGAGAGACACGAGACAGAGACAAAGAGAGACAGAAAGAGACAGAGACTAAGTCAGGGAGACTGAGATGGGGGAGACGAAGATAAAAGATAGGCACAGAGAGAGAGAGAGAGAGAGAGAGAGAGAGAGAGAGAGAGAGAGAGAGAGAGAGAGAGAGAGAGGGGGGGTCACAAAATTGCACGTACAGAAACACACAGCGACTTAGACTCACTTACAGTTTGCTCTCTCTCTCTCTCTCTCTCTCTCTCTCTCTCTCTCTCTCTCTCTCTCTCTCTCTCTCTCTCTCTCTGCCTATATTCATCTTCGCACACGGAAAGAGCTGTGGTAAATTAATTCCGTTGTCAACATGCCAGTAACTGGACGTCCAGCCAATGTGGTGAAGACACTAACCGCCCTGCTGACGGACAATACGGTGATCAGTCGGAAAGTGACGAGAGAAGGAGACAGCACGGTGGTTGTCTTACGCCTCAAGCCTGCCAGACGCCCACTGTCAACAAATACGGCGGATCCCGTCCTGAATCGTAGCACACAGGTGGAATATTATAGAAGAAAGCCACCCAGTCAGATTCGATGAGACCAGGAGAGGGCCAAACAGCAGCAGCAGAAACAGGCAAGTAAGAAGCATGACTGTGACTTTGACACGGTACGCCCACTGGATGTGCCGTACTCACCTGACACACAGTCATAACGTCAAGTACACAGTAGTACGTTTTGACAACACGGCGCGAACCAGAATGTGAGATGCAAGACAATGATGAAGCACCGCCTGATGTGCTCCACGTGCTCGAAACCAGCGAAACGTTTGGCATGATTAACTGTGACAGTACTATTATTCAGCAACCGGAAATAAAGCCAGTGATTGATAATTCTGTTGTAGTTTCAGTACCAGTGTCGTGAAAAGCTATGTCGCTACCCTCACAGATAGGTCTGTGCAAAGACGATTGAGGGACAAGGACAGAAACACATCCTTTAGAAAAGTGACAGTGCAGCGATCCACGAATACTGATGTGCTGATGTGCGAATCAGATGACTTTGTCCTGGAATGTTCTTGCACAGTTGTATCTGGTGACAGCCAGTGTGTGGTTTGGTTTGTGAAGCAGGACAACAGAAACAGCTGACAGAGGAACGTGCAAAACTGCCAGTCTTCGAAGAGGGAAACCGTGTTGACAGTAAACAACATGCCGAGATCCAAGCACGTGCAGCACGGGAGTTAGAGACACTGCACGGCCTGATCCAGTTCTACCTGGGGTGACAGCCTGTGTTCACGAGACTGGCATGACGGACGGGTTCCTATGGGACATATGCCAGCCTAGTGAGGAGAATTAACATTGTTTGCCATGGTTTCCATTTCGGACTTACCGCGTGGCATTAATTAATTGTTTTGTTCTGGTACTGTTCATCGCGCCGTACTGCTAAGGAAGTTGTACCACTTTATAGCAATAAATCATTTCGTTCGTTCGTCCCCCCTCTCTCTCTCTCTCTCTCTCCCTCTCTCTCTCTCTCTCTCTCTCTCTCTCTCTCTCTCCTCTCTCTCTCTCTCTCTGTGACCGCCTTGTCACCTTCCACTTCCTTTTAGTCATCAATCACACACTGAACAAAGTGTTCCACTAACGGAAAATGACAGACCACAAACGAATATCAAATCCACCCCCTCCTCCCCTCCACCCCTCCACTCCCAAACCTTCTCCTTCCACAAAAACCTCTTTCAATGACCAGGTTTGACCATCGCATCCATGCCATGCTTTACATTTCCGGAAGATGATGGATCCATTGGCAGACTGCTGTGCAGCAGACAGAAACAGAATTAGTGGCTTCCTTTCCTCCACTTCCATCCATGGGTATCGTCTTTCCTCAGCGTTCACTGCTGGGCCAGAGACTGTCATTGCGCGTCTAGAGGGCTCCGTTTGTAAAGCACAGGGTTTGAGGAATATGAGGGGCTTTGTGTGAGAAATGTGGGGTTTCCAAAGCGGCAGGAAGAAGTGGTGACTGTTGTTCCTTCCCCAGTGGGGCAACAGGGGCCAATGTTCCGAAAATGCTATGTTCTTAAGCCAGCAGAGAGCTGGGATCCAGAATCCCAGGAACCCCCACCCCCTATCCCTCCCGCTTCCTCCTTCGTCCACCCCTGCATGTCTTACCACGAGGCAATGACAGTGAAAACAATGGACCTTCCTGTCGCTCCTACAGACAAAATACAGGCAGGCAGGCCATTAACCAGTGTTTCTTCATGTGGGAGAGAAGACTTATCTTGAGGTACACAGTCGGCTGCAGTTGTTGCAGGGGAAGGGGTCTGGCCAGGTGGGGGCCTGCTTCCTCCTGTTTCTTTTATGGCTGAGTGGGAGCCACTTTTTCCGATTGAAAATGCTTGAACTGCAACTGAGACTTTTCTACGACAAGAACTTTCGAAGTAACAGCGAAACTGTTCCCAGAACATGAACGATGGGGAGGCTGATTCGAATTTCGTTTTTCCCGATGAATCTTGTTTTTGAATCTGAATTTCGAATCGACGAATTTCATACTTTTGTATGGCAGACATGGTGAAGTCAGTGCCAAACAGTTGATACGCACAGCTGGTCCACAGCCGATCGTACGGTGACAGACTCTCAACAGAGTATCCCAAACAGGCCTAAGTTCACGATTCGCAAATCCGATCAACGTTGTTACCAGTATTGCCAATGATGCAAACCAGTCCCAAAATACAATGGCCAAATCAGCAGCTTGTTTATACTTAAGATATGGGAATTTTGATACGAAAACTGGAAGGCTCTCCAAAATGCATAACCCTAACCCTACTCCTAACCGGATTCTCACCTTACCTATTATCTAACCAAACCTGATCCTATTTCCATATTATAACTATGTACAACCTTACATAAATTCTCACCAACAGATTGTTCTCGCAATGTAGGAAGGAGTGGACTTGTCTTCTGCTTTCTCAATCAAAAAAGAAGAGAACGTTGTCCACTTATATCTGTCTTTCGTAGTGTACATAACAAATAAACGCCCCCCACTTGCCAGACTTACAGGATGTATACGCCATCCTCTAACGTCTATGAATCGCAGCCCAGGTGTGAACGTAGACAGGTGTGTTATTTTCAGTGAAGGTCCTTTGGAGGATTTTGACCCAAGCCCCATTTCATCTACCAAGAAGCACCTATGTGAACAGGAAGACAGGCTGGTATCGACTCCATAGCAGCGGAGCCTTCAGTCAACCTTTGCTCTACAATTCCCATGATCATCTGATCCATTGTCTGCGTATAAAAGTAGTTAACTACTCGTAACCTTATCACAGTCAAGGTCAATAGCTGCTGCATGTGCGCGGTATATTGTATGTCACGTGCTCTGAGAGCGAATGAGACAGGCTACGGAAGAGAAGAAGAGAGAGGAGAGAGAGAGAGAGAGAGAGAGAAAGAGAGAGAGAGTGAGAGAGAGAGAGAACACCAAAAGACAAGACAATTGTCTCACAGACAGCTTTCTTTATGAAGTTAATAACATTTCTCCGACTCAAGCGACTTATATGCTATCGCTAAATCTTTGATTGGAAACGGGTATATACAAAGACTGAAGTACTGCTGATGTTATCAGTGGTTGGAACCTGTACAGCAGTTTATATGTTCTTTTGTTCTGCTTGTTATTATTGTTACTGGTTTGTTTTATTACTACACAAGAACCAATAGTTCACTGAGTGCTGTAACGCACAAATGAGCAACAAATTTACAGCCGTGTGTTCTTCACGGTCTTTCCGCGGGCAGTTAAAGATACTGAGCGACGCACATTTCTCTCGTCACAATATACCCAGCTGCTCGCTGGGAAGTCTGCATCGCTAAAATTTTCGATCCTACTGAACGCTGAGAATTTTGCATGTCTAAGATCTTCCACCCCACTGAACATGCGAAGTTGTGCATGTATAAACTGTTCTGCCCTTCAGCACGCTGTGAATTTTGCGTGCCTAAAATCTTCCACTAATCTGCACGCCGGGAATTTTGCATGTTGAAGATCTTCTACTTTTCTGCACACTGGGAATGTCGTGTTTCTAAAATCTTCTACTCTGCCGCACGTTGGAAATTTTGCATGTCTAAAATCGTTCACCCTGCTGAACTCTAAAGTTTCCACCGTACTACACACTGGAAATCTTGTCTGTATATACTCTTCTACCCCACTGCAAGCCGAGAATTTTCATGTCTAAAATCTTCCATCCTACTAAGCACTGGAAGTTTTACAAGTATAAAATATTCAATGCATTCACACTCTCAAGATTTTGTATGTCTAAAATATTTCCTGTACGGTACACTGGAAATTTGTCATGTCTAAAATACTGCAACACTCTGCTGGAAATTTCACATGTTTCGAATCTTCCACTCTACTGCACCCAGAAAATTTCTCATGTCTAAAATCTTCCAAACGCGTACATACATTGCATGTACTTTAATTTCCGTGTCTGAGCCCCTGCATCATACACATGCAAAGGCAGCAGCGTGGCTATATAGTAGAGGAGGGAACTTTTCAGCTCTGAAACGCATGATCCTAACTCAAAAACTTTCAAAACCAGATTCTAACCTTAACCTGAACCTTATCCAATCACTTACCCTAATCGTAACCCTAACCTCACCCTATTCATCATAGTAATGTTCTGTTTTAATCCATTGATTAATTGTGCTTGCGATGAAGGGACAGTGGAGCTGTCTTCGTTCGCTTTCCATGAGGGGAGAAACGTCTTCTAACACATACAAGTGTTCAGCCACGACCAGGCCTGCACATTATGTTGACCTGCAAGACGGGAAACTCCCGCACAGCACTTCACCTGTCTGGCACCAGACGGAAAAGAACGTGTGCCGCAGTCTTTTTTTACACTGGAAATAAAAATACGCTTTAAACCTCAAACATTATCACGTACACCGCTGCTGGGCTCTCACTGACTACTGGTCTTAACCATTTCCTTACATTCCACAATACTGAGGCATCAAATCTGAAGTTAACTGAGCCGAGATAGTTCCATTTGCTGTAAACACGGCTCTGAGCCACATACTGGCGCATCGTCAGCTCGAAATTCTGAGTTTGTTGTGAAGTGACCAGTCGTTACGATATAGGTCAACTTCACATTGAACTAACCATACGTCTCCATGCTTGCAGATTGATTTTAATGTGTATAAGAAAAAAATCTAGTAGAAGAATATGCATGCCACAGTGACTTGTGGAAAATGGCTCCAATACAGAAGGATTGATCGACTGATGGATGTATAATCAGATATATTGACTGACTGATAAATAGACAAATTGTTAGCCAGCTAGATGAACAAATGGGCAACCTGTTTGTCAGTAAAGTGTTCCCAGCTAGTGTCGGGGTTTTCTGGCTGGTAAAGACAGATCCCCACGCACGGCCCCCTCCATCAGTAGCCCCCAATTCCCCCTCCTTCCCCTCTCCAGTCCCCCTCCTCGTGGCCTGTCTCTGACCCTCTCCTCTTGTCTTCTCCTATACTGTAAAGGAACAATGACCGTTGGGGGAAGGAAATCGACTGCGTGGACCTGAACAGATTTGTTCACCTTTGCCTCTCTAACTGCCTGACTGTTTCTTTCACCCTTCCTCTTTCACATTTCATCCTGTCTTCTCTTCACCATTCATTCCTCAGTTGTCTTTTTGATTGACTGCTCTTTTTGTACTCCCAGTTCTTATAGAACAGGGGATACTTTACAATGGGAACGAAGAAATGCTGTCTGTGTGTCTGTGTGTCTGTCGGGCTGGCTGTGTATCTGTCCGTGGTCAAAATGTGTTCCACTCGCTCAAGACAAAAAACTTCTGGGTCGATCTTTCTGAAAAATTGTAGGTATGTTCATTATGGGTCACGGATGATGCCCGATTTTTATTTTACCACAATAGCCGTTACTAACGGTTATAAATGATAATTTTCAAAAATCAAGTCCGATAAGGGAAATAACCACCGCACTCGTCGAGTTTTTTCTTCCACTAACTGGAAATTATCTCCACTGTCTGTCACTGTACTGGGAGTACGTTATATGCTTTGCATCTTGTTTCTTCCTCCTACCCCCTTTCCTTTCCTCCCGTTCCTCATCTGTCTTTCAGACTTCCAGTCATTGCTTTCCTTTCTCACACCCTTCTTCACGTCCTCAGCCCTCCTCTTGCATTGCCACGTCTGTCTCTCTGACTGCCAATTGTTTCTCTCCCCATCCACTCCGCTTTTCCGTCCATCCTCCTCCTTACCCATCCTTTTTGTCAGTCTTCATGTTCTCTGTCAATGCTTACTTAATTCTCCCACACTTCCTTCTGCCCTTTCCCCTCCCTCTCGTTCCTTATCTGTTACTCTGACTCCTAAAATGCATTAACTCTTAACCCCTTTTGCCTGCTCCTCCATTCCGTTATTCGTCTACCTCTCTGACAATTTGCCTGGCTGTCAATGTTCTCTCTCTCTCTCTCTCTCTCTCTCTCTCTCTCTCTCTCTCTCTCTCTCTCTCTCTTCTCTTCTGTCTTCTGCCTGTCTCTCTCCCTCTTCTCTCTCTCTTTCTCTCCGCCTGTCCCTCATCTTTCTCACTCTCTCTCTCCATCCCTTCTCCCACCTTCCATCTCTCTCATCCTCTCTCTCTCTCTCTCTCTCTCTCTCTCTCTCTCTCTCTCTGCCCTGCTTTCACGCCCTTTTCTCTCCCCCTCCCGACCCTTCATAAATTGATGGCACACACCACAAATATTTACTCCACAAACGAACATGACCGACTGCAAATGAACAGCAAATCTCCCTCAGAATGCTACAAATCATCTGAGCTCACTATCACATCCCCTGCGAAGTAGATATCGGTTGCGGAAGATGATGGACCCATTCGCACTCTGATGCACAGTTTACACAGGCAGAATTAGTGGCTTCCTATCTGAGCCTTCCCTCCCTATCTTCTCCTCTTCTTAATAGCCACTACTAGTCCAAGGACGTTCCTCACGCAGTGACAACAGATGGCACAGAGTTGCGTTTCTTCACTAAGAGAGTTACTAGGTACCTTGACACGGGGGTAATGATAAGAAGTATCAAGAAATCACCAATAATATCGACACAATAAAGGCAGGAATGTCGGTGTCCACAAATGGGCTCCATGGGTATGTGGAGACCTGTCTTTGAGGTACACAGTTGACTGACGCTGTTGCAAGGGAAAAATCATCGGAGGTGGACACTGCTTCTCTCTCTTCTTCTTTGCCTAAATAGCAGCCTATGTATTCAGCTCGAAAGTCTTAGAATTGTTAGCTATATTACTTTAAGAGTGCTAGGCTGCTCAAAGAAACAGCAAACAGATTTTACTGTGCAGAAGCATATTTCTTTTTTTCATTTTTCGTTTCATTTTATTTCGTTTAGTTTCATTTCATTTTTTGTTCTTCCTTCCCAGGAAAAATAAGGTTTCTATCTGAATCTGGATCTGAGGAAAATAATACATTTACATGAGAGGTCTAATAATGGTCACGTTAAACGGCAGAATCGTCAAAATCACCAACGTCATCATGTTTACATTTGCCGCACTCTCGTCAAACTACTGATATACTAACTTCTTCTTTGCAATCCACATGACTGAGAAGTTAAAGCCAATTTGAAATTCTGAGTGTGTTTTATAGAAACTGGTCGTAATCTGTTCCACAAAATCCACAATGCTGTTGGACTGAAATCTAGAACCGTTTGTCCTTCAACGAAGTGGATATGAATGAAGAAATGAAGGAAAGAGAAGAGAAATGGGAATTATATACAGCACCTGATTTCTCACGACTCTAAGAGAGAGAGAGAGAGAGAGAGAGAGAGACAGACAGACAGACAGACAGACAGACAGACAGAGCCAGAGCAGACAGACAGACAGACAGAATAAGTGCACAGGGTCCTGCATGTCTACAGCGTGGTCCCAAGTGACGTCAACTTCTCTCGGCTGGTGAAAGACAGATCCTCCACACGTGGCCCCCGATACCACTGACCCCTGGTCTGTCTTCGTCGGTTGCTTCTGCCCTTTCTTGAAGACCTCTGGGAGAGTGATGATCACTGGGGGAGGGAGATCGGGAGATGCCAAAACGATAGCGTGTGCTGTTTGGCGAGTTAACATCAGTTGTTGGAACTGGAGAGATCTCTTAATCTTGGTCTCTCTGACCGACTGTCTGTTTGCCTCCCCCTGACCCAACTATCCTTCCCCCACCTCTGTTATCTCACCCTTTCTATTCCTCTTCTGTCTGCTTTTTTTTTTTTTTTTTTTTGCTGTGCCAACCTCTGTGCCACCCCAGTGGCAGTGCACCCACGCCGCTCATTCCGACACCCCGTCCACAGCCACAGCCCGGTCGGTCCCGCCGCAGACTCGGCACCGGCAATCCACAGGGAGCAGTCAATGTCAAGTCGTCAAGGAGGACATACTGCACTGCTGCCGAGTCACTTCGGTGGTGTTCAGTGGCGCCTGTTCTGATCTAACATACGCAGGACACCACCTACTAAGCCCCCTACTGACGATAATAATTGCTTAGTGATATTATGGATTTCCATTTCGGTCTGAGACTACATGACAGGGCTGTACTCTACGCTTCCTTTCATAATATATCCCGGCGTCAACCAGGCCCGACAGATACAGACACCTGCAGTGTTGGTCAGCAAATTTGAGCAACACTCTCAGAGACGCATCCATTAAATGGATGAAACTCGACTGTGTGGTCCCAGTCTTCCCAACTTACCCCGTAGCAAACTCAACTCTGGTAGGAGCCGGTCGAGGCAGAAAAAGCCCACAAGACTCTGATGGGAATCGAACCCGCGACCTCCCAGCCGGGAGTCCGCGACGCGAACCACTTCGCCACGGCGGCTGGTGATCTTCTGTCTTTTTCATTGACTGCTTGATTAGTTGTTTACCTTTCTCCTGTTTCCTTTGTTCTCTTTCTCACTGCTCTCCCTTTCCTCATGTCTGTTCCTGATCGCCAGCCATTTCTCTCCACGCAACACCTTCCCTCTTCCACAGCCCTCCCTTTCAACACTTTTCACTTTTCTTCACTCTGTTTCTAATCGACCATTGCTTACCCACCCCCACCCCCTTGCGTCAGCCTTCTCTCCCTCCCATCACTGACGCGTCTCTCTGCCTGCCTGTCCGTTAGTGTCCTATCTCAGTTCTTCTCCCATAACCCCCCCCCCTCCCCACCTCTCCCCCTCCAGTGCGCTCGCCCCTCTCTATGTGTTTCTTTTTCTCTGTTTCTCTGTCTCTCTGTGTCTCTGTTTGCGTCTGTCTGTCTGTCTGACTGTCTGGCTAGCTGACTGGCTGGCTGGCTGTCTGGCTGGCAGGCTGGCTGGCTTTCATTCCTTACTTTCTTTGCTCCTTCAGACGTTAATCACTCACTGAACAAATAATTATCCTGCAAACGAGCAATAACGAATTGCAAACGAACTTCAACTCCATCTGTTCAAGTCCTCGAAACAAACACACAAACAAACAAGAAACCTGCAAATCACAGGACCTAATAAACTTACCCATGCCATGTCCCACATTTTATGAAGATGATAGATTCATTTGCACACTGTTGCACTGTAGATGCAAGAAGAATCCATGTTTCTCATCTCTCTTCCAGTTTTCAATGTTACGCCAGATGCTTTCGTTTCCTGGCAAGGGACGATGGCATAGATCTGCGTTTCTTCACTGCAAGACTTCATCTTGACACGAAGTGATGAACCCTTATAAAGGAATTGCCTACTAGATCAATAGGCAGGCAGGGGAGTCAAGTTCCACAAATAT
>CM065714.1:14124450-14126950 GCA_033310375.1 Conus canariensis | reverse complement strand
TTGATGCGAAAACCGAAGGACTCCGAAATGTATGACCCTAACCCTACTCTTAACCAGGGTCTAAGCATATACTAACTAAAACCTGACTCTGTTCCATACTGTAACTATGTAAAACCCTATCGAAATTCTTACTGATACATTGTGCTTATAGTGTAGGGCCATTGGAGTTGTTTTCCCTTTTTTCAATCCATAAAGGGGAAAACAATCTACCAACAGATAAAGATGTTTAGCCACGTTCATCCTTTCTCAATCGATAAAAGGGAACGTCATCCAGTTATATATCAATTCGTAGTGTTTATAACAAATAAACGCCCTCACTTGCCAGACTTGCAAGGTGTATAGGTTATCCTCTAACGCCTATGAATCGCAGCCCAGGTGTGAACGTATACTGACTGGTGTGCTATTTTCAGTGAAGCTTCTATGGAGGATTTTGACCCAAGCCTTAATTGCACCACCAAGCCGCACCTACGCGAACAGAAAGGCAAGCTGGTATCAACTCCATAGCGGCGGAGCCTTCAATTAAACGTTTCTCCACATTTCCCATGATCATTGGATCCACCGTCTACGTGGAAAAGTAGTTAACTGCTGGTAACCTTATCACAGTCAAAGTCAATAGTTGCTGCACGTGCGTGGTATATTGTATGTCACGTGCACTGAGGGCGACTGAGAAAGGCTTTGGACGAGAGAGAGAGAGAGAGAGAGAGAGAGAGAGAGAGGAGAGAGAGAGAGAGAGAGAGAGCAGGGGGAAACACAGCAATAAAAAGACAATATGTCTTCATCAATACGCTTTCTTTATAACTTAATAACATTTCTCCTATTCGAGTGACTTATGAGCTATTGTTAAATCTTTGATTGGAAGCTGATACGATAGACAGACTGAATTATTGCTGATGTTATCAGTGGCTGAAAAGCTGAACAACAGTTTATATATTCGGTTCTTCTGCTTGTTATTATTGCAGTTGTTTTATTTCATTATTACTTTACAGCCAATAGTTCACGGAGTGCTGTAACACACACATAAGCAACAAATCAATAGCTGTGTGTTGATTGCGGTCTTTCAGTGGGCGGTTGGGAATAGTTAGGGGCACAATGCTGCACGTTGGGGGGTTTGTGTGTATTAAATCTTCCACCTTAGTGCACGCTGGAATGGTATATATCTAAAATCTTCCATTCTGCTGCACATTGGGAATATTGCATGAGTAAAATCTTCCACCTGCTGCACGCTGGAAATTTTTGCATGTCTAAAATCCTCCACCCTACTGCACGCCGAAAACTTTGCATTTCTAAAATATTCCACTCTACTGCACGTTAGAAATATTGTCTAAATCGTCTGCCCATTACAAGCCAAGGATTTCCACGTCAAAAATCTTCCATCCTGCTGCACTTTGGAAATTTCGCGTGTCCAAAATCTTCAGTTCTCCCACACTCGGAAATCTGCATGTCCAAAAATTTTCACTGCATGGCATGCTGTCTAAAATCGTGCGCCCTACTGTACGCTGGTAATTTAGTATGTTCAGAAACTTCCACCCTACTGCACGCAGGAAATTTGTTCTGTCTAAAATATGCAAAATGCTCACGTAGGCTACCGAAACTGTAATTTCCGCGTCCGACCTTCTGCATCCATACACATCCAAAGGCGGTGTGGTACGTACATTAGAAGTGGGAACTTCAATTAGGATTTTCAACACTGAAATGCGCCGTCCTAATCCTAAGACCAGATCCTAACCTTAACCTAAACACTACCCTAACTCTAACACTAATCCAAATCCTAATATGACACTAACTGTATCAATTTTTGTTTTTGAAAAAAAAAAAGATTAACAGTACTTGCAGTGTCGGGTAAGCGGAGTTGCCTTCTCCTTCCTCCATTCATTTACTTGATACACGATACCTGATATTTCATTTGTCCTCATAGAATACAATGAAAATTTGTTTGTGGTGTCATCATCAAAATTCACATATTACAACAAATCATAAACAAGTATATCATTAAAAATATTCCACTCTTTTCACTGTGCTCGGTCATTCCTTGTCAATTCATTTATCCATCTTGTGTCAGTTTGTATATATATATATATATATATATATATATATATATATTAACACATGCACGCACACACCCTACCACCCTCCCCCACCCCCCACCCCCCAGATACACACACACCACTTCAATACAGAATCACACGCACACACCCCGCCAAAATAGAGTCACACACACACACACACACACATACACACACACACACACACACACACACACACACACACACACACACACACACACACACACACAGAGGCGCGCACATCACCACCGCAAACCACCATCACATATGCACCACACTTAAATAAACACTCCAACTGTAAAACAGAACGCTCCAAGATAAGCTCAAAGTTAAGTATAAAAAAGAAAGAAAACAAAAACAACAGCACCATTCAAAAGATCAATAATATTGCAAAATTTATAGTTACTTAAACTGTAAAAGCAACCTGCAGGGTTAAA
>CM065714.1:14121100-14124350 GCA_033310375.1 Conus canariensis | reverse complement strand
TCAGTAGGGGGCTTAGTAGGTGGTGTCCTGCGTATGTTAGATCAGAACAGGCGCCACTGAACACCACCGAAGTGACTCGGCAGCAGTGCTCGCACAAACACACTCCTCCGGTGGGTTGCCTCCTGACGACTTGACATTGACTGCTCCCTGTGGATTGCCGGTGTCGGGGTATGGCGGGGCCGACCGGGCTGTGGCTGTGGACGGGGTGTCGGAATGAGCGGCGTGGGTGCACTGCCTCTGAGGTGGCGCAGAGGTTGGGACAGCAAAAAAAAAAAAAAAAAAAAAAAAGTGTGTGTGTGTGTGTGTGTGTGTGTGTGTGTGTGTGTGTGTGTGTGTGTGTGTGTGGTGTGTGTGTGTTAATCGTTTGAACGCTGTATGCCTTGACTTAGATGGTTGGTTAGACGTTTGTGCAAGCATTTTGACATGTGTACTCTATGGTTTCAAACTGTAGCGTTTTCTACTTTATCTGAAAGATGTGAGAAGGTACGAAGTTAAAGAAACATGTTCTGTCTTCATGTCTTTTCACGCTTCACATCTTTTTTCTTCATAAACATCTTGTTTTCTGTATTTCATTTTGTTTTCAGTTTCGATTCCCTCCTTCGCCTCCCCTCCCCCCTCCCCCCCTTCACACACACACTCGCCTCTCTCTTTCTCTGAGTCTATCTGTCTCTGCCTCTGTCTCTGCCTCTGTCTCTGTCTCTCTCTCTGTCTCTCTCTCTCTCTCCTCTCTCTCTTGTTTTGTTGTTTTGTGTGTGTGTGTGTGTGTGTGTGTGTGTGTGTGTGTGTGAGTGTGTGTGTGTGTGTGTGTGTGTGTGTGTGTGTGTGTGTTGGTGTGTGTGCGTGTGTTGTGTGGCGTGTATCTACCTATACGACGGAGCATGTGTCTGGGTCCCTGCTGGAAAGTATGCGACCTGACAATCTTCATAGCACCTGTGTGAATGCTACCTGTACAGGTATTTGTGCCAGTGATGTACATGAGCCTGTCATTATGTGCCTGTGTGTGCGTTTGATCACAAACAATAGAAGAACTAAATGCAGCCCTAGTCCTTTGGACGAGGAAGCAGATTATCAGTCTGGAAACAGAACACTTTAAGACTGACGCAAATAGGACAAAGACAGGTAAATCCGTCAGCAAACATTCCCCTCACCTCGACCCATTCATCATGAAAGTAGTGCACCAAGAAATCCTAATCAAGCGCTTGCAATCTGTCCTGGGGTTCAATAGGGAGGGAGCTAGCATGTGCACAAGTCGTGTTTAAACTGATTGCATTGATGTATTTGCCAAAAGTCTGTCTCTCTGTCTGTGTCTCTTTTTTTCATTTTTGACTGCCTTTGTCATTCTCTACTCTTCTCCTCTCTCTCTCTCTCTCTCTCTCTCTCTCTCTCTCTCTCTCTCTCTCTCTCTCTCTCTCTCTCTCTCTGTGGATGGCATTCTTCACACACACACACCACACACACACACACACACACACACACACACACACACACACACACACACACACACACACACACACAACACACTTGCCTTGTATCTGTCTAAAGCATTTACTGGCAGAAATAATCGTCTATATGATGCTCAGTGATTAACACTTAATTTACTTGTGAGCGGGTCGGATTTTCTCCCCTCATCCATCTCTCTCTCTCCTCTCTCTCTCTCTCTCTCTCTCTCTCTCTCTCTCTCTCTCCTCTCTCTCTCTCTCTCTCTCTCTCTGATGCTCCCCTGGCCTTCCAAACCCCTCGCTACATTTCTTCTTCTTTAATCTTTCGTCCGTTTAGATTTCCACAAATGAATATATTGATAAGTTTTGTTTATCTGAAGTATAGTACTACAGTTGACTTCCCTTTGCAAACCCCTTCTCCTGATGTGGGCGGAAGATCAAGTTCAGTAAATATATTGTCATGGTCATTGTCTCTCTCCTGCTTTGCCTCTTTGTCACCTTCCACGTCCTTTTCAGTCATCAATCATACACTGAACAAAGGTTTTTTTATCCATTAACAGAAAACGACAGACCGCAAACGAATATCAAATCCACTCCCTCCCCCTTCACCCCTCCACTCCCAAACCTCCACCCTCCACAAAAGTCCCTTTCAATCACCAGATTTTACCATCGCATCCATGCCATGCCTTATATTTCCGGAAGATGATGGATCCATTGGCAGACTGCTGTGCAGCAGATAGAAACAGAATTAGTCGCTTCCTCCCCTCTGCTTCCATCCATGGGTATCGTCTTTCCTCAGCGTTCACTGCTGGGCAGCAGACTGTCACTGTACGTCGACAGCAGACGATGGAGGGCTCCGTTTGTAAACCGCCAGAGTTTGAGGAATGTGAAAATCTTTTGTGAGAAATGTGGAGTGTTGGAAGGGGCAGGGAGTAGTAGTGTTCGTGGTTCCTTCCCCAGTGGAGTAACAGGGACCAATGTGCCGAAAATGCTATTTCTTTCAAGCCAGAGGAGAGTTGGGAAGCCAGAAATACCTAGAACCCCCACCCCCTAACCACTCCCATCTCCCTTTTTCGTCCACCCTTGCATGTCTATCCATGAGGCAATGACAGTGAGAATAATGGACCTCCCTCCCAGTCCTACAGACGAAAATTAATACGGGCAGGCAGGTCATTAGCCATAATGTCTCTTTATGTGGGAGAGGAGACTCATCTTGAGATACACAGTTTGCGGCAGTTGTAGCAGGGGAAGGGGTTTAGCCAGGTGGGGTCCTGCTTCCTCCTGTTACTTCTTTCCTGAACGGCGGCCACTCTTTTTTTTTTTATAGAAAGTACTTGAACTACAAACGGAGACTTTTCTACAAAAACTTTCAAACTGACAACGCGACTTTTCACAGAAACGACAACCAGGTGGAAGCTGATGTATTTTTTTCCCCTGACAAACATTGTTTTGTTTCTGAATCTGAATCTGGAATCAATGCATACTTTTGTATGACAGGCATGGTAATGTCAACACAAAGTAGCTAACAGGCACAGCTGGTTCACACCAGATCATACAGTGACAGACTCTTAACAGAGTATCCGAAACAGGGCCTAAGTTCACGATTCACCAATTCAGTCAACGTTGTTACCAGTATTGTCAAGCATGCAAGTCAGTCCCAATACACACTGGCCAAATAAGCAGCATGTCTACACATTAGACATGAGAATTTTGATGCGAAAACCGAAGGACTCCGAAATGTATGACCCTAACCCTACTCTTAACCAGGGTCTAAGCATATACTAACTAAAACCTGACTCTGTTCCATACTG
>CM065714.1:14106100-14116100 GCA_033310375.1 Conus canariensis | reverse complement strand
TTGTTGTGTTGTGACCAGTCGTTGACTCTTACTCAAAATCCACATTTTTTATGCTAGTCAATTGTACATTCTAAATTCAACTAAATATACGAATGAATGCTTCCAGATGAGTGCCAATGTATAGAAGAATATACGAGTGCTATAGAGATTAATGTAAAAAAATGGCTTCAATACAGAAGAATATATCTTCAGATAGAGAAACAGACAGAAACATCGACTGATTAGGAAACAGGTTGCTAGCTAGCTAGTTAAACAGATGGC
The DNA here is from genome assembly GCA_033310375.1 of Conus canariensis. Taxonomy (NCBI): domain Eukaryota; kingdom Metazoa; phylum Mollusca; class Gastropoda; order Neogastropoda; family Conidae; genus Conus; species Conus canariensis. The sequence goes on along the minus strand of CM065714.1, from coordinate 14,115,839 downwards.
ACGTTTGTGTCTGCAAAGTGTTCACAGCTGACGTCAGTTTTCTGGCTAACGGAAGACAGATTCCATGGCCTCCTCCATCACTAGCCACCGCATCCCCCCCCCCCTCTTTCCCTTCTCCCCTCCCTTTACCCCTTGGCCTGTCTCTGACCATCACCTCTTCTTTTTCTCTCTGTAGTGTGCATGAACAATGACCGTTGGAGGAAAGGAATCGGCGGTGCCAAAATGCCATTCTGTGCGTGGACCTTTGCCTCTATGACTGCCAGACTTTTTTTTTCACCTTAGCCCTTCCACACTTCCCCCTCTGTCTTCTCTTCTCCATTCATTCTTCAGTTGTCTCCCTAATTGACCGTTTTTTGTTTTTTTTACTTCCTCACCCATTTCCTCAGGTCCCCCCCCCCCCCCCCAAACCTTCCCTATGGTTCCTCATCTGTTATTCAGACTCCCAGTCAATTTTTCCCCTTCTCGCAGCTCTCCCCTTTACCATTCCTCATCTGTCTCTCTCACTGCCTATGGTTTCTCTCCTCATCCACTCCCCTTTCTCCTCCATCCTCTTACCTCCCCATCCCCTTCTCATTCTTCATGTATCTATATCAATATATACTCTTTTTTTTTCTCTCCGCTTCCATCTGACATTTTCCTCCTTCCATTCCTCATCTGTTTCTCAGACTGCCTAAAATTCATTAACCCCACCCCTCTTTCCTTCCTCGCCCCCCTCCCTCCTTCCTCTGTTTATCACTACCTGCCTGTCTGTCAATGCTCTCTCTCTCTCTCTCTCTCTCTCTCTCTCTCTCTCTCTCTCTCTCTCTCTCTCTCTCTCTCTCTCTCTCTTCTGTTCACTCCCGTTTCGCTCCACCCCCCCACCAAGCCTTCAGAAATTGACAGGACCCTAAAACAAATATTTACTCCACAAACGAATATGACAGACTACAAACGAACAGCAAATCTCCCCCAGAATGCTACAAATCACTTGAGCGCACTATCACATTCCTGCCATGTCCTGCGGTTCCGGAAGATGATGGATCCATTCGCACTCTTACGGGCGGGCAGCTGACACAAGCAGAATTAGTGGCTTCCTATCCGGGCTTTTCCTCTGGATCGGTTTTCTCTCCTCAGTTTTCACTGCTAGTCCATGGATGTGGTGAAGACAGATGGCACAGAGCTGCCTTTCTTTGTTAAGAGATGTTCTAGGTATCTTGACACGAGGTGATGCCAACGAATATCACCTATCAGATCGACGCATAAAAGGCATGAAGGTCGGTTTCCACAAATATGGCTCCATACGTTTTGTGCAAACCTACCTTTGAGGTACACGGTTTGCTGTTGCTGTTTACAGGGGAAAATTTTCCAGTGAAGTTGAGCCCTGCATTTTCCAGTCCTTCTTTACCTGAATGTAGCCGTTGTGTTCAGTTCGAAAATCTTTGGATTTATAGCAATATTTCTCGAAAAGGATATGGCAGCCAGGACATTCAAAGACACAACAAGCAAATGGCATTGACCAGAATCTTATTTCTTTATTTTATTTTACTAATCTTTATAATTTATTTTTGTTCCCTAGGAAACACATCCTTTCTGAATCTGAATCTAGAAAGCAATCGCGTTAGAAGTCAGATAATGGCTACATCAAAAAGAACAATTGTCAAAACCACCAACATTATCATGTTCACTGTTTCTGCACTATCATTAAAATGCTAGTCTTAACTTCTCTATGATCCACATCACTGAGAAATAAAATTCAACTTGAAATTCTTTGTGTCTTGTGTGATAGCTAGTCGTAATCTGTTTCTCAAAATCCATAATGTTATCAGACTAAAGTCAAAGAAATTCTGTCCTCAACGAAGTAGATATGAATGATTACATAAAAAAATGCAATAGACAGAAGAAGAATGGGAATTTTAAATGGCACTAATTTGTTACATGACTGTAAATGATAGATAGATAGATAGATAGATAGATAGATAGATAGATAGATAGATAGATAGATAAATAGATAGATAGATAGGCAGATAGAGAGAGAGAGAGAGACAGACAGACAGACAGACAGACAGACCGAAAGATAGATAGATAGACAGACCGATAGATGGATAGACAGACAGACAGACAGATAAACACACAGGGTCCCGCATGTCCACAGTGTGTTCCCAAGTGACGTCAACTTTTCTCAGCTGGTGGAAGACAGATCCTCCACACGTGGCCCCCGATATCACTCACCTCTGGCCCCCTACTCTGTCTTCGTCGCTTGCCTCTCCCCTCTCTTGCAGACCTCCATGGAGAATGATGATCGTTGGGGGAGGGAGATCACAAGGTGCCAGTAGGTAGCCTTTGTTGTTTGGCGAGGTAACGTCAGTTGATGGACCTGGAGATATCTCTTCATCTTGGTCTCTCTGACGGTCTGTTTCACTCTCTCTGCCACAACCACCCTTCCTTTGTCTCTTTGCTTCGACACCATCCGTTCCTTTTCTGTCTTTCAAGTTGAATGCTTATTGTTTTCTCCCGTATCCCTTTTACCTTTGTACTCTTTCTGGGGGCCGGAATAGCTCAGTTGGTAGAACGCCGGACTCGTAATCCAAGGGTTGCGGGTTTGAATCTCCGCCGGGCCGTTTCGGTACAGGGGGATTTTTCCCTCGGAGTTAACATTAGTTCTGACTCCATTTCCCATACAGTCCTTCGAATGAGACTATAAACCGAGGTTTCGTGTGTGAACGCACGCATAACATCTTGCACACACGTTCCATGTGTGAACGCACGCATAACATCTTGCACACACGTAAAATCCCATCACCATCTTTCGGAAGAGAAGGCCAGTTTGGCTGTTGGTATGGATGACACGTTACACATAGCATGCACCTTCACCGAAGAAGGAGTATGGCCGCCTTAATGGCGGGATAAAAACGGTCATGCACATAAAAACTCCATTCCCTTCGTAGGGTAGATGGGATTAATACTTGCCTGCCCATATAGGGAGTGTCCGCAGGAGTATCAGCCTGCGTACGCAGAAGAAGAAGAAGAAGTACTCTCTCCCCCCCCCCCCCCTTTTCCCCTTTTCTCATTTGTGTTCTTGATTGCCTACTATTTCTCTTCCTGCAAAACTTCCTTTTTCCTCAGCCCTCCCTTTAACCACTCTTTACTTCTTTTTCTTCACTTGTCTTTCTAACCAGCTATTGTTTATCCACTTCTTAGCCATTCTTCCCCTCCAATTACTTGTACGTCTGTTTGGCTCTCTGGTCATCCGAATTCTATCTCAGTTCTACCCCCGCCACCACTCCTGTACCTCTCTCTCTCTCTCTCTCTCTCTCTCTCTCTCTCTCTCTCTCTCTCCATCTATCTGTCTCTCTCTCTCTCTGTCCCTGTCTGTCTGTCTGTCTGTCTGTCTGTCTGCCTCTCTCTCTCTCTCTCTCTCTCTCTCTCTCTCTCTCTCTCTGCCCTACCTTTCACTCCTTTTTCTCAACCCCCTCTGAACCCTTCGGAAATTGATTGCACGTTAAACAAATAATTACTCCACAAACGAACATGACAGACTGCAAACGAGCATTAAATCTCCCCCAGGATGCTACAAATCATCCGAGCTCACTATCACATCCCTGCCATGTCCTGCGGTTCCGGAAGATGATGGATCCATTCACACTCTGATGCGCTGTTTACACGAGCAGAATTAGTGGCTTCCTATCTAAGCCTTCCTTCCATACCTGTCCTCTCTCCTTAATTTTCTCTGTTAGTCCATGGACTTTCCTCGCGCAGCCACAGCAAGTGGCACAGAGCTGCGTTTCTTAATTGAGAGAGTTACCAGGTATTTTGACACGAGGCGATAACAAAGTGTATCAAGGAATCACCTATCGGATCGACACATTAAAGGCATAAAGGTCGGTTTTCACAAATATGACTCCATACGTATGTAGAATCCTGTCTTTGAGGTACACAGTTGTCTGTTCCTGGTGCAAGGGAAAAGTCAGTGAGGTGGGGCCCTGTTTCCTCCTGTCCCTCTTTACCTGAATTTAGCCATTGTGTTCAGCTTGAAAATCTTTGCATTTGTTACAATGTTATTCAAAAAGATATGGCAGCCAGGCCGTTCAAAGACACAACAAACAGATGACATTGAGCAGAAGCTTATTTCTTTATTGTATTTCATTTCATATCATATTTTTTTTATTCCTGCTTCTCTAGAGCAAGATCATCATGATCACCTTTGCTGCACTCTCGTTGAATTACTTGTCTTAACTTCTTTGCAATCCACATGACTGAAAAATTAAAGTCAATTTGAAATTCTAAGTGTGTTGTGTGTGGCTAGTCGTAATCTGTTTCACAAAATCCACAATGTTGTTGGACTGAAGTCATGGAAATTTTGCTTTCAATGAAGTTGATATGATTAAAGAAATGAAACAGGGAGAAGAGGAATGAAAATTGTATATAGTACCTAAAATGAAACAGGTAGAAGGGGAATGGGAATTGTATATAGCATATAAGAGAGAGAGAGAGAGAGAGAGAGAGAGAGAGAGAGAGAGGGAGAGAGAGAGAGAGAGAGAGAGAGAGAGACATACATACATACATACATACATACATACATACATACATACATACATACATACATACATACATACAGACAGACAGCTGGCTAGCTAGATAAGCACACGGGGTTCTGCATGGCCACAGTGTGTTCCCAAGTGACGTCAACTTTTCTCGGCTGGTGGAAGACAGATCCCGATCACGTGGCCCACGATATCACTCGCCCCTGGACCCGCGCTCTGTCTTTGTCCCTTGCCTTTCACCTTTGTTGAAGACCTCTTGGAAGAGTGATGATTGTTGGGGCAGGGAGATCGGGAGGTTCCAGAATGGGAGCCGATGCTGTTTGGCGAGGTAACATCAGCTGTTGGACCTGGAGAGATCTCTTCATCTGTGTCTCTCTGACTGACTGTTTCACTCTCCCTGCCCCAACCATCCTTCCTTTGACCTTCGACCCCTTCCATTCCTCTTCTGTGTTTCTGATTGACTGCTTCCCCCCCCCCCCCACACACACACACATCTCTTTTGCCTTTGTTCTCTTTCCCAACCCCACCCCTTTCCTCATCCGTGTTTTTGATTGTCAGCCCATTTCTGTCTACACAAAACTTTCACCTCCATAAGACCTCCCTTTTACCACTCTTCACTTGTCTTTCTAAACGACGATTGTTTAGCTCCCTCTTCCTTCAACCTTTCTCACCCTTCCACAACTCATGCGCCTCTCTGCCTGCCTGTCCATCAGACTGCTATCTTACTTCCATCATCACCACCCCTGCACGCCTCTCTCTCTCTCTCTCTCTCCTCTCTCTCTCTCTCTCTCTCTCTCTCCTCTCTCTCTTCATATGTCTCTGTCTTGCTCCCCCTCTGTCTCTATTTGCCTCTGTCTGTCTGTCTGTATGTCTGTTTGTCTGTCTGTCTGTCTGTCTCTCCCCTCTCTCTCTCTCTCTCTCTCTCTCCTCTCTGGCTTTCGCTCCGTGTTTCTTTGCCCCTTCAGATATTAATCACTCACTGAACAAATATTTATTCTGCAAATGAACAATAACGGATTGCAAACGAGCTTCAGATCCATCTGGTCAATCCCCCGAAATAAACACACAAACATGCAAACAAAAAACCTGCAAATCACAGGACCTGATGATCTTAACCGTGACATGTCCCACGCTTCAGGAGGATAATAGATTCATTTGCACACTGCTGCAGGGCAGACACAAGAAAAATCAGTGGCCTCCTCTCCTGTGCTCCCTATCTAAGGTTTCCATCTGTCTTCAATTTTCAATGTTGAGCCAGGCTGTAGAGAGCAGCAGTTTTTCACTGCGAGACTTTATCTTGACACGAGGTGATGAACCACTATAGAGGAATCGTTTTTCAGATCAACAGAGAGGCAGGCGAGTCAAATTCCACAAATATGTCCTCATGTAGAAATGGACACTCACCCTTTAAAGCACCAATGTTAACTCTTAACGTTCGAAGGGACAGAGTTCAGCCAAATGGCACCCTGCTTCCATCTATTCCTCTTTGGTATATGGTAGCCGTTCTGTTCAGTTTTAAAGTCTTTGAGCAGACAAGATTATTCAATGAGTAAGACTTTCGAAAAGACAGTCAGGCTATTCAAAGAAATGATCAAGAGACAGACAGCATTAAGCAGAAACTGATTCAATTGGGGTTATCCAGAAAACCTGTTTCTGGAGGTGAGTCTAGATTTGATGAAATAAATATCTTTATATGTAATAATGGCAACGCGAAATAGCTGACTGGTACAGCTGGTTCACTCTATGTTGTACAAAGCCACTCATGTAAAAAGTGCATCCCAAACATGGCCTAGGCTCACCATTTACGATTCCGGTCCACCGTTCTTCATCTTCATCTTCATGTGTATTCATCAGTACTTAATCTAATTAAAACCAAAATCATTTACACATTCATTTCGGTAGAGGGGTGGGGGGATAAGACAGAAATTTAATGGCAGTATATATCAACAAAGTATAAGGAGAGCTAAAGCCTGAAGCATTTACAAATTTAGAGGCAGAGGAGAGAAGTAGAGGAGGAAAGACACAAACATAATGACAATGCGTATCAACAAAACAGAGCAACAAGCATGTAAAGGAGAAAAGGCACACAGTGATAACACTACGCACGAGGTTCAGCTTATAGAAGGAAAGCACGCAACATCGATACAGCACATACAGACGTAAATGTACATCAGTCATTCACGCACATGTCCGCCCCCATCTCCCAGTCCCACCCATCCTCCTTTGGGACCTTTCTCAACCTTGTAAGCAGTCCAGAGATACGCTGGCAATACACAACTCTCGCCCCTAGACGCGCAAAGAAACACCCCCACTCGCCAAGCTCGTCAGAAATCTGGTCAAACTCGCCAGAATTTAGCCTCTCCTGTCTGTGAACGTAGTCCAGGTGTGAACCTGTGTTGATTTGGTATTTTCAGACCAGCCCTCTGTGTGAACAGGAAGAGAAGTGATACTGATCGCTAAACGGCAGAGATGTCGTTTAACATGTTCTCCCCACTTTGTATCATCAGAGCCACTGTCAGCGTGTAAAAAGTATCTAGTGGCTGGTGATTTTACTGGAGCTCAAGCAAACTAGCTACTGTATGTGCAAGATGTGTGATGTCAGTCAAGCACACTGGGAATGAGGTCAAAAAGAGAGGAAGGAGGATAGGGGCAGAAGATGGCGGCTGAGGGGGTTGGGGTGGGGGCGGGAAGAGAGAGAGAATGAGACAGACAGACTGACAGACAGACTGACAGACAGACTGACAGACAGACTGACAGACAGACTGACAGAGACAGAGACAGGTAGACATGCAGGCAGACAGACAGACATGCAGACAGACAGACAGACAGACAGAGACAGAGACAGACAGCCGGACAGACAGAGACAGAGGCTAACAGAGACATAGAGAGACAGACAAACAGAGAAAAATAGGTAATGGTGGGGATTATATGGAGATAGATAGATAGATAGATAGATAGATAGATAGATAGATAGATAGATAGATAGATAGATAGATAGATCGATCGATCTTTTTAAAAAAAAGTTCCCAGCCATCAACAGGTCTTCTGGTCTAGTGACAGCCAGTTTCCTCATAAACGGCTTGCTCAATAACTCGCCCCTGACCCCCACTCTGGCTTTGTCCATTATCATTACTCTCTGTTACCCCTTCACCTTTAAAACAGTGTGATGATTGTTGGGTGAGGGGATCAGAGGGTGCCAAAATGCTCACCGTTTTCTGCCGTTTTCTGAGGTACCGTCGTCTGTGGGACCTGGACAGATCCCTTCAAGTTTGTGTCTCTGATTGCCCGGCTATTTCTCTCTCCATATACATACCATCCCTTCTCTGTCATCTTCCCTCTTCCATATCTCCTCTGTCTCTTTAATCGCTCTTTTCTTCTGCCCTCTTTCCTATACAGTCTCCTCCTTCCCCCTTGGCTTCTTCTACTCCTGCTTCTTTTTTCTTTTCTTTCTTTTTTTTTTTTTTTTTTGCTTTCCTTAGCCCCCCCCCCCCCACACACACACACACACACTCCCACCCACCTTCCCACACTCCTCCATTCCTTATTTGTTGTTTTTTTTCTGATAGAGTGCGTATTGTTTCCTTTCCTGCCGTCTCTCCTGCCCTCCTTTTTTTTGCTAGGTCTTTTTTCTCATTCCCCTTTCATTCCTCATGTATCTATCTGACTGTCTACTCTTTCTGTACCTCTCTTCTTTCGCCATTCTTCCTCTTCCCATTTCTCAACTGTTCCTCTGACTACCTGCAGTTTTTTGCCTCCTTGCCCATTCGCCCTCTTCCCATTCTATGATTCATTCGGCCCGTCCGCTTCTCTCTCTCTCTCTCTCTCTCTCTCTCTCTCTCTCTCTCTCTCTCTCTCTCTCTCTCTCTCTCTCTCTTTGAGATGTGAATCGCATTTTAAATATTAATTCCACAAACGAACGATGACAGACTGCCAATGAACGTCAAATCCCCTGAAAAATGCTGCAAATCATTAGATTAGACTGTCACATCCTTTCCATGTCCTACAGTTCTCAGAGATGATGGATCCATTCGCATGCTGCTGCGCGACCTACACAGGCAGAATCAGCGGCTTTCTTCCCCTGCCTTCCGTCCACATCTGTTCTCTATGGTCTGTCATCATTGCCGGGCCAAAGACTTTCATAACATGTGAGGGGTGGTGGTGTGGAGCTGCGTTTTTGTTGTTGTTGTTGTTGTCGTACCCTGGCTAAAAGATTCAAGGGATCATCCGAACAGCCGAAGCACTTGAACACTATAGTACAAATGCATCAGCTGGGGATAAGAAAATTACGTGTGTGACCGTTTTTGATTACCCCGCCACGTGGGCAGCCACACTCCGACTTCGGGGGATTTTGGAGACTGATAATGTTATGCTAGGAGCTTGTCACGACTGAACACAATCCCCGCATAACTATGCAGAGCATAACAACATTTTGATGTAGCCTTGGTGTTCTAGCCTATGTCATTTGGCCTGACACAGCCTTAAGCCCAGGCGGGTTTTTGTTTTTAACCACGACACTTTGTTGGATGTTTTACCACGAGGTGATGAATATCATGGACTCATCCATCGAATCAACACACACAAAAAGACAGGCGGGTCAATTTCCGCAAATGTGTCTTCATTTGGGAGTGGAAACATGTCTTTTATGATCACATTCTGCTGTTTATGTCACGAGGGAAGGATTTCAACGAGATGGAGCTACGTGTGATGATTCATGTCATGGCGGCATCAAAGGTAACTTGAAGAATTCGAGTGTGTTGTTTTCTTGATCTTAATCACTTCCTTAAAATCCCCATTGTTAATGTACTAATGCATGCAGAGAGAGAGAGAGAGAGAGAGAGAGAGAGAGAGAGAGAGAGAGAGAGAGAGAGAGAGAGAGAGAGAGAGAGAGAGAGAGAGAGAGAGAGACGCAGCTAGATAAACAAACAGGGTTCCGGTTGCCAGCAAAATGTTTCCAAAAGAGGTCAGTTTTTTTCCTGCTTCTCATGACATCCTCTATCGCCGGTGGCCCCACAGTCTGTCTCTGTCCATTATCTTAGCTCTCTCTTCTCCCTTCGCTTGCAAGCAGAATGATGATCGCTGGGGAAGAGGAACCGGAGAGGGCAAAGATGCGGCACAACCGGCTTTGGGACTTGTGAGAGATTTGTTCATCTTTGTCTCTCTGACGGCCTGGCTGTTTGTCTCTCCTTGTTCCTACCACCCTCCTCTGCCCTCTCACGCTG
>CM065714.1:14093600-14101100 GCA_033310375.1 Conus canariensis | reverse complement strand
TGTACATTTTTGTCTGTCTCACTTCCTGGCTGTCTCTCTACCCTCAGCCTCTTCCTCCATCCCCTTCACTCTCCCAAACCCTTCAGTTCCTCATCTGTCTCTCTGACTAACTGCTGTTTTCCTTCCCTCTCTCTCTCTCTCTCTCTCTCTCTCTCTCTCTCTCTCTCTCTCTCTCTCTCTCTCTCTCTCTCTCGTAAACCGTCCATCCTGTTTTCCCTGGTCTCTCTGAATGCCAGCCATTTCTCTTCCTGTCTTGTCTCCTGCATTCGCCCTTACCACCCACCCCTCCACCTCAACCATCTGTATCTTCGAAAGACCATTGTTTCTGCCCCCCGTCTCCCCTTGTCCTCCATCACCATCCTCTCATGCCTCATCTCTCTGAGTACCTGTTGTTTCTCTTCCCACAGCCTTCTTGCTCTGTCAGCGCCCCCCCCCCCCCCCACCCACCCCCACCCCCTCTCATTCCACAATTGTCTCTGACTGCCTCCGTCCCCCACTCCACCCCATCCACCTTTCTGTCCTCTGTTCCTCAATTCGTACTCCGCCTGTTGTTATTTTCTACCCTCCCTCTCTAACTTTCCATTTGCCTCTCCAGCTGTAAGTCCTTTCTCTCCCTACCCTACTGCTTCTCCTTCCACCCCCTTCTCTTCTCATCCTTCATGTGTCTCAATGTATAAAGTGCCTATTGTTTCTCTCCCGTTCCCCCTCTGCGCTCTTCCTCCTCCAGCTTCTCATCTCTTTCTGTGACTGCCCACTGTTTTTCCCTCATCTTTTCCTCCTTTGCTCTCTGTCACATCTCATTGCTCATATCTTTCCCTGACTGCCTGTCTGTCTGCTTGACTGCCTGTATCTCACAGGGGAGCGTCCTGAGCATTGTTCTTTTTTTTTTTTTTTTTTTTTTTTTAATGCATTTTGCTCCTGTATCTAATGTCGCCACTCGTTGCACGATGCTGCATTAGAGTCTTTGGTGATGATTCTCAACTTCAGCAGCTGGTCTCAGTAGCTGAAATTGTTACATTAATGCCTTGGACATAGGAGTGCATTTTCGGTTTAAAGTATTGGGTGACCATGAATAAACCAACTTCATGCCATTTTGGTCGCGCAGCGAATATGAGGATATAAGTGGTTTCTCGTTCCTCGTTTTCACTGTCCTAAATGGTATTTGTTTTCGCCTGAAGAAGACCTAAGAAGTCGAAATGCATTGTGTCTTGTCCTGTGCTTTGTTTGTCTATGTCCTTGGCGGTAACTAACCCCCTCTCTTTCTAAATTTTGCTTAATTTTCCGCCCTCAGTCACTCCATTTTGAAACTTAACTTCATGATGGCAAGACTATGCGCGCGCATGTGTCTGTGTCTGTGTCGGTGCGTGCGTGCGTGTGTGTGTGTGCATGCATGCGTGCATATGTGTGTGGTGTGTGTGTGTGTGTGTGTGTGTGTGTGTCTGTGTGTGTGTCTGTGTGTGTGTCTGTGTGTGTCTGTGTGCCTGCGTGATACCGCACACGTGAAACGGATGCTGACAAACACTAGTATCACACCAGCCGTCGGGGCGAAGTGGTTAGCGTCGCGGACTCCCGACTAGGAGGCCGTGGGTTCGATTCCCATTAGAGTCATGTACGATTTTTCTGCCCCGACCGGCTCCTACCCAGAGTTGAGTTTGCTGCGGACTCAGTTGGGAAGACTGGGACCACACAGTCGAGTTTCATCCACTTAATGGATGCGTCTCTGAGAGTGTTGCTCAAATTTGCTGACCAACACTGCAGGTGTCTATCTTTCCAGCCTGGTCGACGCCAGGATATATCATGAAAAGAAGCGTAGAGGGCAGACGTAGTGGCGACCTCCGGAGGGAGAGCTCACTCACGCCGGCTCCGCGACTAAGCAATTATTGTCGTCAGTAGGGGGCTTAGTAGGTGGTGTCCTGCGTATGTTGGATCAGAACAGGCGCCTCTGAACACCACCGAAGTGACTCGGTAGCAGTGCAGTGTCTCCTCCAGTGGGTTGCCTCTTAACGACTGGACATTTGATTGCTCCCGGTGGGTTGCCGGTGCCGGGACTGCGGCGGGACTGACCGGGCTGTGGCTGTGGACGGGGTGTCGGAATGAGTGGCGTGGGTGCACTGCCACTGAGGTGGCACAGAAGATGGGACAGAGGAGAAAAATTAGTATCACAATGACTTCTCCGTGAAGACAGACATAGCTCCTCAACTGCCAAACTGTTCCTGTTGAAAGGAAACCTGTACTTTTTTTTCTCTCCACTTGCCTGTCCGCCGCTTTATCAGCTTGTCTATCAGCGTTTATCTCCCCTGTGCCACTCTACCCCAGCATCGACCCCCCCCCCCTCCTCTCTCTGTTTGTCTCTCTCTCTCTGTCTCTGTCTCTCTCTCTATCTCTCTCTCCCCCTCCCTCTCTCTCTCTCTCTCTCTCTCTCTCTCTCTCTCTCTGTTTGCTTGTTTGTGTCTGTCTCTTCATCCCTTTGTGACTCTGTCTCTCTGCCTTTCAGTCTCCGTCTGTCTGTCTTGCTGTCTCTCTGTCTATGTCTCTCTCTCACTCTCTCTCCGTGCTTTCTGTCTGTCTGTCTGTCCGTCTGTCTGTCTGTCTGTCTGTCTCTCTCTCTCCCTCTCTCTCTCTCTCTCTCTCTCTCTCTCTCTCTCTCTCTCTCTCTCATATGACCTCTCAAAGAAACCTCTGCGTTCTTTCACCAGTCTTTCACATACCTTCGATGCGTTCTTATCCCTCACCTGTGCCTTCTGCTGGGTCACTGGCCACTAGCGTAGTTCTGATGAAGGAGGTCTCTGTGAAGTCCGATAACAAAGATGCACGGTATGTGAAGATCATTCAATGTGGTTTTAGTGTTACCTGGTGCTTTGCAGCTGTCTTGGTGTGGAAAAGGGTTATGTATTTGAAACGAGAGGCGTAGATGCAAGACTTGTCTTCGATCTGTGGCATGTAGGTGTGCGTGCGCCCGTTGTGTGTGTGTGTGTGTGTGTGTGTGTGTGTGTGTGTGTGTGTGTGTGTGTGTGTGTGTGTGTGTGTGTGTGTGTGTGTGTGTGTGCGCGCGCGCGCGCATTGAGATTGAAAAAATAAACAAGCCACTGATATCATCATGTTCATTGTGTGTGTGTGTGTATGTGTGTGTGTGTGTGTGTGTGTGTGTGTGTGTGTGTGTGTGTGTGTGTGTGTGTGTAGTGTGTATGTGTGTGTGTGTGTGTGTGTGTGTGAGTGTGTGTGTGTGTGTGAGTATGTGTGTGTGAGTGTGTGTGTGTGTGTGTGTGTGTGTGTGTGTGTGTGTGTGTGTGTGTGTGTGTGTGTGTGTGTGTGTGTGTGTGTGTGTGTGTGTGTGTGTTCTGAGATTGAAAAAATAAACAAGCCACTGATATCATCATGTCCATTGTGTGTGTGTGTGTGTGTGTGTGTGTGTGTGTGTGTGGTGTGTGTGTGTGTGTGTGTGTGTGTGTGTGTGTGTGTGTGTGTGTGTGTGTGTGTGTGTGTGTGTGTGTCTGGGACTGAAAACATAAATCAATAAGTCACTGATTATACTTGGTGAATTTTGAAACAAATTCTGGACCACATTTTTTCATAAGCGACCACTTAGGGAAGTTATGCAACAGAATATTTCGCCATTTATGGTTGACGTTTCAGCTTTACGTATCCAGGACAGCTTCAGAGATAAAACAAACGTTTTTAGGTCAGGAAGACCAATACCGCCATCTTTGATACTTTTATGGGCAGTTTTTCGGTTAATCTTATCTGGCTTCTTGTTCCAAACAAATTTGTAACAAGCCTGTTGACATGTTTGAAAAATATGTCTGGTGGGTTTGGTAATAGTAACCAGAGGTGTGTCAACTTTGAGAGGATAAGAGATTTTAGTATTGCTACCCTACCAAGAGGTGTTAACTGTCGTTTTACCCATATTTTGAATAAGTGTTTGACATCTGCTAGTCTTTCCGAGTAATTTATATCTACACATTCTTTCAGATCGTTAGTAAACCACACCCCTAATATTCGGATATTAGTATAATCAGTTTTGGGTTGAAGTTCTTGATGCATATAAAGTTTTTTACTACAAGTGTTCCCCGCAAAACTCCACCGAACTTCTTGCCGAACCATTATGCCATAATAAGCGATTTCAAATTGGAAAGAAGTGTATTGTATCGAAAAAACTAAGTAGCAAAGATATTAACTGTCTCGCCCACTTTTTTGATGATAAAGGAAAGTTTTTGCCACATGCACTTTTTAAAGAAAAATATAATGTAAATATTGATTTTGTTACTTTTGCTGGCTATAAATCGACTATAATGGACTATGTAAAAACGTCTGGTATCACTATAAAAAATGATAAGTACATAAACTCATCATTGTGCTTTAAACACCTTTTTGCTATAAATAAAGGTTCCAAATTGTATTATGATATCTTTATTGCAAATAACCTTAAGCCAAAATGCTGTGATAAATGGGACATAAAATTGTTAATGCAAAATGATTGGAAATCCTGCTTTTTGCACGCGCATAAGATTCGTGATGTAAGGCTGCAGTGGTTTCAACTGAAAATATTACACAGGTGTTTATGCACAAATGTTGTTTTAAAGGAGATTGGAATCGTTGAAAATAATAACTGTAGTTTTTGTAGCACATTCAAAGATAGCATTGGAAATGTCACCATGTACAAGTATTTTGGAATGCCCTCATTGGTTTAATGAAAGAAAAATGTTTGAATGCTGAAAATGTCCTTTTGACAGAAGCACTCGTACTATTTGGCTATGACAATATGATTGTGGGCGACACCGTCTTTTACTTTATAATACTATTTGCGAAGCATTACATATATGTTTGTAGAATAAACAACACCCTGCCACAAGTACTGTATTCATAAACAAATTAAAATTTAGATACAAAATTGAGGAACATGTTGCATATTTAAAATTAAACCATGCAGAATTTTTGACCAGATGGCTGGCATACAGACCATTAATGGATACTGTTTAACAGTTATACCCTTTTGTTATTGTTTTCTTTTCTTTGTAAACAACTTGCACTAATAGATTCAGAAGTGTAAGATGAAGTGTATGAATGAACACTTTTTTGTGCATTATTAGAGGCCTGAGTGTAATATTTTGCCAAATGTAATGATGTAAAAAAAACGTCCCTGTCAGCATAATTTTTCTTAATACATCCACCCCCCACCCCCCACCCCCCTCTCTCTCTCTCTCTCTCTTTCTCTCTCTCTGTTTTTGTTTTGTTTTGATTCGATAATGTTTGCATGAATATGTGAATTCAAATTGTTTGGGATGATTTCTTTCTTTATTTATTTCTTGATATACATATTTGCTTTCCCTCATTACTTTTCTCCCCCTTTTTGTTCCTGTAAATATATATGAATGCAAATAAAAAAGGTTTAAAAAAAAAAAAGTCACTGATATCATCATGTTCATTGTTGCCCACTGTCCTATATTAACTGTTCAGAGGTGGTTTTTCCCCTTACAATCCATATTGTTGGCCCCAAACATCTTGAAATTTCGAGCTTGTTGCGAGGTGGCTAATCGTTACATCATCATCAAAATCCACATTGTCGATGAATTAAAGCCAATCTGAAATTCTAACATGAACAAAATAAATACGAATCTTTACAGATGAAAAAAACAACTAAGGAAGAAAGAGAGTACTGAATATAGCTTACCTTGAACACGATCATAACAGAGAGAGAGAGAGAGAGAGAGAGAGAGAGAGAGAGAGAGAGACATGGAAATGGAAATGGAAAATGGTTTATTCAGGTTTGGCCACAGCCCCTACTGATGGGGGGAACTATTTACAATGGCACTTTGACGACAAGCAAAAGTAAGGATACATCAACATAATAATGACGAATTCCAACATCTTTTGACCATACAGTACAACAGATACATGCTTCAATATTAGCATTCACATCCTTCAACTACAGTCGCACGCCTTTTAAATGTCTTATATAAAAACATGCACACATTCGTCAGTATAATTTTGTTACCGTTAGCCATCAGTAAGGCTACGTTGAATAGACATGGATTTGCATATAATTTTCCTGGAAAATATTGTTGCCGAAACTTATAGAGACTAGGGCAGCAGAACAAAACCTGTACTTCATCTTCTATTGCATCTATACACAAAGGGCATGCTACAGAATTAGTTGATACCTGCTTATATCGGTCCCGATATATTGCCATGTCTGTTACTCCGAATCTAAATTTTGTTAAATAACATCTAATATGTCTGTCGATGTCAATTAAAAGATACCTTTCACAGCTCCTAGATGATTTGAAAGTTCTATATAAGAGAGAGAGAGAGAGAGAGAGAGAGAGAGAGAGAGAGAGAGAGAGAGAGAGAGAGAGAGAGAGAGAGCGTTGCTGTTGTTAGCAAAGTTTTCCAACTGAGATCAGCGTTGTTGTTGTTTTTTGTTTTTGTTTTGTTGTTTTTGTTTTTTTTCGGGGGAGGGGCCGGTGGAAGATAGATCCCTTCCTCACGACCCCCTCTATCACTCGCCTCTGGCATTACACTCTGTCATTGTCCATTATCTGAACTCTGTTCTCCCTTCACTTGTAGGCAGAATGGTGATCGCTGGAGGAGGGGGGATCGAAAGGTGCCAGAATGCTGAACTGTGCCAGCTTCTGGGGCGCCGTCAGCTATGGGACAGAACGTGTCATCTTTGTCTGCCTTGCTTCTTGACTCTGCCACTCCTTCCTTTCCCCTACCCTCTCACTTTGTTCCAGCCTCTCTCTCTCTCTCTCTCTCTCTCTCTCTCTCTCTCTCTCTCTCTCTCTCTCCTCCTCTCCTCCTCCTCCTCCTCCTCCTCCTCCTCCCCCCCCTCTCTTTCTCTCTGATTGATTGGTTGTTTTCAGTTTTTGCCCCTTTCCCTCTACCCTTTTCCCACACTCCCTCTATTCCTTGCTGTCTCTCTAAATGCCAATCATTTTTTTTCCTTACCTCCTCCTCTTCGTCCTCAGCCCTCCCTCTTTCCATCCATCTATCTTTTTGACGACCTGTTTTTCTACCTGCTCCCCTTTCCCCTTTAACTCCAACCCCACCTACTTTTAAATTACCCCGTTCGCTCCCCCTTTTTCCTGTCACGTTTCTTGTCTTTCCAACTGTCTATTGTTCCTCTCCCTCTATTCCTCTTGCCACCTTCCTTCACTCATTGCTGCCTTGTTTCTCTGGCTACCTGCAGTTTCTTATCCGCTTACTCCTCCGCCGTCACCGATCTCCCGTTATTCATTTGTCTTTCTGACTGTCGGTTGTATTTCTGCTGTCGCCCCCCTCTCTCTCTCTCTCTCTCTCTCTCTCTCTCTCTCTCTCTCTCTCTCTCTCTCTCTCTCTCTCTCTCTCTCTCTCTCTCTCTCTCTCTCCTCTCTCTCTCTCTCTCATCCCCTTTTCTCTCCCCATCTCCATTTACCAAATTTATCACACTAAACGAACAAACGAACAATAACAGACTGCAAACTAATGTCAAATCCCGCAATCCCAGTCTCAGCACCCCCCCCC
>CM065714.1:14061100-14071100 GCA_033310375.1 Conus canariensis | reverse complement strand
TTTTTAATTGTTCGTTAATTCATTTGTTTTGTAATTTTGTATTCACTTATTGTTTAAGGCGATTCCTTTGTTTTGTGAACTCATCTATTGTTTTACCAAGAAACTAAGTAAGAAAGTAACAAGTACAGTAAGAACAGTTAAGAACATAAACATTATAAAGAATTTATTTCCGGGAAAAAACTTATATTTTGTCTGTTTTCTTTTCACTGGAAAAAGAGTTATTAGTATTGCATTTCATTTTCTTAGCTGTTTTGTTCCCTTTCGGAAAGAATATTGGTGAAAATCTCTTTTGGAAAGACCACATTGTCAATTCTTATTAGTGCTTTTCTTTTGTAAGCCTTTATTATTCTGTTTATACCGGCATTTAAATTCTTTATTTGTACATACTGTAACAAAGTGGGTTTTTGTTTGTTTTTTTGTTGGAAACGGATATAACATCACATAACGCCTTATTTTAATCATATTTAGTCATTGTTTCTTGTTTCTTTGTGGTAACTATTCATGATGGAAAATTTTGATGAATATGTACGACAGGCCGAGCGTTTAGGCTTTGAAGGTGATAAATTAGCAAACTATGTCCAGCAATGTCTGGATAGGGCAGACAGAGAGATAGAGAGACAGGAAAAACAGAGACAACTAGAAGAAAAGATAAGAACGACAAGAAAGGATAAAGAACGACAAGAAAAGGATAAAGAACGACAAGAAAAAGATAAAGAACGACAAGAAAATCTAAAAAGATTAGAGCTTGAAGAGAAAAAACTACAGAAAGAGATGGAAGAAAATAAAAAAAAGATTAGAGTTTGAGGAAAAAAAACTACAGACAGAGAGAGAGGATAAGGAACGGCAATTTAAACTGAGACAACTTGAATTAGAGACTGATGCAGAAATTAAAAGATTACAGGCATCGAGAGAACCTCCACCACCTCCAGCGGTCGGTTCCGCGAGTACATTTCATCCGGTCAACATACATTCCGAAGTTGCCGCCGTTCGAAGAAAAAACCGACGACATTGACAGTTTTCTTTTTCGGTTCGAGAACCACGCTACTTCTTGTGGTTGGCCGAAGGAGAAATGGACGTTGTTTATCGCGTCACTGTTTAAGGGCAGTGCTTTGGCACTATACCACACACTTGCGGCAAAGGAAGGGTTGACTTGGGATCAGTTAAAAGAAGAACCCTTAAAGAAGTTTCAATGCTCAGCTGACCGTTTTCGTGAGCGTTTCCGATCTATTCGTCCTGACAAGGGAGAATCCTTTCCGTCTTTTTTGATAAGAATGAGTCACTGTTTAGATAGATGGATAGAGCTAACAAAGACGAGTAAGACTTTCGAATCACTGCGAGATTTGCTACTTCGAGAGCAACTTTTTCAAAGCGTCAGTAAAGATTTGGCCACTTTTCTTAAAGAAAGACAGTTCGATAGCGTTGACGAAATGTGTCAGATGGCGGATCAGTACTGTATTGCTCATCCGGATAAAGGTGTTGCCCGCAAGGAACATTCGTCCCTTTTCGAGTCTCACGCGGCATTTCAGATGCATTTTGGACAAGGAAACTATAGAAGAGGAAATCGCGCTTCATTCCAAGGTCCGCACTCTTACACGTCTTTTGGCAACAGACAACGACCTTTCCGTGGTCAAGGCCATGTCGGTTCTGGCGATTTCCGTCAGTACGAATACTCACCACCGGAAAGACTTTTTCCTTTCCGAGGGCGTGGTGAACAACAACCGCGAAGACCCTTTGGTCCAGTTCGTGGGCAAGGTCGAGGTTCGCAGACTAACGGTAACCAGTTGTCCACCGATCAAACCAAGCGTTGCCATTTTTGTGAGTTGAAATTCCATTTGAAACGGGACTGTCCTTTCAGGGGAAGTGGAGCAAAGACTCGATTTGTTTCCACTACATGTGAAGGTCTTGTTTTGGCACCAGATCAGTCCATTGATGGTCTTCTTTTGGAGGATTGTGCCATTAATGGTTTACAAGGTTCTGTTTTGCGAGATACAGGTTGCACCACAGCTGGTGTAAGGAAATGTTTTGTTCTACCAGACCAATATCTTGACAGTGTTCAGAAATGCAGATCGTTTGGTGGAAAAATTGAAACTTTTCCACTTGCAAAAATTTCCGTTGATACATCATACTACTCCGGGTCACTTACCGCCTGTGTTATTGAGAATCCAGTTTGCGATTTGATTTTGGGAAATCTACCAGGTGTTGCGACAGTACGTGGTGGTGCCGGAGGGTCTTTCGTTCCTTGTCTCATCAGTACAAGATCAAAAGTTGTAGAGCAAGGAAAACCCACAAAACCGCTCAAGGTTTCAAAACTAGATGAACTAAAAGTTACGCCAGATGTTTTGAAGACTATGCAGAGAAGCGACGAGACATTGACTACTGTACTTTCTACTGCAAAGCAGAGTGTCTCTGACAAACCAACGGACAAGCTGACATACATACTGGACTCTGACATCCTCTACAGGCATGTACCTGGACAAGACAACAAACAGATTGTGGTTCCCAAAGTGAAAATGGCAAATGCTGAAAAGGTGTTCCATGTAAACATGCTAAAAAAGTTTGTTGAACGTACAAATGTTGCCATTAATGAGTCAATTGAATGGATGTGTCCAGTGTCTGGAACAGATGTGGCTATTACAGAAATCATTGGTTCTGATTTTGTACCTGATGTCACATACAGAGACAGAGCAAAGACTGTGCAAACAACAAATGTGGGATTGTTAACGTCTACCAGCATAGATGATACTGTACCTCTGCCCACTCTTTCTGTCAAGGGAGAAACTTATCGTGATGTCATTGTGATGATCTGTCTTTGGTTCAGAAGGAACAATTGGAAGGTATTTTGAAGGACTTTCAGGATGTTCTGACTGATACCCCAGGGACAGTGACAGCAATTGAACCCCATACTATTCATTTGAGTACGGAAAACCCAGTCCGAGTCAAACCATACCCCCTCCCATTTGCGAAAAAAACAGGTTGTCGAAAGAGAGATTCAAGTCATGCTCGGGTTGAAAGTTATTGAACCGTTCTCGTCACCATACAGCTCACCAGTTGTTTTGGTGGACAAACCTGATGGCTCGGTGCGGTTTTGCATCGATTACAGGAAGTTAAACAAAATCACTGTGTTTGATGCAGAACCTATCCCAGACATTGAGGAACTTCTTTGTCAACTCTCAGAAGGAAAATATTTTGTCAAAATAGATTTGACTAAAGGATATTGGCAAATCCTGATGGCTGAAGCAGACAAGGAAAAAACGGCTTTTCAGACACCTTTTGGACTGTTTCAATGGACGAAAATGCCATTTGGATTACAAAACGCCCCAGCTTCTTTTGCCAGAATGATGCACGCACTAAAACTTCATGAGTGTGGAGCAGTAAGTTTTTTTATGACATTTTGCTTGCTGCAAAGTCATGGAATGATATTCTGGAAAACTTGAGAGCTGTTTTTTGTAAACTCCGGAATTTTGGTCTGACGGCTAGACCGTCCAAAATTCGTGCTGGATTCCAGACTCTTGAGTTTTTGGGTCATGTCATTTCTGTTGGGAAAATGACACCAGAGGAAAAGAAAGTAGAAAAGATCTTGGCCTTGAAGAGACCCAGTACAAGGAAACAGATCAGATCACTCATTGGATTGTTGTCCTATTACAGAAGATATGTACCGCACTTTGCGTCCTTGACAGCCCCTTTGAGTGACTTGACAAAAGGAACAAAAAACAAAAGTATCGTCTGGTCAGATGAGTGCCAGAAAGCTCTGGAATGTGTTCAAGACACTCTCAATTCATTTCCTGTGTTGCTTTTGCCCTCTCTTTCAGATAATTTTGTTTTGAGAACTGATGCCAGCTCCAAAGGCATGGGAGCTGTACTGTTGCAGGAAAAGAATGGATTGTTACACCCTGTCCAATATGCAAGTAAAAAGTTCTCTAACACAAGTCAAATACTCAACAATTGAGAGGGAGTGTCTTGCCATTGTTTGGGCTTGTGAGAAATTTGCCAGATTCCTGACTGGAAGACAGTTTCGGTTACAAACCGACCACAGGCCATTGACGTTTTTGCAGTCGTCCAAGACCAAAAATAGCAGGCTGTTGAGATGGGCTTTGTCATTGCAGGAGTTCAAGTTTGACATTGAGCCATTACCTGGAACTCAGAATGTCATGGCAGATTTTTTGTCTCGTGTGTGAGTGCACAGTATCGTGCTGCTGTAACTGCTGTTTGTTTTCATTGTGGACAGATTTTTTTATTCTGCTGTTTGTTTTCATTGTGGAAAGACTTGATTGATATTTGGCAGCGTTATGACTGCTATTGTCAGTCTGAATTGATAAGTAGTTGTGCCTGATCTTTCCCCAAAAGTGCATATGTATTGGCATTGCTGGCTCTTTGTGGGATGCTACTTTGTGAATGGGTGCAGAATACTTCATTTGATGTGTTACAAGTGCTTTTTGTTTGTTTTTTTCACGTCGGTCCATTGTGAAGAATGAAAAAAGTGTTTAACTTTCGAGTGGATTACTGTATTGTATATTTTGCTTGAACATAGACTTGCCAAATTTTTCTCATCAAGTGAGTCATGACGAAATTCTCATTTTGCGATGATGTTGGGACATATGATTATGTGACAACAGGCTAGAAAAAACTTTACATTTTGCATTTGGAATAATCCGTATCATATGTTCTTCGTGTTTATGTAACTCGTGATTTGTGGTGATGGAGTATGAATTTGTTTTTAAAAAACTAAACAAAACTGTATTTTTTTTTCTCAAACTAAGATTTTGGAATGTGATTTTGGATCTTTATGATGTTCATAAAGGTTAGTTCTATGCATTGATGGAAACTCTTGAATGATAAAAAATTGATGATTGATGGCTGAAGTTGTATATTAATTAGATATGTATGTGTATTAAAAAAAAATTTCTTGACGAAAGTTTTTTTTTCACCCCGGGATGGGGGGTGTCATGTGATGTAGCCTCACATGGCGACATGTGACGTTCCGTCGCGTACGCCCTTATTTGTTATAAAGCATTTCCCTAGGTAGGAAGAGGAAAGGTAAAAGAAAAGAAAGTTTGAATGGCCTGACCAGTGTGATCGGTGTCGCTGGTGGCTATAGACTAGGGCGATCATTGGTTGAATGGACGGACGTTGTCCATTGGTCAGCAACCATGGGCTGGTAATGCGTAGAGTTAGACGAGTACTCACTGAACGGGTACTCAAAAAGAGCGCAGGAGGGAAAAATAAGGAATAGGAAGGAGATGGCTTGGGGACACTGACCGGACAGGTTGTTTGAAGAACGAGTTCCACCTGCGACTCACCATTACCAGGTGAGGTATAGACAGATGGGGAGAGAAGAAAGAGAGAAGTTAAGAAAAGGGAAAAAGGGAAAAGAATTTATGATTATTCAGATTTTGAAATAGATTACTTACACGGACTTCATTCGTGTTTCAGCCCTTCCCAGTGCTGTGGCAGCACCAGTTAGGCAGTCGCACAAATATTTGGGCTACAGTGCTGCGGCAGCACCTAATCGTCTCCAGGGTTGGAGAATCGAGCTGTAGAAGACAACGACTGCACCAGTTGTGAGAAAAGAAAGCATTTGTCATGTTGACCCATAATGATTTTTTTATTGTCCCCCTGATGAACTCAGTTGATACTACTATATTTTAAGCCATCTTTTGATTTGTCTTTGAAAATATATACATTGTTTCTCCGGTGAGGAGGAGAAACCGGTAAAAGATATATTTGTGAAGTATTATGTATAATGAGGTGAAATTTGGTCCCAACCAGTGGATCTGTGGAATGATTGTACCTCCACTGGAGAGGAGGAATGAAAAATAATTCCTTGAAGACAAACCAGTTGAATATGATGGAAAATTGATTATTGTTTAGTAAATTATTCCCGGAGAGGAGGGGGAGAAGAAGAGTTATTGTAGTGCGCCTTCTGGTTGTTTGGAGAGAGTGCGTGTGCACGGAGTGAATGCTGAGCTGAGTGTGTGCATGCACTTATGCACAGTATGACAATAACATTCCTAAACGACACAGCACATTATCTACAATGTCAAGCCAAGAAAAAGAAATGTTTTAAGGTTTGGTTTAACAGAGTACCTCAGCTGATATCAGAGTTTGATGCTAAAGGAAAGGGGCTTGACAGACACAAAAGCGTTGCTGTAAGTTTCAGTACGGGCAGTTGGGATTACGAAAAGACGACCGAGTATCAGATACGAGCGGAGTTCATGTGATGGGCTGAACAGGTGCAGCAGATCAGTCAGATACTGACAAGAGGACTCATGAATTTATTTCAGCGAGCTGCAATTTTGCACAAGATTCTTTGCGGAACAGAGAACATGTAAAAGAAACAGAAAAATGTAGTTACAGAAGCAGAGAAGCGAAACATGAGGCGGACACATGGTTTGGGACTTTCTGAAATTTACTGATGAGGCTGCACGGCGAGCCAGATAAAACAAAAAAGCATTACAATACTGGAGATGAGAGTGTGGGCAGACAAGAGGTTTGATGGCATCCTCGGAAAGAAGGTGCAGGATGGAAGCTGGGAACCAGAATTCAAGGAAGCAGAACCCATATTTGATATGCTAGTAACGTGCTCTTGAAAGAAACGAGATTCATCAAACATAAAAACAAGATAACAAGCGTAAGTATGAAGAGTAGCTGATGAGTCAGTGACATCGATAGGTGATAGAAGAAGGGGATGATACCATACTTCGGTTAAATTCATGTATACAAAAACAAATGCTTGACACGTTTTTCCTTCGTTCTGTTTGAGTGTGTTGTCCGTCACCCCATTTTTTTTAGGTCACATGCACTGAATTATGTGCTTCTAGTCTTTGCCAAATGGTCAGGGAGAGATCCAGAAACATATAGCTGATTATAATCTGATGAAAGGAAAATGTTGATTTACAATAGCGGGCACGGGATAATGTTCAAAATGAAAAAGGACAGACCCCAGTACTGGGCCCTGGGGCATACCATGCAGAGATAAAGTTGAGTTGGAAGAGGAACTATTGTTGGAGACAATTTGATGACGGCCGTGAAACCTGTTAAGGACTGCATCAGAGACACCGAAAGCGTTAGGCAAACGGGAGAGAAGAACAGAACGGACACTGGTGTCAAAAGAACAGAATGACCAACAGTAGTAGAGGGAGAAGTGATATGTTGTTGTCAAGGGCAGTCTGTGAGTTGTGTCAATTTAAAAAAAAAAAAAAACAGTTTGAGGAATATTGTCAAAATGGAATGCAGACAGAAGGCGGTAAACGAATTTGAAAGAGTGAAGATGGTGACTACGAACAACTTTGTCATCGACTCTGACAAAAGAAAGGAAGATTCGAAACAAGTCGGTGGTTCTTTAAATTTTTCAGGATCTAGAGTGACCTTTCATTCCAGAGGGGTCAGACGACTGCAGACTTGAAAGTGGATGTCAAAGAGTCAGTGGGCTGGGAATGATTGCTATAATGGCGGTGACGTGAGGCAGGAGCATCTTCAGAGAGTGGCTGAGGACAGACGCTGAAAGTGGATCCAGTTCACACATTCTAATACCAGATTTCATAATGATCTTTTAAACGGTTCACAAAAGGATCTGTCTAAAGGTTTCAACAACAGACTGAAAACAAAGCAAGACATCAGCCCCGCTCCCCCTCCACCCCCCACCCCCTTGATATTGGGGATCAGGAAGTGACATGTGATTATTGGTCTTGGAGTCTGAGGAAGCTTAAAGGTCAGTTGCCTCACCAACAAAGGAAGGGCCTGTGGGAGGGCAGATGGTAACAGATCAGAAGGCGGTGGAGAAGCGGCAGCTTTTCCAAGAAGCGTTTCTAGTTTCGTGGACTTGTTTTGAAGTTGAATATGAAAGAATTTTGACATCACACACGCACGCACGCACGCACGCACGCACGCACGCACGCACACACACACACACACACACACACACACACACACACACACACACACACACACACACACACACACACAGAGTGTCTGTGTGTTTGTGTCTGTGTGTCTGTGTCTGTGTGTGGTCGCGCACGCGCATGCATTTTTCATTCCATACATGATTTCTCTCTCACTCATACTATTTCTTTTTCCATCTGGTTGTGTCTTTGTCACTTGTTTTGGCTTTCTTCCTTCCTTCCTTTCTTCCTTCCTTTCTTACTTTCTTTCTTTCTTTCTTTCCCTTTATCTGTGTCTGTCAGTCTTCCTTTCTTTCTATCTCTCGTTCGCTTCCTTGTGTTTCTTTCTTTCTCGGTTGTTATCTTTCTTCCCTTCTTTCTTTCTTTCTTTCTTTCCTTCCGTGTGTCTGTCTGTCATTCTTTCTTTCTTATTGTGTTTTTTTTTTCTTCTCCTTTCTCTCTTTCCTTTTTTTTTTCTCTCGCTTTCTTTGTCTCTACCCACTTCTCCAAGTAATTGATGGGTTTTGTCCTTTCTTGACAGATACCCCCCTCCAGTCCCTACTCTTTCATCCCACTCTCATGTCCACCCCACACCCTCAGTGTCTGTCTGTCTGTCTGTCTATCTGTCTGAGTGTCTGTCTGTTTGTCTCTGTCTCTGTCTCTGTCTGTCTGTCTGTCTGTCTCTCTCTCTCTCTCTCTCTCTCTTTCCCTTCCCTCCCCCCCCCTCTCTCTCTTTCTCTGTTTGTCTCCCTCTTTCGCCCTCCTTCCCTCTATCTCTCTCTGTCTCTCCCTCCCTCCCTGCCCCTCTCCCTTCCTACCTCCCCTCTCGCTCTCTCCCCCTCCCCATTCTCTCTCTCTCTCCCTCCTTCCCTCCCCCTCTCTCTCTCCCTGTCTGTCTGTCTGTCTGTCTGTCTCTCTCTCTCTCTCTCTCTCTCTCTCTCTCTGTCTCTGTCTCTCTCTCTCATACAGCTGCCCGCTCCCCCACTGCCTTCCTCCACACTGTACTTAGTCTTGCCGTGGCTCTTCTATCTCCATGGCTTCATTTCAAACAACAAAACGAAACAAAAAACAAACAACAACAACAACAACAAAACAAACAAACAAACAAACAAACAGACAAACAAATAAAGAAAAGGTCGTTCTTGACATTGACCCAGACTTACGTGGGATCCCACCGCGCACACGTCTTCTGATCCTGTGTGTGAGGACGCGCTAGAGGGTGAACTGCGCACAGGGTAACTTACCAATGAGATCACGTTACTCTTTATGAACTGCGCACAGAGTAACTTACCAATGAGATCACGTTACTCTTTATGAACTGCGCGCAGAGTAACTTACCAATGAGATCACGTTACTCTTTAGGTACTCGGAGAGCGGTTTACTGCCAGTGCAAAGTTCACTGACGATGTGGTATGGCTGTATTGCACTGTATTGCATACAGTTTGCTCGTCAGCTGGTCTGTCTGTTTGTTTGTTTGTTAGCTTTTTCATTTTACTGCCGATGTTGCACTGTATCGTAAAGGATTGTATTAATTTATGAGCGGGTGATGTTGCATTGTGCTGTCTAGTATTTTAGTGCACTGTATTATCGTATTGTATTTTGTATTGTGCTGTATTTCATATTCGAAGTCCATTGTAATTGAATTGTTTATTGACGATATTGAATTAATATACGTCACACAGCTTTGTGTTATTTTGTGAGGACTGTTGCGTCATATTACACGACGTCCTATAACATTGCATACAACTGAATTGTCGGATTAAATTGCTTTGGATTGAGTCGTACCGGACTGAATTGGATTACATTGTATGGTATTGAATTGTGATGCATTATACTATGCTGTACCCTGCTGCATTGTATTGTATTGTATTGTATTGTATTGTATTGTATTGTATTGAGTCGTTTCAATGTTATACGTTTTTGTTTATTGCACACACACACACACACACACACACACACACACACACACACACACACACACATGCGCCCACGCACACACATGGGCCCATGCCCACACATCCTACACACACGTGTACATTCACTACACACACATACAATACAAACATGGTAGGTAAACACTCAAGGTCTGACCAGCGCGTTGGGCTAATGCGTAGGTCTGACAT
>CM065714.1:13996100-14006100 GCA_033310375.1 Conus canariensis | reverse complement strand
GCAGAACAATGGGGGAAAAGCAAGACGTGTTGGAGTCGGTAGGGAGAGGGAGAGTTAAGCTGAGGTACATGGAGAGGACGAAGAGCGGGATGGTGACGTAAGGTAAGGAGGAAAAGAGGGAGAGAGAGAGAGAGAGAGAGAGAGGAGAGAGAGAGAGAGAGAGAGAGAGACAGACAGACAGACAGACAGACAGACAGACAGACAGACAGACAGACAGACAGACAGACAGACAACACATGGAGCATAAACAGACAGACAGACCACGCACGCTGTGTTGTTTCTTTCAATTACTTTCAACAGTTTGTTCCTTCGCTGCAAGAATCTGGATGTCAATCATGCATCTCACTCAATGATGACAAAGTGGAGTCATCAGTAAGAGGAACATGTTCACGCAATTAAAGCGTGGCTAAGCTACATGAAGAAAGAGTATTGCCAACGACATGGGGGAATGCTGGGGCACACCTGTGCGCTCGGGCATGCGCGCGCATGCGAGCAAACAGCACGCAGGCACGCACGCACACGACACCACACACACACACACACACACACACACACACACAACACGCAGCACGCACGCACGCATTAATGCACATACGCACGCACGATATCAGATAGACAGACGGGCGTCTAGACAGACAGGCAGACAGACAGACAGACAGATGACAGATGACAGACAGACAGACAGACAGACGACAGAGACAGTCACGCAGACAAACAGGCAGATAGACAGAAATACAGTCCAACAGACCGAGAGACAGACAGACAGATAGACAGACACACAGACTGCTACTCACAACACTGAATGAAGAATTTGCCGCCGACGATCACAACTTCCCGCCTCCTGAGCCCATCCTGCCTCCAAAATTATCTCCTTTCCACCATCCCCTCCACCTCATAATCCCCCTCCCCCACCCCTGAATCTCCGTGCTGTCCCTCCTTTCCACAGTGCTAATCCTTCAGCGTGACATCACGGAGTTCCTCATGCGAGACGTTCCTTTACTGGTTTTGTTTTTTGTGTCTGGTATTTGTGATGCCTTAAAAAAGATAAGTCTGTCTAAATGACTGCAATTTGTTGCGTATTTCGTTTTAAGTAACAATACTTCTCTCTCTCTCTCTCTCTCTCTCTCTCTCTCTCTCTCTCTCTCTCTCTCTCTCTCTCTCTCTCTCTCTCTCTCTCTTCGTGTGTGTGTGTGTGTGTGTGTGTGTGTGTGTGTGTGTGTGTGTGTGTGAGTGTGTGTGTGTGTGTGTGTGTGTGTGTGTGTGGTGTGTGTGTGACAGAGAGAGAGGAGGGGGGGGGAGAGAAAGCAAGAGATGGAGAGAAGAAGAGAGAGAGAGAGAGTGGGGGGAGTGTGTGTGTGTGCGTGCGTGCGTGCGTGCGTGCGTGCGTGCGTGCGTGCGTGGTGTGTGTGTGTGTGTGTGTGTGTGTGTGTGTGTGTGTGTGTGTGTGTGTGGTGTTTCCAATCACACCGCAATCTGTTTCAGACTTCTTTGTTGGAAAGCGAGACAAAGAAAAGCAAAGCCTTGTCAGTGAAGCGGGAGTCACAATGCCAGTAACCAGACACTTGTTGTCACGTGAAGGTGAGGCAGAGGGGCGTAAACAGCCAACAAAAACAATGGAGGTCACGGTCCCTCTCAAAGTGAAGCAGTTAGCTTTCGTGACTCCAAACTGATGCTGATTACACAAACTACTCATCTACCACATGTTTAGGGAAGAGACGCATAGAACAAACAAAAAAAACGTTCCTTGAAAGAGAAAGGAGAGAAAGAGAGAGAGAGAGAGAGAGAGAGAGAGAGAGAGAGAGAGAGAGAGCGAAAGAGAGACAGAAAAGACAGACAGGACAGACAGACAGACAGACAGTCAGACAGACGGGCAGACGGGCAGATTGGCAGATTTGCAGACAGGAAGACAGACGGGCAGTTAGGCTGACAGACGGACATGCAGAAGGATTTTCCAATCTTGCCAATGTATCCCAAGCTGGTAATATTGCTCTCTGCGTGTGTGCAAGTTGAGTGCCTCCAGCATTAATTAGTTAGAGGTGTGTGCATGTATCTGTTTTACCAGAGGCATTGGGAGATATTTTGCAACAGGGGAAGTCGGGGGGGGGGTGTTCTTCCTCAAATGAAAAGCATTCATGGGAGGGGGGGGGATGGTGGGATGGGACTGGGGGGAGGATGTCATGGATTTCATCTTCTAAAGTCTTCTGCAAGAGGTGGGGAAGGTGAGGGTGTGGTGATGGCAACAACAGTATTCCAATTTTCTTTAAAGTGGGGAAGAGGGGGGAGGGACTCTTCATCCATCGTTATCAGAGAAAGGGACAGGCGGCTCTCGTCTCCAAGTCCTTGTCAAAGTGAGGGAGGAGGGAGGTGGAGGGGAATGCTCATCTTCCATGTGAAGGAAGACACAAACCAGAGAGAGGGGAAGCATAACAAAATTTGCATGAAAACAAAATGATGAAGGGGAGAAAAAAATGATGAAGGGGAGTCTGTTGTCTTCCAAATTCTTCTTAAAATGGGGAGAGAGTGGGAGGTGACCTGCAACACTATGTTCTGGCAGGTGCGAGGGGGGTGGGGGATGGGGTGTTTGTCCAAGTCTTATGAGAGCATGGGGTAGACAGTGATCATCTACCTACTACATCTTGCAGAATCGTGGAGGGTAGGTGGGGAGAGGGAGGTGCTCAGCTTCCATAAAGACAAAGACACAAGCCAATGTCATGACACAAAGTACCTTTGAAAAATGAATTTCTCCTGCTATTTTTCTTTCTTCTTCGGTATCTCTTTGCCTTCAAATATTGATGAAAGAGAGGAGAGAGAGGGGGTGGAGTGGCAGAAGATACTCTGACCCCCCCCCCCCCCCCGTTGGGGGAGGTCCCTGCCCCCTCTCTGCACCGTGACCCCCCCTCCCCCCCCCCCCCCCGTCCCCTGGCCCCATTTTTACAACATCGTTTGCCACACTAGTAACTAAACTATTCCTTGTTCATTATCCACTGTTAAATTTTCCATTAGCATGGTTAGACGATTCTATTTCCTTCTGTCCGTCAGTCATCAGTGTCCCAAAATGTCCAAGATCACAAATCTCCGCCTGAAAACTGGGACAAGAGCCAATGTCAACACAGATCGTGAGGACGAAGGAGGTATGAGTGAGACACATCCTTTGGAATCTAGCATACAGCACCAGCCGTCAGGTTCTGACATGCCACTGCAGAGAAGGAAGCGTGGACAGCTGGAGAAAGAGGCACAGGGAACGCTCAGGCGATAGGGAACCAACTGGACAGAATTTAGAAAGAGAGGGTGTTAGTTACCGCCAAAGACATTGACAAACAAAGCACATGACAAGACACGATGCATTTCGACCTCTTGGGTCTTCTTCAGGCAAAGAAATAGATCACATTTAACATTTAGGACAGTACAAACAAAGAACGAAAAATGACTCATCTGTTGTTGTCCATGTGGTAGGGAGAATAGCCGCCAGGCCAGAGACAAAACGGGCAGTTCAGAGTCCAGCTCGCTGGAGAAATGTTGCTGATGACCAACACTCCGCTGGGGGGCTGAGGGACATATGTAAGGACGCGTCTATGCGCGTTTCCATGAATATTTTACCGCAGTGGTCAGCGTTCCCGTATATTAGGGGTTAGGAGATTGTAGGCTCGATTCCCATGAGAACCATCAAGTTTTAGTAGTGGCATTTTCGGCCCCAGCTGGCTCCAAGACAGAAATGACTTTGCTGTGGACTCAGGTGGAATGACCGGAACTGTGGAGTTTCATCCACTGAATGGATGCATCACTATAAGTCTTGCTCCAGTTTGCTGATTAACATTGCAGGTGTCTCAGGGTTGGGTGAAGCCATGATGGATTATGAAGGTAAGTACAGAATACAGTCTTGATAAGTATTCTAGGAACAGAACAGAAGTTCATAGAATCATCTTCATCACTCATATCTTCTTCAATCAGCATTAAAAATTCAAATTGATAAACCCTTCATGCCTTGCTTTTTGGGTGACCATAGTTTTCCATTTCCTTTTTCAAGTCTGCACCCTTGGTGAGTTAGTATCGGGGTCGTAGGTACCTGCACAGGTACTCACCCTTGGTGAGTTGGTATCGGGTCGTAGGTACCTGCACAGGTGAAGGATGTAGGAATGATCTTTGGATAGATGTAGTGGCGCCCTCCAGAGAGAGAGGGCTTCATTGCACTGCTCGGAGAGCAAGCAGTTAGTGAAACCAGCTGGAGGCTCTGTGAATGGCACCCTGTGTATGTTGAATTAGAAGGGGCACCACTGAAGTGACTCGGCAGCAGTGTGTTACCACTCCGGTGGGATGCGTCATGGCGACTTGATTGTGATTGTTTCCTGTGGATTGTCAGTGCCAGGACAGCAACAAGACAAACCAGAGTCTGGTTATGGACGAAGAGACTGAATGAATGGCGTGTGAGTAATGAAGCTGCATGGAAATAGAGAACAAAAATGTTAAATTGTGTTTGTTAAGTTCTTCTGCTGAGGTTGCCGTGTGCTGTGTCTGTGTCAGTTTTGGGAATGGATAAAGTTAGATTGTTTTTTTCTTGGGGGGGGGGGGGAGGTCCTATTTTTGCTATGTGTCTATGTACTGGTTGAATGAGTACTGAAGCAGCCTTAGTTTTAAGTTCTGTACGCATTCGAAAATGGCCATATGGGGAAGACCACTGTCGATGGAATTAACATAGCACGTGCACAACTCGTGTGTTGAACACCAGCTGACGTTCTTATGCTTGAAAACTGTTCTGTCTCGCTGTCGCATTGGCTGTAGTCCTTCATTTCTAATTTCCTAACAGTTTTGTAATAAAACCCTCTCTCTCTCTGTCTCTCTGTCTCTGTCTGTCTGTCTCTCTTCTCCTTCTCTCTGTCTCTCTCTCTCTCTCTCTCTCTCTTCTCTCTCTCTCTCTCTCTCTCTATCTTCTGTCTGTCTGATGCAAGCCACTTCGCCACGGCTGCTGAGTTCTTGGCGTAATCTTGCTAACAGCAACAAAACCAACACACACAAACAAAAGCATAACGCCTTCATGAAATGACTTAGAGAGATCAACCATCCACTCAACCATTCCCATCCATTACCCCTACCCTTTCTTCCTTTACCACAATTGTCAGTGGCCATTCCAACCTCAATTCGATGGGAGTTTTTCATGCTTGGCATTCCAATGTTAGAAACTGAAACAGAGAAAACAGTGCTTTCACCGTGAAGTGTTCATGGTAACGAGAGAATGGTTTGTTTGAAGGCCACGAAAGCAACAACGACTTGCCGTGAGGTAAAGATACTGACAATCCCTTCGAGGTTGCACGTGCACACATGGTCGGTTGGATTCCTGTTTGAATACCTGTAGTGCTTGAGAAGCATTCCTGTCTGTCTTTCGGCTATTTTGGCTGCATTCTTTGTATCTGATTTCTTTACTGTTTTGTTAGGTGATCCTCTGAATTCTTTCTCCCTGTCTGTCTGTCTCCCTGTCTGCCTTTCTATCTGTGAGTCTCTCTCTCTCTCTCTCTCTCTCTCTCTCTCTCTCTGTGTGTGTGTGTGTGTGTGCGCGCGCGCGCGCGCGCGCGCGCGCGGTGTGTGTGTGTGTGTGTGTGTGTGTGTGTGTTTCCAAAAAGATACATTGCATATACACAAAGTAACCAAATATGAAACGAATATCTTACCAAAATATCAGACGACATGTTTGGCCTGTCAGAAAAGCTTGGGGGCCTGTAGGGGGGAGGGGGGGGGGGGGGGGAGAGCACCACCTTCAAGTGGCACTCTTGAGAGTGCAGAACACTTCCAAGTTGGAAAGAGTTGTTGTATTGCCCGTTGATTCAAAGAAACCTGAGAGAGAGAGAGGAGAGAGAGAGAGAGAGAGAGAGAGAGAGAGAGAGAGAGAGAGACAGACAGACAGACAGACAGACAGACAGAAAAAGACAGACAGTCAAACAGACCGACAGACAGACAGACGATGTGTTCACTGTTACAAGCGGAAAAGATAGGGTCAGAAAGAAATTTTTGTTTCATATTTCCGTTTTTCAAATTCCATGAACAAGTCAATGAGTGGAAACGTCACTTTTTTCCCTGTTGTGGGAAAACATGCAAGGTGCAGATTGTTCTGGTTCCATCCCGTACACTTTGCTGTGGTGGGATCTGAACGTACGAAATGTCGACGTTTACATCATTACAAAGGTTTCGTCCTCCGTAAAATCGAAATCTTAATCATTCTTTAAGAGTAACTGTACAATGGTTATTATCAGTGTACAAAGAAAACGGTTACCGTAATCTTCTTTAATGGATGAAACAAATACTGTTGTTTTTATGTGTAATTCCGATCCATTCAAAACTTGTATTTGCTCGTCGTTGGGCCACATTCTCTCTTTCCAAAAAGTTTTTTGTGAAAATCAGTAAAATGGTTTTACCGTTATCTTGGTATTGGATAGAGAAACAAATAAACAAGTAAGCAAAGTAAGCTACAGGCCTAGACGACGAAAGAAAATCTGGCAGAGATAAACGTTGAGCCAGTCCATAGTTCTCATAGGAGTGTACAGATTTAGAACATGGAAACAGAATAAAAGAGTTCAGTAATCCAGCATACCCCCCCCCCCCCTTCTTTCTCTACGACAGCTGTCAAAGGTCATCTGGCTTCAGGTCAGTGCCGTTTGTCATAATAGCTATTCCTTTCCTGGAAAGCCAGAAAAAGGAAACAATACTTTGCTAGTGAAGCATGTATGATGCTGGTACCAGACACAGTCTTGCTCGCAGGCTACCAGAGCATTACCGACTTGTCATGGAGGAAAACTGCTGTCGTTGCACGTGCATACCTGCTAGAGTACTTTAGCTTGACGGCTATTGCTGTTTTATTGCTGAGTTGTGTGCATTCTTTTCATCTGATGTCTTCACAGGTTTTCGTGCAGACTAGCTGAAACTGCTCTCTGTCTCTGTCTCTGTCTCCCTCTATGTCTCTGTCTGTCTCTCTCTCTTTTCTCTCTCTCCTCTTCTCTCTCTCTCTCTTCTCTCTCTCTCTAAACACACACAGATAGAGAGAGAGAAAGAGAGAGAGAGATGCAGTTGATTTTATATTATTTTCTTTTTCATGAAGACACTATCAGAAGAAGAAGAAGAAGAAGAAGAAGAAGAAGAGAAGAGAAGGACGACGACGACGAAGAAACGACGGACGACGACAGGACGACGACGAAGAAAAAACGAAGAAGAAGAAGAAGAAGAAGAAGAAGAGAAGAAGAAGAGAAGAAGAAGAAGAGATGATGATGATGATGATGTGATGATGATGATGTGATGAGAAACGAACGAACGAACGAATAGAAAAGGAATGTCTGGCCCCAAACATGTGAAACATGAATTGATGATTGTTCAGGGGCGATAATCACAAGTCAACCATCAAAGAGCAACTTTAAAGCGATAACCTGTATAGAAAAAGAAAACCCTTTGCTATAAGAACACGACTCCTCAGAGCATACACACAGCACCATCATGACGCTACAGTGTTCAGAAGGCTGCGAATGGAATCAGCCATGCTCGGGGTGTAAGGTAAACGTTGGCTTTTCAACAGCGGTGATGGACACACTGCGATAAACTGTCAAACCGAGTGTGAAGGTAGTGAAGGTAGTGAACTAGATCACCGCTATCACTCAAAACCTGTTTTATCAGTTCCTCTTGTCTGTCTGTCTGTCTGTCTGTCTGTCTGTCGTCTGTCTGTCTTCTCTCTCTCTCTCTCTCTCTCTCTCTCTCTGTGTCTTCAATGCCACGCGCGCGCGTGCGCGCGCGCCTCTGTGTGTGTGTGTGTGTGTGTGTGTGTGTGTGTGTGTGTGTGTGTGTGTGTGTGCGTGCGTGCGTGTGTGTGTGTGTGTGTGTGTGTGTGTGTGTGTGGTTGTGTGCGTGCGTGTGTGTGTGTGGGTATGTGTCTTATCATTCATGCATATTAGTAAGTTACTGCGGGAGGAGAGAGAGAGAGAGAGAGAGAGAGAGAGAGAGAGAGAGAGAGAGAGAGAGAGAGAGAGAGAGAGAGAGAGAGTGAAAACTCTGAAATTCTGAAATTTTTATTGTAAGGCCACCGACCTGTATACAATGGTAACACGTTCGCTGAGAATAAAAAGAAAAATGGGTATGGGTCATCAGCGAAAGGAAGTAATGTCTTTCCAGAAACACATAAACAAACAATTACAAGGGGAAATAATTTAAGGAAACAAACCAAAATAAACAAAAAAATGTTCACTTGCGTTTTAAACCAATTACAACACATTTTCATCTACTAGTTTCCGTTCATAAGTTCATGTCTAGTTTTCAGTGCATAAAATACATCCATTGCCAAACTTCTAAGGATCATCACGTTTTCAGATTGCATCAAATAAGCTAAACAATCACCAGTTGGATAGGAATGGAATCTTGATAAATATTTTTCTCGCAAATATGAGTACTTTAAACATTCAAACAAGAAATGAAATTCCTTTTCAATTTTATTACAAAATGGGCAGCTTTTTGGAGAGAGAGAGAGAGAGAGAGAGAGAGAGAGAGAGAGAGAGGAGAGAGAGAGAGAGAGAGACGTTTGACACTTTGACACTTTGATATTTTATTGTCATTACCAAAGAGGTCTTTTGACAAGGGCGGAGAGGTAACAGAACGATAACATTTCCCTCTTTCTTTCCTGCAAACAAATAGTACACATTCATTCCTAGTGTGTATCAAATCCAAGGTTAACAAAAACAAATAAGTTCGCAACATTTCGTTATGTCCTCACGCACAGGAGTAATGCAGTAAGGTTAAAAAAAAAACAACAACATAAAACTGACTCGACCATCCACTCAATCAAATGATGACATTGTATTTTACTGATCTCTTCCACATGCGATGAATGATAATATTCATTCAGATATCTCTTATAATGTATTATCTTAAATTTCACTATCCTTCATCTGTCTAATTTTCAATGATTCCGCGATGAATTTCGCAACTGATTTAATTACAAGTTCATCATCTGATGATAACACGACAGCGACATTTTGTCTTTTCGCTATATCTAACTGGAAAAATGAACAATTTGTCCGCACTTCATTATAAGCAGTACAGTGGAACAGAAAGTGTTCTTCGTCATCAATAATATGTCTACATACGGACAAGGAGATTCTGTGGATGTTTCACATCAAAACCATCTTTTGTTCGCATTAAAACCTAAAGTTCTCAACCTAAATCTTGCGTAATTTTATTCTGTGCCATTTATCTGTTATGACATTGAGAACTTTTCAGAATGAAACAGAAAGAGAGAGCAGAAGACAGACAGAGACAGACAGACAGAGACAGACAGCAGAGACAGACAGAGAGAGAGAGAGAGAGAGTAGGAGGACAGACAGACAAAACAGACAGACAGCGACAGACAGAGACGGGAAAACAGAGAGGACGATGGCTGAAGTCCCTTTGTGTTCCTTTGGGCTGTTGTGTCAGATCTTGGTTGTGAAGCTGTGCTTTGACTTTTCTTAAAGTACAGCGAGGTTCCATTTTACAGAACGTTTACGTTACAGCCCTTTCTTGCATTGTGAGACTTACGTGAATTGTAACCGTGTAAGTCGTTCCCATGTGTATTCATTCACGGGGAAGAAGGGGGGTAAGGTGAGGTACTTATTTTTGTATAGACTAAAGGAATCACGTGGTTCCAACTCAGTAACCCTCATGGAAGTGGAAGCCCCTCCCCAAGGACGGAAATGAATCCTTATGCTGATCCGTGAGCGAGACCGACTTGGGGTTTTGACCAGCTCTTTTGGGGGCCGGAATTTGCTCAGTTGGTAGAGCGCCGGAATCGTAATCAAGGGTTGCGGGTTGAATCTCCACCGGGCCGTTTTTGGTACGGGGGGATTTTTTTTTTTACCCCGAACTTAAATTAGTTCTGACTCATTCCCCACACAGTCCTTCGAATGAGACTATAAACCGGGTTCCCTGTGTGAACGCCGCATACACATCTTGCCACACGTAAAAACACACAACTTTCGGAAGAGGGGGGTTTTGGTTGTTA
>CM065714.1:13992345-13996000 GCA_033310375.1 Conus canariensis | reverse complement strand
GGGGGGCGGGGGGGTGGGGGGGAGGGGGGGGGGGGGGGGGGGGGGGGGGGGAGAGCACCACCTTCAAGTGGCACTCTTGAGAGTGCAGAAACACTTCCAAGTTGGAAAGAGGTTGTTGTATTGCCCGTTGATTCAAAGAAAAAACCTGAGAGAGAGAGAGGGAAGAGAGAGAGAGAGAAGAGAGAGAGAGAGAGAGAAGAGACAGACAGACAGACAGACAGAACAGACAGACAGACAGTCAAACAAAACCGACAGACAGACAGACGATGTGTTCACTGTTACAAGCGGAAAAGATAGGGTCAGAAAGAAATTTTTGTTTCATATTTTCCGTTTTTCAAATTCCATGAACAAGTCAATGAGTGGAAACGTCACTTTTTTCCCTGTTGTGGAAAACATGCAAGGTGCAGATTGTTCTGGTTCCATCCCGTACACTTTGCTGTGGTGGGATCTGAACGTACGAAATGTCGACGTTTACATCATTACAAAGGTTTCGTCCTCCGTAAAATCGACGAATTCTAAATCTATCATCTTTAAGAGTAACTGTACAATGGTTATTATCAGTGTACAAAGAAAACGGTTACCGTAATCTTCTTTAATGGATGAAACAAATACTTTGTTTTTATGTGTAATTCCGATCCATTCAAAACTTGTATTTGCTCGTCGTTGGGCCCACATTCTCTCTTTCCAAAAAGTTTTTTGTGAAAATCAGTAAAATGGTTTTACCGTTATCTTGGTATTGGATAGAGAAACAAATAAAACAAGTAAGCAAAGTAAGCTACAGGCCTAGACGACGAAAGAAAATCTGGCAGAGATAAACGTTGAGCCAGTCCATAGTTCTCATAGGAGTGTACAGATTTAGAACATGGAAACAGAATAAAAGAGTTCAGTAATCCAGCATACCCCCCCCCCCCCTTCTTTCTCTACGACAGCTGTCAAAGGTCATCTGGCTTCAGGTCAGTGCCGTTTGTCATAATAGCTATTCCTTTCCTGGAAAGCCAGAAAAAGGAAACAATACTTTGCTAGTGAAGCATGTATGATGCTGGTACCAGACACAGTCTTGCTCGCAGGCTACCAGAGCATTACCGACTTGTCATGGAGGAAAACTGCTGTCGTTGCACGTGCATACCTGCTAGAGTACTTTAGCTTGACGGCTATTGCTGTTTTATTGCTGAGTTGTGTGCATTCTTTTCATCTGATGTCTTCACAGGTTTTCGTGCAGACTAGCTGAAACTGCTCTCTGTCTCTGTCTCTGTCTCCCTCTATGTCTCTGTCTGTCTCTCTCTCTTTCTCTCTCTCCCTCTCTCTCTCTCTCTTTCTCTCTCTCTCTAACACACACAGATAGAGAGAGAGAAAGAGAGAGAGAGATGCAGTTGATTTTATATTATTTTCTTTTTCATGAAGACACTATCAGAAGAAGAAGAGAAGAAGAAGAAAGAAGAAGAAGAAAGAAGAGAAAAGAAGGCGACGACGACGACAACGACGACGACGACGACGACAAAGAAGAAGAAGAAGAAGAAGAAGAAGAAGAAGAAGAAGAAGAGATGATGATGGATGATTGATATGATGATGATGATGGTGATGAACGAACGAACGAACGAATAGAAAGGAATGTCTGGCCCCAAACATGTGAAACATGAATTGATGATTGTTCAGGGGCGATAATCACAAGTCAACCATCAAAGAGCAACTTTAAAGCGATAACCTGTATAGAAAAAGAAAACCCTTTGCTATAAGAACACGACTCCTCAGAGCATACACACAGCACCATCATGACGCTACAGTGTTCAGAAGGCTGCGAATGGAATCAGCCATGCTCGGGGTGTAAGGTAAACGTTGGCTTTTCAACAGCGGTGATGGACACACTGCGATAAACTGTCAAACCGAGTGTGAAGGTAGTGAAGGTAGTGAACTAGATCACCGCTATCACTCAAAACCTGTTTTATCAGTTCCTCTGTCTGTCTGTCTGTCTGTCTGTCTGTCTGTCTCTGTCTGTCTGTCTGTCTCTCTCTCTCTCTCTCCTCTCTCTCTCTCTGTCTTCAATGCCCGCGCGCGCGTGCGCGCGCGCCTCTGTTGTGTGTGTGTGTGTTGTTGTGTGTGTGTGTGTGTGTGTGTGTGTGTGTTGGTGGTGGTGTGTGCGTGTGTGTGTGTGTGGTTGTGTGTGTGTGGTGCGTGTGTGTGATGGGTAGTCTTATCATTCATGCATATTAGTAAGTTACTGCGGGAGGAGAGAGAGAGAGAGAGAGAGAGAGAGAGAGAGAGAGAGAGAGAGAGAGAGAGAGAGAGAGAGAGAGAGAGTGACTGAAACTCTGAAATTCTGAAATTTTTATTGTAAGGCCACCGACCTGTATACAATGGTAACACGTTCGCTGAGAATAAAAAGAAAAATGGGTATGGGTCATCAGCGAAAGGAAGTAATGTCTTTCCAGAAACACATAAACAAACAATTACAAGGGGAAATAATTTAAGGAAACAAACCAAAATAAAAAAAAAAATGTTCACTTGCGTTTTAAACCAATTACAACACATTTTCATCTACCTAGTTTCCGTTCATAAGTTCATGTCTAGTTTTCAGTGCATAAAATACATCCATTGCCAAACTTCTAAGGATCATCACGTTTTCAGATTGCATCAAATAAGCTAAACAATCACCAGTTGGATAGGAATGGAATCTTGATAAATATTTTTCTCGCAAATATGAGTACTTTAAAAATAAACATGAAATATAATTTTTTCAATGGACTTTAAATAAAAAGAAATGAATGGCAGCTTTTGAGAGAGAGAGAGAGAGAGAGAGAGACGTTTGAGAGGGAAGAGAGGAGAGAGAGAGACACTTTGAATTGATTTTATTGTCATTACCAAAGAGGTCTTTTGACAAGGGCGGAGAGGTAACAGAACGATAACATTTCCCTCTTTCTTTCCTGCAAACAAATAGTACACATTCATTCCTAGTGTGTATCAAATCCAAGGTTAACAAAAACAAATAAGTTCGCAACATTTCGTTATGTCCTCACGCACAGGAGTAATGCAGTAAGGTTAAAAAAAAAACAACAACATAAAACTGACTCGACCATCCACTCAATCAAATGATGACATTGTATTTTACTGATCTCTTCCACATGCGATGAATGATAATATTCATTCAGATATCTCTTATAATGTATTATCTTAAATTTCACTATCCTTCATCTGTCTAATTTTCAATGATTCCGCGATGAATTTCGCAACTGATTTAATTACAAGTTCATCATCTGATGATAACACGACAGCGACATTTTGTCTTTTCGCTATATCTAACTGGAAAAATGAACAATTTGTCCGCACTTCATTATAAGCAGTACAGTGGAACAGAAAGTGTTCTTCGTCATCAATAATATGTCTACATACAGGACAAGGAGATTCTGTGGATGTTTCACATCAAAACCATCTTTTGTTCGCATTAAACCTAAAGTTCTCAACCTAAATCTTGCGTAATTTATTCTGTGCCATTTATCTGTTATGACATTGAGAAACTTTTCAGAATGAAACAGAAAGAGAGAGACAGACAGACAGACAGAGACAGACAGACAGAGACAGACAGACAGAGACAGACAGAGAGAGAGAGAGAGAGAGAGAGAGACAGACAGACAGACAGACAGACAGACAGACAGACAGAGAC
>CM065714.1:13984845-13987345 GCA_033310375.1 Conus canariensis | reverse complement strand
TGTCTTCAAGTTTTTCAATTGGAAGAGGATTCCGTCAAGGGGACCCTATATCTCCATATCTATTTGTTTTGTGTGTTGAAGTACTAGCGACCAAAATAAGGCAAGATCACGATATTAAAGACATAAAGATAGAAAACAGAATTTAAGATAAATCAATTTGCAGATGACACTACCTTTGCGTTAGAAGGCGATAAGAAATACGAAAAGTTATTTGCAAACCTTTATGAATTTGAGCGAATATGTGGACTGAAATTGAACTATGAAAAAACGTTTAATGTTTGGTTAGGTATAGAGAAAAAATCCGCGAAAACATATTTACCCCGTTATAAAATGGAATGGAATCCCTCAAAATTCAAAATTGTAGGGATGTGGTTTAGGAATAGTCTATCTCATATGACGGAAAATAATATGAAGGATAAATTCTCGGAAGTCCAAGACCTGTTCAACATATGGACAAAAAGAATAATTACACCATTAGGAAGAGTAGCTGTGCTCAAATCATTAGTGCTATCAAAATTGGTGTGCTTATGGATCCTTTTACAGAATCTTCCTGATTCCCGGATTGCCATTGTTTTATTACAGACTATGTGTTTCAAATTTGTTTGGAACAACAACAAAAAATGATAACATTCGAAGAAAATACTCAATGCATAATATACAATAGCTAGGGATAGGTATACCCGACCTGAAAAATTAACGTAAGTTATATCAGCTCCTTAAAAGTCGCCTGCATAAGGAAAACGTTCATGCAAAAAATATAAGTGGAAAATAATGTTACATTCATTATGTCACGAAATTAGTCATCTTGATTCATATGGTCCCGACAGGTTTCTTGAACGCAATATTCTTAAACAATTTTTGGAAAGAAGTTTTTCAATTATATCAAAGGTTCTGCAAACAGGCAGAATTATACGGAAGTACAGATTTAGCCGCTGAGGTTATTTTTTGTAATGAGAAGTTTAACGTGGGAGAAAACCCATTCTTTTACACATCATCATTAACATCTTCATCATCATCTGTTGAAAACAATCAAGTTTTACCCCCCAAAAAGCTGGCAAAAAAAAGTAAATGAATAACTACATTCATACATCCATCATCATCATCATCATCATCATCAGATCATCATCATCATCATCATCATCATCATCATCATCATCATCATCATCATCATCATCATCATTATCATCATCATCATCATCATCATCATCATCATCATCATTATCATCATCATCATCATCTGTTGAAAAAAAATCAAGTTTTACCAAAAAGCTAGCAAAAAAGTATATGAATAAAAACACTCATACATCCATCCATACATACGTACATACATACATTCTTTCATACATACATACATTACATACATACATACATTTATGCAGGCATGCAAGCATGCATACATACACAGATTCATACATGCATGTATTCATACATACATACATACATACATGCATGTATGCATGCATGCATACATACCGTACATACCATACATACATACATACATACATACATACATACATACATACATACATACATACATACATACATACATACATACATACATACATACACACACACATACATACACACATACACACATTAAAGAATGTATGGCAGCATCCTGTTGGGAATCGCTCTTCTTCGGTAGAACAAAACGAATTTCGTCCACAGAACTCTGGCAGTGAAAGGCACTTAATTAGCAGACAGAACTATCAACATGGGATCAGTACTGACAAATTCGGACTTTGAGGAGAAATTCCCACCACAGTTCACCCTTCTACGTCCTGTCTCTCCCGACCTTACGGAGAGAGATTCTATAGCCCGGTCATTGATTGGTCAGATACTTTCTCTGTCTGTCTGTCTGTCTGTCTGTCTGTCTGTCTTTTTCTCTCTCTCTCTCTCTCTCTCTAAATCGCTTGCTCGCTCGCTTGTTCGCTCTCCATCTTAGGCGCAGCGTTTGTGTGTG
The DNA here is from genome assembly GCA_033310375.1 of Conus canariensis. NCBI lineage: Eukaryota > Metazoa > Mollusca > Gastropoda > Neogastropoda > Conidae > Conus > Conus canariensis. Next base: position 13,985,382 of record CM065714.1, on the reverse strand, counting down.
CGTGCGTGCGTGCGTACGTGTGTGTGTGTGTGTGTGGTGTGTGTGTGTGTGTGGTGTGTGTGTGTGTGTGTGTGTGTGTGTGTGCGCGCGCGCGCTGGTGTTGTGTATGTGTGTGTTTGTGTTTCTGTTTCTGCGTGTGAGTATTTGTGTACGTACGTGCGTGCCCCCCCCCCTCTCTCTCTCTCTCTCTCTCTCTCTCTCTCTCTCTGGGCTGGGTGGAAAAAAGCATTTTCATTGGTTATCTCATTACCCTGGTACAAATAAAATTTCGTTCGTTCGTTCTCTCTCTCTCTCTCTCTCTCTCTCTCTCTCTCTCTCTCTCTCTCTCTCTCTCTCTCTCTCTCTCTCGTGCATGCGCGCGCGCCCTCCTTTAGTTGGGGGCGTGGGGGAGGGGGGGGAGGGTGCAGGAGAAGGGAAGGGTAAACACAAGGTTTTAGGGAAGGTGCAACATTGTTCATGACCCACCTCTGATACTGCTGACACCACAGTCTGATTTTTTATCGTATGAATCACAGATTGGATTCGCATTCAGAGGCT
>CM065714.1:13967345-13972345 GCA_033310375.1 Conus canariensis | reverse complement strand
ACACACACACACACACACACACACTCACACACACACACACACACACACACACACACACATACACACACACACACACACACACACACACACACACACACACACTCACTCACTCACTCACTCTCACACACACACGCACACACACACACACATAAACACACACACACACACACATACACACACACACACACACACACACACACACACACACACACACACACACACACACACACAGATGGACAGACAGGGAGACAGAGCAGAGACAGACAGAAGACAGACGAAGACAGATGCAGAGACTTACACAGAGAAATAGCACACTACAGACTGAAGAATTGGTCTCAAACTTTACGCTCACTCTGTGCACATTTCTTCCTTCTCTTCCTAGTCCGTTTCCCTTCCACTGCGTAACATCAGTGTAGGTTTTTAACGTCTGGAAAAAGAGTCTTCTAAGTGTCATCCTTTACTGTTAAATAACCGTGATTTTTCACTCAGAGGTGTGTGTGTGTGTGTGTGTGTGTGTGTGTGTGTGTGTGTGTGTGTGTGTGTGTGTGTGTGTGTGTGTGTGTGTGTGTGAGAGAGAGAGAGAGAGAGAGAGAGTGCGAATGAATGAATACGAATGATTTATTCAGATAAAGGCCATAGCCCATACTGAAGAGGTGACACCCGTAATACAAACACACAACAAGAATTATCAGTAAGAAAATGGAAAGAAAAAGCTATTACACGTATATGCACTACGCAAACTATTATGAATAGACTGTTCGTATTCGCTTTTGCGCTTCATATATGTTCATAGCAAGATCGAAAAGGTCATTTTCATTTCTTGTAGCTAACAACAAGTTGACTCTAAAACTACAGGGGTCACAATAATACTTGGCCTTAACAAATTTAGCTCTAAGGTCACTGAGTGCAGGACAGCAAAGTAAAAAATGTATTTCATCTTCCTTTGCCTGATTACACAAGCGACACATCAATTCCTTATCTTTCAGAACACTGTATCTAAACCGATGGCAAGCAATGTCAGAGACACCAAATCTAAACTTACTCAATGCACCCTTAACATACCTATTTATATTCATTTCAATGTATGGTTCAACCACATGTGCTGTTTTAAAGAGTCTGTATTGTGCAAATCTGTCACTGCTATAGATATGGTCATGCCAATCTTGCCATCTGCAATCGATCATTCTTTGTTTAAAACATTTTAAAAATCCCGATATACTTTCAACGCCCTGGTTGTCCCAAACATAAGCAAAGCCATAAGAATTTAAGCACTGACGAACATTGGTAGCCCATGTTTTCTTGCCATTACCATCCAACTGTCGCAATGTCTTATAAGCTTTGAATGGTATCTTACTTTCCTCCATTCTGGTTATTTTCAGCCAATACTTAATACATCTAAAAGCAGAATTGATATAAATTGGATACCTTCCGAGTTCACCATAAACTAAATCATTTGGTGTTCGATTGTCTACATTCAAAAATCTTTTCATTGCATACAAATGAACATTCTCAATTTCGACATTTTTCTCGAGAGCCCAAATTTCAGCCCCATATTGTAAGATTGGCTGCAGCTGCGAATCGAATAACTTCGAGAGAGAGAGAGAGAGAGAGAGAGAGAGAGAGAGAGAGAGAGAGAGAGAGAGAGAGAGAGAGAGAGAGAGAGGAGTGAGTGTGTGAGTGTGTGTGTGTTTTTGTGTGTGTGTGTGTGTGTGTGTGTGTGTGTGTGTGTGTGTGTGTGTGTGTGTGTGTGTGTGTGTGTGTGTGTGTGTGTTACCTGGTAAATAAAACATAGTAAGATTCAGAACACGTGTCTTAAGAATACAAAATACATATATAACAGCTCTCACTTCTTAAGAGTGTACTTATCCAACTAGTGGAAAAAATGAAAGGAAAGTATAAATGTAAAGAAACAGCACAAATCGAACAACAGTAGTTAGATCCATATCACAGAGAGAGAATGAAACAAGAAGGACCCGCCAGGAGAATGTAGACCTCCACCAAACTCGCAAGACTCCAGCTTCTTCCATTCTTTCAGCCAGATCTCCGAGCAGCATTTCATCTTTCCCCTAAGATTTGTTAAAACTAGTTCAGATGTTTTGCTAAAGCGTGCTAAACAGATATTGAAACTGCTTAAAAAAAAAAAAAAAAAGGATCCCCATCTACGACAAATTTGGACGAAAATGTAATGTCCGTGTGTCCTAATCCTTTCTCCCCTCCCACAAGTTTCGACGAAATTAGTTCGCCAATTTCTGCATAGATTTGCTAATAACAGACAAACAAACGAACGGGTTCAGATAAAACAAAAAAAATGACAGTGTCTATGCTGCAGGTAATAAGAAGACTACTAACAAAGTTCAGCCATCCAAATATAGCATGGCCATCGTTCCAACGCCCCGTCTTCCTTCTGCGACACCGGTCAAGAGTCATTCCAGTCCTAACGTCAGTGGACTTTGTCGTGCAAGGTATTCCTGTAGTGGAACCAGTTATCAAAGCTCTATCGATGAAGCGAGCAGAATGCCATAAACGACAAAAAGACTGGCCCGAAGGCCATGAAAGCAGTAACGGCATGTTGTGAAGGAAAACTGCTGCGAATAGCATCAAGGTAACCCATGCACAGCACGTGTATCGGATACCAATGTGGATACCTGCGATTATTTAAAGATATTCCCGTCTTGCCTCTATTTTGGGGTTGTATTGTTTTTGTTTTTTTTGGTCTGATTTCTCCAGAGTTTTGTCAGACGAACCTGTAAGATCTGCATCACTACTATCTTTCTGTTCGTCTGTCCCTCTGTCTCTGTTTGTCTCTTTGTCTCTCCTCTCTGTCTCTGTCTCTATCTGTCTGCCTGTCTGTCTGCCTGCATGTCTGTCTATGTGTGTGTGTGTGTGGGGGGGGGGGGGGGGAGTGGGGGGGGGGTATGTTTCCACGAAATTACATTATCAATGTCAAACAGATCTTGCATCGGCCTGGTGACCTGGAACTGTACTGAAGGGTAAGGTAAGAAATATGTTTGTTGTAAATTAGAAGAAGAAGCATAGGACCAGAGGATGACATTTTTTTCGTACAGTAGAAAAGAAAAATAGGGACAGAGAGAAGCCGTTAAATTCTGTTTGCTTTTTCGTTTGTTATACCAGTTTGTGAAAAACACTGCTATTTCCCACCAAGGGTAATGATAAGAGATACAGATTGAAGAACTTATTTTCTATGTAGTTTTATTAATTTAAAAAATAGGGTCTCAAATACAAAATGTCAACGTTCACATTTCTAGAAAGTGTTAATCTTCTATAGAAAATCAGCATTATACAGAAACAGAAGCAAAAGACGGTAATCCATTCGTAAAAAGAAAATGTATCATGCTACGCTCAGTGGAAAAGTCATTACAGTATTGTTAAACGGATCACGTTTGTACTGTTTCTTCTGTATTTTACATCTTGGATCAACACCAAACTTTCAAGTCATCACTCTAAGGTCAACTTCTGTCTGTTCGAGAGATTTTGTTAAAATTGCGTCAACAGCTTAGACACAATCTTTCGCACAGACTAGCAAATAAGGAAGCAATCCGAGAACTGTGGGTGGAAACACTTATGCCCAAGGTAAGGGTTTGTCCGGCACTTAGAAACAGACTAAAATGAAATGACTAAGATAGCCTGGTCAACCAAACACAACATTCCACACCTTTCCTACGCATTCGGCCTCTAACACAGTTGCCAACAGAGCCTTTTCAGCCTCATGTCAAGATGTCAAAGGAGTATACAGCCTGAGTTTATTTGTTCAAAAGTGAGACAAAGAGAAGAATGTTTTCTCAGTAAAGTGTGCATGATGCCCGTATTCAGAGAGTCCTGTTTGGAGTCTATCAAAGCAGAAACTGCTTGTCATGAAGACGAAAAACCACACGACTCGTGTGTTGAACACATGTTGCTGGAGTTCTTGTTGCACTTGAAAAGTATTCCTGTCTTGCTGCTGAATCAGCTGCTCTCTCTCTCTCTCTCTCTCTCTCTCTCTCTCTCTCTCTCTCTCTCTCTCTCTCTCTCTCTCTCTCTCTCTCTCTCTCTCTCTCTCTCTCTCTTCTCTCTCTTCTACCTTTAACTCTCACATTCTTCGCTTAGTTGTATGGTTATGTCTGTGTAATGTTGTGCACTAACCTCTTACTTGTATCTATTGTCTCCATTTCCATGAATTCCAACTGTGTAATGATGCCTTCCCTTGTTAAACATATTGATTTTAACAGTCTCTGCCTCTCTGTCTTTGTCTTTCTGTCTCTGTACGTATGTCTGAATCTTTAGTATTGTATGTCTCTCTGTCCATCTGTGTGTGTGTGGGTGTGTGTGTATCTTACTGTCTGTCTGTCTGTCTGTCTGTCTGTCTGCCTGTCTGTCTGTCTGTCTGTCTGTCTCTCTCTTTTTTTCTGTCACACACACACACACACACACACACACACACACACACACATACACACACACACACAACAACACACACACACACACACACACACACACACACACACACACACACACACACACAACAACACACACACACACACACACACACACACACACACACACACACACACACACACACACACACACACACACACACACACACATACACTCACACACACAGATGGACAGACAGGGAGACAGAGCAGAGACAGAAGACAGACGAAGACAGATGTAGAGACTTACACAGAGAAATACCACAGGAAAAAAAGCAATGAAGTAGAAGAGCAGAGTTGGACACGTTACGCGAAAGACTGCATGGAAAGATATTTTAACGTTTGCTTAAAAGGATAAGTTAATTGAGTTGATTGACAGTGGTGGACAGAGAAAGGCAAGAAACCCCGTGCCCAAACAGCAGAAGCACCGGACGACCTTTCACCGCGTTTCTGTCTGCAGGTCTTTGGGTTCTGAATTCCTGTCATCAGTGGAAGAACAGAGAGACCTGCATGGAACGTCAATGTTCAAGAGCTTGGAGAGGCACTTGTGTGCAGTTCCTGTAATAATAA
>CM065714.1:13959845-13962345 GCA_033310375.1 Conus canariensis | reverse complement strand
TCAAAATCAGAAACGTATCTTACCAATCCAAATTCCATACAACAGCTCTCAATTCTAAAGTATGTGCTTATCCAATCAGTTGAAAAATAAAGTAAAAGCACAAAGACAGAAGATATTGCACAATCCACACAACAGTCAGATCCAGATCACTGAGACAGAATAAAACTAGAAGGACCCTTGGGAGAATGTAGACCTTCACCACATTCGCAAGATTCCTGTATACATACCCTTTGAGCCAGATCCACGAGTAGCATTTCATCTTTTTTGTTAAAACTGATTTAACAGTTTGACTTCAGCTCGCTGAACGGATTTTACAACCACCTCCATTGAAGAAGATTCATATATCACAATTCCATATTAAAATGTAATGATCTGTCTTAAGCTATGCTTTTGCTTTTCCTAAGTTTTGATAAAACTGGTTCAGTAGTGTTTGCATAAATATCTTGACAACAACAACAACAGCAACAACACACAATAGCATCAACAGCAGCAGCACAACAACAACAACAACAACACCTGACAGGCTAGAAACAGTGTTGTGGTGGGGTCATGGAATGACCAAGAGAGTCCAGGATCTCAACGCAGAATTCCCATTCCACCTTCCCATCTTCTTCCACTGCTGGCGAGAGTTATTTCAGCCTCAAGTCAATGGAGATTCTCATGTCATGCATTCCTTTATTGGAACTGAAACAACCTTAACAATGCTTGGTTGATAAAGTGAATATGATGCCAGTAAGGAGAGAAAGGCCATGAAAGCATCAACGACTTGCGGTGAAGGAAAGCTGCTGTATATAGCATCAAGGTAACACGTGCGCATCTCGTGTATTAGATGCCAGTGTGGGTACGTGTTATGCTTGAAAGGTATTCCTGTATCGTTGCTATTTTGGCCGCATTCTTTGTTTCTAATTTCTTCACAGTTTTGTCAGGTGACTCTCCGGAATCTCTCTCTCTCTCTCTCTCTCTCTCTCTCTCTCTCTCTCTCTCTCTCTCTCTCTCTCTCTCTCTCTGTTTGCGTGTGAGAGTGTGAATGTGTTTCCACGACGTTACATTAAGTAAACAAAAGTAATCAGATCTGGAACGGGCACAATGTCGAACAGGTTTACATCGACCCTTTGACCCAAATCTGCACCAAAACGTAAGGTGAGAAATATGGCTACTATTTCATTTTTTTTCTATTCATTCTTTTAAATGAGAAGAGATAATAATTATGGTCAGATAAAAGCCTCTTATTCATTTTGTGTTTGTTTGTTGTTGTTGTTTTTAACAACTTGAAAAATGATGATTTTTATCCGCCAGGGGTAACAAAAAAAATACTGACTGAAGGAGTTACTTCCCATGTAGCTTTCTATGCTAGGGCACCAAAATACAAAAATATAAATGTTTGCATCTGTATAAAGCCTTGATATTCTATGAAAATATGGTTTATCATGGAAACATGGGCAGACCAAAATGATTCATTCACAAAAATAAAAGAAACTTTCAACATTTAGGCTCAGTGGAAAAAGATTTTTCTTAGACTTGCTAAGCGGATCATAGATGTGCTGTTATCCTGAATGCGCATCATGTAACAACACCGAACTGTAAGATTGCCGTCGATGAGTCACATTTCCTCTGTTCAAGAGGTTTCATGCAAAACTGTTCTGTAGGTGTTACACAGTCTTTCAAACAGACACACAAATGAACAAAGAGCGAACAGATGTGAATGAATTAAAATTAACGCACCGTGTAGTAACAGAATGAAACAAAATGACAGAGAGCTAGAGAGTCAACGAAATACAACATTCCACCCCTTCCCTATCTCTTTCTCCTCTACCACAGTTGTTAAAAGACTAGTCAGCCTACGTTGGATGAGTATGTCATAATAGGTATTCATTTATTGAAGAGTGAAACAAAGAATAGAATGATTTCTAGCTAAAGCGTTACATAACACCGGTAATCGGAAAGCAGTCTTGCTCCGAGGCTAGTTAAATCCACTGTCAATAGCATCAAAGTGGCACGTGCACAGCTTGTGTGTTGAACACCTGTTAGAGTTCTCGTTGTGCTCGAACTTCTTGTTGCTGCTTGGTGCAATTTTTCTTTCTGGTCTATGATACTCTTCTTTGTAGACCTTGTGGGGTTCTCTCTCTCTCTCTCTCTCTCTCAATATTCATGTTGCTGCAGGTATGCACCATTAAATGCTTTTGACAGCGGAGAGAGAGAGAGATTAGCAGTGCAGCAGTTGTGTATGCAGCATACAAACAACATTGTAGTGCAGGCCAACATTTCCAAATAAACATAATCTATAAACCAAAGTGCAAGGAAATATTGACTTAATACATAATGCGAGACCGACAAATCAACAATCTACAAGTGGATCCCTTCAGGTGTCACGCACTGAAAGACTGGAAGCCCTCAAAGACTGGAAGCACTGAAAGACTGGAAGCCTTCAAAGACTGGAAGCACTGACAAGACTGGAAAGCGGTAAAGAATCGGGGATTGTGCTTCTTTACTTATTTCTTCA
>CM065714.1:13942345-13944845 GCA_033310375.1 Conus canariensis | reverse complement strand
TGACCTAACGATGCATGCATAGAACATAATCAATGTTGACTTAACGATGCACGTGGTGAAATGTTGGTAAAATTAGTTCTGACTCAACGGTGAATATAGTGAAATGTTGGTAAAAATCAGTGTTGACCCACCGATGCGTGTAACGAGCGACTGACAAAATTAGTACTGATCTTCAGATGCACGCAATGAGTAGTTAGTAGAATTAGTGCTGACTAAACAATACTCGCAGTAAAAGCAAACAGCACATGCGCTCAGAAAGGTCATAGGAGTAGTGCTGCTTAAAAAAAACACACACAAAAAACATGTACATGAAAAAGGTGGTAACAATCGTGCTGTCGCCACAATGTGCGTAATCTTTAGCAGGGAAAAGAATTGAAAGAAAGATTACGAAAGTGAACCGAACAGCCCTGTGCTATTCAAGCCTGCAGGATTATTGATGTCGTGGGTTGGGGGTCAAAGCAGAGGGCGTGACTTCTTGTTGTTGTTGTTGTTGTTGTTGTTCTTCTTCTTCTTCTTCTTCTTCTTCTTCTTTCTTCTTCTTCTTCTTCTTCAGCGTTCCAGTATCTGGTAGCGTGTGAACTCGTTTTACCCTGCTGGGAAACTCACACTACTATACTCGAGAGTATGGTCAGTTCACTCCGACTTCTTTGAGTGCAGAAATTTGTGGGAAGAGGTTGTGGAAAAAGATAGATAAAAGATATGGTAGACAGAAAGGACAGTAGACGACAGTACAGCAAAGGAGGAGACAGAGTTACTGAGAGCCAAAGGAAAAGTGTGTGTGCGCGCGCGTATATATATATATATATATATATATATATATATATATATTATATATATATAATAATATTGTGTGTGTGTGTGTGTGTGTGTGTGTGTGTGTGTGTGTGTGTGTGAGTGTGTGTGTGTGTGTGTGTGTGTGTGTGTGTGTGTGTGTGTGTGTGTGTGCCTGTGCGTGTGCGTGTGTGTGTGTGTGTGTGTGTGTGTGTGTGTGTGTGTGTGTGTGTGTGTCTGTCTGTCTGTCTGTCTGTCTGCCTGTATGTATGCCTCTCTCTGCTTTTCTAATGCTTCTTTTCTGTGTGTGTGTGTGTGTGTGTGTGTGTGTGTGTGTGTGTGTGTGTGTGTGTGCGCGCGCGCGCCTGCGTGTGTGTGTGTGTGTGTAACCTGTAAATAGTGCAAGAAAATTAACACAGGCTAACAATTCCTCAGTCATCAAAACAATGACTTTGCACAGATGAATGAAAAAGCAAAGACGTGAGGGATGGGGACTGTAAAGGAACACAGGAGTGAAAATAGCACTCAAGCACAGAAACATCAAATCCTTCACTGGCAGTGTATTGAGATCATGATATGCTGTCTTGAAAGCAGAACGATTGGCATCGCCTTTCCAGAGGCCTTTCGTCCGTTGATTCATCAGTGGGACACGGCCGATTCTATCAGGGGCCTCCCCTGAAAAAAAAAAGTGCCATAGAATTATGTGGTCATCTCAAGGGTTGAAAATGAGAGTCCAACCCCCCCCCCCCCCCCCTTCCCAACCAGCTGGCAAAGTTTAGAACAGTAACAAGAGAAGAAAATACTGAAAGGATGCATAAAAACTTAGATTATTAGTTTCAGAGTAATAAATATACAGGAGAACTACACATACGCATACACACGCACGCGCGTGCGCGCGCACACACGCACACACACACACACACACACACACACACACACACACACACACACACACACACACAACACACACACACACACACTTAATGACATACACATATCAGCAAAAATGCTTTTAGAAAAGGGCATAAACAGTGTTTAAGGCACGAGCATGAAAATCGAATGTTTGGTCAGAACACATAAAATTATTAAAAAAATAATGATCGGAATGAAAGCCTGAAGAGAGAGAGAGAGAGAGAGAGAGAGAGAGAGAGAGAGAGAGAGAGACAGAGACAGAGACAGAGACTGAGACAGAGACAGAGACAGAGACAGACAGACAGACAGACAGACAAAGACAGTGACAGACAGACAGACAGACAGACAGACAGACAGACAGAGACAATCGTTGAGAGAGAGAGAGGAGAGAGAGAGAGAGAGAGAGAGGAAGAAGACGAGACAGAAGAGACGAAACAGACAGACAAACAGACAGAAGACAGACGAACAGGCAGACGGACAGACAGAGATTAAGACACAGAGAAAAAGAGAAGTGGCCGTGAATGTAATTACTAAAAAAAAAAAAAAAAAAAAAAAAAGTCAAAATAGAAAGAAGGATAGAGTGACAGACTGAAGAAAGAAAGAAAGAAAGAAGGAAAGAAAGAAAGAAAGAAGGAAAAAAGAGAAAAAGAAAGAAAGAAGGAAGGAAAGAAAGAAAGAAAGAAAGAAGGAAAGACAGACAGACAGACAGACAGACAGACAGACAGACAGACAGACAGAACAGAAAGAAAGAAAATCTGAAGGAACGAACGAGGACTATACCTTGAACAGCTTAATTCTATATTAAGAGAACACTGAC
>CM065714.1:13929845-13939845 GCA_033310375.1 Conus canariensis | reverse complement strand
ACAGAGAGAGGAGAGACAGAAGAGGCAGGAGACGACAGACAGACAGAGAATGTAGGGCCTGGTTAGGCTGATGAGGCAGGTGTCAGACTCTTGCTCCTAGACTGGGCTTCCAAACCTCTTAATACAGCACTGAACGCGGACATTTTCTTCTTCTGTGCTAACAGAGAGAGAGAGAGAGAGAGAGAGAGAGAGAGAGAGAGAGAGAGAGAGAGAGAGAGAGAGAGAGAGATACGAAGACACCAGGCACATGACACACACACACTGACACACACACACACACACACACACCACGCACCACGCACGCACGCACGCACGCACCACACACACCACACACACACACACACACACACACACACACGACACACACAGAAACAGACAGACAGACAGAGAGACGGAGAGAAAAGTCAGACAACAGACAGACAGAAGAGATCGAGAGAGACGTCTGAAGAAGCAGCAGACATACAGAGATCGAGAAGGTCAGAACAGAAGAGAGACAGACGACAGACACACACACAGACAACACGACACACACACACACACACACACACACAACACACACACACATCACACACACACACACACACACACACACACACACACACACACACACACACACACACACAGAGTTCTGTGAAAGAGATAATCAGTTCCTGTCCCATTGGGGTCATGACGTGATGAGGATGTATGACCCAAGTCTTCTGATTATTCGGGGATGCTGTTCACTCTGTTTGCCCCGTAGACATTGGCCAGTGCTGTCCTGGGGGGCAAATCATTAGGGGGAGCAGAGCAGTCCTGTTTGGCGTGTCTGATTTATCCGACTTCCCTCCTGACAGATTACCCCAGCGGTAAACAAAATGCGTCTCCACATTATTGTTGACCCTATGGCGGTAGATCGTGGGGATTGTGCGCTGGGTATTTGGGCAATCAAGGATTTACTTTGTCATTGGTCATGTGCAACATGATAGAGGCGCTGTAACTAGTCCACTTGTACAGGTTGTCTGTCTAGAGCTTTTCAAAACTCTCTTCGTTTCTTGTTATAATACATAGAGACATGATGTTATGCTGCATAAACACAAGAAGCATGATTAATACGTCTGTACTTCTCCTTCTTCACTTCAAGCTTTTTCAGTCTGACAGAAATTGTTACATAGTGTCACCCTTCCAGAAAAAGAAAAAAAAAACCAATGTCATATTGAAACGTTTTGCTCATGACAAATGCTACATGATATTGAACATTGTTCATCCACTCAAAACAATGTTTACTCTCAAGTTTGTTTACATTGTTCGAATTTGAAACCATTCAAAGTTCACATCTTTTTATTTACAAAATTTCAATGAAGGCCTTATTTCACATTATTCTCGATGCTAATTTCTGATTGCAACTAAAAACAGCATTATGATTTGAAACTAACAACAGTGCTTTACGATCCATACACTCGTTTAAGCGAGGGAATCTGTGTCTGGCAGAGCTGAAAGAAGAGCCGCCTGCTGGCGTTAAGGATGTATTTCTCTCAAAACGAAGTGACCGAGGGCGGAAAATGAAGCACAATTTAGAAAGAGAAGGGGTTAGTTACCGCCAAGGACATAGACATTATTTTATTCGTCGAATATCAGTCGCTCATTCCTCTGATTTTTCACGGAGAATGCATGGTACGTGTGTAGGTTCCATCCGTACGAACTGGCCTACTCTTTGGCAGGTTGTTGATGGGATTTACGTGTGTGTAGTGTATTACGCATGCGCTCACTCACGGTACTCGGTTCATAATCTCACTGGGATGACTTTTTCGGGAAATGGAGTCAGAACTAATGTTGGCTCTGACAGGAAAGTACAATTTTGTTGACATGGTTTTTGCAGAGATGCGAACCACAAACCCCAGGATCACCAGGAGCGCAAGTCCGGCGCTCTACCAACTCAGCTATTCTAACCCCCTTTTATTGTCTCATCTGAAGCGCTAGCACTCTGACCACATTGAAAATCACGAGGAAAAAAAGAAAGAAACGCCCTACGCCAGACTCAAACCACGAATCCGAGAATCTTTCTCATCCCAGGCAAGTGGATTATCCCATCAGGCCCCATTTGCCATGTGCATATCAAATCTCCTGTTCAGACTTTGTGGCTCTGGTGGTTCTGAAAAAAAAAAGTGCTGCTGCAGTTTCAGAAAAAAAAGAAGAAATTTTTCTCTTAGGAAGATCAAATGGAAGTAATGGGAGTAAGTGTGAGTGTGTGTGTGAGTGTGGGGTGGGGGTGGGGGATATTTTACCCCTCAACACCGGTGTGACGCGGAGGTGCGTTGCAACCTCAGCGCCAGCAAGGCGATCATTCATTATCGTTTAATCTCCTTGGGTGCCTGGGGCGACGATGTCATTGCAAATCACTCCACTTGTATTTGAGAGTTGGCGCTATTCATATGACCAGATGAAGCTGATACTCAAACACGAGGAAAGCTTAAAAATAAGTTTTAAAAAAAAGAAGAAGAAATAGATTTTTTTTTTAAAGAGGAGAGAGGGGACGGGAATGGAGGAGGGAACAAGATCCTATAAAAGCAGCTAACTGCCCGTATTTTGGCTTCAGTTGTGGTAATCACTGTCTGGAACACCGCCCCTCTCTCTCTCTCTCTCTCTCTCTCTCTCTCTCTCTCTCTCTCTCTCTCTCTCTCTCTCTCTCTGGCTGGCTGGCTGGCTGTAAATCTGTCTATCTGTCAATCTGTCTGTCTCTGCCTCTTTTTCTGGCTGTCTGTTGGTCGGTCGGTCGGTCGGTCTGTCTCTCTGTCTGTCTGTCTGTCTGTCTGTCTGTCTGTCTGTCTGTCTTCTCTCTCTCTCTCTCTCTCTCTCTCTCTCTCTCTCTCTCTCTCTCTCTCTCCCCTACCATCACCCCCGTCAATCTGTCTGTCTGCCAGCCTGCATGTCTGTCCTTCTGTCTGTCTCGCTCTGATAGTCCGTCTGTCTGTCTGTTTGTGTGTCTGTTTGTCTATCTGTCTGTCTGTCTGTTTGCGTGTCTGTTTGTCTGTCTGTCTGTCTGTCTGTCTGTCTGTCTGTCTCTCCTCTCTTCTCTCTCTCTCTCTCTCTCTCTCTCTCTCTCTCTCTCTCTCTCTCTCTCTCTCCGCTAGCCAACGTGCTGAAACAGCTTTAATGCTTCCTGCCTAATACGTACAAAATCATGAGAATGTAAAAAAAAAAAAAATGTAGAGGAGAAGGGCAATGTTTTCAAATCATTAATAACAACATTTTGTGGCTTAGTTGCACCATAGCAAAACAGATCATCGAGGCTCCTTTGACAAGATCTACTGCACACGCAAACACGAGACGCAAGAGAAGGCTTGACAAGACAATTATTCTCAAGCAGCTGTTTTTGTATTGGTTTTTATGATCTGGTTTTTGTTTGTTCTTGTTATAAATTATCTTTTTAACAAATAATGTGTTAGCCAAGGTGGACTTGCTCATGACACCAAACTTTTAAAAAATCGCTTTCTTCATTGTCTCTGTGTGTTTTTAGCCTTCTGTATGTCTGTCTCTGTATGCCTTTTTCTGTGTCTCTGAGTCTGTGTCTCTGTTTCATTTTCTCTGTATATCTCTCTTCTCACCACGTCTCTGTCTGTCTGTCTGTCTCTGTCTCTGTCTCTGTCTCTCTCTCTCTCTCTCTCTCTCTCTCTCTGTAAATCCGAATCTGAACCTCTCCCCTCTCTCTCCTCTCTCTCTCTCTCTCTCTCTCTCTCTCTCTCTCTCTCTCTCTCTCCAGTCAATTGGTTAACGCTGTGTGAAACAATGCATACAGGTCCGTACGAATTAAAACAAAAAGGTTAAACTTCATAACCTATCGGCCTCAGGGACAGTGAGCTGTCAGAATTAAAACAAAAAAGGTTCAACTCCTTGACCTATCGGCCTCAGGGGCAGTGAGCTGTCAGAATTAAAACAAAAAGGTTCAACTCCATAACCTATCGGCCTCAGGGACAGTGAGCTGTCAGAATTAAAAGAAAAAGGTTCAACTCCATAACCTATCGGCCTAAGGGGCAGTGAACTGTCAGAATTCAAAACAAAAAGGTTCAACTCCATAACCTATCGGCCTCAGGGACAGTGAGCTGTCAGAGGTTCACTGTGTCTAGGGCACGGCATGATGGAAGTCGGGGCCATCCTTCTCCTTCACCACCTTTAACCTACCCTGAACTGAATCAGATAGCCAATGACTGCTGGGTGAACAAACCAGGGTTTTAAGGAAAACACACACACACAACACACACACACACACACACACACACACACACACACACACACACACGGAGGAGTGGTTCGAGCTCATGACCGCCAGTTCTGCTGACAAACGCTCTAACTACTTGACCATGGACCGTGCCAAAAGTTCATGGACAAAAGCTAAATCTGTTGATATGATTAACGTGACCTCTGTGCTGGATGACACTTATTTCCATGGCATAATCCTCACGGCTACTATGAACAAACCGGAATGGAAATCCGTAGCATTATCTTCAGCATCCTCATTCTCATCGATCAGTGTTAAAAGAAAAAAGTCTAAATTGCAGTGGCCCTTCATGCCCTGCTCTCAGGGTGATGTCAAATTTCGATATCCTCTCCACGTCTGTGGCCTTGGTTTGGTTCCGTCGGCACCACTGGTATTGGCAAATTCATAGGGGCTGTCGTTGGATGGACGTACGTGGTGGCGCCCTCCGGAAGAACAACACACTCACTCCGGCTCCAGGATCAGGCAAATATTGTCGTCAGTAGGGGGCTCAGTAGGTGGTATCCTGCGCATGTTAGATCAGAACTGGCACCACTGAACACCACCGAAGTGACTCGGCAGCAGTGCGGTGTCTCTTCCGGTGAGTTACCTCTTGACGACTTGACATTGACTGCTCCCTGCAGATTGAGCGGTGTAGGTGCAATGCCACTGAAGATAAACAAAAAAAAAGAAAGAAACAAACAAAAGAAAAAGAATAGTCTATCACTTTTCACGGATCGTGTAATGTAACAATAATCACTCCTTTCAAGTTCCTTCATCAGTTATATGTAAAATAGTTCAGTAAGGGTAGCTATGTCCTTGACCAAAACAAAATTATATGTATGCTTGAAAAGGACAGTGACCAGTGGACATGCTTCGGCTATCACATGTTTTACTCTCTCTTGGTGGTAAGATCAGATAATCTCCCTACCAGCAAGAGGAAGGTGTGTCACATCAAAAACTTGAGAGAGAGAGAGAGAGAGAGAGAGAGAGAGAGAGAGAGAGAGAGAGACGCTTTGACGCTTTGATGATTTATTGCCTTCAGCTATAGGGGCCATTAAGGCAAGGGGGGTATACATACGTCTGGACACATTGCATCATGAAAGTATAAAGAAAATACACATTGTATCATTAAAGTAAAAGGAAACTAAATGATTAAATAAACAAAAACATCAGAACGTAAAGGATTAAAGGATCGCTCACATTGTCAGGATGGTACAGATATTTATATCAAACTACTCACACGTAAACGATCAAATCTGATTAGAAGACTTTCGTACAGAACGTCCTTTCCTACGCTACCGTTCCCGTCCCTTTAGTTCCAAAACCCAGTTCCCAATCCCTTCTCTCACCTTGCACGAACAAACATAAACAGTAAACGCAAGCTCACATTCTTCCATCCCTCCTCCCAACCTCACCCTCTAATCCGACAGATCCCCGACCGCCCGATCGCCCTCCCCCCCCCCTCCCCTTCCACACCCCACCTTTCCCTTCTCCATTCCCGACCTCGCTGTTCCAAACGCACGCAAGCTCATGTGCGCAAGCGCAAGCGCAAGCGCGCGCGCACACACACAGACACACACACACACACACACACACACACACACACACACACACACACAACACCGCACTGAGACTACATGGCTATCCACTAATTACAAAAGAACATACTAAGACAAAACAAGGAACATTAGATTACAATACTGTTGTCATTAAGTTCTAGCTTCTTTTTTCTCGTCTTGGTAGCATCAGTTAAATACTTAGCAAGACCAGTGATAGTTGCATCATTATCTGTTGCCAAAAGATTAATTAAACCACTTACTGTAGGCTCGACATGAGTCATATTGAAAAAGAATATTTTCGGCGAATATCTGACAAGAAGCAACAATGAAAAAGAAAGTGCACTTCATCTTCCTTATTGTGACCGCACATTGGGCAGTCAACACTTTGTTCGCTGGTCATAAACCAGTGTTTTGCAGCGCCTAGACCATGCACTCTTAATCTAAACTTTACCAGATCTTCCCTCATCTTTTTATTCGTTATCAAAGTTAGATACCTCTCAGCTTCAAACGTAATTTTAAAAGAACGGTACCACTCATATTTATCATTATCTTCAATTTCTGAGTGCCAATTTTGTTTGTAACATGAAACAATTCTTTCCTTAAATTCTGATATAAACCCCTCCTCCGAGCCAACACCTTGACACAACCATACTACACCAAAACCATTTTCTGTTAGAGTGTTCCTAACTTTTGATGCCCAATTGTATTTGCCTACTTCTAATTGTAATAACAACATATCATAGGCTTGCCTACATATTCTATTAGTTGGTAGTTTTACCAGCCGCAGCCAGTATTTAACACATTTTACAGCAGTTCGAACGAGCAAAGGATATCTTCCTGTTTCTCCGTAACTCATTTTATTTGAAGAGTGTAGTGGTATATCCAGGAATCGTTTAATGGCAAAAGTATGTACTTTTTCTATTAACCCTGTATCTTCTAACCCCCATACTTCTGCTGCGTAAGTCAATATGGGCTCAATCTGAGTATCAAAAAGGAGAGAGAGAGAGAGAGAGAGAGAGAGAGAGAGAGAGAGAGAGGGAGTTCTCTGGCACTCTCCATTTTTCTCATTGTTTCTCAGGTCTATTATGCTTGAAATACAGCACATTCCTTTACGCATTCCGATCTTCTCTCTGCTCCTGTCCTTCAATACCTTCGCCCCTCTGTCTCTGTCTCTGTCTTTGTTTCTCTCTCTCTCTCTCTCTCTCTCTCTCTCTCTCTCTCTCTCTGGAACCTCGGCGTGCTGAATGTGTGTGTGTGTGTGTGTGTGTGTGTGCGTGAGTGATGTGTGTGTGTGTGGTGTGTGTGTGTGTGTGTGTGTGTGTGTGTGTGTGTGTGTGTGTGTGTAAGTTACTGTGACTCTGTGTGTGTGTGTGTGTGCGCGCGCGCGCGTGTAGGGGGGGGGGGGGGGCGTACGCGCGCGCGTGTGTTTGTGTGCGAGCGTGCGTGCAAATCTGCATGCGTGCGTGTGTGTCTATGTCTGTCCGTGTGTGTGTGTGTGTGTGTGTGTGTGTGTATGTGTGTGTGTGTGTGTGTCTGTGTGTCTGTGTGTGTCTGTGTCTGTGTTGTGTATGTTTGCACGCACGTGCGTACGCCTTACGTGGCACTCATGCTTTTGGCATCTTTGGCTTCCTTTGAGGCCGAGGGCGAAGACAAAGACTCTGGGGGAGAGCGATGGGGTTGTTGGCTGTGAGGAATATTATGACAGTGACGACAGATGGCCACGGCAAACCACAACACTCGGCACTCAACGAGGCGTTCAGGCCTCCTCTCTGGACTGTCGGAACTCTGCCAGAAACTTCCAGCATCTCTCTCTCTCTCTCTCTCTCTCTCTCTCTCTCTCTCTCTCCTCTGTTTGTCTGTCTGTCTGTCTGTCTGTCTGTCTGTATCTCTCTCTCTCTCTCTCTCTCTCTCTCTCTTCTCTCTCTCTCTGTCTTTCTTTCTGACTCTGTCTCTGTCTGTCTCTGTCTGTCTATCTATCTGTCTGTCTGTCTGTCTGTCTGTCTCTCTCTCTCTCTCTCTCTCTCTCTCTCTCTCTCTCTCTCTCTCTCTCTCTCTCCCTGGGTCTGCCTTGACCAGTCTATGCCTGTTTCTGTCTGTCTCTGTCTCTTTGTCTATGATTTGTGAGTTGATTTTAACGTGGTGACAGCCCTGATATGGCCCCTTGCGGTCGGCTGAGCTATAAGCAACATTACCTTATCTTTTATGTCTCTCTCTGTCTCAGTCTCCCTCTCTCTCTCAAAGTCTGTCTGTCCGTCTGCCTGCCTGCCTCTGTCTCTGTCTCTCTTTGTCTCTCTTTGTCTCTCTCGGTCTCTGTCTCAGCCTCTGTCTCTCTCGCTCTGTCTCTCTCTTGCTCTCAAAGTCTGTCTGACTGTCAGTCAGTCTGTCTGTCTGTCAGTCTGTCTGTCTGTCTGTCTCTCTCTTTCTTAACGTCTATCTGTCTGTCTGTCTGTCAGTCTGTCTGCCTCTCTCTCTCTCTCTCTCTCTCTCTGTCTCCCTCTCCTCTCTCTCTCTCTCTCTCTCTCTCTCTCCCTCTCTCTCTCTCTCTCTCTCTCTCTCTCTCTCTCTCTCTCTCTGGCGATCAGAGATACCATGAAGACAGCGTTTCATCAGTCACTCCTGTCGCACGGCACGCCGGCAGTTGTTTGTTCATTGCTTCGGCCAACACTGACCATTGCCCAGGAGTTGTGTGAAGGTGAAGGAGAAGTCTTCGGTCCACTGCTAACACTGACCATTGCCCAGGAGTTGTGTGAAGGTGAAGGAGAAGTCTTCGGTCGACTGCTAACACTGACGATTGCCCAGGAGTTGTTTGAAGGTGAAGGAGAAGTCTTCGGTCGACTGCTAACACTGACGATTATCCAGGAGTTTGTTTGAAGGTGAAGGAGAAGTCTTCGGTCGACTGCTAACACTGACGATTGCCCAGGAGTCGTTTGAAGGTGAAGGAGAAGTCTTCGGTCGACTGCTAACACTGACGATTGCCCAGGAGTTGTTTGAAGGTGAAGGAGAAGTCTTCGGTCGACTGCTAACACTGACGATTGCCCAGGAATCGTTTGAAGGTGAAGGAGAAGTCTTCGGTCGACTGCAACACCTTACTCAGCTTTTTCCCCACTAACTTTTCTGCTTTACTCATCTGCTGATTTCTTTTCTTTTCTTTCTTTTTTCTTTCTTTCTTTCTTTCTTTTTTCTTTCTTTCTTTCTTTCTTTCTTTTTTCTTTCATCCTTTCTTTCCTTCCTTCCTTCTTTCCTCGCTTTTTTCTTTCTTTGACAGACAGACAGACCGACAGACCGACAGACAGACCGACAGACAGACCGACAGACAGACCGACAGAGACCTATAAAAACCGAGTCCTGTAAGAAATAGACGATTGTTTAAAGTATCCACTCAGCAGAGTCCTTAATGAAATGTTTATTGAGTAGAATGTTTCTTTCTGAATTTCATTTTCGTCAGCTTTAGAGCCGCGTTTATTGTTTGTTCGTTTGTTGGTGCGTGCGTGCGTGCGTGCGTGCGTGCGTGCGTGCGTGTGTGTGTGTGTGTGTGTGTGTGTGTGTGTGCGTGCGTGCGTGCGTGCGTGCGTGCGTGCGTGCGTGCGTGCGTGCGTGTGTGTGTGTGTGTGTGTGTGTGTGTGTGTGTGTGTGTGTGGTGTGTGTGTGTGTTTCAGACCGTTCCATGTCCATGGTATTACATCTGAGACTGAGAATGAAAATGAAAACTGTGCGAATCTTAGAAAAGGTTTTTCACGCTCCGAAAAAGGAAGGAAAAAAAGAACTGTGTGTAGACGACAACAATTTTAGCAAAAGTTGTTTCTTTTAATCCGTAATTGTTGCGGGATACTAAACACTCTCGCCTTGTCTGATTCACAACTGAATTAGAGAATGCAGAGAACATTCTTGCTTCAAGTTCAGAGCATGCAGACCCTGCTGCGCACAGAGAGGCCAGGAACAGTAGAATGTCAACTGATGAAAGGAAAGGTGTTAGTTACCGCCAAGGACACAGACAAACAGATTACAGGACAAAACACAATGCATCTCAACCTCTTGGGCTTTCTTCAGGCAAAAACAAATAACATTTAGGACAGTGAAAACGAAGAACGAGAAACCACTTATCTTCTCATATTCGGCGCAAAAAAAGCTTTTTTTTTCGCTTTATTTTCCGCCTTCAGTCACTTCGTTTTGAAACTAAGTCAGCTGATGAGTCTGACGGAAGACTGGCAAA
>CM065714.1:13899845-13909845 GCA_033310375.1 Conus canariensis | reverse complement strand
CACACACACACACACACACACACACACACACACACACAATGCACACGGGGGAGAAGGGGAAATGGAGAGAGAGAGAGAGAGAGAGAGAGAGAGAGAGAGAGAGAGAGAGAGAGAGAGAGAGAGAGAGAAACACGAGAGAGCTTGTAAAATAAATAAAGTGGCATGATAAATCACAGATGTCACTTTTCTTATGGCCTGTACGTTCTGAGGAAATACACACACACACACACACACACACACACACACACACACACACACACACACACACACACACACACACACACACACACACACACACATACACACATAGAAGCAAACAGACAGACAGGTATTGTGTGGAACCTGAATGTGTCCCTCTGTACCGGATTTGATTCCAGACGACACACAGACTGACGAAGGAGTCTGAGACTTTCTTATGCAGACCAGGTCTCCCTCTCCATTTCTCTCTCAGCCTACTAAACAACCTCGCCTCACCGTCAGGGCGTCTTCTGTCTTTTGGCAGCGACAGCATTTGGGATAAAGGACTGGAATGATTCTGGTCGATAAGCCGCTCAAGAAAATGGTCTCCAGCCTGAGTGTAGGGAGCATTACGTTCGCGGCACAGTGCCATGTGTACGGTTGTGGCACAATGCCGTGTGTACGCTTGTGGTACAATGTCATATGAACGGTTATGGCACAATGCAATGTGTATGGTTGTGGCAAAATGCCATGTGTATGGTTGTTGCGCAATGCCATGTGTACGGTTGTGGTGCAATGCCAGGTGTACTGTTGTGGCACAATGCCATGTGTACAGTTGTGGCACAATGCCATATGTATGGTTGTGGCACATGCCATGTGTACAGTGTTGTGGCACAATGCCATATGCCCGGTTGCGGCACAATGCCATGTTTACAGTTGCCGCACAATGCTATGTTTACAGTGGCGGCACAATACCATGTTTACGGCTGTGGCACAATGCCTTGTTTACAGTTGCGGCACAATGCCATGTTTACAGCTGCGGCACAATGCCATGTTTACATTTGTGGCACAATACCATGTTTACAATTGTGGCACAATGCCATGTTTACGGCTGCGGCACAATGCCATGTTTACGGCTGCGGCACAATGCCGTGTTTACGGCTGCGGCACAATGCCATGTTTACGGCTGCGGCACAATGCCGTGTTTACGGCTGTGGCACAATGCCGTGTTTACGGCTTTGACACAATGCCATGTTTACGGCTGTGGCACAATGCCATGTTTACGGCTTCGGCATAATGCCATGTTTACGGCTGCGGCACAATGCCATGTTTACGGCTGTGGCACAATGCCATGTTTACGGCTGCGGCACAGTGCCATGTTTACGGCAGAGGCACAATGCCATGTTTATGGCCACGGCACCGTTATGAACACAGTACAGAAATGGCGATCGCACGTTTTCAACGCATGGGGTGAGTTTTGAACAAGCACACAGGCTTGTCAGCGTGCCATTTCAGTTCTCTACGTTCTGGAACGGATGGCTCATGAACACATATAATGCCCTTTGGTAGCCTGAGCAGTAATCGTTTTTTTTTTTTGTTATTGAGCACTCATCAGCATCCTTTTACTTATTGAAAAAAGTCTCTCTGTCCACGCTGGATGCAATAGTACAGAACAAGACAATTATTCTATGCACAGCAAACACTTGTGCAATGGTTGATATCTTACTGCAGTCTACAAGAATGAATGAATTCATGAATAAATACATGAATAAAGTAAATAAATATATAAATAAATAGATGAGTAAATGAATAAATAAAATAATTGATGATGATTAAATAAATTATAAAGACAAGTTCAGGTAAACTTAGTACACTTGACACAGGTAAGGTTAACTCAGTACAAGTTAACCAGATCTTGCTTACCCAATTAAAACGAGCAACACGCTGCAAGCGTTACAGACGCCTCGAGCGTAACAGATGACACAAGTACAACAGATGCCATAATTTCAGCAGATGCCACTGACGTAACAAATACCGCGAGTGTAACAGATGCTGCGAATGCAACAGATACTGCAAGCATAACAGATGCCACAAACTCAACAGACGCCACAGACGTAACAAATACCACAAGCGTAACAGATGTTGCGAAGGTAAAAGATGGCACAAACATAGCAGATGCCGCGAGCGTAACAAATGACGCGAGCGTGACAGATGACGCGATCGTTACAAGAACCATAAACGTGCAAATCCGCTCCGTCGAACACACATTTCTCACCAGCTGACAACTGTGTCTACGGCTTGTGTGGCAGTGTTGTCGTATTTTCTGTTTCATCGCGGGTTGAGAAGTTGCGCAACCTGTATGGTGCAGTGCAGTGTGGTGTAATGTAGTGTGTTGCGTTTTGGTGCTGTGAGGTGTGATAGAGTGTGGCATGGTGTGATGAACTATCGTGTGGTCTGTAGTGCGGTGTGGTGTAACCTGATTTTACATGTGGAGAGATATGGAGTGGCTTGGTGTTGCTGTTTGGTGTAGTGTTATGTGGTGTGACACAGTGCGGTATTGTTATGTACTGGTGTGTGGTGTGTGGTTGTGGTGTGGCGTAATGAGATGAAATGTTATGGGGTATGATGTGGTGTGTTGCGTCATGTATCATGTATCTCAGATTCAGAACAGACGGAATGCTGTTTTAATCTCAAAAGGCAAAACCTCCAGGCAAAAGCTAACGTTATGCCAGACATCATCTGGGACTTTCTGTTTGCTGATAACTGCGCTCTCAACGCTGGCTCAGAAACTGATATGCGATTCAGCATTAACAAGTTCCCCGTAGAGCTAGTTGCAAAGTGAGACGACTGCAGGCGGAAATCCAAACAAATCTTAAATAAAAGTTAGCGAACCGCCCCATTTTGTTAAGTTCTCCGTAGCCTGCGCCAACTTCGGTTTCACCATAAATACAAAGAAGACAGAAGTTCTGCATCAACCTGCGCCAGGCAGACTCTACCATGAGCCTAACCTCACAGTCAGTGGTGTGAGACTTGCTGCAGTGAGTGAATCCACCTATCTTGGCAGCACACTGTCCCAGAATGTCACCATCGCCGATGAAGTGAGCATCAGAATTGCAAAAGCAAGTGCAACCTATGGCAGACTTCTCAGAGACCAAGCTGAAGATGTACAGAGCAGTCGTTCTTCCCTTACTCCTCTATGCATGTGAAACGTGGACAATGTACTACAGGCATGCCAAGAAACTGAATCATTTCCACACAACCTGCCTCAGAAGACTGTTAAACATAAAATGGCAGGACAAAATCCCAGACACGCAGGTGCTCGACCAAGCAGGCCTGTCGAGCATCCACACCATCCTGAAGCTGTCTTAGCTTCGATGGGCAGGTTATGTAGCTCGCATGCCAGACCACTGGCTACCCAAGAGACTCTTCTACGGTGAGCTGTAAGAAGAAACGCTTAAAAGACACCCAAAACATCCTTGGAAGCGTTTGACATCATCCCTGACACATGGGAACAAGCTGCTATGGATCTAGCTAGATGGCGCTGCTCTATCCACAAAGGGGCCAGTTTATGTGAAGGAGGACAGCTGCAGCGCAACAAAAGAGACAGGCGAGGAAATCCCGCGCCAGCAATCAAGAGCAGGTCCCCCACATTGTCTCTCCTATCTGTCACCGTATATTCTGTGCACGCATCGGCTCGATCAGCTACCTGCGTGTGCACAAATCATCTCACACACCCCTCCCTCCCCTCAACCCCTAGATGACTGAACTGGTCCTCGTCGATTCCACGGACGAACAACAATACATCATAGAGATAGATAGATAGATAGATAGATAGATAGATAGATAGATAGATAGATAGATAGTAGATAGATAGATAGACAGTGTCGTGTGGTGTGTTGTGGTGTAATGTGTTGTGATGTCCAATGTTGTGTAGTTTGATAGGATGAGAGGTGGTACAATGAGGTGTGACGTCATGCAGTGTGGTGTGAGATAGTGTAGTATGGTATAGCGTAGCTTCATCATGCGGTCTGATGTGGTGTATTTTGATGTGATGTAGAGTGGTGTAGTACGGTCTATTGTGGTGGAACGTATTGTAATGTGAAGTTGAAATATCATGGTGTATGTGTAGCATGGTATAGTGTAGAGAAGTGTCGTTTTGGACTGGGCTTAGTGGTAAACTCATCGACTGTGCTAATCTACTTATGATCTCCCTTTCTTCTGTATCTGGCTCTCTGTCCGTCTGTCTGTCTATCCGTCTTATTCACTATCACCCCGCCCGGCCCACTTCTCCACGTCTTCCTCCCTACCACCCTGTACCTCTTCCTTCGTCTGTTTACATCAACACGTCATCGTCTTTCTTCCCATTGTCTTCTCTTTGTTTTCTTTCGTGCGTGGTAGGTCTCTCTTTTCTCCGTCTGTTCTCACAGGCTTTTCTATATCATCACATAAACGCGCGCGGGCGTGCGTGCGCGAGCGCGCGCCACGCACGCACGCACGCCACGCACGCACGCACGCACGCACGCACGCACGCACGCACGCACGCACGCACGCACACAGAGTCTCACAACAACGGACACAACAGCATGCGCGCGCACACACACACACACATGCACACGCGCACACACACGCGCGAGCTCATACACAAAATTGTGTGTATGTATGTATGTATGTATGTATGTATGTATGTATGTGTGTATGTATCTGTCTGTCTGTCTGTCTACCTGTCAGCCCGTTTTTCTGTCTGTCTATCTATTCGTATATGCATGCATCTGTCTGTCTACCTGTATGCCCGTCTGTCTGTCTATCTACTCGTGTATGCATGTATCTGTCTGTCTGTCTGTCTACCTGTATGGCGGTCTGTCTGTCTGTCTGATTATCTGTCTGCTTGTCTGTTCATCTCTCATACCAAAATCATAATCACTCAAAAATAGAGCCACTTTCATGTCACAAAGCCGAAAAAAAAAAACTTTTCCCTGTAGGGCCGGATCATTTCCATGCCGTGACCAAGGAAGGGGTCTGGTGGTCCTCCTGTATTAGGGAGGGGTGTAAAGGTGCTTAAAAAAAGCAGTTTTCGCCAGTTGGAGATTAGAGTGGGGTCCAGTAGGCCCTGATCTTCGCCCCCCCCCCCCCCCCCCCCCGCCGCCCCCTTCATCCGGCCCCGTCCTGTCCTCTTTCTACTTGCCTGTACCCCCATCCCCTTTCCCTACACTTTCCTCCACCCCAGTCTGTCAATGTTTTTTTTTTTGTTGTTGCTCAAGTTTTCATCAGTTTGGGAAGTTGGTCCAGACTTTACCAAACAGCTGGCATCACGACCTCTTCATCGGAGATGAATGAGTGGTGAGCACTTGCAAACATCGACGTTCACCTGAGACGCCTGCCACCCCCTTCCCCCTCCCCCCCACCTCCCCGCTTCCTTCTCTTCCTCCCCCTCCCCATCATCTTTCTCTGTTTGTCTGTCTGTCTGTTTGTCTGTCTGTCTGTCTCTGTCTCTCTGTCTCTGTCTCTCTCTCTCTCTGTCTCTGTCTCTGTCTCTCTGTCTCTCTCTCTCTCTCTCTCTCTCTCTTTCTCTCTCTCTCTCACCGAATGTGTGTGTGTGTGTGTGTGTGTGTGTGTGTGTGTGTGTGTGTGTGTGTGTGTGTGTGTGTGTGTGTGTGTGCATTTTCACTGCCAAGAACGAAGGGGTGAGGCTGACGATGGGGTTGGAAGGTAAAGAAATACAAGGATGTTTTTCATCGTTTTGCTCGCACCCGCTCCTTCTGTCGGTATTTGTGTGCTCGCGCGTGCACATGTGTTTCTTTGTTCGAGGAGCTAAAAGACCCGATCTCCCCTTATGTGTTAATCAAGTACTGAGACTTGGGAAATTTAGTGACAGCATAACATCGTGTTTACACAGACTTCAATGGTCTGCGATGCAGCAACGTTGGTTCGTAGTTTTCTACGGCGAGGTTGGAGGACACTCTAAGAACAGCATGACAACAGAGGGTCCTCAGCGAAGACCTCCCCATCCCAACGACGATGCTTTGGTCCTGAACCCCATGCATTCTAACAGGGCCGGGCCATGTGTCACAGATGCCCTTCAGCCGTCAGACATATTTTTTCCAGCGCTGATGGGATTCAAACCAGCAACTTCTGGATGGGTATGTGTGTCTCAAAGCGTTGCCTTTTTAAACGGATGCCTAGCCCACATCGCCATGGGACGCGAGTTCTAAGTCGGGAATTAAAAACTTGTGAAGTTCACTTCTGTTCTTCGTCGACCAGATCCAGCCGAAGCTCTGTTCAGCTGCCTCTGCCGTTGCCTTCATGGTTAGTGTTAGGATCACAGGCTGAGCAGCTTACAAATCTCCTTGCTCTAAACTTCTGTTCTGTGGCGAGGATTTCGCTTGGAAGCCACATCCCCTCATGCTGTGGGCTATACTTGCACACTTCTCTGTCTTGTGGATGTGAGCTTCCTCCATTCTTCCTTTTTCATATAGCACAGTAGGTTCAGTTAGAATCAACTGTTTGATGAGACTGGACTGCAATGTCTGGTCTAATGCCACTCCTACCGATCATCTCTGGATGGTTTTTTTTCCCAGTCTGGAGGGTCTGCTGTGCACTCCCTGTCACCCACTCTATACTCCGGTTCCATGCTCTCATTTGCCGTGTAGAATGTCGATGCTGGAGCTTCTAGTGACGTAGAGTTTCGTCTGGCAATTGCAATTTGTATAAACACTCGGTTGTGTTTCCGTGTACTTTGCAATTAGTTTAATATGCAGTGACCATTTGTCTTGTAGCTTACGTAATTCATCTCCATCAATGACACGCAGTTCTCCATTCTATATCTGAAGTCCAGCTCCTTCAAAAACATGTTTTCGTGTTTTGATTAGGTCATGTTTTGTTAATTCTACAATTATAAATGAAATGTATTACCATTAGATTAATTGACATTGATTTTCAAGAAGATGATATAGACTGCAGCGTTTTTTGGAAAACAAACCGAAATATAGATAAGCACGCGAAACAAAATCAATAAAAACGCAAATTGTATGACTGCTGTGAAACCGTTCTCGTGCTGACTGCTATCAGGAGAGTAATGTTTTGTGCGCTCATGTCTGCTGTTTGTAACATCTGAAAAAGACAATTTCTCAAAATAAATGTTGTATATAGTACATAAAATCTGCTTTCTGTGTTCATTGATATTGTGAAAGGTGATTGTTGAAGTTTATACTGGATTGTGTGAAGTACCAGCCATGGTTATAGTGAAGGTGTCTATGGTGCTACCAATGCAGACAACTAGGGGGCCCCCTCCTCCTTCCTCCCAAATAAGAAAAGGGTAAACTGAGGACAAAATGATGCTGTAAATTATATCTTCTATACTGACAATGCTGTCCAAGTTGACTCTATTTCTGACTGTGACGAATTACTGTTATTGTTCATAGACGTGGTGATCCAATGGGCCGAGTGACAATCTTCGGCGAAACTCATAACAGAACCTCAGATAACAGTTTCTGTCTTGTTTTTTCGAACCTCAAACGAATCCAATGTGAATGTGACAGTTAGTATTTTTGTGATGGTCAAATGCCTTTAATTACTTTCAGAAAATGTATCCATCTCCTTTTAATTGTGGGATAATGACATGTGGATCTGTGTTTCCCTACAGATATGCCAAAAGGGTGCTGATGATGTTTTGAAATTGTCGCTTCATGTGAAACGCTCTACACCTGAGCAGGATGCTGGTTGAGCTTGGCACTTTTATATGTCAGTCCAAACAAAATGTCAAAATTTATGCTTTTGATACTTATTACCTACTTGATATATTCTAATTCTCCACAGTAAACAGTATCACTGATTCAAATGCCTCTCTCTCTCTCTCTCTCTCTCTCTCTCTCTCTCTCTCTCTCTCTCTCTCTCTCTCTCTCTCTCTCTCTCTCTCTCTCTCTGCAGTCTGTCGCCCGTCTTCGTCATCGAAACAAACACATAGGAATAAGGGCACGCATTCCCCCACTCACACACACATGAGCAATCACGCGCATGTGCACGCACGCACGCAGTTCTTACACACACACACACACACACACACACACACACACACACACACACACACACACACACACGCACGCACGCACGCACGCACGCACGCACGCACACACACACACACACACACGCACACGCACACGCACACACACGTATGCACGCACGCACGCACGCACGCATACACACCACACACACACACACACACACACACACACACACACACACACACACACACACACACACACACTGATTTTCTAAATAACAGCCATTTATAGAACGGTTTTTCTTTTTTTTTTTGGATACGAATGCGTCCCATTTGTCTTTCCTATTTGTGAATGTATGCAGGGAAGAAGGCGTTGGGGGGAGGGGGGGGGGGGAGATTGGTGAGGCGGGATAGTTAAGATGGATGGGGACTGTGGATGAATTAGGCTTGAGGAGAAATGAAATTGGAACATTTTTGCCTTTTTTAAGAAATTGGCTTGTTTGAGAAATCATGGCAAGCTCTCGAGATATTGTTCCTAAAAGCGTAGTGTAACCCCAAGGGGCTCTGTTGCAGAACGAATTGTCACCATGAAACGATAAATCAACGGTGACAAATATCGTCGACATTCGTGGAACGATTCGAAGCCCTGGAAGGATTCGTCTCTGCCAGTGACAAATCGTGCAAGCATGTTGCACAGTCACGCTCACTACGTGCTCTTTCACCCGTGGGCTTAGTCTGTCTGTTTTGCTGCAGTGTGTTATCGATGTGCGATGCGTAGTTTGGAATATCAGTAGTAAACATGGATGAAGGAGAGACATAATCAATTCTCCAACCAAAATAACTCCCAGTGATTTATTCTATTACAATAACATTGTCTCTGTTTGGGCCGGAGTGATCACCCTTGTATGAAAAGTATAGAGAGAAAAAAATGTCAGAATACTGACCATATCTCTGGCATTCTGAATTAGCACTACTAAATGAGAATTATTACCGGCCATGCGTACAGCATTGGATGTAAAATAATTATGAAACCTTCAGTGTGTGTCAGAAATCAGAAATAAATATTCGGGGAGGGGGGGGGGGGGGTTCTAACTCACTATTCGTTATTCCAAATGACCACTGTCCTTGTTGTTATTGTTCAGCATAAAATCGTTAGAGGAGCTCCTGGAAACTCCCAGAATCCAATGAGGGATTTAAAGTGAGTCATCTTAATCATCAGTAATTGTATGCCAAACTTACCATTGGCTAATCAAAGAGACGTCTGGTCTTCTTCACTCTATTTCGTGCAAAATCGTCGTGGAAGTTTTAGGAAGTATCCAAAACCAAACAAAAAGACGTTTTTGCCTAAACGGCTGATGCCCAGTCTGACCAGTCACTCACAAATACTCTGTAGTATACATGAAACTGATGAGGGCATCCAGGACAGTTCTAGAAAATAACCAAAATGACATTTAGATTAAAGAGCTATTGCCTACCCAGGCTGATTAGCGGTCGGATTCTTTATATTACATACAGAAACACAAGTGCCTGACCAGCATGCATCAACAATAGCATTGTTAGTAACAATCTGCAGTATATTGATTATGTAATGCGTAAATAATCATAAAATAAGGATAAAGGAGAGAAACGCTAACATGTATACATCCACAGAGAAATAATTTTTAAGAAGGTGGTATACAGAAATGTTCCCTCAGAAGTCATCAAGCTCAATCCACTCACTCACCATGTCAAAATCAGTTTGTATACTCATAAAATAATACGACAAACTACTCATGACAACCCAGACAATGTGGTGACAAGATGCGTATGAACAGACTCGATAATATGACATGCCGACACAAATCGTTCCTGTGTGACAGATCGTTCCCTAACAGGTTTTCGTTTCGTTTCTCCAGCGGTCGCTATTTTCATTGTCTTTCTTTACGTGGTGCAACGAATTGTAGAGTCACATTCACCAGCTCTACCCTGAAGGGATACAGCTCATGCAAGTATTATTTCAGTTCTTTTCTGTTATGTTCTTTTTCCTCAACAATTTTATTCATTGCA
>CM065714.1:13887345-13894845 GCA_033310375.1 Conus canariensis | reverse complement strand
AGAGAGAGAGAGACAGAGAGAGAAGAGAGAGAGAGAGAGAGAGAGAGAGAGAGAGAGGGCTGATATCAAAGTCCGGCGAAACCATGTAAGCCAGGTTTAAACGACCTTGACTATATTCCTGTCAATGGTTGTAACACTTCATACAAACTAACGTTTGATAAGAGCGACCGTGGTCAAGCCATGTTGTAAACATTAATATCAAAGCTTAAACGTTGGCGTTAACAGGACAGTTAGAAACCTAAACACTAAGAACGCCAAAGTAATCATTAAGAAATAAAACGTAAAAACAACTCCGCTACAGCTACCACCACACCTATCACCCCCTCGAAAAATCGAAAGAAGCAAATAAACTGGCGACCACACACAACCTAACTAGAAACAGTTATACAATACATGGAACCAAAAAATCTGCAAAACACATGTAAATACGAACAGAAAATGTAAACACTATCACGGAAAGGTAACACAGATTTGAAAACATAACGTGCTGACAAAATAAATAGTGCATGAATGAAAGCCAAAATAGACAAACAGCACAAGGTACAGCTGAAGATCAACTTGAAAATGCCAATGTAAACACCGACCGGGCAACGCAAACGGAATTACAAACAAGGAATTGTAAACGAAATTAGTAACACTAAAGTGTAAACATAAAGACAAACGAGAACTTAAACGTAATCATGAACATTGAAATGTCAACCCAAGCACTAACAGAAACAAAACAAAACGATAGAATGCTTTTTGTCTGGTATGTCTTTATGTGAGTATGTCATTATTTCTCTACCCCCACCCTCCCCCTGATTTTGCATATTCATTCACATGCGTGTTGTTAATATTTGTTTGCTGTTATTATAGGAAAAACATTTCAAAAATTTAATTAAAAAAAAAGAAACAAAAAAGCAACACTTAGCGTAAACACTGACAAAGTAGAAAAGAAAAGAACAAAAGCAAAACGTAAATCTGGCCTCTTAGAAGAACACAAAAACGGAAACTTCAACTGGGAAACAACAGTGATACTGGGAGGAAAATGTACCGCCATTATG
Organism: Conus canariensis; assembly: GCA_033310375.1. Lineage (NCBI taxonomy): Eukaryota > Metazoa > Mollusca > Gastropoda > Neogastropoda > Conidae > Conus > Conus canariensis. The sequence continues at coordinate 13,893,802 of CM065714.1, read as the reverse complement.
ATGAGACAGGAAATCTGGCACTTTCTTGGCAAACCGGAAGTAAGCTACGTTGATTACGAATAAGGAGACGAAACAAAAAAGAGAAATGATAGACACAGAGAAGAAAGTTGGAATAAGAAATAAATCTTTGAGATCACATATCCACACCATCTGACGTTACAGAGTACCAGTACCATCCTGCATGGCTCAAACACTTCTGTGACACACCTCTCCTGTGTCATTTGAACGCATATGCCCGGAGATACATGATTCGAATAATATTGATGATGGATAGGGTTAACTATCCTGTGTGTTGTTTTCTCATCCACACACACACACACACACACACACACACACACACACACACACACACACACACACACACACACACACACACAATACACACACACGTACATGAACATGCTCATGCATTCATGCTCTCGCATAAGTACATACAGAGAGAGAGGGGGGGGAGGGGGAGAGAGAGAGAGAGAGAGAGAGAGAGAGAGAGAGAGAGAGAAAGACAATGACAATGACAATGACAATGACGATATTATTGACAATATTGACAATTTATTGACAATAGTAAAACAACGCTTATGCCAAGGGAGTGCATGCGCAGTTTCCACTTAGTGTTGCCAAACTCTGCCAAAGAGAGAGAGAGAGAGAGAGAGAGAGAGAGAGAGAGAGAGGAGAGAGAGAGAGAGAGAGAGAGAGAGAGAGAGAACATCGAATATTTTAAATGTCATTTGCTACACAGCCTCGATGACATGGGGGTGCAAAGCTAAAGGCAAATAGCAAATCCACAACAAACATGAATTAAAACAATCACCACTATTCAAAGCATCATATGCCTGAATACCGACCATCCAGAACAATGCACCTTCAAGAATTCGCAACGCAGTAACAATCAAAGTGTAAATCTCTTACCGTCTCATATGGGTGGCTCAGTATGGCACCATTCTTTTCATGAGCGTTTAAGCCAAGAGTTCTTCATGTCAATCCGTCCATACAAATTCTGTGCCACCTGCTCGGTATTGTCAAAACATAGTTCTCTGTTTCCAATACGCATTTACAGCTACAGAAGTAATCATATCTTTATCCACTTTCCATTTGAGAATGCCAGTTTTGTTTATTAGAAGCTATTATCTTGTCTTTAAATTCACATCCAACTCACTGGCACATCCACACAATCCCAAATCTGTGCATGGTTGAGAGAGAGAGAGAGAGAGAGAGAGAGAGAGAGAGAGAGAGAGAGAGAGAGAGAGAGAGAGAGAATGACAATGACAATGGCATTTTATTTCAGCAGGGCCAAGCCCCCTCAGAAAGGGTGTATATTCACAGAAAAGCAACAAGAACTTAAGAGTTTGCCAGAAAGAAACAAAACATAAAGACCAACTATACCTTTCCTTATCTACACTCTTACTTATAAATCAAGAGAGAGAGAGAGAGAGAGAGAGAGAGAGAGAGAGAGAGAGAGAGAGAGAGAGAGAGAGAGAGAGTTCGTATATAACATAGTGAAATGGCTAATATTTCTTTTGTAACAGTATGAAGCTTTCACGGAAAAACTGAAATACAGACAGACAGATGGACAAACAGACGGTCTCAAAGGTGAATGTGTCCCTGTTTACCGAGTCTGACTTCAAACAGCACACAGACTGACGAAGGAGTCTGAGACTTTCTTATGCAGACCAGGTCTCCCTCTCCATTTCTCTCTCAGCCTACTAAACAACCTCGCCTCACCGTTAGGGCGTCTTCTGTCTTCTGGCAGCGACAGTACTTGGGATACAGGACTGAGATGATTCCGGTCGATAAGACACTCAAGAAAATGGTCTCCAGCCCGAGACGGGAGCGTTACGTACGCGGCACAATGCCATGTTTACAATTGTGGCACCATTATGGACGTGGCACAAAAAATGGTCGCACGTTTGCGGCATATAGACACTGCTTTTGAACGAGTAGGCATGATATTCCTTGTTAGTATGCCATTTCAGTCCATTTCCTTGTTAGTATGCCATTTCAGTCCATTTCCTTGTTAGTATGCCATTTCAGTCCATTTCCTTCTACAACCAACGGAACATGAACAGAATTAATGCCCCTTTTTAACCTTAGTAGTAATCATTTTGTTTGTTATTGACGCTCATTAACATCCTTTTCCCATTAAAAAAATATGCTTTCTGTGATCACTGAACAAAATAGTTTAGAACAAGACAATTAATCTCTGTTCAGCGAACAATTGCGGTGATTGTTGATATCTTACTGGAGTCTGTATAAATAAATAGATAGTTAAAGAAATAAGTATGTAAACAAATAAATAAATAAACAAAGAAATAAACAAAGAAATAAATAAATGATAAGTTAAGAACGAATTAATACACTTGCCCCAAGTTGAGTCCAGCTCAGTGCATGGTTGTCCCAAATTAACTAGATCTTGCTTACTTACTGACAATAAACAACATGCCTCAAGCATTATGGGGGCCTCAAGCGTAACAGATGCCACAATCATAACAGATGTCGCAAACGTAGCAGATGCTACACGCATAACATGTTGTAAGTGTAACAGGCGCTACAAGCGTAAGAGATGCTGCGAATGTAACAGATGCCGCCATCGTACAAATGTGGCAAGCATATGAGATGCCGTGAGATTGACAAATGAGGCGAAAGTTATAAGAACCCTGATTGTGCAACGTCTCTGAGTCTAACACACATTTCTAACCAGCTGTCAACCGCGTCTAGGAGTTGTGCTGTGGAAACACACACATAAATACACACACAACATACGCTCGCGAACACACACATGTGCGATTCTCTCTCTCTCTCTCTCTCTCTCTCTCCTCTCTCTTCAAATTTCGACACGAAACTTATATTAGCTCAACATTCAAAACCACGGTCATTTGACCAAACCTAAACAAAATCTTTGCCTGCAGGGCCGGATTAATTACCTGAGCGGAGAGGGGAGGGGCTCCAAAAAGAGGTGGGGGGGGGGATCCTCATCCCAGAAGGAATAGGGCGTAAACGTGCTAGAAAAATGACATTTTTGCCAAGTTCGGGGCAGGGGTAGGTTCGAGAAATCCCCGGACCCCCTCCCCCACTTTCTTGTTTTGTCCCCTTTCTGCCTACCCGTCTCCCTCATCCGTTCTCCAGCCTCCCACACCCCCAGTCTGTCTATGTGTTTGTTACTCAAGTTTTCATCATTTGGGAGGCTGGCCCAGACTTTACCAAACAGCTGGTATCACGACCTCTTCATCGGAGATGAAGGAGTGGCGAACATTCGTAAACATCTTCGTCCGCCTGGTATGTCTGCTATCCACCTCCCCCTCACACCTCCCGTCGTGTGTTTGTCTGTCAGTCTGTCTACCTACCTGTCTGTCGATCTGTCCGACTGTCAGCCCCCCCCCCACCCTCTCTCTCTCTCTCTCTCTCTCTCTCTCTCTCTCTCTCTCTCTTCTCCCTCTCTCTTCTTACCGAATGTGTGTGTGTGTGTGTGTGTGTGTGTGTGTGTGTGTGTGTGTGTGTGTTGTGTGTGTGTGTGTGTTGTGTGTGTGTGTGTGTGTGTGTGTGTGTGTGTGTGTGTGCACTACCAAAAAAAGGAGGCGTGTGGATTAGAGAATAGGCCGAGAAGGTAAAGAAATACAAGCAATTTTTGTTTCTGCGTGCGCCTGCTCTCTCTGTCGGTGTTGGTGTGCTCACGCACACACTTGCGTTTATTTGTTCGAGGAGATAAAAGACCTGATCTCCCATTGTATGTGATATGGGTGTATTAACCAAGTACTGAGACTTAGGGACGTTTAGCGAGAGCAGAATATTGTGTTTGCACAGTCTTCAATCATATGTAATGCAGCGATATTCTTGATACATTTCTGTTGTAGTGAGGTAGGAAGATACTCGAAGGAAAGTTTGAGAGTAGACCTTACCAGCTAAAAAAAAAACCCTTCAGGCGAATGGTTGGGCCCTGACGTCCATACAACCCAACGGGACCACACCAGATTCCCTAGATGCCATCTGCTGCCAGATTTTTTTCTGGCGCCTTCGGGATTCAAAACAGCAACTTCTGGATGGCTGGGTGGCTTAAGGCGTTGACTTTTTTTGACAGATGCCTTGTCCACATCGCTATGGAACGCTTGTTCTAAGTTCACTTCTGTTCTTCCTTGACCAGATCCAGCTGCTTCTCACCTTCGCAGCTGCCCCCACCATTGCATTCAGGGTTAGGGTCAGGGTTAGAATCATAGACTGATCATCCTGCAAGCCCTCTTGCTTCAGTCTGCATGGTAAGGACTTCGCCTTGGCAGTCCGATTCCCTTCAACCTGCAGTCTACTCTGGCATACGTCTCAGTCCTGTACATGTGAGTGTCCTCCATAGAAAGCATTATAATCATAGTCATTCTGTTTGGAGAGGAGAGACATTGTTTGTTTCAGCCTAAATTTTCGCTCAAGGAAGTTACAAGTAAAAGATAACTATATTCATCCCGCGACCAAGAACTGATCTCTTTATGTTTTATTTTATGATTCAGGTGTATCTTGTAACATAAAGATTACTGATATAAACTGTGATACGAAACTCCTTATTACATACAATAAGCTATTATCATCTCTTCAAAAGCTGTCTTTCGTGTTGTTGTTTTTTTCCCATCTTTTTATTGACTCTCTTTCTCTCTCTCTCTCTCTCTCTCTCTCTCTCTCTCTCTCTCTCTCTCTCTCTCTCTCTCTCTCGCTCTCTCTCTCTCTCTCTCTCTCTCTCTCTCTCCTCATTCTATTAAAGAACCGTCTGGTTCTCAAGGGAAAGAAGACTTAATCGTTGTTTAGGAATGGAAAGGCGAGGAGGGGAGTTAAGCAAACATGTTTGAGCACAGGATCACACTTCAAGAAGGCTGTGAGACACTAACGTGACATGTTTACACAAAGCGAAGGCCGTAACAATGTTGGGTTTTATTTGATAGTTGAATTAACGCAATTATTAATTGTTTAATTGTTTTCAGTTTTTTCAGCAACTTTTTTCCTCTCCACACTTCCGTTTTTCTACCTTTCGCTGGCTGCTTTGGGGGTGCTGTGGAGAACACCACAGAATTACAGACTGTGGTGTGTCTCTATTTGACACCAAGAGCACAGACACAATCAGCCGTGTCTCCCTGATCAGTCCAATCCAGCGGACGAAAGGCCTAGGAGCAGGCAATACCTATAAATCTGTCTTCAAGAGGGATTCTGATGGTTCCCTCATGCAGCTAGTGAAGGTTTTTCACATTTATAACATATATTTCCCCATTTTCTTCAATTTTGTTTTCTTTCCAAATTTCAAATCTTTGCCAAGTCATTATTATAATGATGGAAGAATTGTTAACCTGCACTTGCTTTCCCCCACTACTTAATTGTTCAGCATTATACTGTTTGGTCAATCAGTGGGCGATTCATCTCTTAGGAGATCCAAGTAAAGGTTGTTCTGCACAATTCTTAGTCGCTGACAATGCTTGAGTTATTGAACAGCAGAGCTGACCACTCAGACTGTTCCATATCTTTTGATCTCCCTTGCATCCTTAGATGGATCCTCAAGCATAGGCTCAAAGATTGTCCCCTACAATTTATACTGTTTACATAATGTTTTTAGTTTTTCAGCAACTTTTTTCCTCTCCACACTTCCGTTTTTCTACCTTTCGCTGGCTGCTTTGGGGGTGCTGTTGGATTCTTTTTTTGAACCCTTGGTGGTGAGAACACCACAGAATTAAGGACTGTGGTGTGTCTCTATTTGACACCAAGAGCACAGACACAATCAGCCGTGTCTCCCTGATCAGTCCAATCCAGCGGACGAAAGGTCAAGGAGCAGACAATATCTATAAATCTGTCTTCAAGAGGGATTGTGATTGTTCCCTCATGCAGCTAGTGAAGGTTTTTCACATTTATAACATATATTTCCCCATTTTCTTCTATTTTTTTTTTCTTTCAAATTTCAAATCTTTGCTAAGTCATTATTATAATGATGGAAGAATTGTTAACCTGCACTTGCTTTCCCCCACTACTTAATTGTTCAGCAATTATTAATTGATTCCCCTCCCCTCGTTTACCGTATGTGTGTGTGTGAGAGTGAGTGAGTTTGTGTGTGTGTGTGTGTGTGTGTGCGCGCGCGCGCGCGTGTGTGTGTGTGTGTGTGTGTGGTGTGTGTGTCATTGTCTCTGTTTCTGTCTGTTATCTCCTCTCCTTGTCTTATAAACCTGTCACCAACATCTCTTCAGATGAAGAGGCTGGGGGAGGGAGGTGGGGGGTAATTGGATGGATGTGACGCATGTCGTTGACAGCGCGAGTCTTACATTTAAGAAGAAAAAAAAAACTCCTTATCTCTAAGCTATTTTATTGATTCCTTCTTTTTCTCCTTGGGTGAGGATGATTGGAAGGAAGAGACGGATACTTAGCGCGTGCACGCGCGCGCGCGCGCGCGCGCGCGCACACACACACACACACACACACACACACACACACACACACACACACA
>CM065714.1:13879845-13882345 GCA_033310375.1 Conus canariensis | reverse complement strand
AGACCATAGAGGAAAAGGCAGAGAGGGAGAGAGAGAGAGAAAAAAGGGGACTAGCTAATTTGCAAATCTCGACTCATCACTACCAGGACGAAAATCCGCCTCTTCAATTCAAACATCAAATCTGTCCTCTTATATGGATCAGAGACCTGGCGAACCACAACGACCACCATTTAAAAACTGCAGACGTTCGTTAACAGCTGTCTGCGAAAGATCTTCCACATCCACTGGCCAGAGACAATCAGCAACAAAGAGCTGTGGGAAAGAAGGAACCAACTGCCAGTAGAGCAAGACATCCGTAAAAGAAGATGGCGGTGGATAGGACACACGCTCCGAAAGCCCCCGGACAACACCACCAGAAAAGCCCTGACCTGGAATCTTCAAGGCAAAAGGAAGCGAGGAAGACCAAGAAACACCTGGAGGCGGGACCTGGAGGCGGACACCAGGCAGATGGGCTACAGCTGGGGAGAAATAGAAAAGATTGCCCAGGACCGTGGTGGTTGGCGTGCAGTTGGTAATGGCCTATGCTCTGGCAAGAGCAATAATAATAATAATGTATAATACTTATATAGCGCATTTCTTGTTGTACAACTCAATGCGCTTACATCCACCATTTGCACTTATTCATACAATATTCATGCACACAGCAAAAAGAAAATACACAATGGCAGACGCACCTACATGCATAAACTGTCTCACCGAACTAGTTGTGGAGGAATTTAAGAGAGATCTAGTCATCTACAGACGAGAATAGGCTTTTTTGAAGAGGTAAGTTTTGAGCTGAGATTTAAAAGAAGAAAGAGTAGGCTGATTACGAAGGTCTTCAGGGAGGGAGTTCCAAATAGACCTAAGTAAGTGATTGATTGGTTTTGTTGGGACATACTGCACCACTACTGTAAAGAAGGGAGGCAGGTTTCCTGTTTACACTCGTGTGATATGGATGGGGATGGGGAACGAATGGATGGGGAGAGAGGTTGCGATAGGTGGATACGAAGGAATAGAAGCTCGGGACAGGTGGAAGGGGGGGGGAGGGGTAGGGGAGGGAAATTGACAGTGGAGTAGAAGGCTGTCTGTAGGCTATGTTCAGTTTCCCTCATGACAAAACGGGCATGTGAACTTCTTGTGGGTCCTAGAAGCCTCATTCAACAGAAGGGTGGCTGACTATACTTTTACAACATAATCTTTCTGTGATCCACCTTCCTATCTACTTTTCAATTTGATAATATATATGTTCATGTCTGTTTGCAGAATTCTGCCTAAATAGGCTGATTTTGTAAGTATGTCAGGGAATGGTCAGAAAGATCTGATGAGTATTTGTCATACTGCGGGGGTTTGGTTATGTCAGTGTATGTAATTACCAATACAATGTCCTGATTAAAAAGAAAAGACTGTGTACGCGCCATTCCAACACACACAGAGACACAGACCCCCCCCCCACGCCCCCCCCCCCACACACAACACACACATACCACACACACAATACACACACACCCCACACACCGACACACACTCACCACCCCACATCACCGCTACCCGTTTAAAGATTTGCTGATGTGAACAAGAAAGACATTTTTGGGTCATTGAAAATGGTTGGCTGAGGCCTTTTCTGTTCTTCTCCTGTCGTTGAGTTTTTCGTGTGTAAGGCCCGATCTTTCCCAACATGGAACAGTCCTTCTCCTGTTGTTAGGTTTTCCGTGTGTAAGGCCCGGTCTTTCCCAACATGGAACAGTCCTCCTGTTGTTAGGTTTTCCGTGTGTAAGGCCCGGTCTTTCCCAACATGGAACAGTCCTTCTCCTGTTGTTAGGTTTTCCGTGCGTAAGGCCCGGTCTTTCCCAACATGGAACAGTTTGGAACGTACGGTAGACTTTCGTTATTGATCACACGGAAGCTGGACACGAAGTCAAAGTGTTCACGTCAGACTTCTCAGTGGAATTTTACGCTGCGATTTGGGGGCTTCTCCACGTTTGAACTTGATTCATAGTGAGTGCTCTCGAGAGGGGACGTTATGGAAATCGGAAAAAGCTTTATTGATATAAAACAGTATGTTTCCTATTGCGAAGCGTGTTTCCCCTAGTAAATTTTTTGTGTGTGTGTGATTCATCAGATTTTTGCCAACCGTTCCATGGATATTCTGTTGATGGTGAAGGAGTTTCCTTGTTGTTGTTTGAGTTTGTTTTTTTTTAGGAATGCAGCAGTGAACCCCGCTGTGCGTCAATGTCAGTGTGGGTTTCAGGTGATGGTTTGTAGAATGCTCGGAAGCATTACTGAGTGTAACCCTCACGTATGAAGATTACATCGGCACGGCCTGTAGGATACTTTGGCTTTTCTATAGTGCCCCAGACGGTGACTATTATTCTGAGGTCCTTCTCCTGATTGCTGTGATTGAATTAGTGTGTGAAGATTACAATTATCTTCATTTGAATGATATGTGAAATTTGTGCTTTCAAACTTGTGTTTGTGTCCTTCTGTCTGGAGAGTGGGTGGTGAGATTTCTGTTTGTATT
>CM065714.1:13867345-13872345 GCA_033310375.1 Conus canariensis | reverse complement strand
CGACTGTATTATCACACTGGTCAAATGTACCACACATACTACATCATCCATATATATAGTACCACACTGGTCACGTATACAACACTTACTACATGTACCATATACATCACATGTACCACATGATCAACGCGCTACATACTGTGATATGTAGCACACTAATCATATGTTCCACACTAACCGTATACAAAACAATTTTCGCACTGATCTTATATACAACACTTTCTATATGTATTGCAACGACTATAATGCTACACTGACTGTATGTAACGCACTGACCATGTGTACCACACTGACCGTATGTATTACAATGATGATATGTACTACAATGGCCATAGGGATCATATTCACTATAAGCACCACACTGACTATATTGATTAATGAACATGTACCACACCTGAACAACATGTACGTTACATCCATCATCACAACTATGCCTACTCACTCTGACGATGCGTGCGGACTGATCCATTTTCGATACCCCGTATCTGCTAAGTTTTGAGACCACACTTCACACGATTTGCATCTAATGGATAAATGAATTAATGTCTGGGAGAATTTGAGAAGACGGTGTCGTGGCTACAGCTTAGCCAATGTCCGACCAACATGTTAGCCCAGTGTGCTGGTCAGATTTTGGGTATCTACCTAACATTGGTTGTGCTATTATTATCATTACGTGTGTGTCATGAGTGTGTTGTATATCTGTATGCATAGATGTTGGAGCATAGACCTATGTGTGTGTGTACCAGTGTATGCGGTGTGCATGTGCCTGTGTGTGTGTGTGTGTGTGTGTGTGTGTGTGTGTGTGTGTGTGTGTGTGTGTGTGTGTGTACGTGTATGTGTGTGTGTGTGTGTGAGTGTGCACGCGCGCGCGCGCGCGCGCGCGCGTGTGTGTGTGTGTGTGTGTGTCTTTGTGCGCATGCGCATCGTCGTTTGTGTGTGCGTGCGTGTGCGTGCGTGCGTGCATGTGTGCATGTGTGTGTGTGTGTGTGTGCATGCGCGCGCATGTGTGTGTGTGTGCGTGCGTTGTGCGTGTGTGGTGTGTGTGTGTCGTGTGTGTGTGTGTGTGTGTGTGTGTGTGTGTGTGTGTGTGTGTGTGTGTGTGTGTGCAACCATTCCTTGACAGCAATTCATACTTCTGACATTAGCACCCCTATCCCCACCACCACCCTACTCCATCCCCCCCCCTCCCCCCCCCCCCTCCCAAAAGATCAACCATCCGTACCAAAAACTCCATCAAGTGGTGTTTTCGACAGGAGCGAGTTGCAAACCATCCTTTCACTTTGATTACTGCCGCGTCCACTCCCCAGTCCCCCCACCCCCCCCCACCCCCAACCCCCCACCCCCACTCCCGCAACCCCAATTTCCCGCAAGGCCAAAGTTTCAACCGACAGGCTCTAGTCCTTCCCCATCTCTCCATTCTCCTCTGACCTTCAATGACTTCTCCGGGCTTTGGCATCTATATCAAGGTGATGACTGTCAATGGCTGCCGTGATATATACATAGCGGCACTGAGGAGTTACCATGAGATGAATCCCTTCGGAGTTTGAAACTTCACTGCGTGGTTTTAGTTGGTATGTCCGCGGTCCTGTCCACACGGAACTGTGCAATCGATTTCTGCAGGAAGATGAAGGGCTCTATATAACAGCATGTTGACTCACGCTGTCTTACACTGATGAAATATAGATCACTGACAATATGTTCATCACTCAGTATATGTACCAAACTGACCATATATTCTACACTGATCATGTTTACCACTGTTAATGATAATAATTATTGTTATTGTTGTTGTTTTTGGCGCTTAATCTTACATCATAAGCCCTAAGTGCTTACAAATACAGAAAAGGTTAAAGAAAACAAATGAAACCAAGAAGGAGATGAAATTGCAATAAGTACCGTGCACCTACAAACAAGGGTGCGTATTGTCACACACCCACGCGCGCACACACACACACACACACACACACACACACACACACACACACACACACACACACACACACACACACACACACACACACACACACACACACACACACACTAAACACGCGATCCCACACTCACTGTCTCACAACAACGGACACAACAGCACTCTTACAATATGTGCCACACTGATAGTCTACCACACGTACTGTGTGTAACACAGTGATCATGTCTACCAAACATTTTATGTATACTATACTAACATTATGTGCAACATTTCATGCACCATACTGATCATAGATACCACGCTTACTATATGTAAAACACATACTGCATTACCACACTGATCATATGTAAAACAAGGACCATATGTATTTCACGGACCATATCACTACATTGACTAGATGTACCACATTGACTATACGTACACACTGACCATCTCTAACACACTATGTGAGCAACACTGACCATAAAGACCACACTCACTATACGTACCACATTGACTTTGTGTACTACACTGACCGTTTGACAGACAGTGACCATACATATCAAACTGACCAATGTGTATAACACTGACTATATACAGCACACTGACTACATTTCGAATACTTACTATAGGCACCACACTAAGCACCACGTACATGCAAGAGAGAGAGAGAGAGAGAGAGAGAGAGAGAGAGAGAGAAAGGGAGACAGACAGACAGACAGACAGACAGACAGACAGAATATGCATGTGTGTGTGTTTTCTCTCTCTCTCTCTCTCTCTCTCTCTCTCTCTCTCTCTCTCTCTCTCTCTCTCTGTGTGTGTGTGTGTGTGTGTGTGTGTGTGTGTGTGTGTGTGTGTGTGTGCGCGCGCGCGCGCGCGCGCGCGCGCATATGCTCGCGAGTATGTGTGTGTGTGTGTGCGTGTGTGTGTGTGTGTGTGTGTGTGTGTGTGCGTGCGTGTGTGTGCCAGCGCGCGCGCGCGCGCGCGCGCGCGTGTGTGTGTGTGTGTGTGTGTGTGTGTGTGTGTGCGTGTGTTACAGTAGGTACTTTTTGACATTAACACTCCCCCCCCCCCCCCCCCACTCCAGTTCCACCCACCCTGCTCTCCAAAAGGGTCATTCAACCGTACCCAAATTCTATCAGCTGCTGTCTCTGATAGAAGCGAGTTGCAGCCCATCCTTTTGCTTTGATCACTGCCGCTTCCACCCTCCAGCCTGCAACCCCAATTTCCTGCCAGACCAATGCTTCATCTAACAGACTCCAGTCTTTCTGCCTACCATCTTCCACTTTCCTCCACCGTTCAATGACTGCTACAGGCTTCAGCATCTTTATCAAGGTGATTACTGTCATACCGCTGCCATGATAGAAACAGCGGCACCGAGGAGTTACCGTGTGATTAAATCCACTGGAAACTGACTCTTCACTGCAGGGGAGGGGTGCTGGTGATGCCTGATCTGTTTGAACAGGAAGACTTGTATTATGTATATTAGCAGACTGATGGTTCTGGTAGTGTGTTTTATGCTGACCTATTCAGACTCTATGTAGCTCATTGACGGTATGTACCATATTAATCATGTATCACACAGTTTGTATGTATCATATTGACTATGTATGTATAACGCTGATTACATGCTGCTGCACTGATTGTATGTGTCAGTGTATGTACGGTAGTGATTGTCTGCATCACACTGACTATACGTATTACTGTATGTACCATACTGTATGCACGATGCTGCCTGTATGCAAAACACTGACTTTATGTATCGCTGTGTGTACTATACTGTATGTACCATAGTGACTGTATACGCCGCACGGACTATATGTATCAGTGTATGTACCATACTGTGTGTACCATAGTGACTGTATGTACCACATTGACTGTAAGTATCACTATATGTACCATAGTGACTGTATGCACCACACTGACTATATGTATCACCGTATTTACCATACTGACCTTTTAAATCTCACTGAACATATGTATCACACTGTGCGTATGTATCACACTGACGATCGTATTACACTGACAGCGTCTACTGTTTAAAAAAAGTATTCTTTTCAAACTTGATAAACCCCCCAAGATGAAATGAATCTACAAGTGGTTCCAGACTTAACGAAAGAGGGTGTGTTTGTGAAACATAGCATTCTCTGGACCATTTTTAGCCAGACTGTTTCACAAAAACAGAAAGAGCTGCCTGCGAAAGATCCTCCACATCCACTGGCCAGAGACAATCTGCAACAAAGAGCTGTGGGAAAGAAGGAACCAACTGCCAGTAGAGCAAGACATCCGTAAAAGAAGATGGCGGTGGATAGGACACACACTCACAACGCCCCCGGACACCAGAAAAGCCCTGACCTGGAATCCTCAAGGCAAAGAGAAAGCGAGGAAGACCAAGAAACACCTGGAGGCGGGACCTGGAATCGGACACCAGGCAGATGGCCTACAGCTGGGGCGAAATAGAAAAGATTGCCCAGGACTGTGGTGGTTGGCGTGCAGTTGTTGATGGCTATGCTTTGGCAAGAGCAATGGGCCTAAGTAAGTTTTCGCAGAATGTTGGTTGCACACAAAATGCTGCAGTTGTTCTGAACCTCACGCCCCCCTCACATGTTTCTGTAACTAAACACTTCCAAGCACCAACCTCTGCGTCAGCCCGCCAGTGCCCTCAAAGTAAGATGGCAAGAGGACAGCTTACCAGCAGTTGTTGATAAACTGTGTGCAAACGGCACTGTAAAGAAGACGTACAAACAGAAAGAAAAGAAATGTCAACAGCCATCAGGGGTTACCAGACGATATAACGCAGCGAAAAGCCAAAAAAGAAAACATCGGACATTTCTTTTCCGAATGACTTCCATTCGGCCACCTTCCATCTGTGTGTGTGGGGGAGGGGGTGGGGTGGGGTGGGGTGGTCTGTGTGAGTGTGTGTGTGTGTGTGTGTGTGTGTGTGTGTGTGTGTGTGTGTGTGTGTGTGTGTGTGTGTGTGTGTGTGTGGAGTGGTGTGGTCTGTGTGTGTGTGTGTGGTGTGTGTGTGTGTGTGGTGTGTGTGTGTGTGTGTGTGTGTGTGTGTGTGTGTGTGTGTGTATGTGTGTGTGCA
>CM065714.1:13857345-13859845 GCA_033310375.1 Conus canariensis | reverse complement strand
CTCTCTCTCTCTCTCCTCTCTCTCTCTCTCTCTCTCTCTCTCTCTCTCTCTCTCTCTCTCTCTCTCTCTCTCTCTCTCTCCCTCTCTCAGCAAATATAAAAGTCTTACATGTTTGAATAATAACAGGTCTTTGAAATAACATTATATATATATATATATATATATATATATATATATATATATATATATACGTCGCAAATTTTACTTATTGCCGGAAGTGTAGAATGAAGACGCTAATCGTGGGTAAAACATCAAAACGGATACGCCAAACAAAAGGACACGTCATGTACATCAGGTCAGAATACTGACTTACTTACTTACTTACTTAGACTTAGATGCTCCCGCGTCAGAATATGACCTAGTTAAAAGCTGGTTAATGATGTATATTTCATTAAGTTAAACGTTCACACTAAGTGGCCAGCTGCCAGTTATAAAAAGAGCTGCTGTAGCAAGGTCTCTATGTACAGGAAAAGGAGCAGGGAAGACACGGAGAAGTAAGGGCTGGGCAGACACTGTACTCTCTCTCTCTCTCTCTCTCTCTCTCTCTCTCTCTCTCTCTCTCTCTCTCTCTCCTCTCTCCTCTCTCTCTCTCTCTCTCTCTTCTCTCTCTCTCTCTCTCTCTCTCTCAGACGTCCATTGCATATTGCCACCGTGAAACAAACTGCTCAAGGTCAGGACACAGGAGATACCGCTGTTGTCTTACCAGTGATGGCAAGTGATGAGCAATAGAAAAAAAAGAAACGTGAGGGAGGATGTGGGGAGTGAGGTGAGTACAGGGAAATGCTCAGGTGATTAAAAGACTGCATGTATCATGCATACTAGAAGAGCGGCGGGTGGATAACAGATTCTGTCCATACAAGACGACGACAAACATGTGAAGCATGCCTCCTCTAATAAACACACGACGAGAAGACAGATCTGTCAAAACAAAGCCGGCCTCGCTTCGTTTGGACGATGCCACAAGGACCAAAAAGAAGTTTACATGCCCTTTTTATCAGGAGGGAAGCTGAAAATCACTTGCAGACAACCTTTCCCGTCCCACGGTCAATTCCCTCCCGTTTGCCCGCCATGCCCCCCTCCTACTCCCCCCCCCCCCCCCCCCCACCCCCGTCGCCGCTACCTATCGCAACGCCTCTAGCCGTCCATTCATTCCCGAACTCCGTCCTTGTTTAAATAGGCAAATTGCCTCCCTTGTTTTCCATGGTGGTGCAGTAATTCGGGTTATAATGAAACAAAGGCAATCAATCAGCGAGTCTTCCCCCTTTTTCACACTCTCTGTCTTTTTCTCTGTCGTCTCATACATCCCTGCACAGTTTGCTTAAACTAATCACCATGTAAATTAGTAAGTAAATATTGTCATGAAAGCGATGCTCAGACAAACCCATCAACCAACCGACCAACCGATCAATCAGTTTAAACAACCAAGTCATCATCCAGCCGTCTTGGCCCTCAGAACACTTGGCAAGGGTCGACACACGTTACTCACACTTTCCCAAACATCTCCTAATTTGCGTTGCCTTGTTGAAGAACAACTTACCCGGCTGAAGTTTGGACAGACTGTCTATGTTTAGTCTGTGCAGTAACCTGTTTCCATGTTAAAGTCAAAAGAAGTGAGATACAATGATAATGCTAATGATACTAGTTTTGATAATAACGAGATTACTTTTTTTTTATATAACGAGATTACTAGTTAAGTTACTAAAGATACTGATGATGAAAATAAATAACTGTACAAGTCTGTTCACTTCTGCTTCTACTACTACTACTACTACTACTATTGCTGCTGCTGCTGCTGCTGCTGCTGCTGCTGCTGCTACTACTACTACTGCTGCTGCTGCTGCTGCTGCTGCTGCTGCTAATACAACACCAACTACTACTCCTACTACTATCGATGATGATGATGTAACAATAATAGAAAAAGAAGAAGAAGAAGAAGAAGAGGAAGAAAAAGAAGAATGAGAAAGAGGAGGAGGAGGAGAAGAGGAGGATTAGGAGGAGGAGGAGGAGAAGAGGAGGATTAGGAGGAGGAGATGGAGAAGGAGGAGGAGGAGGGGGGGGGAGAAATAAAAGGAGAGGAACATGACGTCGATGACGACGAGAAGGAGAAAAAGAAGAATGATGATGGATGACGAGAATGGTAAAGATGAGAAGAAGAAGAAGAAGAAGAAGAAGAAGAAGAAGAAGAAGAAGAAGAAGAAGAAGGATGATGATGATGATGATGATGATGATGATGCTACTCCTGCTGCTGATGATGAAGATAATGGTCATTGTGACTATAATGAATATTATGTGTTTTCCTGCTGAACCTAATGCGGTCGAAAAAATAAGCATTTAGAACGAAAAACCGCCGCCTCCAATAAAAAAGGTTCAAATCACAAATTATCAATTTTCATAATAATTTCATTTCCAGCTTCAATTTCACTCCACATCCTCTAAAGCAAATCCCAATTCCATCTCTCACCCTGCATAACCCCCACCCTCTCTCAACACACAAACGCAC
>CM065714.1:13852345-13854845 GCA_033310375.1 Conus canariensis | reverse complement strand
TGTGTGTGTGTGTGTGTGTGTGTGTGTGTGTGTGTGTGTGTGTGTGGTGTGTCGCCGTGCGTGCGTGCGTGTGTGTGTGTGTGTGTGTGTGTGTGTGTGTGTGTG
The DNA here is from genome assembly GCA_033310375.1 of Conus canariensis. NCBI lineage: Eukaryota > Metazoa > Mollusca > Gastropoda > Neogastropoda > Conidae > Conus > Conus canariensis. The sequence continues at coordinate 13,854,740 of CM065714.1, read as the reverse complement.
CGTGAGTGCGTGCGTGCGTGCGTGTGTGTGTGCGTGTGTGTGTGTGTGTGTGTGTGTGTGTGTGTGTGTGTGTGTGTTTCTCTTCTCCTCCTTACCGTGACCTCCACAGGAGGAGAGAAAGAGGGAAGGTAATGTCTCCACAAGAGCATGCACAAAGGTCCACAAGATCCGTGGTGTTGTTTCTCTGGTGATCAGTGATTCTGAAGATGATGACATGGAGATTCGTTCTGGTAGAGGGGGGCCGGAATAGCTCAGTTGGTAGAGCGCCGGACTCGTAATCCAAGGGTTGCGGGTTTGATTCTCCGCCGGGCCGTTTCGGTACACAGGGATTTTTCCCTCAGAGTTAACATTAGTTCTGACTCCATTCCCCATACAGTCCTTTGAATGAGACTATAAACCGAGGTTCCGTGTGTGAACGCACGCATAACATCTTGCACACTCGTAAAATCCCATCACCAACTTTCGGAAGAGAAGGCCAGTTTGGCCGTTGGTATGGATGACACGTTGCACATAGCATGCACCTACCCCGAAGATGGAGCATGGCTGCCTTAATGGGGGGATAAAAAAACGGTCATACATACAAAACTCCACCCCCTTTGTTAGGTAGATGGGATTGATACCTGCCTGTACATATAGGGAGTGTCCGCAGGAGTATCAGCCTGCGTACGCAGAAGGAGAAGAAGAAGTTCTGGTAGACTGCGTGACAGAGCTGTACTCCACGCTCCCTATCAGCCTCATTATATATCCTAGCATTATCCAGGGCTAACAGATAGAGACTGCTGCAGTAATGGTCAGAGAATGTGACCAACACTCTATGATACGTGTACCATCAGACGATGAGAGATGAAACTCGACTGTGTGGTTCCAGTCTTCCAATTTGAGCTCATGATACGTTAAACATTGGGTAGGAGCCAAATGTGGCTGAAACATCTCCCAAGAATGTGTCTGATGGGACTTGAACCGCTGACCTGCCGATTAACAAATCCTGTGTCACTAACCTCTGAATCCAAGCAGTCTGAAGGACAGTTGCTCATGAGAGGCCAAGTGTTGTGCATTTAGTTGAATCCACGAAGTTCTTTTTTTACTTTGTCTGAAACAGACAGAATACGTCCAGTAATGTCCATCACACAAAATGAACAATACGAACAGGCTTAAGTCTGATAAGGGCATACGCTTCTTTCAGTCTGACAAGGGCACCCGCTGAGCGCTTTGACCTGAAAATGGAGCGCTGTTCTTGACGTTAAGTGATTGGACAGAGACCGGTAACAGGTGAGTGCCTGTTGTTTGCTGATAACAGTTTCCACACAGCCATACATTCAACCTGTCTCCCTGACATGATTGAGAACACACTTCATTTTGCCTACCACACACACACACACGCCGCGCGCGCGCGCGCGCGCGCGCGCACGCACGTACGCACACACACACACACACACACACACACACGCACACGCACACACACACACACCACGCACGCACGCACGCACGCGCGCACGCGCACACACACACACACACACACACACACACACACACACACACACACACACCACACACACACACACAAATAATTCTGGAGCGCTGAGCGAGGGTTTCCTGGCAAGTTCGAACAGTTTTTGAGTGGGAGGGGGCGGGGAGGTGTCGGGATGGGTGGGCACGTGGTGAGATGGACCAAGTCCAAACAAGAAATCGAATGGTGAAGGATGCTTTCACGTATCTGAAACGTGTGTGTGTGTGTTGGGGGGGGGGGGGTGCATGCGGGCGTGCGGGCGTGCGTGCATGCGTGCGTGTGTGTGTGTACGTACATGCGTGCGTGCGTGCGTGCGTGCGTGCGTGGTGTGTGTGTGTGTGTGTGTGTGTGTGTGTGTGTGTGTGTGTGTTTTCTAAGTGCGCTCCTCCGCCTTTACCAGGAGGAGAGAAAGAGGGGCCCGTGCAAAGGCTCTGATGTAAGGAGATTTGTATTTCGTTATTTTGTCTTAACATGAAGACTCGTGCTGTTACTACATTCCTCACACTCATTCGACGACCGCCCACCCCACGCTAACCCTCCCAACCTCTCCCTCTGAGATGACAGGTTTTTTCCGACGCGGAGAGGAGATAAAAGATAGATACAGAGACAATCACAAAGATAAATACAGAGACAATGAAACTCAGACCGACAGGCAAAACACACACACACACACACACACACACACACACACACACACACACACACACACTCTCTCTCTCTCTCTCTCTCTCTCTCTCTCTCTCTCTCTCTCTCTCTCACTCAACTAGAGGGGAGAGAGATCAATTAATCAATGAACCAATTCAACTATTAACACAAAACCCGGCACAGCTACGGCCCTCAGTTTGTGGAGACATGTCACGTTAGTGTCTGGGAGCTTTCTTGAATTGT
>CM065714.1:13829845-13832345 GCA_033310375.1 Conus canariensis | reverse complement strand
TGTTTTCTGTTTTCGGCCACTCCGGTTGCATTATCCTTCGCCGTTTATTTCATCTCCCCGTTCACAGTCACACCATATCAGCCTCGACATCCAATCCATGAGGTGAGTCAATGTCAAGTCGTCATGAGGCAACCCACTAGACGGGACACTGCACTGCTTTTGGTGGTGTTTGGCGGGGCCTGTTCTGATGCAGCATACACAGAATCTACTTCGCTCTCCGACTGACGACAGTCACTGCTTATCTAGCGTAAGTGGTCGTCCCCACCCCACCCCCGAGGGCTCCAACTCGTCTTGCCAGCGTCAGTACCCCGAAACCTGCCAATACCGGCGACCTCAACACAAACTCACCAAGGTCAGACTTGGAAAGGAAATGGAAATTGAGAGCAGGGCAAGAATGGCCACAACATTTGAAGCATTCTTTGTGCTGCTCGATGAGGATGTGGATGATGAAGATGATGCCCTGGACTTCCGTTATGGGCTGCGACTGTACGACAGAGCTGCATTTTACGCTTACTTTCATAACCCGCAACTGAATCAACCGGGTCTGAGAGAAGCAGACGCCTTCAGCGTTGGTCAGAAAAACTAAGAGACAACTCAAAGACGTATCCTTCAAGTGGATAAAACTCGACTGTGTGGTCCCACTCTTCCCGATGGAATCCATTGCAAACTCAGCTCTGGTGGTAAGGGCGGAAAAATCTGACATTTATATAATGGCTGCAATCGGAATCGAACCCAACAATTTTCAGCCGGGAATCCATGACACTAACTCTACGACGGCTGGTTGATGGTGTTCATACTCCACTCTCGAACTTCTGCTGTCAGCATAACCAAACTAGTATTTAGCCCATAGGAATTCCTTGTAGTTTGGCTCAGTTTGTTTAGTGTGTGTTTGCGCTTTAGGTAGGAACAAAAACTACATCCATTAAGATATTACATGAGCCGAGAATATTTGAAAATCTTAACTTTTGAGAATTATTATATTTTTGAGAATCTTCCTTTTCATTTGTCTATAGCGATATTGGTCTCTCTCTCTCTCTCTCTCTCTCTCTCTCTCTCTCTCTCTCTCTCTCTCTCTCTCTCTCTCTCTGTGTGTGTGTGTGTGTGTGTGTGTGTGTGTGTGTGTGTGTGTGTGTGTGTGTGTGTGTGCGTCGCGTATGTGTGTGTGCATGTGTGTGTGTGTGTGTGTGTGTGTGTGTGTGCATTAGAGAGAGAGAGAGAGAGTGTGTGTGTGTGTGTGTGTGTGTGCGCGCGCGCGCGCGCGCGCGTGTGTGTGTACGTGTGTGCGTGCGGTTTTGTGTGTGTGTGTGTGTGTGTGTGTGTGGAGGGGGGAGTTCCTGTTTACTATGCATCACTCAATTATATTGTGTGAGAAGATGTATTAGAAGTGAAAAGAGCCCTCTAACAAGAAATATAAGAGCGTCATTGTCTGGAACCAGCAGACATGAATAGGTACTAAGCATCTACGGGAAATAAAACGGACAAAGTGGCTGTAGAACTTTCCTTCCTTTTTGCAGACTCACTCAGTCAGTCGTGATATGGACCCTGAGATAGGCTGAGCTGTACACAACATAACTTCCATTCACGAGCAGAATGGACGGTAACAAGCAACGTCTTTGAGGATGGCTGCGGCACTGATTATACGTTATCCACATCTGACCAATGAGAGAGTTTACTCTCTTTCTTTTTCCTCCTCGTCCTACTGTCTGTCTGTCTGTCTGTCTGTTCTCTCTCTCTCTCTCTCTCTCTCTCTCTCTCTCTCTTTTCTCCACAGAGAGAAAGTTTTATCTCCCTCTTCTCTCTCTCTCTCTCTCTCTCTCTCTCTCTCTCTCTCTCTCTCTCTCTCTCTCATTCTCTGAGAGATAGATAGAGAGACAGAGAGACGCTCAGAGCCAGACAAAGACGGGCATAGGGACAAGAAAAGACGAGAAAGGAGAGAGAAAGACACAGAGAGACAGACAGACAGAGACAGAAATAGAGAGAGACAGAGAGAGACAGAGACAGAGAGAGAGAGAGAGTAGAAGGACGAAGAGAAAAAAGAGAGTAAACTCCATGGTCAGTGACGGCATGTGTTATCACAGTATGGAGAGATTTAATGAGAGAGAGAGAGAGACAGAGAGAGAAACAGAGAGCGACAGAGAGAGACAGAGACAGAGACAAACAGACAGACAGAGGCAGAGACAGAGACACAGAAAGAGAGAGAGAGAGGGGGGGGGTGCAGACAGACATTGAACCGTCAAATGAACACAATTAATATTAAAGAAACAAGGCTCGGCCTGTTGGTCTTCTTCAGGGTAGACAACGACAACAAACAAACAAACAATGGAAGTTAACATGTTGTGTGTGTGTGTGGGGGGGGGGGGGTGAGTATGAGGAAGCAATTCCCTGCTACTGTTAAAATAATTTAAGAGGATGGGTTGGTAGGAGAGAAGTGAAAGAAGGGATGAAAAAGACGACATTGAAACAGAAATACTAAACCTTTTTCTGACAGCACTGGGAATCA
>CM065714.1:13822345-13824845 GCA_033310375.1 Conus canariensis | reverse complement strand
TCTGTCACACACACAAGCTAACTAACACAAAACACACACACACACACACACACAACACACACAACACACACACACACACACAACACACAACGAGACGAGAAGAGAGAGAGAGAGAGAGAGAGAGAGAGAGAGAGAGAGAGAGAGCAGGGCTTTATCCTTCTAAAAAAAGTATGGGTCCAAGGAACCCCATGGCGGTGGGTAAGGTTGTGGTCCTTCAGAAACATCATGGGTCTGTGGAGACCCATTATGTACTACAAGGCTTTATTGAGTCTTTCGCAAAACAGGTGAGTCCCTGGAAACGCATGTCGTATGATGCGCAAAACTTTAGGAGACACACGGCAAATGTTAGTGTATTCGTTGTTTTTGTTATTGTTGTTGTTGTGGTGATGGTAGTTGTGGTTATGGTTGTTGTTGTTGCTGTTGTTGTTGTTGTCGTCGTCGTTGTTATTGTCGTCGTCGTCATCGTTGTTGTTGTTGTTGCTGTTGTCGTCGTCGTCGTCCTTGTTGTTGTTGTTGTTGCTGCTGTTGTTGTTCTTGTTAAATCGAAAAACTACACTTACGAGACTTCATATAATCATCGATCAGGAGCGAAGAGGATAAGTGTATCACATCGCCATCCTACTAATAGTCTTTATTGGAGTCCTGGTCCTGCTAGTTCGTGTGTATATGGAAGCCATTAATTCTCAATTGAATTTCGAAATCTTTGCTAAATTTTTCCACTCTGGTGTCTTAGTTTTATTTGTTTCCACTAAAGTTCGATGGACGGTTTTGTTTTAACATTTCTGCGCTTTAACAGTAAAAAAAAAAAAAAAAAAAAAAAATCAAGAAAAATTAACATCAAAATGTGTTTGTCGTAGTGTCTGTTTTGCTTATTACTTTTGTTATTGTTATCTTATTTTCGATTGCTTCTATAAATTAATTCAACTATTTCTAATAGCGAACAATTCCAAATTCGAACATTCCAAAAGGAGAGCGGAATAAAAACAAATGCCAAGGCCAGACAGGAACAATCCATTATCCAAATGTTTCTTTATTCTTGTAACTCGATCAACAGAGCAGACGTTGACGAAACAGCACGCCCCAAGAAGAGATCTACAGTATGTCCAATCTTTGGTCTTTGCTTGTGATAAGGCTATTCATAAAAGTTGCCTAAGATACTTGCCTTAAAATATTCATTTCTTAGAAACATGGAAATTGTATTTGGCTTCAATATTTCTTTTGATTTTTTTTTTCTTCAGATCGGTGGAATCTGTTTACTTAACCTCATTTGTACCGACAGCCCTGTATTGTTATTGCACAGACAAATCATATAATTTCCATAAAGAAAGCACCTAACTGGGTTTCCTTCGGCGGATGAGAATAAAACAATGCCAACAAATTCGAAAAACAGAAATAGTTTTAAAGTAAAATCGGTGAATGGAAAAGAGTGACATTCGTTAACACTTGACAAAGTATTATAAACAAGAAAAAAACCGTTGTTCCTACCGTCAATCTTCATACAAACAAGAAACACCTTCTATCTGTGTGTGTGTGTGTGTGTGTGTGTGTGTGTGTGTGTGTGTGTGTGTGTGTGTGTGTGTGTGTGTGTGTGTGTGTGTGTCTTTCCTTCTCCCCCCCCCCCACCCCCACCCCCTTCTCTCTCATACCTTTCGTTCCCCATAGATACCCACTGTCTTTCTCCGTTTTTCTTCAGAAAACATAGTAAATGAACAAACCTAAAGCATATATGCACGCGTATTCACATACACAAAACAAGTGCACATCCGGATGAGAAGAATTCGAACAAGAAATCGTTCTTTTCAAAGGACAAAAAGGAGAGAAAAAAAAACAGAGAGAGAGAGAGAGGGGGGGGGGGGAGGGAGAGAGAGAGTGTGTGAAGGGGAGACAGTATGACAGACAGACAGACAGACAGACAGACAGGCAATCAGAGACAGACAGACTGACACAGAGACAGAGAGAGAGAGAGAGACAGAGAGGGAGTGAGGGAGTACAGAACACGCAAACACACAAACAGGGACAGACATAGCAACATACACTCACACACACTGAGCTACTCACAGACCGAGACTGACAGCCAAAGGAAGACAGACAGACAGACAGACAACCAACCAAACAGACAGACAAACAGACAAACAAACAGACAGACAGGCAGCAGAATGAGAAAGAACTGTTCGAAACAGTCCAGATGCCACCCTTTTTACAAGGCAAACGTTGCGAGACGGTGTCGGGTTGAAGGTGTGGTTTTGTTGAGAGATCACTGACAATTGTTTTCCGGTATGATGGCAAACCGCTAAACACCCTTGCCTGTTGTTTGTATTGTTTCTCCCAGCGTTGCTCCTTCTGACATGAGGAAATTAGCTTTCTTGCCTCCCTCCACACCCCTCCATATCCTCACTCACTCCCCAACCTCTCCCGTTTCCTTATCCATCCTATGTTGAAAAGCTGAACGGGTGTAATGTGAGTCAGCCGTTTAAAACAATGTGCATCGTGGGGGTGTTCA
>CM065714.1:13817345-13819845 GCA_033310375.1 Conus canariensis | reverse complement strand
TTCAGTTGACTCTCACATTTTTATACAAACAAAAAAAAGAGAGAGAGAGAGAGAGGAAGAGAGAGAGGAGAGAGAGAGAGAGAGAGAGCACACATCGGTTCATCGCATCGTTTCTTCCCTTTCGTTTCCCATACTGAATGTAAATTTTGAGATGCAGTATAAAAAGCTTTCTCTGTGTATTAAAACTATTGCATGGTCTTTTGACTGATGCTCTCTCTCTCTCTCTCTCTCTCTCTCTCTCTCTCCTCTCTCTCTCTCTCTCTCTCTCTCTCTCTCTCTCTTGTTTTTGGTTTAGAGGTACATAGGTATTGTATGGAAAGTTTTATTAGACCAATCAATTATACAATCAACTGAACAAGAAAGCATATAATAGTCACACTCTTCAATACATGATACAACTAAATTCGTCAGAGTGAAAGTGTTTTAAAGTAAAACAATTCAAAAGCTGTCATAAACCTTCTGCTTAAAACAGCATACTCCATCGACCCATCCTCGGTGTATTTCAGTCAGATAATTCACCTGGATCTTTGAAAAGTTCTTAAAAACAGATGTATAAAGGAAAGGCAACAGTTTGCGAATATGTTATGTTTGAAGAGTACCTCTTGTTACAGAATTCTTTTGAAAAAGTAAGATTTGAAAATGTAAAATGAAAGTATAAATGGGAGAGAAAACAATGGACCAGACGTAAAGAAGGATAGAAGTAGATATGTAGAGAGAAGAATGGAAAAAGACAAGGACATAGAAAATAAAACTGAAGGGGGGGGGGGGGAGGGGCAGAGAAAAAAATGAAGAAAAATTGGGAAAAAAGGAAAGGTAGAAAAAAAAAAGAGAAAAGAAGGGGGAAAACGGGAGAGATGAAAGCGTAGAGGGGAGGGGGAAATGTTCACCCCCCACACCACACAATAAATGGAGACGACAGTATGAAACAAAAATATAACACATATTACGATCATGTCAATGCCCACACCACTGAATTCTATAGAAAGCTTCTCTGACGAAAAAAAAAAAAGTTTTTTTAATTGTTCCAGTGATCTGTATAGTTTAACTGTTTTTGCCCGTCGATTTGCTGATCAACAAAATAAAGAGCCGCCCCATGCTTCGTCGCATGCTTTCAACTGAGGATAAAATAATCTACCAAAAAAGTAATGTCCCCCTTTCCCACCATCTCTCACTTCTCTTCTCTCTCTCTCTCTCTCTCTCTCTCTCTCTCTCTCTCTCTCTCTCTCTCTCTCTCTCTCTCTCCACGCACACACACACACACACACACACACACACACACACACACACACACACACACACACACACACACACACACACACACACACACACACCTTTCCTTCTGTCGTTTCCGTAGTTCTCCTGTTCCTCTTCCTTTCCCTTTTCGGTTTATTTATTTTTTTTTTTTTTAATCTTTGTGTTCCTCTTTTTTTTTTTTTAACCTTCGTCTCCTTTCTTTTCTTCTTCTCCTCTTTTTACCCCCATCCCATCCTCCTCACGCTACGCCTCCATCTTCCCCCCCCCCCCCCCCCTTTTTCTTTGTCTAGTATGGTTCATCGCATTCCTTCATCCATTCAACGGCCTGCCATCCCTTCTACATGCAGTCAAATATGAGTTGTCCAACCAGGCATTATTTCTCACACCTTATTCATGTATTCATTCATTTATCATTCATTCACCTTCCATCGATTCATTTATTCATTCATTCGTTCGTTCTATCCATCCATTTATCCATCCGTTCATTCATTCATTCATTCATTTTATTCATTCAATTCATGTGCTTATTATTTTTACATTTTGTTACATTCCTTTTCTCGAGGTTAAGGTGTTTTTATTGTTTTGTTTTGTTTTGGTTTTTTTTTCAAATTGGCTTTGTCCTGTGTCTCGCCAACTAATGTTTCAGCTGGCCATGTAGATCTCTTTTTTTAACAGACAGACAAACAAAGTCGCAGAGAGAGAGAGAGAGAGAGAGAGAGAGAGAGAGAGAGAGAGAGAGAGAGAGAGAGAGAGAGAGAGAGAGAGAGAGGAGAGAGAGAAACATCAGCATATCGCATTGAGACTCCCTCCTCATTTTCAGTACCGGATTGAAATGTGAGGCACAGTATCTAAGGTGAATCCGGATATCAAAACAATTGCCAGCACCCACCCAGTCATCTCTCTCTCTCTCTCTCTCTCTCTCTCTCTCTCTCTCTCTCTCTCTCTCTCGCCCTCTCTCTCTCTCTCTCCCCTCTCTCTCTCTCTCTCTCTCTCTCTCTCTCTTGCTTTGATTTAGAAGTGTATAAATACATGTACGGAAGATTTTAACTGCGCAGTGAATTAATCCATTATTGCTTAAACTCAAACGCGTATTGTAATCGAATTCTTGAATGAATAATAACACTAAAAATTTTCATAGTGAAACAATTGTCAGATCTGGCCAACTTTTAAACAGCCATCAAACCTTGCACCTAAAATAAACATACTGGTATGACCCATATAACAAGCCTTCTGTATATATTTATAT